>CM029771.1:22950488-24150488 GCA_017562165.1 Ectropis grisescens
GTGGGAATACTAATAGAAAAATACTCAGAGATGCGGGCGAGATTTGAACCCATGACCTCGCGTTTTTGAAATCGAACTTTTGTAAATTCAACTCCGCAGTCTTCAAGGTCCGTGCTTTTTATGTTTTGTTCTCTTGTTTTGTACAATACTTTGTTATATTTGAGACGTTGGTCCGCTCGTCCGCTTCCAGTCATAATAATAGCTTAGTTCTTAAGAATGCCTGCTGTTAAATGTAACAAAGTATTGTGCAAAATAATAAAGGAAAACATATAGAACCATGGAGTCAGAATACGTGGAACTGAAGTTAATACAAAAAAAAACAAACGTTCTCGCCACTACGCCTCCATTTATAAATATGGTGTAACTTTTCTTGCATAGCAACTAAATCAAAGCTACAAATACATAGTTAAAAGTACCCTCTGAATATACTTAGCATAACATAGCATAAGCAGCCCACTAACTGTTCCCACTGCTGGGACTCAGGGCCTTCTCTCGCAAGGAAAGAGTTTAGGCCATAATCCACCACGCTGGCTCAGTGCGGGTAACTGGATATACTTATTTATGTATAATTATGTCACCGTAAAATTGTCAACACCGTCAGTTAGTTTGGACTCTTCATGTTCCAATAACTGTGTGATACTTTGCTCTTATGGCCAGGCGTGTTGCTTATAATAATCAGACATATCCTGCTTGTAACGACACTCATTACTATAAAAAAGCTTGCTTGAAAGAGATCGCTATTAGCGGTAAGGCCGCCATTTATGTCAGATATAAGATCATAGATATAAGTCATTGTTCGTATTATATATTAATTTTCTGATGTGCGTAATAAAGTGTTTCTTTCTGTCTGATTGAAAAAATATAAAATAAATATTGGTGGACATTTCACACACAACACCATCTAGCCCCAAACTGAGCAAAGCATGTAAATACTATGGGAGCCAGATAGCTGATAAAAATATGATTTGATTTTCCAGCGTGTGAAGACGAGGAGCTCCCGATGCCGTCTTCCCGGCGCGTGCGCACCCCGCTGCTGTGCCGCGTGTACTGGCTGGCGCAGAACATCGCCACCGACCTCGCCTTCGTCATCACGCTGGTCTACTGGGGCATGGTCCACGACCCCAGTGAGTATTGACGACTCTGCTGCAACTAGCTTAGTTAGTTTGACGGGACCTTTTCTACGCTGTTTTCAATGAAATTATTTGAGTGACATTAAACATTACAAAGAAACCTTAGATCGAAGTTCGAATTTCTATTTATTATGTGTCATAAATGGTTCAATTCCCACTAGCATTACCCGTTCACTAGTATTACACAACTGTCAGCCATTGCAGACCTCGATCATATATAAGGGGAGAGAGGGGCTCGCCTAATTATGCCGCTGCAAGAAAAAATCTTTTAAGCTAGCATGAGTATAACAAATAAACAAAACTTAACTACACACAGGGCTTCCTGTGTCTACCTTTACTGATTTTGACTCTCCTCCATTTTTTTCCTCTAAAACCGCCGCATTGCTTCTATCTTTCGAGCATGATACCGATTTTAATAAAATTTATATGAGACTAATCAATCCAGCCTTCTCTTACTTCTCTTACAGAGAAAGTGTCAAGACTAAAATCCACCACGCTAGTCAATTGCGGTTCGACGAATGACATGTCATGTCATCACAGGAATTCATTATCGAAAGATTACTCATAATATACCTACTCCTTATCCATCAGTTGTATGTTTTTGTCATATGTGACGCGATAGATACGATAAATGTGAATCGATTTTTATTGTAATTTTTTTTTGTTGAAACAACGGTCTCATATAAATTCTATCAAAATCGGTATGTATGGTTATTTTTGGTATATTTAACAAAAATTATGAAATTTAGTCGGGTCTCTGAATTCAATTTGGAATTGAAGTCGGTTTTTGTATTTTTGGAAGAAAATTTCCATATTTTTTGTCAAACTCGTATTTCAGAGATCCACGACATCAATGCCCTGAACCTGCTGGTGCACGGCGGCAACTCGCTGGTGATGGCGTGCGAGCTCGCGGTGACGGCGCACCCGGTGCGGATGGCGCACGCGCTGTACGGCGCCGGCGCGGGGCTGGCGTACGGCGTGTTCAGCGCGCTGTACTGGGCCGCCGGCGGGACCGACCGCGTCGGCCATCCTGCCATATACGCCGCCCTCGACTGGAATAAACCAGGTATTATACGATAACTGGGTAATTTGCCTGCACACTACAATTATGTTCTGTACTAAAAACACCACGCGTAATTCCCGTTACGGCTATTTTCTTGCTATGAAAATGTGCCTACGGCAAATTGTAACTCGATCTATAGGTACCTCCGTTCCGACGTAATTGAGCAACAATCCTACAAACGTTAGCATTTGTATTATTAGTGAAATGTAGAGAAAACGCTGACTTCAACAATTATTTTTATTTAAGTTAGAGCGAAGGGACAACCAAAACATGCACCTAATAGAAAGCAACACAGCTGCCTATAACAGCACAGTGTCACGCGCCTTGAACATGAATAATTAAAATCACAGAGCCGGTCTGCACTGCACTCACTTATAGTACCTACACCTGTAAATGATAGGGTCCCGTATTTTTCACGGAATCGTGAAAACGAATCCGCTCACGTATGACTTGTGTTTGTCTCCAGCGTCGGCATTCGGCTTCGTGGCGATGTGCGCCTGCGTGATGGTGTGCGCGCACGCGCTGGCGACGTGCGTGACGACGGCGCGCGCGCGGCTCGCGGCGCGGTGCGCGCGCGAAGACCGCTTGACCCTGCCCACGCACTGATACAAGCGACGCTGGGAGTAGACTGAACATAATGTCCAACAACAGCAGCACAGTAACGTGAACATAACACAGGGAGTTACGCGACCGTGATACCACAAGCAACCCTGGGAGAAGCGTGAACAATTTACAACAAAAAACCAAAGCAGGAGGTAATGTGAATAAGTCACAACGCGATCCTTTAATGTCACATAACAAGCGACGCTGGTACCAACGTGAATATGAATAAAACAAAAATAAAGACATTGAGTAACGTGAACACAACACAACACTGTGACCTAATTGAACGTGAAACAATAAGCAAAAGAAAATGGTAAAACAATTGGAGTAATAAATAACAAAAAGTGATGTAAAAATTGACGTGAGTACAGTAAATATGATAAAAAGTTCGATATGGGTAGTAGTGTAAACGTGCATGATAAAACAAGCAATGCAGGGGGTAACATAAACCTCAATAGAACACGTGACGTTGGGAGTAATCTCAAAAAAGTAACGATATACAAGACACGACAGAAGAAATTATATAAAAATTAGGAAGCTAGCAACGTAGAAAGTAACACGAACATACTATCGGGAATGACATGAACTTAAGACTACTACATGGAACGCGCTACTTGGCTAGTAAAGTAAACAAAATCACACAACGTACGAAGTAACGTAAACATGACATTACATATTTACGAGTATGTTCAATGAATGTGACGGAATCATCTTAGGTTATCTATAGATAACGCTATATAGGGAGTAAATATTACTTGTTAAGTAAGGAGTGGATGAAACTATAACTCACTGAAACAACATAGGATAGGAAGATAAAAATGTCAATCCCAGAATAACTTCATTCAAAGTTCTTTACAGTTTTTGTTCTGATCAATCATTATTCAATTATATAGGAAATGGATAATACCTACAATTTGATAATTATCCCGTAATTAATATTACAATTGGAACCAAAGAAGTATTTGCGTAGCAAAAAAATCGAAATCTATGATTGGAACACACTGAGGCGTTTTTAGAATGCAGAAGTACTTCATCGTCCTGTCAAAAATTGCTCTGAATTTCGCCAAAAATGGCACCAATGTTTTCTTTTGTTCACAGATTACATACCTGCTTTTGTTAGACAAATTTACCAAAATGAAATATTGTCGCCACCTTTTGGTGAAGTTGAGAACAAGAATGGCATGTATATATATATTTTTTGTATACTGAAAAGATTAAGCCTCATTAGAATTTTAAATTATGTTTTCCGATAAGCGCCTGACGAAATTTATACTGCACGTTTCTATTGTAATGCCACTGTGATTGCCATTGCAGAACAAATCGACATTAATTATTCCGACCGTTTTCGCTCACGCAGACCAAAAAGTTGTAAATTTTTAGGGCCAAGCCAGTTCGGTATGGAATCTTTCGATGTTTTAGTCATCGATAGTTTTAGTAACGTGGTCATAAAAAGTAAAAAATACATCTTTAAATTTTTCAGCCAAAAGCTACCTTGCTTTTACTTGCTGTTGCCTGTTGCTTTATTATTCTAATAGATAAGATATTTTTAATCTGAATCAGACACTTTGGTGGTGACAACGTAACGTAATTTTAAAATCTGGCTAAAAATTCAAAAATATTATCTAATATCAGATCTGCAGTCCTATTTTTCCCCATATTTACTCGGATTTTGAAAACACTGAGGAATTACAAAAAAAAGTACCAATCATTGTCTGACTAACCGAATTGATTTTTTGACTGCCCTAGTGGCTTAGTTGGTAGTAGCTCTGCCTGCGAAGCTGAGGGTCGTGGGTTCGATCCCCACCCAGTGCAAATATTTGTGTGACAAATTCAAATGTTTGCACTGTGTCTGGGTGTTTCTATGTATAATAAGTATGTATTTAAAACTATATAAGTATTATATCAGCTATCTGGCTGCCATCACACAAGCTTTGCTTAGTTTGGGGTCAGATGGTGTTGTGTGTGAATTGTCCACCAATATTTATTTTTTTATTTATTTTTATTTATTTATTTATATCGATGACTTAGTAATTTAGTAACTAAGTCATCGATATAAATCAATTCGGTTATTACTAAGTCTTAGTACATGGAAAAGTTGTATTTAGGGTTGCGTTTTGCAGAAGCCACAATTTAATTTTTTTGATGTGTAGGAGTTAGTATAGTTAGTAGGATATGCTTTAGTTCAAGTTTAAATATAGAGTCAAACATAAAACGTTAGGTGTAGCTGTATCAACTTTATATGAAGTGGATGTAAAATTTAATATAACTACTGGCTAATACGTAAAAGGTAGGTACACTTCTGGTAATATATACCTACTTACCTAGTCGTTTGTCTCTGCAGTAAGTGGAAAATGTTACCTATTAGCTTTAACGACTCTATTCGGTTTGTTGCAACTAGTGCCATTCACAGTTCCATGATGGAACTACTGATAATATTTTTACAACATTAGTTCCATTAGAAAAGATCTCGAAATGATGGAATTACTTAGTAATATGTAGATACCTTCGTTGGTCGTGATGAACGAAAACCATTAAACAAAAGACGTGTGTTTGAAGACTGTTTGCCCATATAAACTGACTCCATGACTCGTTACCCTTCTAATCAATCGTAGGTCTAGTTATATTGGTGTGTGTTTGTGTTCACTTATTCGTCGTAAATACATCCTTTTACCCGTAGCACTACCAGTAGTGTCACGGAAAAGTAAAATTTCCCATGACTCTACCAGTAGTGCCAAGCGGTAGTGTCCAAGGAAATAAACGCCTTTTGACACGTTTACGTTGTTATTTCAGGGTATTATTAAGTAGACAATTTTATTTTTAATCTACAAAATATTTAATACAATAAAGTCAAATGTTTGACTTTTTTGAAGATTTGACTTTAGCCAAAAACTTTTGAATTCGACGGACGGTCAGAACTCAGATTACAAAGGTTCTCATAGATTTCTTATTTATCTTGCGGTTGCATAGTTGAATTATTTTAGTAAGAATATTTGTATGAATTACCTAACTACCTTTATCGAGATTTTTTTCCTAAAATAGTGAAAACCACAACAATATCATCGAAAAATCTTATTGTGACGATTTTTTAATCTGCCACTTCTACAATCAATTCCGTTGAATACGTTAAAAATAACATAATTAATTAAGTACCTATCTATGGAACCTTGGATTTCCATTGACGTATACATGATAAAAAAGAGACGTTCACAGACAAAAAAAAGTAATTTCAATACAGTTTTATTACAAAGAAAAATGTTATCGTTTTAAATCTGTGGCTAAACTCCCACGTCCTTTGAAACTTGATTTTTTGTAATGATTAAATACGTCTTTCATAATTAAAATATCTAAACAAGATATTATGTATAAAAAAACTGCTATTTGAGCATTTGAGCTGAACTTGTTGGTATATCATTAATAAGTTTGAAAAGTAATGTCGTGACTCGTATGTAAGATATTATCAGCATTTATGGTTAGTTGTAAGATGTATGAGTTTCATACATAGTGATAGTAGGTATAATAAATGAATAATATTATAAAATGTACTAAAGAAGGATAATAATTTAATTTTGTTCCTAGCCGAGAAAGGCAATAAATCTCAGCTAAGCTATTTTATTGTTTAACATTAATGTTTGATAATAAAAACATTTCTAGTATTGTTTCTAGCTTGTAGGTTTGTGTTACAATTATTAAAAATCAAATTTTGTAAAATTTACCTTATTTAATTCTGCATTACTTTGCTGGCGAGTTATCAATATTAACATAGAGTATTCAATATTTGATATGGTATAACTGTGTCGCAGTCAAGTTATAGATAGTTCTGTGCTAGGGCAACCCAATGTGCAATGTAAGAATACAACGCTTGCAACGTTATTGAAAATCAGTAAGACCGCGGATCTTACCTGCGTACTCTCCGTAATGGTAGAGCGTCTACTTTCCATAGAAATAATCTGTCTCTGTACGAAATTTCGTCCAGAGTACTGGACGTCAACTCTCTTTCTACGAAAAAGGTAATTTCGAAATAGAGTCGCGACTTTCCTACTCCGGTCGTCGGATCCGTCGTTTCGTCGGTTGAAATGTTAAATAAGTCTAATAATACTTAATTTAAGTAGGCTTAGAATATATAAACGTGAAACAATATTCGATCGGATGAAAGGAAGTAGAACCGGAGCAGGAAAGTCGCGAGTTTATTTCGAAATTACGTTTTTCGTAGAAAGAGTGTAGACGTCCTGATTCACAATACAATCCGAACGATTCAAATTCGGAATAGCAATCCTTATCTCTGCCATTCTAAATGGATAAGACGAAGACCGAGAGGTTTGATTCTGTGTTGAGATCAATCCGATATCCGACTGTGTTGTGAATCAGCAGGTCTACTACGAAGTCCGATAAACGATATATCGGCCGAAGTTATGGACGTTTTATACCACGAAATACAATCGGTCGGTTGATGACACAAAAACTATCAAATCAGCGTCGGTCGGGATGAACAAAACGCCCGATCAGATCAACCGACCGATTGTGTTTCGTGGTATAAAACGTCCATATCGGCCGTAATATCGTTTATCGGACTTCGTAGTAGACCTGCAGGATACAGATTCATTCAATCGGGGGGCACGGCAGTCCCCCGCCAAGTCGTAGTATTTACATGAAAGCTCCTATATGTATATATCCAGTAGATAGAGTATCCATCTATCTATAAGAATGATAAATACGGATGTTTATTTTATGTCTGCATGTTTCTAAGTATCATAACTATGTAATTACAATTACATAAGTATCATATCAGCTATTTGGTGCCCATGAAATAAGTTTGGCTCTGTTTGTAGCTAGATAGTATTAATACAAAGTTTCGCAATTATAAATTTTTAAAGATTTGATGGTCTCTATCGAAAAAAAAACACGTGTTCCTCACATTTGCTTTTTCTTGATATTTACAGAAAGTTAGTATTCACCTTCTACTCATAAAATGAGGTTGTTTTCTCATATGGCTATGTCAACATAGCCACAACACCTTACTGTATTATATACCTATGTATTTATGTGATGAATGCTGCAATTTACTTTGTGTCTTTATGTTTTTATTTATCTTAAATATGTATCTGTTTATAATTAAAAATATATAATAGTATTTTTTTTCATATTATTTTATTATATAAAAGTATTATTTTGAGCAGCCTAGCTCCCATAATACAACGCTTGTTTAGTCTGGGCTAGATAGTAGTATGAGGAAAGTCTACAAAATATTATGTGATCATGGATAGGTACCTATTGAACAATAGATGCAAAAGAGAGGACATTTAGTTAATGTGTGATTTTCCTTGAATATACAGAACTTAGCATGATTTTACGAGTCAAAGCTATTATCGTGTCAAATAAAATTAACTTAAAATTAAATAAAATACCTACTTACTTATTGTACACATAAACACAGAACAAATGTTTGTATTTATCACACAAATATTAGCCCTGAGTGGGAATTGAACCCACGAACCACGGCGAAAACACAGTAAGTAGAGTTACTACCAATTAAGGCACTAGGGCAGATGCTAAAAAAGATCACTATACATTGTTATTCGATTTTTTTTAAGCTAATGCGGTTATGCACAACACTAGTATTAACCTCATTGTTACTGTTTACGGGATATTTTCCGTAGTTTTTAGTGGAGCGACTTCCTGATATTTCAATTCAGTTTAATACACCATACTCACGGGTAAATGTACGTAATTCCACCAAGGTAAATATCCCGTAATTGATAAAACATAAAACATAAAATTGATAAAAGTGTATTGTTATGCCAATTGGTTTACCTACAAATTGACTGCTATTTATGAACTGGTATATACTCGTAAGTAGTTAATAGTGAAATTCTAATGACGTGCTACCACACAATAACACGTGAATAAGCAATAAATAATTTAATTAACTGACTACATCATATCACTTCAATTAAGTAGACATAAAATATTTATTGTGCGCAATTCGTTTGTAATAAGTTCTTCGTATTATACAAATTTGTGAATATCTATCTAAACGGATTTATTTCATATTTAATATATATCTAATATTACATTTACATTACACTAAATTTATGTGCGATACCGCACATCAATTTACTCCATATATATACGAGTATTTTACAATGTTTGCTAAAAACCTCAGGAAATAACAAGTATTTTGTATTTACTTTTCCGTGCTGTAAATCTCCATAAGAAAAACTTGACGAATTGAACATGAATTTACATACTGTGTCAAAAATATTTCGCATTTTTGCACAAATTAATTTCAAATTAGGTTCGAGTATGATTCAGTTTCTATTGCATTTTCCTAACTATTTATTTCATGGAATCGAATGAATCTGGAGTAAGTTTAGAGTAGCTTTGAAACTGTTACGTAATAATGGAATGTAATTTAGTTATAATTGACGAAATCAATTCAAACTTTACGAAGTCTGTCCGAAAAGTAAATATACCTACCTACCTACTGCTTATGTGTCTTCACACCAAACTGTTCGAGCGAGAAATTTACGAACTTATCGTTTACTCGCCGATAGTTCCTGCATTAAAATAAAATAAAATAAAAATATTTCAATAAAAATAGATCTCAACCATACAATTAGTTTATAAAGACTTCTTTATGTTCGTCGAACTTTGTTATTATTAAAAATGACCGAATATTCAAACTAGTTCGGAAATTTTAATCGGTATTGTATCATGGACATTTTGGAAGTATACTTATCATTTCGAAAAAAAAACAATCTTCACAAAGGAAGATCTCATCTGTAACGCGACCAAAAAAGCACGTCAAAGTTGAAGCAATGTCAAGTACCTGCTGTTTATTTTTATGCAAAGTTTTTTTGCACTGATCATGAATATGCAAATACAATAATCTTTATTGCTGTTTGCAGGTAAGTTATAATGATACAAAGCATTTTAAAAGTGTCCTTTTAGTGATTCTTACAAGCTGGCGTCTTTTTGACGATATAAAATTAAATAGATACAAATAGAGTGAGCGTGAGTATCAGTATGAATAAAGACTACCTACTTATTGGGTTAAAATTTAAAAACGTTTGCGCGATATAGTGTGATGAAAACAACGGTGTGTTCGTGAATAAGTGTTCAATTTACTCGGGATCGACGACGAAATTACTGCTAAAGACAATGGGACACAACGCTGTTCCAAAAATGTACTTCCAATACAGCTCGAGAAAATGGCAAAATTGTTATTCGGAATGAGAAGTAAAAGTCGGAAGGAAACTAAGTAACTTAGTTTGTGCTCTCATTAATACTTCTCAATAACTCTATGCGAACTATGAACACTAACATGCCTCTAGGTATAATGAGAAACAAAGAAAAGTCGTATACTTTTCGGACAGACCTTGTGTTGCAAATGTTTTCAGATTTAACGATCGTGATAATAAAGCATTCTGACTAATAGCTGTTATTTTATTGGATATTCCCACTCACCTATTATTATAGTCATTAAATAAAGACATCCCAACAACGTTTATTGGTTTCACAAACTCTTCTTCATCTTCTAAAGTCATCGAAACTCACTTTGACACCTTAACTTCCAAATGATTTCATTTCAGTTAAGATAAAATATTCCGTTTTCTAGTTTAAAAAAATCATCATTCTACCTACACAGGCACAACCAGCGCCTGCACTTACATTTGATACATACATTTAAAGCAGTCCACTTAATATATATTCACGACTGTTGGGCTTCGGTAACTTCTCTCTCATGTAGAATCCAAGGTCATTATCTAATGCACGGCAACAACATGTCACCGAAAAATATCTGTCTTTGAATATGCCGGTTTCTTCATGATGTTTCAATCCTTGTCATCATTGTTAAAGCTAGTGATGATGGCAAATTTATACACCAGCGCCTAGAATTATAGCCGGATGTACTTGAGAGATTCGAACCTACGACCTGGGTTTCTGGGTGAATCTCATGGCACGTTTTTGTTAGTGCTGCTAGTCTGAAAAAGAAAACAAGCTAATAGTCTAAGATCCCGCTATACGACGACCATCACCAAGGTGTTTATCGGATGAAAAGTATTTTATATTCAACTAGCGGCTCGTTCCACCTTCGCTCGGATAATATTCCCAGATACCGACTGCAGCGCCGCTAAATGCCGCCGACTAAACCACCCAGGGCACCACCCAAACGCATACAAAAAAAAATTGGTTGCCTGTAAAGTCGGTATACGGGCGAAAGTTTTACGTGACAACGACTTTGAGTGGTAAAATAATTTTACGGAAGGGACGCGTGCCTTTCCCTTTTTATGTCTGTCTCTCTCGCTCTTAGGCGGGCTAACCATGCCCGAGTGGAAGGGACGCGTGCCTCTCACTCGCTCTCGTTGTGAGCGCATAACGTGAGCGGAGCGTAACGCAGTTTCTTGAAGTGTCACCCGGCAAACCAATTTACAAGACGTTGTCACGTCAAAACATTCCAACCAGTCCAGCCGTTTAGGACGAGTTCACTGTCAACACAACATATATAATTCTGTACAGAATTATATATAAAGGTAGGTATATAATATATCTCTATATATAAAAATGTTATGTTGGGTTTGTGTACGCTTCAAAAACTCAAAAAGTTCTGCACCGATCAAGCTGAAATTTTAGAATGATATATAATCCACATTAAGGATCGTTTTATCTAATTTTTACATTACAATGTGTCACAGCGAAGCATGGCAGGGTACAGCTAGTGATATATAAAGTTTTTTTTAAATCAACAAATTTTTCAACCCGTTTGCAATATAAACAAACGGGTTGTCTAAAAAATTTCAGTCCAGAATATTCATCATCAATCATCAACAGCCCACTAAATGTTCCCACAGCTGGGACTCAGACCTTCTCTCGCAAGGAGAGAGTTAAGGCCATAATCCACCAAGCTGGCCCCGTGCGCGTTGGTGGATATGACACATGACTCCGAAAGATTCTGGGTACATGTCGGTTTCCTCACGATGTTTTCCTTCTCCGTTTTAAGTTAGCGGCTTTACGCACATGACTTCGAAAAGACGTGGTGCGTGTGGGGTTTGAACCCGGGGTCTCCGGATCGGCAGGCGCCGTTCTCCCGACTAGACCAGCCGTAACTCATATTCAGAATATTATTAATTAACAATTAAAAAATGTTTAATAAACATTTCACTGAAATTGTGTACTTATATATTTGTTGACATATTAAATTGATTATAAAATACTTTTCATCCAATACACAGCTCGGTGAAGGTCGTTGTATAGCGGGATCTCCTACTATAAGTAATAAATAAATATAAATAAATAAATAAATATTGGTGGACAATTCACACACAACACCATCTGACCCCAAACTAAGCAAAGCTTGTGTGATGGCAGCCAGATAGCTGATATAATACTTATATAGTTTTAAATACATACTTATTTTACATAGAAACACCCAGACGCAGTGCAAACATTTGAATTCATCACACAAATATTTGCACTGGGTGGGGATCGAACCCACGACCCTCGGCTTCGCAGGCAGAGCTACTACCAACTAAGCCACTAGGGCAGTAATAAATAATACAAGAATATATACCTACTTACCTATATTCGATCTGAATGACAACTTATAGGTACGTAAACTACATTTACCTAGGTCTTATTGAAATGCTAAGGAAAGTATTATGAAAAAAATGTAACAACCATGTTAGTTTTATTGCTAAAAATTTAGTTACTCGTAGGTTAGTGTAGTTTCATTATAATTTTGTTGTGTTAATAAAACATCTGCCTAAGAAAATTAACATAGTTTGATTTAAGGCGGCCCCTAGACCTACAATAACTTTGTGCAATGCATTTTATTGTACAAAAAGATTGAAAGGGACTTATCATCCAAACGATCAATTATATTGCACAACAATAGGAAGGAAGGTGTTTAGTTGGAGAACGATATTGATTCCGTAAGGACCGCGCGAACAAAATGTCTCACAGCAAAATTTAGCTGCAGCTAATATGTACATACCTATAAATAGTGTTGTTGTTCATGGAAATCTTTGCTTGCCTTTGTTTGTAATGTGTTACTGTGTACGGGTTTGAAGGGCATTGTTTTCAGTGAAATTACCGGGCATGGAGTTAATAGTTATTTGTTATACAAGAGTGCAAAGTTGATTTTTAACCGCGTGCTCAATTTTGATGACCGAGCAAGCGAAGGATTCTAAAATTAGAATCTTGAGCGTAGCAAGGGAATCAAAAGAGCACAAGGTGAAAAATCTTTGCACTCGAGTGCAACACGTAACTTTTTATTCCACCTCAGCGAGGAAATTACTAAATACAATTTTTTTAATGTTTTCGCGCTAAGCAAATTAAAAAAAAAAGTAAGTACACCAAGGTGGTTCCGAATCTGAGTTTTTAACATATTAAAAAAAAATTATGATGCATTCGGCACCAAGGAGGTAGAAATAAATAGGTTGAATTATGTTTTGAATTCAAAACCTCAGTACACACGATGTTCTAAATTCAAATTTACTTTAACCTCTAGAGGGTAAAAACGACTTTTGCGCCCTGATATCGAGGAGCAAAAGTACTCTTTCCGAGCTGGTGGGATGAAAAACATTTTATATATCTGGGTGACGAGCGCAATGCTTTGTTAAGTAATAAGGTAGGTATGTTGGTTGCCATCAGGCACATGCCCTGCTCGTCTCTTCACTTTATAGGTACTACAAAAAAGGAAACATCTCTTTGCATTTAGACAACAATGTCCAATACTAAACATTTATTTATCGTGGTCATTATATTCTTTGCTCTTGACATTCCACAGAAGAGACGGCAATTATCTGTACAATTTGATACTCATATACGTAGATAATCTCTGTTTCCTTAACTTCTGAATTCTCGCCATACGTGTTCTCCACAGACTAAGTAGAGAGTGGTGTTCTACTCGTCAAAACGAGCAACAGACTGATAAATAATGAAAAAATAATTGCGCCATGCTGACCCTACACGACGCAATGAAAAAATATGGTACAATAAAAATTACACTCGCTCAAACTTTCATTCAATCATTGTGCAATCTTCAATTTTAACCCTAAACGGTCAATAATTTTGTACAATTCGCAATATTGCGCAAAATGATTGATCATCTAGGAGCTGCCTAAAGCTGAGCTTTAAACTGGGGCTTGACTCCCGATTTCGTTTCCGATAATTTTAGTGTGAAAACTTAAGTGGTAGTAACTAATTTTTTTTATTAATTCACGGTTAACTTACGTGTTATATGATCGGACTGACTTTACAATTTAGATAATTGTTTATGCACCAACTGATAAGCGTTTGACGATTTGGCCCATAAAATACAAACGTTGCAAATTTCAAACGCAAAATTTATGCAATTAATGTTGGACGTAAAAGTAAAGCTGCATATTTCTCTATCGTGAACTCATTGACGCGTGCCTTAACACTCTGTTAAACATGTTCATTGTTCATCACTGCATGTAATAAACAGAAAAAAGTGTCGTGAATGTCAGCGTCGTTGGATCTTCGCCTTGAACGCGGTCGCAGATCAACCGCACGCGGAGCGGCGCGGCGCGAGCGCAGCTTCCAGCGCGGAAAATCAGTCGCGCGATACACGCGCGCGAAAACACGCGCACGCGTAAATATCTGTGTATTTTCCGATTTCACGAAACACATATCTTGAATTTAAATCAGTTAAACTTAATTAACATTGTCATCAATTATTTAACCAGTGTCTGATATGGTCAGCCTACTGCAGATTTATTTATTTTATTGCAATTAATTAGACACATATTCCAAGAGGATTTCTGGTGCGAAAAGAACTTCAGGAATAATAAGGTATTTTGGAAATGTATTGTTATTGATGTGCCTCAGGAAAACATACAGCATTATATGAAGAAGCAGTATGTATACTTATCTTATTAATCTGTGGTCGACGTCTATACCATAGACAATTAGCTTCATCTTGACGCCACCAGAGGGCGCCGCAAGCGCGCCACCAGCAAGGGCACCCGGCGCGGTGCGATCTTTGGGATTCATAGCGTTGTATACTTTCGCCACGAGTGGTCGAAATTATAGAAAAAAATATTCAATTATCACTAATTAACAATTAATAACTATCGAAAAATATTTTAAATGTGTTTATATATTACACGAAATTTTATTGAAATCTCAACGGATTGAGATTTTCGAAGTAGCCGTGAGTGAAGCGGATAATTCATCCATCGAAGAAAAATGGTAAATCCTCTGCGTGGTAAAAGGTGAGATCGACAGATTCCAGAATCAAGGTCTTATACATGCAGGTCAGTCTTCATTCATTTATATGCATTTTATCAAAAGTGAGCAGCTGGCTCACTAGTGCGAGTTTTGCCTAATCTCTAATGTATGGTTTTGACCAATATATCGAAAACATTTCGATCATTTACGCCTGGTCGCGGAGACCTTGCGTTCGAAGGTCGTGTCAGTCTTTACTGAACGACTTCCTTCTGGTGCAGTTCAAATTACGTTTCTAGGTTGCGGAAACCGTGTGATAGCTGGAACACACTTGTACCAACATAGTATGTGACCGATACTCTTTGGACATGCGGGTAGACACACGTAAAAAGGTTTTGAAGGCTATTATGTAAATTATTAGACCAGCTAACGTTAAATTGCTAAGTAAATCTACAGCATGTACCTACCCGCTTGGCAGCGTGTCCGCTAAAAAGAAAAACTAAGGGTTTCAGGTGCATCTCCCAGTTTTTAACTGGCTTGTTTAAATTATTTATTGTTTGAACCTTGTCTCAACTACCTACTAATACTAATACACTTTGATAAGGTGTGTAACCAATAAGTTACTGCTTAGTAACATCTGGGAAGCTAAACTTATTAAGAGTATCTCAATATTACATATAATTATGGCAACATCTAATCCCACTTTTCAAAAAGAAGGAAAAATGGCTGTTCAGAATCGGAATCAACATTGAATAATATTCTATGAAATTAATTAAAACATCAAAACAGGTATAAACGAAATTAATTTTATACCCTTCGGTGTCCACCGAACTAGTTCAGACGTATACAAATACATAGACGTGCCGATGGGGTTGAAATGAATATATCATAATTATAAGCATTATTAACTAAGATTTGACGAAACTTAGTTTAGTTGCACTATCGAATAAAGTAAGCCGCTACAACGTGGACAAATTTGCAAACATACATGCATAACCATTTATTTATGTAAGGATATTCTAAGTTTGGATCTTTTATACAATACGATCGTGAATGTATTGCATTTTAAAATTCTTACATACCTACAAAAAAAAATATAAAAAAAATAAGTATTTCATATGCAATGGCGAGCTCTGGGTGCCAATATAACTATTTGGGAGAATAAAATTTCACATAAACCCATATCAATAGATTTAAAATTCACAGCTACATCCAACTCATCACATCGATAACTATCGATTCAGGGGAGGAGTCCCTGTTATAAAACAAACCTTCTCTGCGGAAGAGAAGCAAGTCGCCAATTTCAGAGATATTTATAAGAAATACATCATTCAAGTAGATGTTCTATTGTATTATCAAATGTTTTATGGCATGTTTTATTTTAATACGTATACATATTTAAATTTTGATCTCTCCTTAGCACCACATTTTTTCATAACATGCTTGGTCGCGGAAACCTTGCGTACGAAGAATCGCACTTCGCACTAATCTTACAAGACGACCTCCTTCTGGTGCAATAAAAATTTAAATAAGCCTCTAGATTTCGGAAACCGCGAGACATCATTTGGAACAATTGATACCTCACATTTGACCATGTCCCAGCACCATATCTTACCACTAACACACGCTTGGTCGCGGAGACCTTGCGTTCGAAGGGTCGTGTCAGTCTTTACTGAACGACTTCCTTCTGGTGCAGTACCAAGTTAAGTTTCTTGGCTGCGGAAGCCATGAGACACTTGGAACATACTCATGTCCAATATATTTGACCAATACTTGTTTTGGACCTGGTCCCCGCACCATATCTTACTACTAACACACGTTTGGTCGCGGAGACCTTGCGTTCGAAGGGTCGTGTCAGTCTTTACTGAACGACTTCCTTCTGGTGCAGTGTTCAAGTTACGTCTCTAGGTTGCGGAAGCCGCGAGACACTGGAAATGCCTATGATCGAGAAAGCAGGTATCTATGTATATTCACATTATGTATCTGGAAGGTTATTGACAGAAAATAGGAGCAGGTCAACTATGGCGCACATATATCTACACATAACAGCGTTTATAGAAAAGTACATGAATCTACCTACATCTGACGCAAAAGTTAGATTTGATTTGCTTAAATTGGAATTGAAGGGTGGCCTAAATTTTACTGTTTCTGGTACCATACGGCAGACTTTAATATCCGCCATCTCAGATTTAACCAGTAACAGCTTCGTCAAGTATGACTTGTACTTACATGATTTAACAAAAAGGATGTAGTACCTACTGCGATGGTGTGGTGGCGCGGAGCCACTTCTCATTATGTTTCAATACACAAAGCACCATGAGCAATACTAACTACGAATAATTACTTAACGACTAATACTCTATCACAACAACGAAGGAATCTATGACCACGAATCGTTTGCATTCTTCTGACATTCCCTGATGATGTTTATACTCCTAAAACACATGATAATTTAAAACACGCGTCTTACGCAGTTGTGTTTTCAATTCAATGAGCGATAATGTTGATTAATATTTAGTTTGTGAAAGAGTGCCCAGCTTGCCGTATAGTCTCTATTCTGAAGAGAGAAACCGTATGCTCTTCGATTTTATAAAATCTGATAAGTAATAACAAGGTTAAATATGAATGGAAAAAGATTTAAGATTTTTATCATTTCGAGATAACACCAAAACCAAATTGAAAGTAGATACGGTGAACAGTAACATTAAATAATTGTAGCAGAACCGTTATGTAAACGGTATCTTAAGTTTAAGCTTGAGGATGAGATTTAAAACAGCGACTAAGAACCACCATATTTTATAAATAAACGGATTCAAAAGATCCATTTGCAACAAATAATTGCAAAATGTCGTCAACAAAGCCTATAAATGCTTTCGACAAGCTCTGATGAACCCAAATTCCAGTATTCTTTCCTGGTTATTATTAGCACATTCGAACTGTACAACAAGGACGTACAAGGTAGTGGCTCTCGACTAGCCAACAAACAAATTATATTTATACGAAACCAGCCCAGCCTTCTGACTCGTTCCCATCACTGGGAGTCGGCAAAAGCCATGGTCCACCGGGCTGGTGCGGCCTGGTGGATAACGCGTGACCTAGAAAGATCTAGGTAAATGTCGCTGTAGAGTGTATCATTACATTGAAATCTTCATGAGTATTGATAAAACCCTAGATTTTTGGGAAAATGAGGGTAGATCTGAGTGAGAAACTCACAGAAAAATAGTTTATAAAATAACGCTAGGTCAGTGTGAATCATTGCCAACCCTTACTGTCACTCGGCACCGGACGAAACGATGGTCGAGCGAGGACTTATATGCGTTAAATATGTTATAATATATCTTAAGTCTGATCAAAATAATTATAATTTGATATTAAAATTCAAGAACTGCTGACAGCTAAAACACGGATAAGTCTAGTTTCAAATAACAGCTTATCACTTAAAACAGAATTAGTACACATAGTATGTACTTATATTATGTCGCCTATTTGCAGACAACACACTAAAATGGAACTTCATAATTATGTACATTTTAAAATTTTGAAAGCGATAATCGTCTGAATTCTACAGCTACCTGAAGTCTTAGAGAGTTACTTTATGTAGATTGGTTGTTTTCCAAGTCCTCAAAAACAGTATGTAAAACATATATGTTTGGAACGGTTCTTTAAACAATAACCCCTTTTAAATATTATAGACCGAAATATACATAGGTATTATTGCTATATAGCAGTATGAACATGGAAAATGAGAATAATTTGTGTCTTATCACATATTTCTAGTTCCTATCTGAGAAAAACAGAATAGCTTTCGAGTCAAATCAAATAAATTTTATCTATAGCAGTTGCTTAACATCTTGTTACTAAAAATTGGATATGTCCAGTCCAGTGAGACAGTGCCATGAACGTACAACTAGGAGATGTGGACCAGATATAGCAGTAGCCTTTGGATGATCAAATACCCAATCGATTGATGACATTATTAAGCAAAATATGGAAATATCTTAACACATTAAGCATGTTAGGTTAATTTACTGCGAAATTAACATAAATGGTTAATCATGTTCTTCAAAGTTTACATCACACACAAATTAGCTTTGTTAATTTAGCTAATTACAAAATGTTATTGAACACTTTATTTTAATAAGTATTCAAATGTTTCAGTCATCATAGCGTTGTTAATTTTGGACATACACCAGCAGATAACAAACACGTCTTCATATAATGCTGTATGTTTTCCTGAGGCACATCAATATAACGGTTTTACATAAAAATAAAACCGATATTATGTGCCGAGAACGGAAAACATACAGCATTCTAGAAAGGGCTTTCTGGTGAAGACTATGAATCCCAAAGATCGCACCGCGCCGGGTGCCCTTGCTGGTGGCGCGCTTGCGGCGCCCTCTGGTGGCGTCAAGATGAAGCTAATTGTCTATGGTATAGACGTCGACCACAGATTAATAAGATAAGTATACATACTGCTTCTTCATATAATGCTGTATGTTTTCCGTTCTCGGCACATAATATCGGTTTTATTTTTATGTAAAACCGTTATATTGTAAATTGAGAATTTTGATTCACGTGGTAAAATCTAATGACCTGTTCTAAAGCCCTCAATAAAATAAAATGAATGAAAAAAACATGTTTTCTGTCCTTGTGTATGGATTATTTAAAAACGTAACTAAGTTAAAAATAGTGAAAAATGTTTTCATTTCATAAAAAACATTGTCAATTAAATTTTCACGGAAGTTTGTAAACCGGTGTGTAAATGTCGATTATTTCGCATAAAAAAAAAAGTGTGATGGTTATAATGCGTAAATTTGTCATAGGTACTTAACTTAGAGCATTTAGCTAGCGTTTTGATATTCCACTTCCCAAAAACAATGTAGGGTGTAATAACCTGTTGCATTGTATGTGTGAACTATATCGGACAATATTTTCTCAAAAATATGCGATGAACTCGATATCTGTCGTCAAAAGCTGAACAAACTCAAAACGATACTTTACTTATAGGTATTTTGTCATTTTAAATGCCTGTTGGATATGTATTCGAAGAAAATAACTCGTAATGACTGAATTTCACTTAGATGTTCGATTAATTTTCTGCTACTCGTAGTTTGGCGAGTTGGTGTAGTAGAGAAAATAATATAAAAAATGTTGTGTATGATTGATACTTGGATAAAACAAATTTACTATACTTTATAGTGTATAGTTCAAATAAAGTAATTTAAGTACATTTTTATCGTACCTACTTATAAAATAAAAATAAAGCAGAACAATAAATAATTCATTAATGGTGGTAATAATTCGCTAAATTGATAGATGCGCATTGATTAAACTCAAACCTAATTTTAATTTAATATTTTGACCAAAAACTTAAAATCAAAGGTACTCGGGATCTAGGTTCCTAATTTAGCCATAAACTGAATGAGTGCTAGATTACGAGGCCGTCTAGATCGTAAAGCCTATTAATTCCAAATACCACGTTACTTAGTTAGAGGAAAACCTCGACCTATTCTAGCAATTTTCCGACTAAAACCTATCACTTCAATCCTCATTTGACCTATGCCTTAATGAAATTCAAACAATTTAATAAATATTAGCTTGGCATTCCAACACGTTTCTGTAGTCAATAATAAAGAGTAGTGACTGTTGCAATATCATACTTGAAAAGTATTGTTTAGTAAAATTAAAATTTGACGTTATCTTTACAGTATTCTACTGTTACAGTTTTGTTTTTTATTCATATTCACTTATTTGGCAAAAGACAGTTTACGCGGCACAAATAAAAAAAAATTGATAAATCATAAATTCCAAAAATAGTATCATCGTAAATATTCTCTGGTATCTTAGAAGTAGTGCTCTCTACAAGCCAGCATTCAAGACGGAACTTACTAAAACTATTCAGTCCAGAGACCATCTTTATGGACTCCGGCAGCTTCCTCCACTGGAGGAACCCATGGCATTCGTTGATATGCTATTTTAAGTGTTTTTTTTACTTCATCCGATACGAGTACATTTTTTTAGTAAATTACCATTTGCAATATTATTTTTATTGAGTGTTAAAACTTAAGACCCATAGGCTTCGAAAACGAACATAGGCCTTGGACACAATCATATTGCATGGCAGTATTCAGAGTTAATAGCTCGATTGTTTGTATGACATGTTTCTGGAGTAGAACGCTCTTGCACTCCGGGCATTGACCCCAGATTTCGGCAAATACTGTTATAGGGAGAGAACCGTTTCGAAATAACGTGTACGGGCCACTTCCGGCGACGCTAAGCGTGAGAGTCTCTGAAGGGCAAAGCGTCTGCTACTGATTTTATCGCAAATTGCGATACACGTAATTATTATTTACTTGCAGTTCTCTTAATTTGCAGCGACAAAGTTGACCCGACACGTCGAAGTCAAAGTGCCTTTTTAAAGACAACAAGACAAGCCAACTATAGAGGAATATTGTTCGGCAACTTCATTCTGTTTTCGTGTAACGATGTCATGTTTATAACACTGTCACTATTGCAGCAGTATCATCTGCATACATCGGCATTCATTATTAGGTACTAGATGCCCACCCCGGATTTGCCCGTGGTACATATATAGCACTCTTCGATATTACGTACATATTCAACTGTGAAAGAATTTTTCAAATCGGTTCAGTTATTCCTGAGAATATCGCTTTCAAACAAAAAACCTCTTTAGCTACCTGTTACTTACGCCACCTGTCGCAAATTGGTCGTACCAACTCAAATTTAAAAACAAATTTGATTAGCAAAGGTTCAATGACGCAATCTTAGACACATGGTGTCATGTCAAAGTACGGTACGAAAACTCTCAAAAAGGAATATTTTTCCGGTTTTTGTTACATTCTTGATTCATGCTCCGCTTCTATTGATAATAGCGTTATGTTCTATAGCCTATAGTCTTTGTCGATAAATGGACTATCCAACAGAAAAATAATCTTTCAATTCGGACTAGTACATTCCGAGATCCTAGCGTTCAAACAAACAAACAAACTCTTCAGCTTTATAATATTAGTATAGATATATTTCTGTAATCTGTGAGATATATGTAGATATCTCGCAGGTCGCAAAGGGAACTGGAGGTCAGACAACGATTACCCCTGTGCTACTCCCACCATACGTATATCCTGTGAATCAGATTTTACCTACCCTCTGTTAGTAGAGCAGTGTGTGGTGCCAGATTCCATAATACATCAACTTATCCGCTGGTGCAGTTTAGTCAACAAAAGGCCTTAGCACATAGTGCCACGCATTTATTGGAACATGAAGAGTCCAAATAACTGCTTAATACTGCATTGCTGTCGACACTCGAAGATATGTGGGGAATTATCTCTTTTTCCTGTAGTTTCTCTAGAAACATTGCTCTGCAAACCGGAAGTCTCTATATATTAGTTTTACCTATTTTCTTGTATCCAAATTAGAATAGATTCTGTTATAACGGTTGTCTACCATCGCTTTTCGAGTCCCCCAAAATGGCGTATTACAGCAGACATGCCCATCTATCGTATACCGGATGATAGTTGGCCCAGTTTCGGCATCCAGAGGAATCCGGATCAGAAACGACACTGCCCAGAAAGAAACTGAACGATGCCGGAACGATCTGGCCTAATGTAAAATAAACTGAGTTGCTACTATGTAACACATGCCGAAATCTAAAATGGGTTTGCTAAGTCTTCTGAAAATTGAGGATATGACGAGCTCTCTATAATAATAACTGATACTTGGATCAAATACAGCCGGTCAAATAACCGAGCAACACGAGTATAAATACAGTGATTAATTAGACTGCCTAGCAAATAGAGCAAGCGGAAAGCTATTTTCGTGCGTGCATTCTTAAACTGGCACATTTGGAACAGTTCATAGTCCATTATTACAGCAGCAAATTAGCAGCTGTCATTCGATTTATTTTTACTATCTGTGCTCTGCATTTCCTATCATTACCTACTTTCTAATCCTGATGAATATAAACATTTGTTCTGTGTTGGGGTGTTTCTATGTATTCTATGTAGGTATGTATTTACAATTATATAAGTACTAACAACGTCCCGGTATATTATACTAGGTATTATCCGAGCAGTTCCCGTTCCAGTTATTTCCCCAAAATAAAAATAGCGTTCACATATACTGCGTATAGAGTTGGCACAAACGCTTTACACCGAAAGCACGGATAGCATCTTTCTGGACTTGTCGTTCTTATGGAAGTGTCACTTTTGTCGCGGTAGATCACTCTGTTGCCATAGAAAGTATGCACGTCATCTGCTTACGATTGACACAAAGGAACCGTGCGGAAAATCGAAATCTATACGTATTATATGTAAACTCTTTGGTTTGTGCTATCCCAGACTATGGTGTAACCGTGTTCCGAATTTCCACCCAATCTATTCAGATTTTCTGACGTGATTGACCAACAAACACACAAACATTCGCATTTATAATTATTTATTAGTAGAATTGTATCAGCTATCTTGTTCCCACAGTACGAACTTAACTTCGTGTCGGGCTGGTATTATGGTAGTGTTGTGTGAAGAATTTCTACCAATATCTACTTATTTATTTAGTTTTTTTAGGTTATTTATCATAACATTTATAGTTTACAAACCGGATTAGTAGGTACGCCTGAGTAGTTCTTGATTCAGCCTGCACTAAGCATCTGGTATAAAATTGATACCTAGATTCACATCGTTTTTAAACTTTCGCGATTTGAACACATAATGTTTATAATGTATCTACATATGTATAATGTATAAGGTCGACTGCAGCTGTGGTAGTTCTTATATTGGTCAAACTAAGCGTACAATTGCTGAAAGGATCAAAGAACACATCGCCGCTGTAAAAAATCGCCAGACACAGAAATCTGCGATTGCCGAGCATTTGATTGATGCGGGAACTGGTCATTGGATCGAGCTCCACGACCCGAAGATTCTCTCCACCGAACGTCATTACTACGCAAGAATAGTTCGGGAAGCCTTAGAAATTAAAAAACATCGTAATTTCAACCGGGAGGATGGTTTTCGGTTATCGGCGTCGTGGAATCCAGTCATTAATAAATGTACGCATCGCGGAGTGAGTTCGGAGAAGCCTGGTGATACGGTTAGTGTTGTGTGTCGTGGTGGTAACCCTGCGATTTTTGAAGACCAAATGAGGGTAGATCTAGATCCCCTCATTTCGCAATGAGACGACCCGCAATTTCTTCAGTCTTCTCGTGACCACGGCGGTTGTAACGCTGCCGAAACGTCGAGGTATTTAAACAATGAATTAAATCGTGATTAAGTCCTGTAGATACATTATAAACATTATAGATTCACATCTTCAGAACAGCGGTATTTACTAGTATAACAGACACCTTAATACCTAGGTATATATTCAGGCAGTAGTTAAAGCTTACCTACTCCTAGTGGAACCTAAGTAGTAAGGTCTAAGTAGTAGATTTAGAGATTTGATCAAAAACGACGCGATGTAGGTAATAATCAATACTTGCACGATAACCTGATTGTGGTTAATTATGCCAGTTACTTAATTACTAACCCTTTAATTTGTATCTGCATTTATGTTACCATATACTGTTTTGAAATACACATTATTATTAATAATATGGAATAGATAAATCCTTAAGAAAAACATTTTACAAAAACATTCTTCACTCGACGCTGCTCTATAAACACTGTACTTAGTTGTTATTTCGCGATTTCAATGTTACTCCCGTAATACAATTATTCATTGTTGAACAATGAATATTATGCATTACGTATTTATATAAAGAAACTGATGAATAAAATAATTGTATTATTGCAAAAATCAACAATTTCCACGGTACTAATTAAATCCTCAGTTCTATAAATGTTATAAATGCAAAAGTGTGTATGTTTGTTGCTACATCATGTTAAAATTTAGAACACGGATAGCCTATATAAGCTGGAATATCACAGAGGCTACTTTTCCGCGCGGAAAAATACGGGAATTTGAAATACGCGCTTAAAAGCGGGCGCTGCTATTAGGCTGCTTCTAATAGTAGGTAGGTATAACTTATCGGAAACACTCTTGTATATACATTTAAAATATACTAAAACATGACTGAAGATAGTAGTACCTAGATACTCATAAAACCAACAAACAATACACAACAACAGAACCTAGATACGTGAAACAAACTATATACAAAGGGAACCAATCATACAATTATATCAACAAAGACTTGCAACACATTCGAGCCGGCTAGACGTTCACACGATCAACCCAACAGTTCCCAACTTCACACAAGAAGCGGCAGAACTCGTCCGGACGTGAGGAAACCCAACAATCAGTGCGTGTGTAGATTCTATCCTTTATTTACAATGAATCGCCACCAACAACGGACATTCTAAGGTCAGGATAATGAACATTTTCCTCGGTTTCTAATACCCTTGCGAAGATTAAAATATTTATCAGCACGATATATTTGTCTGCTGGATGCAGATGCGATGCTGATAATTTTGTTATTAATTCTCCGGTTTCAGCTTAACAATGTTTCAGCACGCCACTGTAATTTGTGATACTTAGAAATCTTTGCTTCGGTTAATACCTACCTCTAGCTACATGTACTTTGGCCGAGTCTGTTTATGTTAAAATGAATACAAACAATACTACCTGACTTAACACACTAGGTATTTTGATATCTGTTCTGTGGTATTTTCAGGTTTGACGTCATACGGTCTTCACTCCGACTAACATCGATATAAATCAACGGATGTGCTCTACCAAACTTCAGGCGCACGGAATAGGCGAGACGACTAAAAAAAGTAATTAGTCCGTCAGTTAGGTTATTAAAAAAATATTGTATACGTATTTTTTCTTATGTTTCACAAACAAAAAACGACAAAGATACAGTGCTTAGAAGTTTCGAGTCACGTCACGATATGGTACGATTTTTACTATAGAGTGACGTCACAAGCCTCTATTCCGGAAGTTGGATGATCTATATCTTGTATGTGTATGAGTTGTAAATGTTTGATAATTTGATAAAACTAAACATACGTGTTCCATAATTTTCAATAATCTGTCCTACCTGACGAACTAGTTAGAATGATATGTTTTGTCGCTGTCGTCATCCCAACTATGTTATCGTTGGGAAGAGTGAGCTCACTCTTATCGTTTTAGTCGGTTGTAGGAAGCAGTGAATGCCGGACGTTTATACCTATCACTATTCGTTGCCAACAACCAAAATAAGTAGAACCGCAATATACCTCGCCGCTAGCAATTCTAGGGGTCGAATAGATTGGTAGCTCTAAACCACTCACGGTACACACAGAGACGCAGATTGTTAGCAATTCTAAGGTGCTCAAGGCACATCTTTTGATTTATATCGATGCCGACTAATATCATAACTGCAAAACTCTGCATGGATGAATGTTTGTTACTCTTTCAAGCAAAAACTACTTGAAAGGATAGGGATGAAATGTTGTACATTGAGAAATAATAGTCTGGACTAACACATAGCTTATATTTTATCCCGGGAAAATAACGGAATCGGAAACTGTGCTACTAGCTTTGTATAAAAACTGTGTAAACGTAAATCCTTAAGTAAATTTGATCCCTAACATGCCGTTTTAATGATTTTTGGAAATATCGTAAAACCTTTAAGCATATTCATAGTTTTGTGATAACTGAGTCTGTCGACATCAAACGCTTTTGGTGCGTGGAGCCCTTAGCCCTGAAGTCTTCCCTTCCTTTCTATGAATTTACAAGCGTAACAAGTGTGCAACATCTAAATTTTACGGAAAGATGCACAATAAAGTACAAGAAGAGCTAATTTCCAGTAGGTACCTAATTGTTCTCAACAATAAGGTCGCCATTTATTGAGCTAGTTCATAAGTGTCTTACTGTAATATATACTTATTAATGTTTGTTTAAGTCACAATTAAAGTTTTCTATATTATATGTAGGTCTATCTATCTTCTTAATGTAAGCCGATACAATACCAACTAGTTCATTTTCATGATGTAATATCATCAAGCCATCTTGAAACTCTAAATAGCCTGTTTATGGCTGACGTTCGGAAAACTCGAAACGGTTTCATTTCAGTTTTGTACTTACCGCCAAGGAATCGAATATGCTAACCGACTGGTTTTCTTTAAGGGATACTACTATCCTCTTGCCTTTAAATTAATAAAAGAAAATAAAAAGCTTCATTGTCACTGGCCTTAACTGTGATAGAAAACATTGTGAGGAAACCGACATTTTCTAGAAAAATATCTTCAGAAACAGCAGGCTGCAAAAACGAGAAGTTTTTCTATACGGCTAAAATTTAAGCTTGTTTTCTATGAATCCGATATTCATAGGTAGGTACTGTGAAAGTCGGATTCATAGTCTGATTTGGAAATATTTTTTCAATTTTAAGGGGTATTCCACAGGTTGAATAATTTTCCGGGAAAATATAAAATACGAAACCTATATGCAGTATACTATACAATACTATTCTATTTATAATAAGTATGTATTTAAAACTATACATGAATTATATCAGCTATTTGGCCGCCATAGTACAAGCTTTGCTTAGTTTGGGGTCAGATGGTGTTGTGTGTGAACTGTTCACCAATATTTATTTTATTTTTATATTAATACTACAGTTGCACACTATAATAGAACTAGCAGACAATAATTCGGAAATTACTGTACTAACGTTAAATCATAGCATAATATTATTCAGTTGCCTAAATAATATTATGCTTGTATTTTAATTGAATGCCATTGTCGGTTTTCGTATGTCACGGTCAGTGTCACATGCAATTCGATAGTTTCTGGTGTTCATTTAAATTAGTAATATGTGTCTATGATACGACACAATTACAACTGTTCCATTGTGTGAGGTGTGAGTAATTATGTTATTTATTAATAGACTATGCGTTTGTGTCAGCCGCGAGAATTCCGGTGGATTTTCACACGTACTTCGTTTAATCAAACGTTGCCGTTCATCGTATCAAAGTCAACCTGTAGTCAAGTTATAAACAGACATACATTGTCGTACAACTTGAGAACAGATCGTATGTTATCGAAATACTTATTATGTTTCTGCGACATACCTAAAGGTTAATTTTTCAGCAAACCTACAAAAATAAGCAAAAGTATCATACAGCCGGCATTTACAAAAAAATTTCGTCGAATGAAAACTTTCCCTTTTGTTTTTAGCCTAAATTGTAATTAGATTTTTGCAAGCTGCATCTGAAAGCCTGTTCTTTAATATGTATATGTTTAAGCACATTTATGATAAATCATTCACGCTATAAAATGGTAATATGAATACATTTTATTATTTAATTTAAATAAGCACACCTACGTTACCTACGTTCGAGTGTTACGTTAGTTACATGTTCTGAAGAGGGAACGCACTCTGGTTCAGAACATTTTATATTTGTAATGAAAAATGTTAATGTTCCTGATGACAAACATTGCCGGAAACCTATCTACCGATACCTACCATGAAGGCAAACATATGTATTTGCCAAAGTACACCTGTTCAAGCTATCTCAAACTCGTGTTTTGTTCATAGTAACACGCGTGTTAAATCTTCTCGGTATTTACCCAAGCAAGGCCACTAAGATTCGCTAGGTCAAACTATCACGGTCACTGTCTACCTCATCTATTACGTATTCCGCATTATTCAGTAATATTTGTTTACTATTATGGAAAATAACATAACCACCTTGGATTTCCGGCAGCGGTACGACAACAAAAACGTGTCTAATTTAAACATTTTTCTCATTCACAGATCTAGAGACGACTTAATTATGCTGATTTGAACTTAGAAGCAAGAAGATTTCGGTTTGAAAACTGCCAAAATGGTGAAAACACGATGGTCCTGGAAGCAGGGCGGGTACTGCATCACAGGAATACTGGGAGACACTGACGTCCCACACGAGAACTTCTCCACATCATGTGTTAAAGGACTGTCTCCACTTTGGTGGCGAATCCCCATCCTCCTCTGGGCGTTAATCATAATTTTCTGGTCCATGGCTTTCTTCTGGGGACCGACTGAGAAGTTTTTCTTGTACATGACACACTGGGGTCTCTTCTTCATTGTAGTGGAAACAGTCTTCGGCATCATCGTCACTGTGAAGGTTCCTCGCGGAAGGCAGCCATCAGGTAATTACAGTTTCCTTATAATTTGATCGTGACCTTGTGCCTAGTACTGATCTAATGAACATTGTTAATTAAGCTTCCGCGTATCATTTTATGGAGATTAATAAACGAACTTGCTGTTACAGCATTACCAACTCTTAACTTAAATAATTATCACTACGTTATTAATAATAAATAGTTAGAAAGTGATGATGCGGTCACGATCGATCGATGACACGTATAATTTGCTTATGGACTTCTGAAGGTCAGTTTTTGTTATCACGACAGAACAGCATATGTATTCGAATTTCAATTTGCTTCATCGTAAAAACATTAGGATATCGAAAGTTGAAAATTACCGGTTTTTAACGGATACATTTTGGAGTATGTGCAACTGATCTGTATGATCTAAT
Source organism: Ectropis grisescens (assembly GCA_017562165.1). Classification (NCBI taxonomy): domain Eukaryota; kingdom Metazoa; phylum Arthropoda; class Insecta; order Lepidoptera; family Geometridae; genus Ectropis; species Ectropis grisescens. The sequence goes on from CM029771.1 coordinate 22,979,993, forward strand.
ACACCTTGCCCTTTATGGAACGAAGTTCCTTACGCCAGGCTTACGGAGATATTGCTGCGAGACAAAACTGAAAAAAATGTAAGACTCAAACCGTAAGCAAAATATATAACAGAAGTGACGCGTAAAAACTGCCCGTGACCAATGTTCCAAACTTTATTTTTCAGATGATCGTATCATAAAAAAAGAAATTAATTGTGTTGCTTCTACGAGTGTATTATCCGAAAGAATTCTGTTCCTACCTAGTGTCCCATGACACCACATCTTTAATATTTTCTATCGGACTATTTGTGGCTCGTGTAAGCGACATCGTTTCAAGGTTGACGTTCCAAAGACTATAACAATGAGTCCACTTTGGGGATAAAAAAGTCTAAACTGTGCAACGCATTGCCTGCGTAGGTTTTTCCCGATGTATGCATTCCTGATGTCTTCAAGTGGACAGTGATTCGTTTCTTTTAAGCAAGGACGCTCCATCGTAAACCGCATCATCGTTTAATATCAGGTGAGATGGAGATAAAGTCCAAACTAAGAAAAAAAAGACATTTACGTATGTTGTCGTCGTACCTATCTATAATCTACAGATCAAAGTGTCCAGTCCGTTACCAACAGCGGTAATCAGCTTCATTGCCCCATCTACCGGCTAACATTGTATCGTATCAGAGCTATTGATTATTCGTGTGCAAGGGTTACATTCTAAACATTCTAAATTCACATACGAGGGTCAAACTGAAAGTTCTTAGAACTGGCCACTTATAAACAATATAATAAAAAAATAATTCTATAATTTGAAAATAGAACTCTTTGCCAATATTACTGAGTATATACTTTATTCATTTGTTTTACGATTTGGCGGCAAATTGAAAATTGTCTGTGTCACGTCAACATGAATTTAACACGAGAAAATTTTCGTGCAATGATTTTTTATGATTTTCGATGTCATTTAAGTCAACAAGAAAGTTATGATAGACTTGATAGATAGATTGGCCTTTCACGATGAAGCCCCATCTCGTGCGACTGTTTACAACTGGTTTAATGAGTTTAAACGTGGTCGCACTAATCTCACTGATGATTTACGTGAGGGACGACCTTCTACGGCGACGACTGAAGATAACATCTGTGTTGTGCGGCGTATGATAGAGACTGACAAAAGAGTGACCTATCAGCAGATTCGGACAAGCTTAGGCATCGGTATGAGTCAAGTGTACAAAATCCTACACGAACATTTAGCGGTCAGGAAGCTTTGCGCCCGGTGGATACCTCATAATCTGACTGAGGCTCAAAAACTCCATCGTGTGGATTGGTGCCGTAAAATTATTGAAAGATTTAACAGAGGTGACTCAAATGCTGTGTTCGACATACTAACAGGTGACGAAAGCTGGATTTACTGTTATGATCCTGAAACCAAAAGACAATCTGCTCAGTGGGTATTTCCTTTCGAGGAGTTGCCAACTAAAGTGAAGAGAGATCGAAGTGCGGGGAAAAAATGGTGGCCTCGTTCTTTGGAAGGATAGGTCATTTCGCAACAATTGTGTTAGAGGATCAAAAAACAGTTTCTGCAGAATGGTACACTACCAATTGTTTGCCACTTGTCTTGGAAAAAGTTCGAGAGAAACGACCTCGCAGTAGGATACTCCTTCACCACGACAACGCCTCATCGCACACCGCCAAGCGAACGATCGACTATTTGGCGACATCAAACGTTGAATTACTGGGTCACCCGCCGTATAGACCCGACCTCGCGCCTTGTGATTTTTATTTATTTTCAAAAATTAAAGAAAAACTTAAAGGAAAGCGGTTTATGAATGCTGAAGAAGCGGTGGCTGCGTATCGCGATGCCATTGAAGAGACCCCTAAGGACGAGTGGGCAAAGTGCTTTTCCCAGTGGTTCCATCGCATGCAGCGGTGTATTGACGTGAATGGACAATATTTTGAAAAGATATAATAAAAAACTAATAACTGGCTAGCGCTTTAAGACCAAACCAAACTAAAACATAGCATAACTCAATAAGTAATTTATTTTTACAAACTTAACTTTTTACTTCCGCCTATCGTACTTACATTATAAATGTCAAAGTTTGGATGTTTGTTGGTCAAACATGTCGGCTCGGTGGAACAGATTGAGTTAATATTTGGAACGGTTAGATTATTAGTGTGTACTAGCACATAATCTAAAGATTTAACTTCAAACCTAGCAGATTTTAGGTACTACTTGACGGTATAAGAAATGGCAATGTGGTGGTACTTCCCCGGGCGGACTATACAAAGAGTCCTACCACTTCTGAATTAATTTTTAACAAAGTAATTTGATTTGATTATTTAACTGCGGCTCGGTACCACTATTTTAATAATTTGGAATAGTTTTTTTTTCTTTTGTAATGACACTATAATCACTTTACCTATGGTACATGATAAATAAAACAGGAAACCATCGCAGAAAATTCGAGTCATGCATCAATTTTCTATGCATTAGTAGGTACCACCATTCATTCAGAATTAACGACCAAATAATACGCGTTTCCCAAACTGGTACATTGAACCAATCAAACAAACAACGTCATCCTCATAAATGCGAGAGTTTAAATGTGTGTTGCTCGAGCACGTCGGAAGGTATGAACAGATCGAGTTGAAATTTGGGACACAGATTATAGTCTGGAATAGCTTTTTTATTCTGAGAAAAGAATGGGAACTACGCCAGTAAGCCCGCGGGGCGATGCTACTCTGACATAAACCGCTATCGCTTGAAATTATAGAGATAGCAATAGCAAAGCTATAGCCGATTTAGTTAGGCGGTAGGTACAAGGGCAAGGCTTCGTGACTGTGCAGTGATATATCCTAACTACAATGCTAATGGCCTTACTCGGTCGGTCGACACTTCTTCATAGAATACCTAGCCTAGCCTCGAACGAACTTGTAAATCTTGAATCAAAACTTGTATTATGGAAGCCAGATAGCTTGAGGTGCGAGGCTCGGGGACCTCCACGTGGTGTATCCTGGGTCAGGGCCACATCTACTATATGGCTTTTTGGGGCTAAGACCAGGGCCCCGTGGTTTCAAGAGGCCCCTAGCTTAGTCAAGTCAAAGTCGAAAATAGAAGATAATGCGAAAAAGATGACCTCCTAAGTAGTATTAGCCCAGAGCCCTCTCTAAACTCACGATCCGGCCCTGCCCTGGCCCTGGCCCTGCCCTGACACAACAACTTGTCTCGGTGGCATCTTGTTGCGTGATGGTTAATCTCGGCCGCGGAAAGAGCTTCTACTCGCGCTCCTCTCCCTTTTCAGCAGTGCGTGTAGAGGCTGGGGAAAGGGATTGGAAGACTTAGGAAGATTACCCGTCTGATAATAGGTAGTATTAATATGATGTATTATATCGGCCAAGTAAAATTACTAAATCTTCCAGCCGAAGGTGCTCCACGATCACTCTGATTAGCAGAGTGCTCAGTAGAAGGACAAGGCCAAGGTTTTGTAGTGGTAGGACTTTTTGTAGAGTCCATCTGGGGAAGTTTGCCAGTTATTCTACCAATAATATTAATGCGCAAACATTACTGTGTGCCGGTTGGAAGGGTAATGTTTCAAGTGAAATTATAGGGCATAAGGATAAAACATCTTATATCTCTGGGTGAAGAGCGCAGCGCAATGCCAGATAATGATTTGGACTCTTCATGCTCCAATAGCTGCGTGCCCCTGTGCAGGCAGCTATTGTGTGGCAGGCATGTGGCTGACATGTTGCTTACAAACAGGTCACGCGGCCCTGACCCCTGGCCATGCATGAGAAATCTGTGAGGCTTATAGTCGGTAGGATCACTATGTCTATCTGTCAATGGTGTCGAGCCCGACACACCTGACGTGTCCCTTTACGGTGGGTGGACAGCGCGTAAAGGTATTTCCCCCACACAAAAAATGTGGAAGCCAGAAGAAACATTCGTATGTATCACACAAATGTTCGCCCTGGTTATGAATCGAACCCATGACCGACGGTTCAGCCATGAGGTCAGTCAAAGCAAAGCAAACTATCGTAGTATGCCGATAGAGGCACGGGACTTCGCTACTTTACAATACAAATGAAACAGGTCTCCAAGTCCGCCATGAGATACCATTCCAATTCATAAAGCGTATTTGTATGGTGGGAAAATGGCAGATTAACATCGAAGTGTGCAATATGAAGTAGCATTGAGAATTTTTACTATTGTACTTAAATGGTAGTTTCGTCACTGAAATGTAGGTCGCTTAGAACCGTAACGTTATTACAAGAATAATGAAGGACAAATTATTTGGACAATCATGGAAAGTAGCTGGTTAATTGATTTAAATTTATGTTTTCCATTTTTCCCTCATTCGATTTCATTTGGATTGCAATTATAAGTCTACTCAAAATCATTAAATTTGTTAAATTTAATTTACGGAAACAAGCTTATTTATGAATTAACTAATTTATGATTAAAAATGGTCTAATCCTTAATTAGGTAGAGTAAATTAAGAACAGAGTATAAAAATAATATTTTGATGCATTTGGAGACCATAAAACAAAGATCGATGAAAATACGTACATACACAAACATGTATAATACAAAAAGTAACCGTACAAAAGATAGCGATCGTTTATCACTATCGCTGTTGAAGTGGCTTGGGGCGCATGTTTCGTTCGGTATCCAAACACAAACCTTGTTTAGTAAGGAACAAGTTCAACGCAGCGGTTCTCGTCATAGATCATTTTCATGCTCCACTGATTACAAACCATTTTCGCTGCTCAGTCTTTAGCAAACAAGCCAAAGGATCAGACAGTTTTGCAATATCAGACATCAACGATAAAAGAAAGGTCGTGTTATCAGCTGTGTATTCAAAATGCTCGCGCAACACAAAAACAATACGAGAGTTACCGAAAGATGGTTAGGAGTGATAACTGTGTGTGTTAATGGTGAACAATGAAGTGTGTAGTGTATTTGAAGCGACATTGCGCCTGGCGGCTGTGTCTGTTGGAGCATCCATCACCTTCGAATTTCTACGTGAGCAGCTGGCAGATAAACCGGTCATCTCTACCGCTGCTCGTGCTTCGTTCTTTCCTGTTCCTGTACTCGACGTGCGTGCTACTAGCGTCTATGATCGCGACGCCCTTGGCATTGGGCGTCCGATTCGGCTACTGGTTCATTTACCTGTCCCACTGGGGCTTGATACTGATCGTTCTAACGACGGCCTTCTCAACCGCTGTCTCTGCATACGCTTACTTTAAACGACCGATTGGTATGCTTCTTTGTTATATTATGCTTCTTTGTTATCATTTTTAACCGTATCTAAGACACGTGCATATTATTGTTTATCGATAATGTATGGATACTATCTATTAAATAGATAATATGCAGATTAATGCTTAGGACATTCAAACAAACCTCATAAATAAAGCAAGAATAAAGAAATCGAATGAAAAAAGAAAAGATTTTAAAATATATTTCAGGTAACCGTAACATGAATAACATACAATGTACCTATAAACATTTTAATACTTAGATACTCTAAGAAGATCTTAGTACAAAATAAAATATACGTTTAGTCACGAGACCTCAACATTGATTTGGTCGCTGTGTAAATGCATCGCACAATCTCACCTAGTTGCTAAGAGGTTAACGTGCTACAGCTAATATTTATAACTAGACGTTAACTATAAAATATTAGGAGTCTTATCTGGGAAACCTGGTTGTCCGTTAATTAAATATAACGTAGTAGTTTTACTTACGGGATTTTTGCCGTGTGTACACAATTCTTACAAATCACAAAAGGGCAAAAATCACTACAAGCTACACTACAGGGGTCCATCATCTAATAGAGCTCCGGGTCAACCCCGAGGAAGGTGGCATAGCAAACAGCAACCGTCAGATAAAACTTGATCATCATAGCTGTAAACCGTATTATGAAACATAACACTTCGCTCAAAAACGATAATTGAATTGCAATGCCCGATTGGGTATATTGTGTGGCGACTTAATTTTGTACTAAATTCTATCTGTATACCTAATTAATACTATCTGTAACATAATGAAGCAATAAACGATTGAGTATTGAGTATCTGGAAGGAGGGAAGTGATACAAAGTCAGCAATATGACAATTTAGGCTAATCCTACTAATATTATAATATAAATGCAAAAAATTGTGATGATGGATGGATTGATATCTGTTACTCTTTCACGTAAAACTACCAAAGGGAATATTTACAATTTGACACAAAGATATGTAGATAATAGTCTGGAATAACACATAGGCTACTTTTATCCCGGAAAAACAAAAGGAACAGAACTGTGTGTTAGAGTAACGTTAACATAGTGTATCTAGAGTGTTATAATAAAATGTACCAGTATTTATCCGTCCTTAGTCCGTACAGTTTAGAATAAGTAAAACCCTCAGGAAACAGATTTTGGGATACCCGATATAGGTAGTCTATGTGCTATTCTGGTCTAAAATCTAGCCGATATAGTTTATGTACTACTAAAACTTTTCCTTTAGTGTATTCCGACGACATTTTAATTTTGTCTTTAGTATGTTTTCTTAATTCATTGAGATCAGCAAAATTCATCACGTATCGTAGAAAGTACGTGTGTCTGAATGTTGATCTGCACACACTCGCACTGGCTTAGAATCACATACCACAAAGAATAGGACTTACTTAGATATATCTTTTTTTTTAAATTAGGGAGAGTAGGTAACATTTTCAATTTTATTTCAGTGCTCTTTAGTCGGATTTCGTCTGTTAAGCCGATGACTACGTGTTGGAAGTCCGCTGATAATCGACTGAACATTGTCATTTGCTATTACTAAGCCGCTTCCATCCCGGCTCAAAGTCTACTAGAGATACTTGACGCAGTTGCAATCTTGCAATTAATCTATTCTTACTTACCTTCCTCACCAAAACATCCTTTCCTGTCTAACCACATAACGAATGCGTGGCTTGTCCCTCCGAGTTATGTTATGACAGCGAGTCGCTACCTCCGACCGTAAGATGGAGATCACGTTCAATCGCGGTCGTCTCTCCAGCCTTGTGCCGGTTCCGTGGCCCTTGCTTTGTTGATCTCATTCGTGGAATCATAGCACACTTGTCACGACAGCACATACACAAACAAAGCGTAATCTTAATACAATCCACTAGCGGTCTGCCCCGACTTCGACCGTTATACATACATAGCCTATTCAGGGATGACGTACATATCCAATGGTGAAAGAATTTTCGAAGTTGGTCCAGTAATTCCTGAGGTTATCGCATTCAAACAATTTAAATCTTCAGCTTTACAATATTAACTAGTGCTCCGCCCTGGTTTCGCTCGTGGTACTTATATAGCATATAGCGCTCAGGGATCACGATTATATGCCACGGTGAAAGAATTTTGAAATTAATGCAGTAGGCCCGGAGATTTTCGCGTGCAAACGAATAAACTCTTCAGCTTTAGAGGTATAATATGCCATAGTAGATTGGTATAGCCATAGATTATATAGACTTAGCGATAAAAGAATTATGTGCTTTTGTTGCAAATGTTTAAGATTTCAATGGTAAACCTACATTGAAAGAAAATGGAAAATAAACATTGTATTAAGCTATTGATGTTATTGACTACACGAAATAAATATAAATATTTAGGAACATTCCTCACACAAAACTAAATAGCCCAAAACTAAGCGAACCTTGCATTATATTAGCTGATACAATACTTATATAATCGTAAATGCGTACTTATGATACATACATACACCCAGACAAAGAACAATATTAGTAGGTATTCATTACACAAATATTTCTCCAGGGTGGAAATTAAACCGACAACCTCTGGCCCTGCGGCAAACTTACTACCAACAACACAGAGGTACTACACATTATATTATTTGTCATTAAATTATGGTACATTTAGGTAATGTGGTTAAACCACGTGCACCAAGCCAAGTTCACCAAGCTCCAATATGATACCACGTTGGTTTTACATTGGAGCACGTTAGGTGCATGAAACCACATCGAAATATCTGGAACTCACTCCTTCAAATAGTAGCAGTGAATATCCCACGATTTGGATTATAAAAATCATTACGTGATAGTAATAGTAATGATACAATAATAATAGTAATCATTGAACGATACAAGATAAATTTCGGTAATTTGATGATACGCGAAATCGATCTAAAAATATGTTCGCAACAAGTAGATAGGTAATTATATGCTGGCTATATGGCTTTTTGAAAGTCACATTTTAAGATAAAGTGTAATGACACAACTACCACAACCCGAGACTCTTATGATTGATCCTTGAAAGGATGCGAAATGGCTTCGAAAGATAATGATCCAAGATTATAATATAACATACATATATGTAGGTGGGTACTTCCAGCTCTACTATTATTCTAGTTGGTTGTAGGACGCTTTGATGAGTTCATCTGGGGAAGTATCATATTTCTGCCAGTTATATGTACGTAAACAATAATGTTTTCCGATTTGAAGGGCAAGAGATTTTACAGGGCAAAGAGATAAATTATATGTCTGGGTGACGATCTCAATGCAGTGCTAGGCAGTGATTTGAATACTGTACAAATAGCGGCGTAACACTCTGTTGTTATAGTGGAACGTGTTGATTACCATCAGGCGCATGCATTTCTTGTCTTTACACTCTGTATTTAAAAAAATAAATTCTTTATCATAATTGTTTATTGATTGCAAAAATATCTAATAAGCTTTAATATTTAAGCCATAACCAATTGATCACCTTATCCCAATAAATAGATCTAATTTGTAAATTATCGCTGCACGTTCGTAGATATATTCGTACCTTACATGTAATCGATTGATATTAACCATCTTATCAAAATAATGAATTGGCATTGGATTTTATTCTAACTAACTTTTTATTCATGACATAATTACTAATTCAAAACTACTATATTTGACCTTACTGTATATTAATCGTAACAATTTGCCTATTTTTAAGCTTATTAGCAATGTTTAATATTATAAACAGTTATTTCTGTCCGCGAATGAATTAGTTCACTTAATAACATTCGCGGACTGTTTTTAACCCCCGACCAAAAAAGGGGTGTTATAAGCTTGACATCGATGTCTGTCTGTCTATATGTGTTTCTGTGGCACCGTAGAGCTCAAACGGATGGGCCGATTTCGAAGTGGGTTCTTTTATTTGAAGGTTATTATCCGTGCCGATGTTCTTAGCTATGTTTGGTTAATATCGATTCAAAATGGTCGCCTCCACAAAATGGCGGACTAAATATTTCTTCACAGCCTACCTCAATATGGGTATCAAATGAAAGGGTTTGACTAGTAAAACACTATACACTATAACAAATTTCAAATCCAAAATGGCCGCCACCACAAAATAGCGAATTATATATTTTTTTTCATTACTACCAAAATATTGGTATCAAACGAAAGGGCTTGACTAGTAGAATACTTTGCACTATGACAAATTTCAAATCCAAGATGGCCGCTTCCACAAAATGGCGAAATACATTTCTTTTTCAAAACTCCCTTAATATGGGTATCAAATGAAAGGGTTTGACTAGTAGAATGTTGTTACAGGTAACAAATCCGAGGTGGTCGGTTAATCAAAATTTTTAATTTTGTTCTTGTTATCTATACTTCACAACATCGTAGTAGTATCCAAATTATACACTGGAATATCACATAAGCTACCTCTATTTTGACATAGGTACTTTTTATACCTTAGACCAGAATGTCCAGACCTCAATTAATGCTAAACGCTTGAAACATATACCGACTTCAAAAATGAGCGAGGTTCTTAAACTTGGCGTGCGTCTAGTGCAGCCTTTCCCAAAAAGGGCTCGGTTGATAGCGCCTTGATTTAGAATGAATGTTTAGTCTCTAATATAGCTCACAGAATTTATAGTGGTTTTAGGTAAGTATGTGATTTTTTTTACAAATAACAGACAAAATATGATTGGCAACCCCTGGTCTAGAGCCTATCCTGAATATGAAAGTTTCCACAAAGACTCAACTTGAAAAACCCCTAGACACATAATCTACCAAAGCCCTATACTTGTTACTTACTACATAGTTTATGAAGAACTGTGATTTTAGCTGCTCTTCGATCTATTCTCGCCAAGGATACAAACAAATCGTACATTTGAACAATCTAAACAAATGAAGTATCGAGTATTTGGACGATACTCGACAGTGTTTGCGTTGTGGAACCTAAATGACATCATTCACAAATAAGTCAAACAAGACTACCACGTCCACGGATGACTGGATCACGTTTGGCTAAATGGGTCGATATTTTAACCACTTAGCTGTGAGCTTATCTAAATATGTACTTTAACGTTAATCTGTGTACGTCAACATAAAGTTACTTATTTAAAAAATATTTACTCACATAGTTCTCAACTTTGTTGGTTTAAAAGAAAACATAGGTAAGCAATAATTTTATCAAGATATTTAGTATGATAATTAAAAATAATAAATAAATATTTCAAACACAATCTATGCTTGCATAATTTACCGCAGTATTCAACCTAAGAACCAGGCTATTTTGCGCGCCAAAAACCAGTCAATATTTTGAGTGTATAGTGTGCTCGTATTTGCTGAGCAAATGTTCTACGTTCATGTGCGTCAAATGAACACAAAGAGGTAAAATTAAGCTTAAATAGGGATTCGGGACACCTTTTTTTGTTGCAAATATTTAAATCTCAAAATTAGAATTTGATCATCACAAACGAGTATCAAAATGATTTGACTGTATTTGGGAAAAAGACATCGAGACAATTTAAAAAAATGCGCCGCGATAGCTATACCTAACCTGTACTATGATTAAAAAAACGTATTTATTTGTTTTGAAACTACATGAATCCATTTGTATGAGACCGCCATTTCCACGTTAGGTAGGGTGAAGGGAGGTATATTGGTGATTTAGGTAAGTAGGCGATATATTTTAAACGGAATACCACACAGTTCCCTATGCAAGGAAATTTCAAGAGACAGCGACGACGAGTTGGTATTGAGTGTGCGAAGAGGCGATAGCGTTGTCTCTTGAAATTTCTTTGCATAGGGAACTGTGTGGTATTCCGTTTAAAATATGTCACCTACTTACCTAAATCACCAATATACCTCCCTTCACCTTACTAAAAATAAATGTCAAAACTTGGACTTACCTATTTTACAAACCAAAATATAGAGTAGGTATTACTTCCGAATTTCTATCAATATCTAGAAAGTTAGAAAAACAAATAATAAAAATCGTTAAGGACTTTAATCACGCAACACCAATATTAGGTACAATATACTTCATAACCTAATTTACATGCTTTTAAAACTCACTTTTATTGAGCTCTGAGACAACTCAAATTAATTATAGTAACTTTTTCGACAGTCTAGTAAAAATTAAGTATCTAGGTCCTAACCATGATCAAACAAAACGGTCAACTTCAAACGAAGACACCATATAAGTAAAACAAACCATGTTATGATTTACCTTGAAGAGCGAAGCTTGGAACCAATTTACTCACGTAGTTTGCATTAGGCAAATAATCGTCAACGCGACAATTACAGAAGGTTATAGCGATATTATGTGAACATTTAGCATGTAGTAACATTCCACTTTAGGTGTCATTTTACAAGCTATTGATTTGCCTATAGACTTACATTTATGATAGTATAAAGCTACCTTAACTTTAACATGAGAGCCGCGATAGCCGACGACTGCGATCCATTCATTACCAAAACACAAACACATGCTGACATGAATTGATCAACAATTACGTAGAATCCCAGCGAATTTTCTGTTCAAGTTGTACTGGTACACAAACTAGCAGCGCTACTTATACCCGCGTGTTTCCCTGTATGCTATTCGCTACTACAGACTATAATCTACACCTGTATTCCAAATTTCAATCTGATCCGTGCAGGCGTTCTCACGTGGGTGAGCAACAAACATCAAAATTTTCACATATTGATACCTTCCATACCTTGATTTGCAAAACGAATAACTCCATAGTAGCAAATTTCACAGGGGCCCCAAAAAACTTCATATAAAAAAATTTAAGCATCAAAAAAAAAAACAAACATCCTTTTGGAAATTGTGTTTCTTATTAACAAATAAACACTTAAAATAATGAAAATACCAGTCACGCAATAGATTTTAGTGGTGATTTAGTGTGAAATTTACTACTATGGAGTTATTCGTTTTGCAAATTAAGGTATCGATATATAATTTTAGTAGAATTCCTTCTTAGTCATTCGTAATACATGCCATCTACATTCATACATACAATAGCATTCCTCTTGAAATCTATTCTCTATTATCTATTAAAAAACTCTCATCAAAATCTGTTTGGTAGTTTTAAAGATGTAAGCAAAGAGGTACGAGTATATAGGGACGCACAGACGCGGGGAGTGTCTTTGTTGTAAACTAAGTAGTGACGTGATTTGGCGAATTTGTAACTATGCATAAATAATTTATTTATTTTATTCATTTCAGATGCTACATTTGGTCTGCCATGGTACGTGAAGACGTATTGGGTTCTGTACAACATTACGATACCGGTGGCTTTCCTGATTACAGTGTTCTACTGGGGTGTATTGAAAACTTGTAAGTTTATTTATTGGTTTGATACTCCCACTTTATCTGCGCAGAGTTTGTTGAAACAATCAAGTAGTCTTTAAGGTTCCTTTTTGTAATTGTAGATGATTTGTCTTATAGCACAATAAGTCCATTTTGTGTTTCCACTGCTGGAATTAGGGCATTCTCCCACAAAGTTCTCGTCTTCTCGTAGCTCGTAGAAGCGGCATCGTTTCATGGCTGATGTTCCAAAGACACGAACGAAGAGATTTGGCTCTACTTTTACAATAAGAACGTTTAGGCTGTGGAATGCGTTGCCTGAGTGGGTTTTTCCCGATTGTTATAATCTTGATGTCTTCAAATCGAGAGTGAATCGGATTCTTCTAGGTAAGCACGCTCCATCGTAGACCGCATCGTCGTCTAACATCAGCCGAGATGGTATCAAGTATAAACCTATACTAAAAGTAAAAAAACATAGGAGTCAAGACCAAAATCCGTCCCTCTGATCAAATATGTGTTAGCGGATGAACACATGACCTACTTAGAAGACGCCAGTATGTTTCCTCACTATGGTTTTCCTTCGCCATTAAAGCCAAAGGCAGCCATAAACTAGTGCAACTAAGTATTGCCCAGTGTAGGCCGTCTTGCGGCCTAGAAATTACCGGCTTTTACCCTTGGAAATGATCTTCTGCAGCCAAATACGACTGTTTGTTGTAGAAAAGACAAAACAACTATAAATGTTTCGAAATAGTAATCAACGTCCTCGCAAATAGAGGCCTCATAAAACGCTTAGAGGGTTTAATATCTCGTAGTGCCTATTGCAAATTAATCAACTTTTACGACGTAACCGGTTATAGCGGTTTGTAATTACTAATTTACGTATATTTTCGGTATTTTTTGTTTGGTTTTTTGCTTTTAAATCCAATCTAATGCTCAATTTATAACGTCTCATGATAAAGTAGCGAACTTAAATTAATATGCGTAAAAAATCTGCCTCGTTCAGTTTTGCCAAGTACGTACGTACGTAGGTCTCGTCAAATCACATGTTTAGTACAGCCAGAAACAACGTGAATTAGCCGACTACTTCGTGTCGATTTGTGTTATGTTATTTCTATATGTTTTATTATTTTATAGCCCACCTAGTTTCCAGTTGGTAATAGTAACTTATTCGTTATTTTAGTTTTTTTATTTCGTATTCAACTTTTGCTATGGGACCAATCTAACAAAAGACATCCACAGTCCTCTACTTATGTTTTTTGTATTCGTCGAACTGTTCAGAACAGACAACCTTTTTTGTAGTATGAGGGTTGATCCCTCTCTAAACGAAGTCGTTATACGAGTCTAGTACAAGTCTAGTACTAGTCTTCTTTGACATAGATCAGGTTTTCTCGATAACCCTTGTATAGTATGCATGCATACCTCTATAAGTGAATTAAAATCAATTTTGATTCATCGAGTCCGTGGCAAACTAAGTTGAAATTGAACTTTATCTACGTGTCGAAGCCGAGACCCTGCGTTTTTAGATGAAGGCTTTTTAAAAATTATTAAGTAAATGCAAAAATTTCAAATAGCTGACATTAATGTTTGGATGCACGTTCCATTAGTAATTTTAACACAGCGGCATCTGTCTATAATTAAAAAAAAATTTTTTTTTCTTCTCAGCTTCGCATGCAGTGGTATTTTATCAATAATCTCTGGGTTATGAGCGCAGTTCTGTGCTAGATTTAGACTCTTCAAGTTCCAATACCTGTCTGACACTGTGAGGTAATGGGCAGGCGTGTTGCTTACCACCACGGGAACGTACTGTTCCTATCAGTAAGCTATAAAAAAGTTGTATACTATTTTTTACAGCAACCAACCGCGTGGTGAACTACGCTCCTGACCCGGTGCTGGACGTGATGGTGCACGCCGTGAACTCGGTGGTGATGTTCGTAGAGCTGGTGTGCTCGGCGCACCCCAGCCGACTGATGCACGTCATGCAGCCGCTGTACTTCGCGGGCGCGTACATGCTCTTCACCGTGACTTATTACTTCGCTGGAGGACTGGACCCGTAAGTTGCTTGTTAAATTCATAAAATAACTATTAAATACTAGCAGCAATGCTGTTAATGTTAAGCATTGTAGGTAGCAACCCTGAAAAGTCACTGGACTTTTCAGGGTTAATTTTTTTATCAAGAAAATCTTTATTGTCGACTATGAAAATTGAGGATTTTGTCCGATTTGTACGACATAGATGTCGTAAGATTTGATAATTTAATTGAATGATGAATTTGATAAAGTGAATTTTCGCACAAATTCTAGGGATTTTGCGAAAACACCAACAGTTAGACAATGTCTTTGATATTTCTCAACGTTACTAAAAAACTACAGAATTTGGTCATGACTTTGTTACAGAGCGAATTTATGAAGGTCGCTATTTAGAATGGTTTCGAGCCTAGTGAGCGACTATAAAGTTCACATTAGTAGTGTCATAACTTTTCGCGGTCATGTTCAACTTACCCATCAAGTTGTTGAAGGGCAAATAATGCTTATTTTTTTTAGTATACAGATTACTGGTCGTCAGCTTATATCCATTTAATGATAGGCATGTTCTGTAAACATATTTAAATAAACAACTCTTGGTCTCCAATTTTTATTGAAACTCAACACAAATCAAAAAAAGATAGTTTGTGTTGTATTGTCCTCTCTAAGGGAACCCACCCTCTAATGTATCTTGCGATAGATAGAAAAAATATCAATTAGTACATTATCATTTTCTGTTTTCAAATAAAATTTGATTATGTTGTTGACTAATATTTTTTATACTACGGGTTATTTTGACAGTTACCGCCAGAGTTCCAGTAGTTAAAGTCAGTTTTCTACTAGTCTAGTTGTAAAGTTTATTAAATCAAATATGGCATGTTTCAGATACTTACCAATTTTTTTGGGATATAGAGGGAAATAAGTACTGAATTTGCAAATGATTAACTGATTTTTTTAACTAACTGATTATTTCGAGTAATAGAGAGTAAAGATTTCGACAAACGGAAGTTATGGAGCTTGAAGAAAAAGTAACACTTTTTTTCGAGTTTGGGAGGTTCCCACTTATCGAGGTTCGACTTTCTACTATTTATTCAATTTATATATTTTATATTAGTCAAAATACACAATGCTAATTAGTCCGTCAGATGTAGTAGATGTTGAAAAAATATGGGACAAGTTTTTTTTGTTTTATCAAATTATAAAAAATAGACAAAAATATAGACCCTCAAACTTCCGGAGTGGGGTTGTGACGTCAAGTCTACATAAAAATCGTGAATAGACGTGATGTCAGTCGAAATTTCTAAACATTCATATTCAAGCATTGTCGTCATTGTTTGTTTTTGAAACAAATAAAAATACGTGTACCATATTTTTTTTGAACAATTAGTTTTTTTTAGTCGCCTTTATTAATTACAATGAAGTTTTCATTTCTGCCGTGCTCAGTCAGATGACATCTGCTCTACCACTCAAATCAGTCAGCCGACAAAGCGACCCTTTTGCTTTTGCCGGTAACCCCCAATAATAAGTCAGCCGACATAGATTCACGCGTTAGTAGCGGACTCGATACCGACGCAAGTCGGAGGGTGTCTCACCCCCCACTCCGCTAGGGCACCAAGAAGTGCCAAACACTATGTCCCCCCGGCACTGGCCCGAGCCGAGGTCGAGCCGTCTGAGGCGCCCTCGTGCTAGCAGCCGTAACGCGTCCCAGGTATCATCCCATGCTACAGCTCTAGCATATCATAGGTTTTTATATAGGTTAGGTTCTCCTTTGGGTCCTGTGCCCTCTGCGCTAACGTGAATAGTCAGGTAGTAAAGGCGACTAGCGGCCATAGATTAATTAAAAAAAAAAAACTGCCGTGCGGTCTTTAACACACAAACTAAGTTTTGAGCATCGTAAAGTTTTTTCTCTGTCATTCCTCAATATTTAATTAGGATATTACTATTTTTGTAAAAACATTATCAAAATAATTTAACCTTAGTTCATTGGAGTGAAGTCATTTACATAAGTTTTTTATTTCATTCGGTTGATAATATGTAAAGCATATTAATGTATATTTAATTTCACAAATTGGACTAATAGATAATAAATATTACATAATACACATTGTACAAATATACATTAATATGTATAATACGTGGTCAATTTTTTTGTTTTAACTTTTAAAGTTGCCAATTGAAACTCTAAAATTATGAATGTGGATTGATATAATATTTAACATGTTTATTGCAACCATGTCACTGGCCTCTAAGCAATCCAGTGTTGCAAATAAGTTTGTCCTTCATCCATATCATGATGAAAACGTTAATTACTTATTATGAGATTGGTCAAAACGTCCCGTCATGTGTGATGATTCAGTTATTGTTCAATTACACATAAGTTCATTGGCTTGTAACTCAAGCACAAGGCGTTGAACTCTAAACAGTTAGCGCGATTAAACATATTTGTTAAATTAAATATAAATAAAATCTGATATAAAAATTAAATTTAATTATTTTATAGTACTCTACTGGTAAGTAGTGGCTCTAATAAGTAGGTACTTATGTAAGTTATTTCACTATGGCAATCATCCAGTTATTAAATACCTTCAGTCAATGGCAGACGTGATTGATAATAAATATTTTTAACAGTACAATGGCAGAAGTAATTCTAAATTCTCTAACACTGTGGACAATATGTATATTGATAAAAATCTGGGCCTACTTTTACACTACACCATAAATCGGCAATTTTTATCAGAAACATTGAACAATAGACATTAATTAATTGTTAAAACAATAAAACAATCTATTGTCATACTGTTTTATAGGTATCATCATCAAAACGCCCAGAATACACGATAGCCGAACAAAATAGTAGATGCACTTCGCGTATTTAAACATGCTATCTACACAATAGACTTCAAAAGTCAAGATCACGATTTGTTAGTGTATAGATCTAATTGAGTGAGGTTGTCAATCGTTTCACAACACGTTGTGACCAGAGGATTAGAGGTCAACAAAGATGCAGATAATATTGTTCTCTAAGGTAACAGATGCATTTACATCTGCTATGTGTGAAAGGAAAAGCTCTTTAGTTCATACTAAGCTGTTAAGTCAAATCTGCCAGTGTTCCTGGCCGTCGTTGTTTTGAAATTCGTTTATGGATTCATTGAGTTCTTTGTATTGGTATATTAATAATGGTCAACAATTTTGTCACAGCTCCATTTAGCCCCTAACCAAGGTACAACCTTTGTTTTTTATGGAAGCTATAACGCAGATACAATACATTATTTCATATCCCATATTTCGTTAGAAACACAAATTGTTCTCGTAACTTGAACCTTGAAGCCTTTTCTTGATCAAATGTACGCCAATATTAGATATAAACTAGAAGGTAATATAATATAACGTCCAACGTTAAACAAAACTTATGTCGTTTGAGTTCAACACGTCACAAAGTTTAAATACTGGATTAAAATATGTAAACACTTTTGTTGAGGACCAGTAAAATAAATGTAAACATTTCTGGTCTTCCATGCAGCATTCTCTATAGTAGGTCACGCACAACTCTGGTTCGCGATATTTTTAAAACATCAACAGAACAATGCAGAAATAATACGCACAAAATGAAAACAAAAAAGACAATATGTGGATCATGAAATAAGCGCCATTGTTTATTGTATCCTGGCCCGAGATGGCTTCTACTGCCTACCGAACGTTGCGTTAGTACAGAAAAGACTTAAAAAGAAGTTACTTCTGGTCGTGACTAAAACTTTTGAGTTAACTTTTTCATTCGTCAGTTTACCTGTGAAACATGAAGCATGAAACTCCATGGAACTATTAAGAACGTGTAAACCACAGTAAGCATTCCGTAATTAAAGACTAAAGTATTTCACATATACGAGTATAAACGCAATTGGCAGAACTGGCACTCACCCTAGCTCTCTCTCTCTCTTCGTAATATCTCTTTATAGTTAATATCAGTATATTCTTACACTCAGCGGCGCAAAACTTTTTACGGAACAAAGTGCGCCCACATAGCTTAGGAAATTAGTATGTACCTACCAAAGAGTAGATCGAATTGCTAAAAGAACCACTACCCCTTGAGATGGACTGGTTCTTAAATGGAAACCGCGTCTCGACACCTGTCTGTCCCCCACTTCACAGCACATTGTCTCTTCAAATCTTCGCTCGGGGGAACATGAACGCGGTGAACGGCATAATAAATAAATAAATAGAATAAAAAAGCCTTTTATTTCTTGCTAAAATAATAAAAACAGATTGACAAATTAAAAAAAGGCATGCTTAATTAATTTGATTGAAGAAATTCTTGATTATTCTTGTAAAAGTAAATATTAATGAGTAATTGATTTAGTATCTACATAATAATAGTATTATTTAGCAAATAGTATTGTATATTAGAATTTGTTTGATAATAGGTAATAATTAGGGAAAATTAACTTTTCATATACGATAATTCATTGCAGTTTTCGTGTACGTACCTATTTCAATTTTACAATTGCCCTTCTACAAGAACCCTTCTCAGTGGAAGGTAAATGCCTCCTCCAGAGATAGCCAACGTTTTCTGTCTTCAGCAGGCTGCATCCAGTGAGTACCTGCTGTTTTCATGATGTCGTCTGTCCAGCGTGTATTTGGTCTGCCTCTTTTTCGTTGGCCCGATGGTCCTGACCATGATGTTGTCTTTATGGTCCAGAACGGCATAAGCAGTAAGCACCCCACTAAATGATTCCACTACTGGGACTGTCGACCTTCTCTCGTAAGGAGATAGTCTAGGTCATCATCACCACGCTTCTTCGCATTCTCATTCTAGGAACATATCTGTTTCCTCGCGATGTTTTCCTTCACCTTAACGGAGCGGCATTACTCACATGACTTCAAAACGACAGTGGTGCGCCTGGGATTCGAACCAGGGATTCCTAATCGACAGTTGCCGTTCTCGCGACTAGGCCAGCAGTAACTTAGGTGAACGGCAGGAACTGCCAATCGAGTGAAACGGCATACTTAAATTAGAAGATTTTATATTCCAGTTGTAAGCGATAGAGTGATGGTAATGATGATATGAATGATTACATTGGACAACTATGAATGTTTCAATAATTCAATGAAAGTAGACTGTACTTAGACGAATAAAACAATCGTTTGAACGTTTTATACGTTTCTTTGCACCAATTAAAATCCCGATTTAGACGCCAAAAACATCGCAGAATCCTGAGATGTATATTTAAATGGCCAGTCCACGTAAAAATATTAACATGAAAAAAAAATGTTGTTTGAGTTGTTTCTGAGTAATTTTTTATATTTGTTTTAGTAGACTATACTTCTGGACCTTGTTGTATTCTTTGATTGTTATATTTCTTAATAATCGCTAATAAATATTTTTTTTTTCAGATGGGGCAATCCGTTTATCTACCCTGTGGTGGACTGGTCAAAGCCTGATCAAACGATGGTGGTCATCACACTCACAGCGCTGTTTCTGGCTCTTATGCACCTGATCACAGTGGCAGTGGCCACGGCCAGAGACGCCATCTCGAGGAAAAGGCTGAACGACAGTACGGGAGTCTACAACGATGGTTTTGGTGCATAGATTAATAGATACACACACGCTCAAAAAACGGCTGAAACTATTGGACTTTAGCAAATATAGCAATAGAATTCATGAAAATGAATTACAATGCTGGGTTGCTTTATGTTCTGTAAATTAGAGGGTCTAAAATTATCTTTATTGTCAGAGTGTTCTAAAGGATTATCTTTTAAAATGGACCAATCCAACAGTTACGAAACTTAATAAATAAATAATGAATGAATTATTCGTCAAAACTGTACAACAACAGCATCTAGTCCCAAATTAAGCAAATCTTGTAGGTACTATGGAATCCAGATGCGGATAAAATCGTTTTTCAATTTTATGGCGATCGTCCACCATGGTGTTAACGTTATTGTGAATTTTCGATGTTTTGACGTCATTGAAATAATTACCTCAGCGAATAGAAATAACAATTGATTTAGTAGATAGTTTTATAAGATGAATGTTAAGTTTTTGAAATACGAGGGTAAACATTTTGGGAAGGTGCTTTTTCGAAATACATTAATTAGGAGCTCTCTTTACGTACATAAAATATGTATTTATCGGTATTAAGAGGCTAGTTTTAAGAATAATTTATTGACAAAATGAAAGCCAAAGTTCTAATCAAATCTAAGTACGTATAAATTAATTAGTTGATTAAATTCCCGCGTAGTTCGAAAGTTATTAGTTCGGTTACCATCAAATGAACACCTATATAAAGTGACGATTAGAAGTATTGTTAGAATTAGAACGTTCCTTATGTATCCTATACGTCCCTTAGTAAATGTTACAAAATCTGAAAATGCTTCAAAGTTAGTTCTATAAGAATAAATTATACATGTATGTTCAGTCATTGTCCTCATAATATGTTGTCAACATATTATGTTTTGGTATCATACATTCTATCCTACGATAGAGGTAAATACTTTTTTCGTTGTATGTATCGCTTTAATATACCTAAACATTAATTAGAAAATTTGTTTAATCTGTTTTTTTCAATACATTTGTACGCCAAAACCATAGAAATTACAATTGATTGGAATACAATTTGTACAAATAACGTAATTGTATATTTAAACATAAAACCATCTAGCTCAAATTTCGGTAGACGGTAGAGGCCATCTGAAGCCTTGAAGAATATATTTGCTAAAAAAAAATTGGCAGTCGTAGGGACTGCCGATAGAAGTGAAAACGAATAACTCAGAATTTGATAGCTCACTTTGGAAACTACGCGGGTGAAACCGGAGGGCCTGGCCATCTAGATCTTCCGAGTTTACCCGAAGCTTTATTTCAATAACGAACGTGACCCTTGAGCTCAATTTACAGCCCACGGAATATCTGTACGTCGTGCGCCAAAAGAAGGTTTCACTTCAAAAAATTGGAAAGTCAATTGGATACTTACACTTAACAATATCTGTATTTAAATAGTTTTCTTTGTAAAACTAAGATTTAATGTGATATTAATTACTTTCGTTTTAAGCGTTATTTAAATGTTGGTATCCGTACGGTTTGTTACGAGAAGTCTCTACGTACTTTGTACTTATCTTTTTATATCTAGTTTTAAAATAAAAATGTATGAAATAAACGGCAATTTGTGACAAAAGGTATTTTGATTTTGTATCTTAAAAGTGATGTAACAGCCACTTTTAGATTTGTGGTTTCAGAGAAGCAATGGTAAGTAGGTATTTAAGAAATGGTATTATGGCAACTGGTGGTAGTCCTGTGGTTTATTGAACACGACTTCGTGAGCTGTAATGTTATAGACATACAATTATTCCTGACTAGTTGCGCCCACCGATAAAACCCATTAAAAATAGACTACAGGCGCAGTCTTATATAGTAGTTTTTCTTTATACCGTGATATAATTATGTTTTATTCCTGATCTTTGCTTACAAATTACTTAATTCCATTCAAATTCATTTAGCAGTTGCGGAGTTTCGGTGAAACAAAAATACACACTTAGAAACCTACAAACCAAAGTCTTTTATAATAGATAAGATAAGAAAACACTTTATTAAAAGCCACAATATAAAAACACAAAATAAACTTAAATTATTATAAAAAATATTTGTGTTATATTAAACATCGACATTTGTTAATTCAACTGAAAGTAATTAGGTAAATATTTGACCAACAGTCAACAAATTACAGGGCTTAGAGATATAAGATCTTAGATCTCTGGGTGACGAGCGCAGTGCAGTGCTAGGTAATGATTTGGACTCTTCATGTTCCAATAGCTGCGTGTCACTGTGCTGTTATGTGTCAGGCATGTTGCTTACCATCAGGCACATGTCCTGATCGTCTCGTCACTCTTTATAAAAAAAAAAAAAAAAAAAAAGTCACTTAGATTTCAATTTACAGAAATTAAAGCTACTGCGTTCTCGACTTCACCGGTCGATGTGATGTTGCATTCCGCGCAACTAAACCTATCAAATGTAAAAAAGGCAAACCCTCCATATGGGATTTCAACTCCCACTTGACAGTTGTGTGCTTTAACGGTTAGATATCTACATATCATGTTAGCTAAGTCAAAGTAAGTTTTAAATAATAATTTCACCAAACACTCAATGTAATGTTAATTTCCCTATGCATTGCAATCCAATCTATCTATCTGGTTCCATTACATTGAGAATGGAACCAGATAGATAGATTGGAAAGCAATCCAACCAATGCAAATCTATCAAAATTGCCGCTTTAAATCTAAGTAGTTTGTATTTGTAAAAATGTGTGAAAGATACAGGAAGCTAATTAAGCTTGATTCGAGATTGTCGCACTCACTTGTTTTATATATACATTACTGTGTTCCGGTTTGAAGGGCAATGTTTCCAGAGAAATTACCGGGCTTAGAGATATAAGATCTTAGATCTCTGGGTGACGAGCGCAGTGCAGTGCTAGGTAATGATTTGGACTCTTCATGTTCCAATAGCTGCGTGTCACTGTGCTGTTATGTGTCGGGCATGTTGCTTACCATCAGGCACATGTCTTGATCGTCTCGTCACTCTTTATTTAAATATATATATATTATAAGCAGGTATTGCGTGCATCGTTAAAGTATGTAATGACACTGTGATCACAGATTGCATTAATATAACATCTGAAAATTTCAAAGGTTGTTAATAAACTCTGTGTAAACAAATGACTGATTATATCTATCATTTTGGATAGATTAGGATTAATATTTTAGTTACGAAACTAGTAGAGGACAAACGTGCAAAGTGCAACCAGATATTTATATATTTTTTATGTTTGTAGTACTTTAATTAATTAATATGTAGCTGAACTGTTGAAAGAATTGGCCCCTTAATAAGGCGTTGATTTATATATTTTTATCAAAACAAAGTTTATTGTTTTGAGTTCCATAAAGAACTATAATCAACGAAGGATCCCGCTGTAACGCTGCCAATCCAGTAAAAATCTCGAGGGATTGGAAACACTGCGGGATTGCAATCCCTACATATATTATGTAGAGATTGCATAGTCAACGCAGGGATGTTAAAAAATAATCGATTTTTATTTTATATTAATTAACTTTTTTGTGTCGATTTTTGAAGTTACAAAAATCGATTTTTTATAAATCGATTATAAAAATTACGCATTTAAATCGATTTTTGAAAAACATGAAAAAGTTGCAGAAAATTCTAGTTTTTGGGACAACGTAGTCGTTTAGTTATTTAATTCTCGTTTTAACCCTTAAATTGATAACGTGATACGGGTAAGACGTTGGCTTTGAAAAATTCTAGTGACTTTATTTTTAAGAAATTCTGTCATTTTCCTGCGTAAATAGGTTGGTAACATTATTTTTAGTAGAATAATGTTTTCGTAAGACAACATCTTTACCAGCTGTGCTATTTTCCAAGATCGCTCCGAAGCGGCCCGCTGCGTTTGCGCCACGGGTAAGTTTATTTATTATTTTTGGGGTATTGCTGTGTGAAATTGGTGGTTGATTGGCTTTATATGGGTCAGAAATAACATAAATAATAACAATGAGCAGTTTTTGTGTAACTATATTGCATAGCAGTAATTTTATGAGCTTGATGTTTTGTATGTACTACGGGTATCACATTGCCAATAATTGAGTAAAACACTACAAATAAGCTTTGTCATACCCGTAGTACATTGCCAAGAGTCTTATGACATTTTGCCTATTCTTTTTTGTCATTATAAGTACCTATGTTGTGTTTTTGGTGTTTGTATAGCATGTCTTTTTTTCGTTTGCTACAGTGCTTGAATCTGACCCGTTCACACAAGATCTTGGCTTTAGTCCCTGTAGAAAATGCTTGCTCCGGTGACAGTTCCGCTTCTGATGACGAGCAAGTATATCTGTTTCTAGTATTGATTATTCCTGTATCCTTGACGTACCTTGTATAACTAATATGTTGTAATGGTGAATAAATGATCTGAATCTGAATCTGAGCTAGATTGCATACCACCAACGCCGTCATATGTCAGTTCCGATCCACCTTCTTTGGACTCCTCTTTTGAACGCCTGAACATCCTGCAGGCTGACTCTGATAATGATTCTGATCGCACTAACCTTGGTAATCCGCCACTAACACCAGTATTTCAAGAGGTGTTCCCTTCTCCTTCAACTAACAATTATGACGCAATACCTACACTCAACTCTATTCAAAATTTGCCTCCAGTGTCGGTGGAACCACCCTCTTCTTTTTTATACCTTCTTTACACCAGATATAGTTGAAGACATTGTTCACAACACAAATGTATACTCGGATATTATTCGAATATTATATTACGCAACTATTGGATATGTGCATCAACAACGGATGGATATTGTACAAACGAGATGGGAGACAGAAAATCTCTTTGAAGGAGTTTCGACTAGAATTGTTTGAAGCACTGTGTCGTGCCAACAAGAGTCTAAAGTCTCAACATAGTATGGACAAGATAGAAGATGAAAGGAAGATGATCAGGGGATAGTGTAAGATATGATGCATTTGGACATTTCCCCGATTCTATTGTCAAGCAATCTCGCTGTCGATTTTACAAAGCAGGAAAAACTAAGGTATATTGCATAAAGTTCAATATGCATCTGTGTTTCACAACTGGTGATAATAAAAGGAACTGTTTCCGTGAATTTCATACCAAATAAAGTGATTTTAAGTAACTAATAAAACATATTTTGAAACATGGTATTTTATTCACAACACGGCAATGTCATACCTGTAGTACAAACAAAAACATTAGGACTTTGTTAAGTAGTTGGCAACGTCATACCTGTAGCACATAGGATTTCGCGAAAACTATGAAAGTTGGATTTTTTCTTATATTTTTTGTGTGCTCTTAGGACTACAATTAAACAGGATAAAACCTTATACAAACATATTTCACAAAAAAAATGTCTTGCCAATTTAAGGGTTAAGTATTTATTTTAATACTAGTGAACTGTAACATAAGACATTTGTGGTTTTGTGGCATTAATTATATGTAATTTACTGTTATCTAAACTTGAAGAATTACGAAAGAGTATTTTATATTATACTTTTTGAGACCATATTACTTACATAGTTGTTCAGGATTTTTAAAGATCATTTTGAGTTGGTATTTTATTTTAATACTAACTACTAATGTGATGTTAGTGGGTGGTAATTCTGCCTGCGAAGCCGAGGGTCGTGGGTTCGATTCCCACCTCGTGCAAATATTGATGTGTTGAATACAAATATTTGTAATATGTATGGGTGTTTCTATGTATAATAAGTATGTTTTTACAACTACGAGTATATAAATATTATAAATTACGCTATTTGTATGCCATAGTTCCTAAATTACGACTGGTCTAGTCGGGAGAACGGTGTCTGCCGCTCCGGAGACCCTAGGTTCAAAACCACGGACACCACTGTCTTTTCGAAGTCATGTGCGTAATGCCGCTAGCTTAAAACGGTGAAGGAAAAGGTAAGGAAACCGACTTTTTCCTAGAACCTTTCAAAGTCATATGTCATCCACCAACCCGCACTGGGCCATCGTGGTAGATTATTGCCTTAACTCTCTCCTTGTGAGAGAAGGCCCGAGTCCCTGCAGTGGGAACATTTAGTGGGCTGTAGATGATGATGATGATGTCTGCCGTAGTACAAGCTTTGCCTAGTTTGGGGTGAGATGGTGATGTGTGTGAATTGTTCACCAGTATTTATCTATTTATATGTAATTTTAATATGAAAAGGATTTACTTTTGACTAATACAAAAAAATCGATTTTTTCGCAAAAATCGATATTATTTTTTTAAATAATCGATTTTTAACAAATCGATTTATTTTGAATAAAGAAAAATCGATTTTAATTAATCGATTATTTTCCATCAATCTAACATCCCTAAGTCAACGAAAATTACACAATTTATGTAATATTTATTTGCAAACAACAAACAAGTTGTGTCCCTGATGGTAATAAAGACTCCAGTCTATAACGGCACAGTGCCAAACTAATATTATAACATGATAAATCAAATAACTGGCTTGCAGGTTGCAGCGCAGCAACAAGCGCAACGCAATCACTGCGCTCGTCACTACTTACAAAACGAGATACAGTATGAGTCATCGATTTCAAGTAGTAGTAGTAATCCTACTTTTGTGACTGTATTCATATTTTTTGCGAAACAAGGAAACATATTTTAGTTAGTGTTATCATGAATAGGATTATCGAATACAATCACAATACAAATCAGAGATAAGTTATTCGACGCGAACGTAGTGACGCGGGCACATGTTCCGATGATATCTCTGCAAAAATATTTGTAGAAAAATGGGTGTTAAAAGTTATTTTAAACGTGAGTTCCAGTTATCCAATTTTAAATTAGAACATGAAACACCGACGGATTTCTACATAAGTTGCTTTCAACGCAATCGAGAAACCTTACCGTTGTTGTTAATAAGATGCACACTATTTTTGGGTTGCATTGGAATCGTGTTAGCTTCTCAAATCCTGACGTCTAGATCCTTGAGGTACGGCCTGTGGTGGATCTTCCTGACGCACTGGGGCCTTCTGTTCATCACAGCCACATCCGGGCTGGCGTTCGCTGTGTCACTCAGAGCTTATCTACGAGGGCCTATCGGTAAGCAAACTTCACCAAGATTTTTTTATTTACTCATATCTATTTAGTTTAATTAACAATAGCTATTGTCATATTTTGATATTATTGTTAGTATACATGTAGGTACATTTTGTAGTAAGTACCTATACATTATATAATTTATATGTATATTGTATCAAATAAAATAAATTATTCGGGTAATTCTTATTTCGGACAGCTTGAAAATATTTGAAGCTGGTTACAAATAACATCAAGTTGAGACCAGAACATTATAGAGCTGTTAAGTACTGTTGAAATGAAAACTATGCAGCGCGCTGAATTTTGTTCAAAGGTCACCGAAGGTTAGCAGAATTACCCCGCTGAATCATCAAGGGAATAAACTGAATCACATACCGAGGAACACGCGCCTTTTCTCATAGTTCAAAGCTTGTCTGTGGTTTACGAAGATTGCCATAACACCAAAGTCTAGAATTTACGACATGTGTGTTAGATATTTTGATAGCAAATGTGCTTGTTGATTAGCTTATTATCTTTTAGTCCATTTTTTTTTTGTCGTTAAGCGTTTTAAATAACAAATTTTCTAATTATTTTCACGGCATTAATCACTTAAATTCTTTGCAATTTCCTCATTATTGTGCAGTTTTTTATCATGAAAAAGGTCTTATTACGAAAATACCGCCAAGCAGTAATGTGCAAGCATTACTGTGTTTCGGTTTGAAGGGCAATGATACCAGAGAAATTACAGGGCTTAGAGATATAATATCTTAGATCTCTGGGTGACGAGCGCAGTGCAGTGCTAGGTAATTATTTGGACTCTTCATGTTCCAATAGCTGCGTGTCACTGTGCTGTTATGTGGCTGGCATTTTGCTTACCATCAGGCACATGTCCAGCTCGTCTCGTCACTCTAAATTATATAAAAAAAATAGTCACGTGAAAAAAGTTTCATGTTGCATAGAACAAAAGTCTGTTTCCCGCGCTTTTGTTTTCGATTTTCGTTTTTTCTTTTGTTAGGCCACTCTTGTGTCAGAGTAAGCAGTTGTTTTTACCTGCTATTATTAAAATTTATTAATTACTAGCTGACCCGGCAAACGTTGTTTTGCCTTATAAACAATTTCCTAATAAAATAAGGGTTGATCGTAGAAGGGTGAAAATTGAGGATTGTATGTATTTTTGTATGTTGTATCATAAAAAAATAGAAATTAAAAAATTTGTCTAAAAAATAAAAACATAAATTTTGGGGTGGACTACCCCTAACATTTAGGGGGATGAAAAATAGATGTTGGCCGATTCTCATAGATACCGGATAAGCACAAAAAATTTCATCAAAATCGGTCAAGCCGTTTCGGAGGAGTATGGCAACGAAAACTGTGACACGAGAATTTTATATCTATACTAATCTATACTAATATTATAAAGCTGAAGAGTTTGTTTGTTTGTTTGTTTGTTTGAACGCTAGGATCTCGGGAAGTACTGGTCCGAATTGAAAGATTATTTTTTTGTTAAATAGTCCATTTATCGAGGAAGGCTTTAGGCTATAGAAAATAACTCTACTATTAATTGAAGCGGAGCATAAAACAAGAATGTAACAAAATCGGGAAAAAATATTCCCCTTGTGAGAGTTTTCGTACGTTTCGTGCTTTGACATGACACATGACAGCATGTGTCAAAGATTGCGTCATTGAATTTCAGTAATCTGTGCATTGAATTTTTTTTTCTAAATCTGAGTTGGTACGACCAATTTCCGACAGGTGGCGTAGCAGGTAGCTGAAGAGGTTTTTTGTTTGAAATCGATATTCTCAGGAACGAGTGAACCGATTTCAGTCATTCTTTCACCGTTGGATATGTACGGGATCCCGATGAGTGCTATATAATTTACCACGGGCGAAGCCGGGGCGGGCATCTAGTATTAGATATAATTCAAAATGCTTACGATTTTTTTTGCCAGTTTGAATTATTTCAAATATTTGTTTTGCTTTTCACCAACATCTCGACTGACAATAAGCGACATCACAATCTACGATGTTGCACGCGTATCTTGAAGATTCACTCTCGGTTTGTAGACCCCATAGTACATCCATCAGGGATAACCTTCTCTGAGGACGCATTCTACCATTCTACGTAGATACGAGTATGTATACCGTATTTATTGACATTACGATTATTACCGTAAAACGCGACTTTTGAATGAGTTTAAAATTGCTTATGAATTTACGTACTGAATGAGTATAAATTGATTATGAATTTACGTATTGATTTACTGGTTTCAGATGGAACCTTTGGTCTTCCTTGGTACGTGAAGGCTTATTGGATCTCCTACAACGTTACCCTGCCAATTGCGTTCTTCATCACTTTATTCTACTGGGTGTTTCTCACAGAACTGGGTTAGTATTAGGTATATTCTGACAGAATATTATCTTCGAATATAACTGCTCACAGTTTTACCCGTTGATGTTATAGAATATAGATATTCAAACTTGGACTGCACCATGAATTGAATTATCAAAAAAATCAAGCAGACTGACTGATATGGAAATACGCTTATCTTTTAGATATTTGTCGAGTCACAATTCTCATTTTTGCTCCATAATTTCTTGAACTTACATTTTTACCTCAGTCAAATAATAATAATTAATACTTTCTCACTCGTTTTTATTTATTAGGTTTTTAGTTTTTATATGGTGCTATAGAAATACCAAACCCTTTATACCTTTACGTTAATTTATAATGTATTTCTTGTCTGTTATACGAACTGCTAATTTAAATAGAATCAAAAAACATACGACTATAAATAAGAGACTAGCATAACCGTATACAAATAAACAAATAAATTGAACTCGAAATTCGAAGAATCAACATCGTTGAACAACCTTCGTAGAAACTGTATAAGAGAATATATGATGCTCATTTTAAATAGACCCGTATAGTTAATTATCAGCTATGCAAATACAAACGTAGGTACGTTTGTATTATATGTTCGTAAAGTAGATAACATTCCGGCCAATCATTAGCAGTTCTATACGCGTTTATTTTTTGCAAAATAAATAAACCTGAGATATTTTTATAAAATCCTACTTAAAATATTAATGCGAAAGTTTTGACATTTTTGCTCTATCACATCGGAAGTTCTGAAAGGATCGGGCTGAATTTAGAACAATATTAGAATATATCCTGGAGTAACGTAGGCAGGCTAATCTTTATACCGGTAAAAAAAAGCTTAGTTGCGCTGCTAGTGATGGTGCATAATTTTATCACTAAATTGAAGGTAGACACGACGAAGAAGGTTTATCGTTGTTCCTCATCCAACTTCGTGGCGGATGAGTGCATTCAAAGTTAAATCCTCCATTGATAAATTGATTACTTTTAACCCAAAAATTACCTTTCGGCCGCCTTTGTAACCATGTTTTGTAACCAGTAATTAACCCTTTTTCTAAGGAAGTCACAATTTTGCTGTTATCTATTAAAAACGTGTAATAAAGCTGATTAATCAGATTAGTTTTTTTACTCTATAATCTCTACAGGCAAAACCACTTTTGTGTTTGATAGCCAAATCCATCACCACCATACATCACACCATGATGATGATGAGCTAGAGCCGGTTTAAAATAAACGATAGATATAATGGAGAGACAATGATGTCATGCGTCAAAGAAGCGTCTTACTAGAACTCTACTAATGTTATAAATTAAAGAAACCGTACTAAAGTTTGAATGTTTGTTGCTCAATCACACATGAACGTTTGAACTGATCAGATTGAAATTTGTAATACAGTTAGTTTACAGTATTATATACTGACACATAGGCTGCTTTTGGTGGTGGTAATATACAGTAACGGGGATTGCGTGGGTAAAACCGCGGGGCGCTGCTAGTAAAAAGAAAAGCCATCCTATATTAAAATCTACCAAGTTGTCCTCATGGTCTAATCCCATCCGCCAACCCACTCTAGACCTCCATGGTGGATGGTCTTGACTTTCTCCTTGCGAAAAAAGACCCCGAGTACCAGCTGGTAGCTTATTTGGCCCAACGCATAAGCATTGCCATTCAGCGTGGTAATGCCGCCAGCATGCTGGGTACGCTTCCGATTGGTAGTGGGCTTGAACATCTTGACTATTTATAGACCTACAGTGGTCTATAGATAATTCAGGTGTGCTTAGTGTAAGTAGTTAGTTAGGTTTGTAGTGTAGTGTATGTAGTTCTCATTGTATTTTAGTTTTGTTAATAAAGGCTCTGCCCAGATTAAAAAAAAAACATTCTTATTACACATAGAAACACCCAGACACAGTGCAAACATTTGAATTCATCACACCAATATTTGCACTGGGTGGGGATCGAACCCACGACCCTCGGCTTTGCAGGCAGAGCACCAACTAAGCCACTAGGGCAGTCAAGCCCGAAATTATAAGCCCGAAAGTTTTTATGTACTGATGTATGGTAGTTACTCTTTCACGCAAAACCTACTGAAGGGCGTTGGATGAATTTTAGAGACAATGGTTTGAAATAATAGAAAGTTTATTATTATGCGGGGAAATAACGGGATCGGGAATTACGCAGATGAAATGCGAGGAGCTGCTTGTTAAAAATAAATGGTACTTATTTCAGACGATGACTACGCGATTAACTTGACGCTAGACATCTTCATCCATGCCATCAACTCGGTGCTGATGCTGATCCTGCTCGCCAGCAACCGGCACCCCACCAGGATCCTGCACTTCTACTTCGCGGTGCTAGCTGGCATCATCTACCTCATCTTTAGCGTCATATTCCACTTCGCTGGTGGAGTCGGACCGTGAGTATTCAGTATTAAACTACAGTATTTTTGAAGTGAATATGATACTATGAGTATTTTTATATGCAGTGTAAATTTTTTTTGATGCTCCGCTCACAGATATTTCGTAGACTGTGATTGAGGCTGATCCTTCACACTGAAGTGAAAGGCGTCAATCGGGTGAACTCGGGACCGCCGAGTGCGCCCGAGGGAGAAAGGTACAGTCAGCTACGTCTCTTCACTCTACCGAAGAAGATAAAGAAAACAGGGGGAGTTGAGAATATTTTTAACCTTTTTTACTAGGATTTCGGCTGTTGAGCCGATCACTACTGGTTAGGAGTCCGCTAGTAATCGACTCGAGTATGAGTATTTTAAATTACATCTTAAACAGAGCCACCAGAAAACTTTTTATAGGTGCGCCAATGATCTATTGCGCTGTGGAAGTGCTACCGATTTCGCCAGGCAAATACAATTTATTCATTTTTATATTTATGTATCTTCTGTGCGTGTGTTCCTAATAAAACTCCGGCTAAACGGTTGGACCAATTTTGGGAAAAACATGATGTGCATTCAAGTTGATTTGAGAATGTTTTTTTTTAAATTTAAGCCGTGTGTACATGATAACATATGTCAGGTCCGCTAGTAGGAATCAGTAGCTCCACACTTTTTTATGGTACATAAGTGTTCGTCGTAATCATGACGAGTAGAACGCGCACATTCACCTAGTTCAGGTGTATAAACGAAATCACTAAACTAGATTTTGTTGATATTAAAACCAAAATGTCGTAAAAAAATCATCGAAATCTATGATTAAAACCATACGACACATTGTAACTATCATGTAGGTAGCTTAAAAAAATATTCTCCACTACTGTCACTATTCACGGAGTAATTACCGCGATTACATAACCAATCTAGCTCAATAGAGTAGTGAACAACCGTGATAGCTTTAAAACAGTGTAAATCTATTCTAATCTTATCTATTACATACGGATAAAAAAATCAAGTTTGTTAGATACTATAATATTTTTTATCTACACTCAGGTAAATACTACTTCTTTTGTAGATTGAATTATAAATTGTATATCTTAAGACGCCCTATTTTCGGTCATGTTTAAAAACGAAAAAAGAAGGTTACGGGGAAGCGGGATCAAAGGTCACTTCTACGAGTATATATGTATAATGTACCACGAGCGAAGCCGTGGCGGACCGCTAGTACTTAATATACATAGAAACACCCAGAAGAAATATTGGTATTCATCACATAAATATTTGATCTCGATAGGATCGAATATTTATGTCCCATGACCAGCAGGTCTACTACGAAGTTCGATAAACGATATATCGGCCTAAGTTATGGACGTTTTATCACAATCGGTCGGTTGATGACACAAAAACTGTCAAATCAGCGTCGGTCGGGATGAACGAAACGCCCGATCAGATCAGCCGACCGATTGTGTTTCGTGGTATAAAACGTCCATAACTTCAGCCGATATATCGTTTATCGGACTTCGTAGTAGACCTGTACTAATATTTATTCTGTGCCATGACCTACGAGCACAGAATAAATATTACGAGTCTACAGGCAGACTTACTACCAACTAGACCACAAATGATAAATGGGAAATTAGGTAAATGGTAGAATACTGGTGATTTTACACCCATAATATAAACGTTACAATTATGACTCTACCAACGTATCTTTCACACACAAACACAACACAACAGATAATGTTCTAGTTAAGTGACTAATACTAAAGATAACGAAACCTGCTGGAAAATACGTCATTAATTAATGACAAAGCCGACGAGATATTTGATAGCTATGTGGTTTGTTTATGTATATTAATATCATATCAAAAAAAAAGAATTGAAAAAATAGAAAAATGTAACGAAACAAGACATTTTTGCAAGAAAACTTGGAAATATTTTTGTAATTTGCTTCAAAAAACAAAACAAAAGAAGAAGATTCTTATATTGACTATTGTATGTGATACTGGTGGTATACCCCGATTTGGTCCGAGTTGAACAACTAATATTTAGTTTGTTTAAAACAATCTAGGACTATGAATTTTCGAATGTAGTAAGTACCTAAGATAAATATGTAATGTAAGGTTGGAGGTGCGAGTTGCGGCATCTTTTTTTGCATATGCCCTCTTAGATTACTAGATACCAGATACTCTTAAATTTGCAAGTCTTTACGCTAGCAATCAGTGCAAAAAAAACAGTGCAACATGAGGAAAAAAAACGACATGTTCCATAAACAACATCTTTTGAGGACATGTGACATTCGGCAGCCCACACTTGGCAAAAACGGTCTACTATAAAATAGACCACCAGTTCTAGATGTGGAGACATAAAGTGGTTCGTTTATGTATTTATACAAAATTATATATAATACCTATTTTAAAGATATTATATATATTATGTTTTTGTTTTTCATAAGTTTAAAAAAAAATTGTTTATATAAACGTTATGCCTGGTGCCCACGACACAGGTTGCCCTAGTGTGGGTACCAGTGTACTTGTGTTTCAATATATTTGTGTTTTTTTAACTTAAGTAGATATTAACCTGTTTTTTAAGAATTTGTGTTCTTGAACCAAATAAATTTCATTTCATTATATAAAATGGCCTAAATGAATTTTACTAGCGGTTAATTGACTGAGAATCTAATCAATTTTGTAACGATTGTCGACAGATTTGGAAGTAGCGCCATCTACCCCATGCTGGACTGGAATCGGCCGGGACTTGCGGCCATCACGGCCGTGGGGTCAGCAGTGGGCATCATCGTCATGCACCTCGTGGTGGTCGGCCTGACCGCAGCCCGCGACGCCCTCACCAAGAGCAACCGGGAGAACTCCGCCTCTCTATCGATATCTAACGAACGATATTACTAGAGAGCGGACCTATTAGACAATATTAGTTTTTAAGTTTTTATAAAATTGGTTACAAAATTGTGAATAATTTGATTTTTATGTTGAAGTTCTGAAAAAAAACCATTGCTGAAGCTAATATCGGCGGCCTGTGGATTATAATTCCAAAACTTTGTTTTTGTTTTTTCTAAAATCTGTTAACTCTTTAATAATTGTGAAAGAAAGCCACCAGGTTGCCAGGTCTCACATTGTCTTGAAGTGTTCCAAATAATAAATATACATTTTCAAACAACATACATTTACGTACAGGAATATTTTTTTTCTGATTTGAATCCGTAAGTGACAAATATTGCTTTGAGCTCTTTTTGATCAAACTACTGCCGGGCCAGTTCCACAGGCCACGCTATTTACTAAAAATAAATAATCAATGCAGATGTCTAAGTACTCAAATTGACCAAGTGGGTAAACCATTAAATTAATGTGTTTTATACACAGAACAGATATCAGGTAGAAGGCTCATTTCCGAATCTCACTAGGAAAACCACCGTATCACGTTTGCACACAAACGTGGTTTTGATATATTTATTTAAAGACATTGAAACAATGCAAGCAATTTGTTCCAATGCGCCAAACATAAAGTATTGCATTTTGTTACGTCCTTAAAAATGAAGCCTATTGCTAAACGCAATAAATCTGTCATTGTCAACTATTTAAAAAATTGTTACGACTTTCTTGGTTAACTCAGTTTCAGCTAATTACAGGAAAAAATATCATATTCTAAATGTCACTAATAGTAGGGGAGCCTACGAGGGGATTTCGGGATTTACTCCAGCACGGCAGATTAATATACAGTTGGAAACCTTGTACCCGGTAAAGTACCTCAACCGAATATGCGCTTCATATATGTATAAGGCCGATTAGGAAAATTTTTTTTGGATCATCAGTTATTCTCGAGCACGTCAGATTAAGATGAGTGAGTGAGAAAAGGTGAGTTAATTGCATGCTAAGAAGTGTATATTCCACTAATCAGGTAATTCGAGAGTGCCACAAAGAAAGGGGAAGGCTACAAAGTTATTAAAAAAACATTTCTACATTCACGAGCGTGGGAGCGTGGTTATTTCATTTTAAAGGAAATAATTCAAGGATAACGAAAAATACAGTATCCAAGAATTCCACAAACCGAAATAACAAAAAATCATCGCTAATTAGCTCATAAAGCTGATATTTCAGATTTGAAATTCTATAGCCACACCCCCCATACATGAAAAGGTAACATTATTTAACGATTTTTTCTTCTTATTACCTAAGCTTTGCAATCCAATAGGTCTCTATGACGCTCGAGTAACTCCCCGTTTAGCATCGTAGGCTACCCTACCTAATATATGTTCTGTGGGTTTATATAAGTATTATTAGATGTTGGAATGTTGATTCCAACACACTCATTGTGTTGAAAAAGTCCCGTTTCGCTTAGGTTTTACGAAGATAACAGAGGTCACTCATTCGATAATAAGCAATGTGGTTTAAACACAGTCTGGTTTTGATCCCGCAGTATTTATTTAGTTAATTCATCTCATATGTGAAACAGTGCACAAGATGAATAGCGTGAAAAGATATATCAAACAAGAGTTTAAATTAAATAGTTTTTTCCTTGTGCATCCTTATCCAAAGGACTTTTATTTGAGTGCTTGGCAAACCTCGGAGTCTGCAGTACCTCTTCTGATTTTAAGGAGTTTTTTACTACTCACGACGCTCGGTATAGTGCTATCATCGATTACAATATATACTCTAAACGAGACTGTAACATTCTGGCCTATTTATCTCACCCATTGGGGGCTCATTCTCATTTTACTTACTACTAGTTTTGCAACAGCTGTATCATGTCGCTACTACATTTGCGGGACCCAGCGTAAGTAAATTTAATATTTATTTTATTTTGTGAGGGATATGTAGCTGAACTACACTAGTGTGTAATTTGTGTTATTGATAGTGTGTTTTTTTACCGAGTTGCTGTCACTTTATTGGTGTTTTATTCAATTGATTAATTTTATCGGGAGCACTGTCCTTCAGGTCACCTATATA
Organism: Ectropis grisescens; assembly: GCA_017562165.1. NCBI lineage: Eukaryota > Metazoa > Arthropoda > Insecta > Lepidoptera > Geometridae > Ectropis > Ectropis grisescens. Next base: position 23,016,877 of record CM029771.1, read on the forward strand.
ATAACAAAACCTTTCAAGAAGAATAAGAAGAATAAACATTTTTTTAAACCATTTGACGTAGGTACTTACTTTAATATTATTTCAAAATCAGAATTTTCCAATCGTTTTAATGACAAGGTGTTGTTTCTTTAAAATATTGCATTTTTTTAACGTTCACAAATATGGTAATTTCTGCAGTTTTTTATCTTGTAAACTGTGGCAGACGCCGAGTTCGAGCTACCGTGGTACTCGAAGACCCTCTGGGTGCTGCAAAACATAGCCACGCCCATCGCCTTCTTTATCAGCGTCTTCTACTGGAGTGTACTCCACAAAGGTAATCAATTTTTACAGAGTAGACAGCGTAAGAGTGAAATCCGCGCGCAAGATGTGCACACAATCTTTTAAAATATCCAAATTAAACAAGAAATTCAATACCCTAGTCTCACCCAGTTCAGCTCAGATAGAAGACAGCAAGGAAATTTATTTATCACAAACCTTTTCAATTCTATCAGTATTTGTAATTGTGTAATACCATAACAAATTTAAATTTGTAATTGCAGGTTGCGCACGACCGTCCGTTGTGGAAATCTAGGGGGGAGGCCTATGTTCAGCAGTGAACGTCTTGCGGTTGATGATGATGATGAATACTATAACGACTGTCATTAAAACATTTTAAAAGAAAGATGAAAAAAACGTGAGAAAATAAAGAGCTCTCAGCACTTAGCTATGACTCCAAATCAGACAAGAGTCCAGATCATTACCTAATCATTACCTAGCACCGCATTGCGGTCTTCACCCGTAGATATAAGATGTTTTATCTCTTAGCCCAGTAATTTCTCTAGAAACCGTAAATCATCAAACCGAATACGTTTGCGCACTACTGACTGGCGGCAGGATAATTGGCAAAGGTGTGGTACCTCCCCAGGTGACCTCTGCAAAGAGCCCTACCACTACAACCTAATCTTTATTTGCAGCTTCGGATGCGGAGAAACATACTCACACCAATTTGAACGTAGCAGTTCATAGCGTCAATTCCCTAATCATGTTCCTGCTACTGGTATCTGCGTCGCAACCGAGCCGGTTGATTCACGTCTTTCAGCCCGTCTGCTTCGCGGTGTCTTACGTCGCTTTTGGGCTCGTTTACTACTGGGCAAACGGCGTCGACTCGTGAGTATCTTTACCAGTCTATTAAAAAAATATTCGAACGCGATTATCCAATGCTACTAAGTATGTAATATTATAAAATTAAATGTCAATGTATGGATGTTTGAAGTTTCTTGCTCAATCACGTCATAACGTATGATCGGATCGGGCTGAATTTTTTTCTGGAAATTTATTATCCCGGAAAAATAAGGAACTACGCGGGTACCGCCGCGGGGCGTAGCTAGTGTATAAGAGCGATTGGTATAATGATTTATTGGTATCATGATTTTGTCGTCTTTTTTTCGAACATTTTGAATCGCGAAAGTATACACTACCATCTAGGAGTACTACTTCTAGTCTTGTCTTGATTGTGGCAGGGTATAACAAAGCGATTTTGAAATCCTATATTTGGTTTATTTATTTATTTACATCCTTCTTTTTTCCAGAAAAGGCCGCCCGTACGTGTATCATGTGGTGAACTGGGACAACCCTGGCTTTACGATAGGAGTGTGCATCATCGCTGCAGTATTGCTCGTCATTCTGCACTGCGTCACTGTGGTCATCACCCGAGAACGCGACTCACTCTCCCGCAGACTACTATCGAAGCACGAGCCAGATTCGCCATTGATGACCGACGATCACGACCCATTCATATTTGTTGTATCGTAAGACTATATACCAAGCCCATGGACGTATTAAAAAGTCGGACGTAGTCTCACTAAAACAAAAACTGTGTCACTAGGGTCGGCCACATTTGCATGTGTGCGTTGTCAGGTTGTCATTGATAGGCTGACACGCACACATATACACAAGTAGCGCGTGTTATGACCACTGATGTGTGCGTGTCGTCCTGTATGTGACAGCACTCACGTGCCTATTATGTGGCCGACTCGATGGTCACAGTTGTTGTTTTAGCGAGACTACGTCCGACTTTTTTTATACGTCCATGGCCAAGCCTAATCGATAACGTACCAAAAAATACTACCAACAAATAAATAAATATTGGTGGACACAATATTTCACACACACCACCTTCTGAGCCCAAACTAAGCAAAGCATGTCCTATGGATGCCGGATAGCTAATATATATAATACCTATATAATGTTAAATACATACTTATTATACATATAACATACCCTGACACAATACAAACATTTGTATTCATCACACAAATATTTGCACTAAGTGGGAATGGAAAGTCAAAGTCAAGGTACTTTATTCATAAATGTACAATTTACACGTCAATTAATAAAAAACAAAAGAAAGAACATACAAATTGTTTACATTTCAATCCACGACTCTTGGCTTCACAGACATTCTACGAACTGACGATAATCGGTATTTTCAAACCCGAAAAACATAATTCTACTCTACAAACTAACATACTTACGCTATTTAGTATACAACAGATGGTATGTAACATGTCAGCCACATAACAGCACAGTGACACGCAGCTATTGGAACATGAAGAGTCTACATCAGAACATAGCACTGTACTGTGCTCGTCACCCAGAGATCCAAGATATTAAATCTCTAAGCCCTGTAATTTCTCTGTAACTGGAAAGTACGCACAGTGTGTTTCTTGTCGGCATTTTTGATGAATTTTGTTCCATAACATCTTCTCTTTCTCGAATCATCAATTCTTTTAGAATTTTGCTTATTGCGCTGGTATAAAACTAGTGAATTCTAAAAGGTTTTCCACTAATGCAGTGTACTTGATGTAGTTTTCCTTTATCCTAATGGTAAGGGATTTGTTGTTCGACGGTACTAATGATAGGTACCTACATGAAGCATACGATATTTTCCAAATTTTTGTGGCATTTAGAATTCTTAGCGCCTTTTGCCCCTTAAAAAGCAGGATCTGAGAACATTCCATGCACTGTGTTATGGGTTCTAGCAAAATCAGATTAGACAACACATTGCATCCAACAGGCAGGTCTACCGCCTAACTCTCCTGCTTTCTGCTATGCTTTGATTTTGTGACGTTATCTGCCAATTTGTTGACGATGATGAAAGCAGACAAATACGTCTGCTTTCCGTATGCAGCGGAACTGAAAACAGATGTAGTTGTCTGCTTTCATTGGCCGATTACATCATAAATTAAAGCATAGCAGAAAGCGGGAGAGTTATATACCTGCGGGGTGTAACTCTATCCCGACGGCCGTGAGATAGAGACTTAGATAGACTTGAGGCCATGACGCCATGGCGCGCAGGCTCGCCAGATAGAGTTGTCATGGATGCAGAAAAACACAACTAGAAGTAATCTGTCAAAATATATAGGTAGAATTTTCAAGAAGAACTATGAAAAAGATATTCGATAATCTAAGATGAAAAACTAATTTATGAACTATCCCCTGCTCTACAAACAATCCCTCTCAAAAATCCCAAATCAATACTAGTGTGGCTGATACAAAGAAACCAGACTAAAAGTTCAAAGAAGCTAAAATAAAAGAAAATTTGACAACTTAGGTTGACTAAAGGTATTTTATAATATTAGTTATAGTAGGAAAATATATTTTTTTATTAGGGCAGAAACATTTTACATTCTCTTTGGCAGAAACTTTACAATACAAAACAAAATTACAATGCGAATTCAGCGAGCATGCGCGGAAAATCGAATTGCTCGATGTGCGAATTAAACTACTCTATAACTAACTGTCTACTTTCTCGAAGCACGTTTGAATTTTCCATAGATCAAAGAAGCTCTAAAGATAATTAAGATGATCACTTCTGCCAGGGACCGTCCTCAGTGTGCTAGCGTGGAAAATAACCCCCAGCATTTTGATAGTTTTTGAAAGAGTTTTATAAATGAGTCACTATAATATTTATAAAAAAGCCCTAATATTTATAAAACCACGTCCGAGGTTTGCACATTTAGGCCAATTGACACCCTCAGCAGAGTTAGCCACTGCACCAGCGTTAGTAGGTACGTCTCTCAGGAAGATGTGATAGCGCTAAAGTATAAGCGCCGCAGCCGGTCAGCCCAAAGTATGGACTTTGGGCTGACCCAAATTCCATGGCACAAGTGTTTTACCGTCAGATCTTTTACCATCGTCTCGTTCAAAACCACTCCGTTCGAGTATGGTTGCGATATTGATATGTTCCAAAAACGCGAACGAAGATATTTGACTCCACGTTTGTGATAAGAACGTCTAGGTTGTGGAATGAGTGGGTTTTCCCCGATGGTTACAATCTTGGTGTCTTCAAATCGAGAGTGAATCGGTTTATTCTAGGTAAGCACGCTCCATCGTAGATCTCATCATCGCTTAACATCAGGCGCAGGCGCGGTCCCGGCCTCGAATTTTGGAGGGGTCATCAGTATGCGGCCTCAGATTTGGGGGAGGGGTTTGGGGGTCACCAGTACGAGTGTATCGAGTAAAAAATACTTTACTAGTAGCGCCCCACAATTTTACGCGCGTAGCCCCCATTCCAGTGGTTTTCCCGCGTTCAAAAATTGTCTATGTACTATTGCTTATATATATGCATATATGCTTACTTTTAGATTTTTAGTTTACCGTATACGATTTTGGGGGGGTCATATCCCCTGTGACCCCCCTCTCTTCAGACCGCGCATGATCAGGCGAGATGGTGGTCAAGTGCGAACCTATTATAGTTAAAAACAAAAAATATGGCGATGGAAAAACATCGGCGTGTGACTTCATTCAGGCTGGCGTGGCGGCCGATACCTCCCGCACTTTTTGAACGAAAAAGTCCGTGGTGCCCGATTTGATCGACAGCACAGTATCACAATAATAGATAAACACATCGAGTTTTCTGAATTTCAACTGGCTAACACATTATGTAGCCGCATTACTTTAGCATTTATATTCACACAGATTACAGAGTACCTATGCCTTGTATGCGGAACTTACGATCTATCTATAGACCGTACTCTATCCAAATCTCTATTGTCGATATAAATATTTCAAGCGTGTTTATATCATCGTACACAGGCATACATTGCACTTATCAGCACGATCCCTTTTTGGCAGCTCTTTTATAGATAACCGAGGTGACTCAATTCGATAATACAATCAGTTACCGGTACTGTCTGAACTTACCTGTTAGTGTTAGATAAGTCTTTAGGTGTGTAAGTGTTAAAGAGTGTTCAAGATGGAAGGTGTTAAGAAATATTTTAAGGAAGAGTTTAACCCTAATACTTTAGTGTTGGTGCATCCAAATCCGTCGGACTTTTACCTTAGTGCTTGGCAAACGACGCGGTCAGCTGTGCCGCTCCTCATCTGGCGGATGTTATTGTTCCTCACCTCACTTGGGATAGTATTATCTTCGATTATAATATACGCCCTGGAAGGGATAGTGGCCTACTGGTTTATTTACCTCACGCATTGGGGTCTCACGCTCATGTTGTTTGCTACTGGATTTGCTGCAGCTGTTTCTGCGCGATGTTATTTTTATGGACCCATAAGTAAGTAAAATAAAAGAAAGTTATTGAATATTTGTCTGTATAACCATGTTTACTGGTTTGTTCTGCCATCAACTGACTTCTTTTTTATAGTAAAGAGTGACAAGACGAGCAAGACATGTGCCTGATGGTAAGGAGCATGATGGTACCTAACCCAAAACAGTACAGTGACACGCAGCTATTGGAACATGAAGAGTCCATATTATTACCTAGCATTGCACTGCGCTTGTCACCCAGAGACATAAGATGTGTCATGAGTATGTTCTGCAATTTCACTAGAAAACCCTATGCTCTTAATTTCGTTGCTCTTCAAACCGCTACACAATGTTTTCACATTACTGATTGGCGATATAATAACTGGCAAATAATACTTCCTCAGGCGAACTCTGTAAAGAGTCTTATGAAGTATCCGCTAAAGATCAAATGAGGCTAATGATTATGAAAATAAACTTAAATAAACTTAGTTTGTATCTTGTAATGTCTAATTCTTATAAAATCTTATAAAATAAATCTGATATAAAGTATTTACGTGGTATATGCTAAGGTACTATCTCGTTGCACCCTAAATGTGAAATAAGTTAGTATTACCCTATATATAAATCGCCCTATGTTAGTCTTGTGTTAGTTAAACACAATGAAAGTCGAGAGAAAAAAAATATAAAATTAAAAAAATCTTTGTTAAATATATGTACATACAAAGGATTTGAATTCATCACAAAGAACAACGGCAACATCACAATTAAATAAAAATGTACCCTGTACTACAATTTACAAAATGGTCAAAAACCTATGTACTACAAGATGCCTTTAACACCATCAATTAGTAGCTCGTTTTTTTAGTAAAAATACATAAGTTTCATTGTTCCATGACTTTACCGTGATTATACCTATGTGGTGTACGTAAAATTAAAGTAAAAAAGTACGCTAGCCACGCTATAACGAAAACATTTATGTAATGAAAATAATTTATCAAAATGTTCTTCAATTAAAATTAACTCAATTGACATGGATAAACCATTGCGATTGTGGGCGCCACCTAACGAATATTTTTGAATCAATGTTTTGACTTGATTGATAACAACTCATTCACGGGACAGGCTCTAAGCGATACAATATTGGTAGCATCAGTTTTCACACATAAATCTCTTAATATTGTTCCATTTATTTGCTAACTACGATTCTTTAATAGAAAAAAAGAATCGCTTCACTAGTCTGTTCTGTCTGTTTGTCGTGGTCCATTAATATACAAATCTGATAATGAGAACTAGGCGGTGGTACAAGCGTTAATGAGGATAGAGCTGAACTACTGATTCTAATATTCTGTAGGGATTGTGTCTCTTTCTAGTGACATGTATAATGCAGGAGAACTATGGCTGACACATGCGTCAAACTCGTTAACTGTCAATTTTAATATATGTACTCGTAATTTAAGAATTAAGTATGAAATTATTTAATGTAATGAATTAAGCGTTTATTGCCCGCTAACAGTGCTCCGTGTTTTTCTCCGCGCAGTTCTCGTCCCCGTTAGTTTCCAGTAATAAGCCTATGTGTTATTTCAAACTAAGTGTACTAAAAATTTCAGCCCAATCCATTCCGACGTTCCGACGTGATTGAAGAATAAACATTAAAAAATCAAGCTTTCCCATTTATAACCTTAGTAGGATTAAAACGCTGTTTAGTAGAGTTCATGATGTTTAAAACAACTATTTTTATCCCACGCCAATGAGTAGAGTATTAAAGTGTAGATAGAGTAGGTAAAGCGCAGATGTACCGGGTGCGTTGTGAACTGTGGCAGGCGCTGAGTTCGTGTTGCCGTGGTACGTGAAGACGCTGTGGGTGCTGCAGAACACCGCCACGCCTATCGCCTTCCTCATCACCATCTTCTACTGGACCGTGCTCTATGAAGGTACCCACTCTTTTACATTTATGTTCCTTAGCAGCCCATTAAATGTTCTTGCCTTAAATGCCTTCTTTCGCAAAAAGAGAGTCAAAGCTAAAATCTGCAATGCTGGCCCAGCGTGGCTAGGTGGATGGCGCATGACCTTGAAAAAGTCTAGGGACATGCCAGTTTCCTCAAGATGGTTTGCATTACGGACATGACTTTGAAAAGACTGTTGGCGACCACTCCCACAGAAACAAATAAATGTTTCCTACTTCTGCCTTATTTTCCTTTTCCTAATTAATACAAGACACATTAGTTCAACTGACCTTTCACCGGTTCCGTGAAGTGACTGATTAAAAAAGTGTTTTTTTTTCTTCGAACAAACAGAAACCGACTTCTATTTAAAATTAAACTCAAACGCTCGACCATATTTCATATGTTTTTTTTTTAATCTGCGATAACGTTGTCCAGATAAAAGTAAGCAAGTTTTAGTTTTTGGTTGATATTTCCTGAGCCACCTCACTGTTTCCGGTAAAAGTTATATGGGAAAACCTAGTGAAGTATTTTCTATCAAACAAAAATGATTCACAATTAGCGGAGCTATCGAAATCGAAAAAATTGGCAGTCATAGGAACTGTCGATAGAAGTGAAAACTGAAAATTTGATAGCTTACTTTGGAAAATACGCGGGTGATACCGGAAGCCGTGGCCACGGTCCCGAGTTTACCCGAAGATTTCTTATCATTACCGACCATGACGCTAGAATTCAATTCACAGCCCATGAAAAATGTTTCCGTGGCGCGCTAAAAGAAGTTTTCACTTGAAAAAAACATATTATTGAGACCGCCTCCTTTTTTGAAGTCGGTATGTCTGTTAAAAAAACAAAACCGAATTGTGTTATGTTTGTCAGCGGGTATCGAGGAGGAGCTCAGCCACGGTCTGGACGTGGCGGTGCACGGCGTCAACTCGGCGGTGATGCTGCTGCTTCTGGTCTCCGCGTCGCAGCCGAGCCGCGTGCTGCACCTCTACCAGCCCATCTGCTTCTCGCTGTGCTACGTGGCCTTCGGGCTCGTCTACTACTGGGCCGGCGGGACCGACACGTATGTTTTATTTTAAAGTTAAAACTTCTCGTTGACCACTTTTTGGGTGAACAATTAGTACAAAATATAAAATTTTGATTTACCCCCTACTTGGGTATATATTATCTTGGATTTGAAATTTGTGTTACTGTTCAAACCCAGACTGTTTCATTAAATACTCATATGGACGTTATGTGTATATCCTATAGCCTACCACGATAAATGGACCATCCAACAGAAAAATAATCTTTCAATTCGGACTAAGTAGTACCTACATTCCTGAGATCCTTGCGTTCAAACAAACAAACTCTTCAGCTTTTTTATATTAGTATAGATAGTACTCTACTAGTCAAGCCCGTTCATTTGATACCCATATCGAGAGCGGTTGTGAAAAAATATTTTTACGCCATTTTGTGGAGGCAGCCATTTTGAATTCATATTAACCAAACATAGCTAAGAACCAATGCAAGGAAATTGGGTTTCAAATAAAAAGCCGCATTGAAATCGGCCCATCCGTTTGAGATCTACAGTATCACAGACAAACACATACTTATAGACAGACAGAAATGGACGTCAAACGTATAGCACCTCTCTTTTTGGTCGAGGGTTAAAATCATGGACCTCGCATCATCGTCACCTAACGCTTTCCGAAATCATTTTGAAATCATCTTGAAGTCCGTGGAGGCTGTTTATATAAATAAATAAAAAAAACATTTCTTTTAATGCAGCACTATCTGCTGTTTTAGGAAATAACTACGTTGAGTTTGCAAGCAAATTCTTAGTTATAAGTTTCCTCTTTATCAGCAATAAATACTAAGTTTACTTTTTTAACAATTATAAGTGAACACTTTTATGTCACATAAAAAATGTCAATATCGCACAAAAGTTTCAAAACGAAAAAATAGCAATCAAAATTATGAGTTACGTAGTCTCGGGACGGTTCTGATTTGTTTTATTTTCCACAAGCCAATATCTTGTTACTGCGGGCAAACGACAACGACGAATACAATCATATTTGCAATGTTTCCTCAGAAATTACTGGTCATAGAGATAAATCATCTTATAGCTATTAGCTGCAGCTTATTAGCTGCATGACGCTGTGCTGTTATGGTCAGGCGTAATGCTTACCATAAGGCAGGCGCGGTCCCAGCCTCGAACTTTACGCAGCTTCAGGATTGGAGGGGGGAGTCATTAGTAGAAATACAATAAATCCAGACGATTTTATCCGCGTAGTGGCCGTTCCAGTTGTTTTACCGCGTTAAAAATTAGTCTATGTAGTGATATTTTTATTTTTAATGTAATCTATACGATTATAGGGTCTTATGTTCCCTGTGACCCCCGATCAGGCACATGTCCTCTTTGTCTCCTCACTCTATATTATTTAAAACCTTGCTAATGCCAGAAGACAACAGCAGATACCTAGAAAACATTATTCTAAGTACTTTTATCTCATTCCAGTAAAGGCAACCCGTACGTGTACCCCGTAGTAAACTGGAACAACCCCGGCTCCACCATAGGCGTGTGCGCAATCGTCGGAGTCCTGCTCATATTCCTGCATTTCTTCATCGTCGGCATCTCTCGCGGACGAGACGCCATCTCCAAGAGGTTCGTGAAGACCTCCGCCCCTGGCCGAGTGGAGGAAGGCATGTCGCTCAGGACCCCCATACAACACACGGTTTAGCTACTACCAGCTACAGCTGTTAACGTATGAGATGTACTCAAGAAATTAGGGTGCTTAAAAGATCGCTTTATGATTATCTGTCAAAAATTAACTAATGAAGTCTAGAGTACAGTGCTACCAACTTATCTATAGCACGGCCAAAAGCGGAATGACTGAGACACGAGTATTAAAGAACACAGAAGTTGTCTAATTTTGTAAAAAGTGTCAACACTTTCCGATCGTAGCGCCATCGCCAATTCTATAGATAGGTTGGTCGTTCTGTACTTTCTTTAGGTACCTCCTATGTTCACATAATATATGTATGTGAAATTAATTTAAAACTTTGTTGTCCATTTAAGGGAAAACAAAGCTATACGTAGTTTACATTACTTTTGAAGGCAAGACTATTTAGAATATTACCTCTATAATCGGCATCTATTGTATCCTATTCCGATTTGAACTTTGGATTCTATTGGCACAGGAAAATGGCAGATGTCAATAATATAACCTATACTTAGCAGTGGAAAAAAGGCAATTATGAATTTCAATTAATTAGTATACGCTGAGATTACAGCTATTATTAATGAAACCTGTAACTACTGAGTTTAATGAAAATATAGTGGAGTGTTAAGGAGTTTGGTACCCATAGCACGAGCTTTGACAGTATTACAGTATTTATAAATAATTTATTGACGCTCTGCTCCAGATGACATCAGTACAGACAGTACCTAAGCCCTCAAGCAAAAAAACCTTTTTTGTAAAGGAATCTAGGGCAGGTGACTACAGATAGTCTCTACTGCCCGGCTGTTTAAAGCAGGAAAATTAACTTTGAGAACTTGCAGTTAGAGTAATGTGGCTATAGATTTCACTTTATTAATTATCTGAGAAGCAGCCCAAATGTAGAACATTCCAAAATCAATGTTTTTTTTATCTTTTCCTGAGTAACAATTACAATGTGATGCAATTAACTTATAACCGAAAGTTATTCAATAACTTCGTTTCATGTAAACAGCCAAATCTACTCTATAACCCATCGATATAATTAAAGAAACGAAGATGAGGTATGCCATAATCTAAAGACAACATAACGTGGCGAAAATTTGTTTGAAAAATTTGAAAATTGAATTGTCAGCGAACGTACACAATTGTCAGCGAACGTACACAACTCCTTGTTGCGACTGAGACTAAATCAGGAGACGTCACCTAATTTTGCATCGCCATAGTAGAAGCGCGTTTGCCGCTTCTGCGTTTTTAAGAGTTCGATGCTATAACCTAAAAATATAAATAATCATGTATTTGGTAACAAAGTGTTGAAAAGATAGAGCTTGGTAAAATTCCAAATATCCTTTTAAAACATATTGTAGGTATGCAGCAAACTTTCAAGTTTAATTTCGAACGCTTTATTAATTAACTTTGCTTTTTGATGTTTAATCTATACAAAATTTTAACTCATTATTTAATTAAGTCTACGTTCCCGGGAGACAAAAGCTGTAAAAAAGGCAGATTGCGAAAAATTCGTTCATTAACTTCATATTTATGAATTCCCATCTTAGCAAAATCAAGTCTAGGTTTCGTTGTTCTTAGTAATTCTTTTTTGAAATGAGAGTTCAGTTTGAATCCGGATCTGTGTTCCTAATATCTAGAAACTGGCAGGACCAGCTGCTAATTCAAAACTTAAAACTAGATCCACCAAGTTCTAATTTAGTTGCCCTAATTTTGAACTGGTATACAGAGAACATGTACTAAGTCAACAGTGTATTGACCCACCACAAAATGCGAAAATTATAACAGCTGTTCCATACTAAATTGAACTTTGGCCTTCGTAAAACTCCATACATTTTGCCAAGTCTTGTTTACAAGTTCAGAATTGGTCGCATGATTTGGGTGATAGTAGAGTTAATGTTTTTTTATGTGTTGAATGGGCTAACGCTTATACCATATTTCTGTGTAATACAGACAAGATCTAAGGTGCAACACCTTTTTCTATAGATAGGCCAACAAAGCGTCCCTTGTGGCTTTGTACAGGCAATTTGTTACCGTGTCAAAATAAATGTTTGTTAGAGGAAGCGTCCAAAGTTTCGACGACTTAGCTCGTAGTATTGAAGTATTGTTTGTATCCCACCTTGTAAAAGCAAATTATTTAAGTAATGTAATTAGGTAAGACTAAAATTTTGTCATTTGCGTTTGATTTCCAGATATTTTTATATTATCGTTTGTATGTATTATAATTATTTTGTGAATGAGGTTTTTTGAGAACTTTTTTGTAGTGAGTAAGTTTTATAGTGGTCACTAGATGGATAAAAGAGAATGTAAATAGAAATATATTGTTTTGAAAAAAATATTGCTTTATTATTATTCAGTTATTTATTTATTAATTCTTCTTAATTTCTAAGTTTTTACAATAAGTATAAAATTATAATCATTATAAAAAAACTTAAAACCTAGGGTGCCGCCAGCAGCGGGGCAGGGCCCAAGCTACTGGTGGTTAGGGCTGCAGACTGAGGAACCTCCTGACGATGCGCGCTGTGTCGAGGATGATGAGGAGGATCCAACCGTCTAGCGAAAGTCTCTTGAGATGTTGGTCGAGACTTTTCGCTACAAGGCCGTTTGCCGACACAACTATTGGGACTATGATCGTCGAATCAACATCCCACATGGCGGGAACCTCATGAACCAAGTCAAGGTACTTGCTAAGCTTGCCTTCTCAGCTTTCACGAGGTTCTCGTCATGTGGTACGGTGATATCGACGATCACTGCCCGGCGCTAAGACCGGTCTATAAGGTGTCAGGCTTATTGGCGACAATAGTCCTGTCCGTGATGATAGAGCGGTCCCAGTAGAGCAACGCACAACCATTCTCGAGAACTGGCAGAGGTGCGTACTTATAGTACGGCACCTCGGACTCGACAAGGCCGTATCGAAGAGCAAGTTGCTGGTGGATGATCCTGGCTACTAGGTTATGTAAGTACTCGCCGTTAGCAAGATGCGAACAACCGGCAATAACATGACGAAGAGATTCGCCTGGACGGCGGCATGCTCGACAAATGTCGACCGTACCGTCCTTCATTATGTATTTCCGGTAATTGTTCGTCTTGATAACTTCGTCAGCAATTGCACAGGCAAAACCCTCGGTTTCTCCGAAGAGGTCCCCGAAGCGCAGCCAGTTCACCGACGCGAGCAGATTCACATCGGGGCTCGTCAGGGCCCGATAGAGCCGCCCGTGCAGCTCCTTGCTCTTCCATACTTCCTTGCGATCATCAGTGCTGAGCACCGATGGTTTGCGCCAGTTCTCGTTTGCCATTGAAAGAGGCGTGAAGCTCCTGTCAACTGCCACAACATCACGATGCATCCCGGACTCGCTGTTGCGGAAATTTATATATATATAAATTTTATTATTATTAAATAGCATCTCAGCATAGAGTCTTCAATTCGTAATTTTAGAAGAAAAGTTACAGATCACTACAACTTACTTATTATTAATTGAAGTGCTATGTGAATAGAACAATATTTTTAAACCCCTGATGGAATAAGCTCAAGTAATTTTAGTTTGTTAGGAATGTAATATACTTACCTACTTTTGGTAAAAAAAACTCTACCCAGTAAAAGTATTAAAACTCAGAAACCATGACAAATAATTATGGGATTGCACACATCGATCGCATGTCATTTAAAAAGCAACCAGCAACCAGTGGGACTAAGCTGATGTCATTTATGTCGGATACCAGAATAATTCTGGACTAAACAAGTAAAATAACGTGGTGCTGGCTTCCAGGTGATGCGTCCCTTGGCATGAAAGTTTGTTTCGAATGTTTTGAAAGTTTAGGATGATATAAGCATAGTCCATATTGTTATGGTTGATGCCATAAAGGCTTATAAAAAATCATCTTATAATTTTTTTTTGTGCCAATACCAAACAAATACTTCATAATCATCATCATCAGCCGCAAGACGTCCACTGCTGAACATAGGTCTCCACACTATGTTTCCACCACGAACGGTCCTGCGCAACCTACAACCAGCTGTTTCCTGCGGCCTTTGTGAGGTCATCTTGTCCATCTAGTGGGAGGCCGTCCAACACTGCGTCTTCCGGTTCGTGGTCGCCACTCGAGAACCTCTCTTCCCCATCGGTTGTCAGTTCTACGAGTGATGTGGCCTGCCCATTGCCACTTCAGCTTGCTTACTCTTTGAGCTATGTCGGCCACTTTCGTACTTTTGCGAATATCCTCATTACGGATTCTATCGCGAGACTCCAAGCATAGCTCTCTCCATAGCTCGCTGTGTGCCTTTGAGCTTCGTTATGAGGCCCACAGTGAAGGACCACGTCTCAGTTCCATAAGCCATCACTGGCAACACGCACAGGTTAAAGACTAAAGACTTTCGTCTTTAGACATTGGGGTATTTTGGACTCAAAGATGTGCCAAAGTTTCCCAAACGCTACCCATCCGAGTTAGATCCTTCGCTGGACCTCTTTGTCGAAGTTGGATCTACCTAATTGGATCTTTTGACCCAGGTAGACGTACTCGTCAACAACTTCGAGTATGGTATTCCCAACAATAACCGGTACAGGTGAGACATGAACATTTGACATGACCTTCTAACACTTCTAGAATTTCATGAACAAACACATATTTATATTGATATGATATAAGCTAACGCTAGATCCCGTGATTTAGAGAGAGAACTACGATGCGTTCACGGCTTTAACCCATGCATTGGCAAGTTTTTTGTTTTCCGTTATGTGATTTATATTTGTTTTTTTCTTGATCTACTATGATACTAGAAACCAAAAAAATACAAAAAGAAATCTGAATATTTTACTTTTCGAGAAAAATTATGTACTCCACGATGTACCTTGCCAATTACTGTGTGATCTACATTATTATGTGTATGTACTCCGTGAAGTACCTTGCCACTAATGAAATAAAAACATTTTACAAAGAATTTTTTTATTGTTCTGAAACTATAAATTATTGGTTGTGAAATTGACGAAAGCAGTTTCGGTTTTTTTTTCTCCCACAACAAAGCAAAGATGCATGTTGCACTTGATGCAGTATACTTTTGTTTGATCGTCTTTACAAAACTGACAACGTGCTTGTTTGCTCGCAGTTTCATGAAAGTGGCCTATTCCATCATATCGGACACTATCCACCGGCCTGACAACGGATGGTTTCAGGATTTTTCTTTCATCTTTTAGTCTCTCCATACTGCTATTATTAGTAATTTTGCCTGCTTTACAAAGTGTAGTATTTGTTCCTAGCGGTGAGGGGTAGGGGGAGGTTGAGAGAAACACGTCCTTTCACTTTCCGACTGCGTTTATTACTAAACTATATTCGTAGATTCGTACGCAACATACACCACATTCCTCCACCGTTACTTTGAGAATCTGGTAACAATAAAAAAAAACAAATACAGTCAAAACTCAAAACTTAAGTCTATATTTTACTTAGAATCTAAACTTCATTAAAAATATTTTGTATAATCTACAATTTTTGTCGTCCGTGGAGGACGAGGCGAATTAACAAGTTGCCGAGCCGTGGGCGGCGGCGACGCAGCGCCTGCGTCGACCCCGGCGCTCGAGCCCGGCCGCGCCCGGCCCCGCGCGCCGCCCCCGGCGCCGGCGCCGGCCGCGCGCTCAGCTGATCGCCGCGCGGTCGGCGGCGGCAGCGCGAATACTCTGTCCGGGGACGGGCTATTATTATTATCCTCTCCTCCTTTGTACTATAAACCTGAGCGGGCGAGGCTTGGCTCGATTCCGTGCTGTCAGTATTTTGCTGACATGTTTGAGGACGTTGACCTCCTACATATCGTAATAATTGGTCTACGTGCCTCTTAAGTATTACATTGTCAACTATAACGATATACATTCTATTTCCTATACTACTCACTATGTGACCGAGTTTCCAAATCGGTTTCTGAGCTACGAAACATCTGACCCAAACTTCCTGTCCTTTATAGAAAGTCCTAGAATGAGTACCCTTCACGACGGCACCAGTAGTTTTAGCGTGGGGTTCCGGTGGTAAAATTAGGTCCAATCGACCTCGTAAATCCCTATTGAACATTAGTTTGGCGGGTGACTCACCGGTGCTGCAGTGAGGAGTATTTCTATATTCAAATAAAAATGTACCGAGTTTGTCTAAGACTCGTTTACAATTCATTTCATCGATTCCGTGTAATATACATTTTATCATTTTTTTACATGTTTTTACATGTTTTTACTGAATTTTCACATTGTCCGTTGCTACAAGGATGATAAATCGGGCCAGTCATATGGGAAATTCCTGCAAATTTACAAAAGTCTTTGAACATGTCATTACTTATCTTAGGATCGTTATCAGAGACGACGACTTCGGGTAGTCCAAACATTGTAAATAAACCTTTTAATTTTTGAATTAATGATTGAGTGGTAAGCCCTTCTTGCATATATAGACATTCTAACCACTTACTATACGCATCTATCACGACTAGAAAAAACCTTTTACCTACTTGCATATAATCAATATGTATTCGCCGCCACGGGCCGGCGGGGCGCGGCCAGGGCGCGGGCGGCGCGCGGGGGGGCGCGGCGCGGGCGGCGGTGCACGCGGCGCACGAACCTATCATTTGTTCGATGCATCTATCTACTCCTGGGAACCAAAATTTTCCACGCGCGACACTCTTCGACTTAACTATGCCAAAATGACCCCTATGTAATTCCATCAATATTTCCCCTGTAAAGACGTGGGTATTACGATTCTGTGGCCTCGCATTATACAACCGTCCGCTACGTCTAAATCCATCTTACAATTAAAATACGGCCTGATGTTCGCGCATGCTATTTTACGCGGCCAACCGTAACGGATATATTTCATTACTGTTTGTAATGTCTTATCGTCGGCCGTCGCCTGCTTTATGTTTTCGAATGAAACCGGCAACTGTGTTTCATCAATGAAATTCAAATAAGTAATATCGTTATCTAAATCCTGCTCGTTCGCGTCCGAGTCGAGCGGCGCCCTCGAAAAAATAGTCGGCTACTACGTTATTCTTACCGGAAATGTAGCAAATTTCGTAATTGTATGCCGACAAGTAAATAGCATACTGTTGTAACCGTGAGGCGGTCATTACTGAAATTCCATTTTCTTACCGAATATAGCTATTAAAGGCCTATGATCGGTTTTAAGAACGAAAGGTTCGTCCCTGCCATAAAGATATTGGTGAAAATGTTTCACCCCGAACACGATCGCGGTAGCCTCCTTATGTACCTGGCTGTAGTTCCTCTCGCTCGGCGCGAGCGCGCGCGACGCGTACGCGAGCGGGCGCTCGTGGCCCTCCGGGCCCTGCGCCAGCACCGCGCCCAGCCCGGCCGGCCCGGCGTCGATGCTCAGCACCAGCCTCGCGCTAGGGTTAAATGTGCAGGACTCGTTCCGAGGCTAACTCGTTTGACCGCAATAAACGCTTCTTGTTCTCGTTCACCCCAGATCCAGGGCGCCTCTTTCCGTAGTAAGTTGTGCAACGGCGCGAGGATAGCCGATGCTCCGGGTACAAAATTCCTATAATAATTTATTATACCTAAAATCTTTTTAGCTCATGCACATTCGTGGGTTGGGAGGCTTCTAATATGGCCTGTACTTTTTTAGGGCACGAATGAAGACCGTTCTTATCGATTACGTATCCGAGGTATGTAACATTGTTTTTAAAAAACTCACATTTTCCTTTCTGCAATTTCAATCCCGATTCTTTCAATCTGCGCAGGACTTCGCGTAACCGAGCTATATGAGAAGCCTTGCACGGGGCAGTAAGGCAGATATCGTCAAACCAGCAACTTACCCCTTCTATGTCCGCTAACAGATTCTCCATTGTTCTCTGGAATATTGCGGGCGCGTTAGCCAAACCGTACACGAGACGGGTGTACTTGAAAAGACCGCGCGGAGTGTTGATTGTCGTTAATAATTGAGAATCGTCATCTAAAATAAATTGATTATAGGCATTGCTCAAGTCAAGTTTCGTATAATGTTCCCCGCCCCCTAGCTTTGCAAACACCTCCTCAATACGTGGCATTGGGTATCTGTCTATGCATAGATCCCTATTTAGTGTTAGAGAATAATCACCTGCAATTTTGACCTTTCCGTTATCTTTCAATACAGGTACGATCGGCGTTGCGTAATCTGAGCGGTTCACTGGCACTAAGATACCTAAAGATGATAACCGGTCTATTTCCGCATTTACCTTATCGGTCAATGAGAAAGGCACGGTTCTAGCTTTGCAAAATTTCGGTTTTGCGCTTTCTTTGAGTTCTAATGATACTTTAAACTTGTTAAAACTACCCAAGTCGTCACTCCATAACTCTTTAAATTCACATAGCAGGTTTTGCAAATCATCGTTGTACTGGCCTAATTTCATGTGCTTATTGTCCACAGACTTGATACTTAAATTAAATTTATGCATAAAATCCCTCCCAAGAATAGGTGGGCCTCCATTTTTAATTACAAAAAAATTCATATCGTTATTTATATCATTATAAGTTACGCGTGCATTAAAAATACCTATTGGAAAAATCTTATGACCATTATAAAAGCACATTTTAGCTTTACACCTATTTAATGTAAAATTAGAAAAACATGTTTTGTATAATACTTCCGACATCGCCGAAACACCTGCTCCGGAGTCTAATTCCATGGGTAGTGTTTTTGTATCAATTTTTACTTTTACTACGAACGGTTCAAAGTTATCATACCTTATATTGTTTAATTGACATTCTTTGCAGTCATCTGCGGGTTCATCCTCTGTGTCCTTAAGGTCGATGTTGTTTACTTGCAGCTTGCAAACCTTCTTCAAGTGACCGATGACCCCGCACAGCTGGCATCTGTACCTCTTGTATTTACATTTCTCCGCGTTATGGCTCTTCAACCCGCACACATAGCAAGCCGAGTTCCGGGGCTGCGTGCCTGCGCCGGCGGCCCCTCGCGGCCGCCATGAGGTCGCGCTCGCGCCGGCCTCGCCGCGGACGGCGCCCGAGCGCTCGCCCCCGGCTCCGCGCGCGTCGCACCGTTGCCCGGATATGTTGTAAAACACGTTTTCCTCCTTAACTGTCACCTCCGGGTCCTGAACCGACTGCCTCCCCAGTCTCGAGCTCGCCACTCGCTCCGCCAGGTCTAAGGCTTTGCTGAAGGTGAGGGCAGCCGCGTCCTTCTCGAATAGTTTGTCGCGTTCGGGTCCGTCGTTCAGGCCTAGAACGAAACGATCACGCAACACTATGTCTAAGACGGTGCCAAAATCGCAATAACTTGCCAATCCCCGCAGCCGCGCCGCCCATTCGCCGACAGATTCGCATGGGTTCTTTTGTGCACTGTAAAAGCGAGCGCGCTCGGCGAATAAACACTTCTTTGGTTTGAAGTAATCAGTCAGGGCTTGTACGAGTTCCCGAAACCCAATTGTTCCAGGGCGCGTGGGTACACCACGTTTCTCGCGATCCTGTACGATTCCTCAGAGAGGTGCGTCAGCAACAGTGCCGTCTTATTTTCTTCCTTCACCGCGTTGACCTTGAAGAATTGGTTAAGGCGTCCAATAAAGATGTCCCAATCGGAGACACTGTGATTGAATTGTTCCACGTGTCCAAGGAATGACGCCATTTTGTAACAGCCTCGTCGCCACTGTAGTATTTGTTCCTAGCGGTGAGGGGTAGGGGGAGGTTGAGAGAAACACGTCCTTTCACTTTCCGACTGCGTTTATTACTAAACTATATTCGTAGATTCGTACGCAACATACACCACACAAAGTCCTTCAAAAAGTTCAAGACGAAATTCTTTCAGAGACTTTTCAGATCTTTTGTCTCGCCTGTACAGAAGCCATCCGTTGTTGATGCACATATCTAACAACTGTGCAAAAATGGTCAAATACCATCTTCGGCTTTTGAAGGGTATCCTATACAGCGAAATCAGCATATCTGTGAGGTCCACCCCTCCCATATGCTTGTTGTAGTGTTTTACCACCTGAGGGCAATCGACGTCAATCTTTCTTTTGTGTTCCTTTGAATACCTTTTGATTTTTTCTATTGAATGCGAGTTCACGAACGAACTAATCAACGTCACCGCCTTATTGTCGTTTCATTTAACCCCGAATTTCATGAATTGAGTGCAGGAAACCGACAAATGCGCGTCGATGGCTGTATTACTTTACTCAACCAGCACAATAATGAAGGGATTTTCAATTGAAAGTTTTTCCGAAAGTACCGAAAGAACCGGGATTAAGTACCGAAAATACCGGTTCCTAAACAGACGCTAATTTCCGGGATTTCCCGGTACTTTCGGTTTCGGGATTTCCCGGGAGTATTCACTAATGGAGATGGAAAACCCTCTTGAAAAGTTGGTGTTAGTGGTATTTCAATATTATGGTCGGAAGCATTATCGGGATCGCTATTCAAAATGTCGAGTTGTTCAAATGAATGAGTCCAATGAGGGTGGATCAGAGCTGGAAAATGAGGGTGATGCGGGAATGGTAACTGATATTCGATTGCCATGGTGTAGAATTTGCTCCTCATCAGGATCAGAACTATCACCGGAACATGCATTTTGGGTTGGAACCAAAGCCAAAATTCTATGCGCTCCTGTTAGGTTCAAGCACTGCAGAAAAATAAAAAAAACACACTTGTAAGCGAACCACCACCATTTGCAACATCATTAAACTCAATCAAATTGCGAATATTCATTTTGTTAGTTAGTTGGCAGTGTACTTTGTGTATACCGTAATCTTTATCGAATTGTTCACAGCATATTTGGCAATGGGATTCATGGAATACACACATTGTTTTCATTGAATGAAGTAGCGGTTTTGACAGTCTGATATAAAACTACTATTGATTGTTGTTATTTACTTTGTGTTCTTGCCAACAAATAGTGATTCCATACAAAAAACGGTCAAAAACACACAAAAAAAAACTATAATTAACTTACCCTATGCGTAGGCGCAGCTGATCGTTTCGAAACCATTTTAATTATGGCAGTAATTTTAAATGTTACTACTTTCAATATTTTTTCTATCAAAATATAATATATGTACTACCTTTTAGAATTAATAAATGGTAGAAAACATAAATACAGAGGGTTCTAGAATTTTGGAAACTTAGTGTACTTTGCCAAGTACGCTACCAATTTAAGGGTTAACAAGAACAAAATTGAAAATTCCTTTCACTTGATACCCATATTGAGGGAGTAGTGACAAAAATAAGTAATTCGCTATTTTGTGGTTGCGGCCATATTGGATTTGAAATTTGTTATAGTTTCTACTAGTCAAGCCTTTTCATTTGATACCCATATTGAGGTAGGATGTGAACAAATATTTTGTCCGCCATTTTGTGGAGGCGGGCTTGAATATTGAGTTTGAATTCATTTTAACCAAACATAGCTAAGAACATCCGCACGGAAATTAACCTTCAAATTAAAAAAAACCGCATCGAAATTGGTCCCTCCGTGAATTGGCCGTTTGAGCTCTACGGTGCCACAGACAGACACACACACAGAGAGAGACAGACAGACAGACATCGACGTCAAACTTATAACACCCCTTTTTTGTTTGGGGGTTAAAATAGTAATGCTATAGCCTTATAGATGATCTTAATCGTAGTTTGATACTTATTTAGAATAGTTACTGTACAGTCTAATCAGAAATCCAACTCTTCTAGTTGATGAAGGGACGTAAGGACGGAAGTTAACGTTTTTGAAACCCTTTTTCCCCATTAAAAAGTATCTTATGCTCTTTCTCACAAACTATCTTAATACCAAATTTCATTTAAATCATAATATAGGTGTGAATAGAGAGAAGAATCTACTTTCGCATTTTTTATAATTTTAAAGTAGGTAAGTAGATCTGAGGCAAGTAGGGATGCAATAACTACACAAACAGACACTACACACCACAGACTAAGTAGAGAACTACACACGCCTGTCTTTAAAGCTTAATAGACTGCAGGCCCGTGAACAAAATGTATGGGTCAAATGAACCACCAGGAGATCTATGTAGAATGATGGAAGGGTATACAATAATAAGATTTAACACTACGCCGTCACTTGAAAGCTGTCCAACTAAGTGCAGTTGAAGATGGGGGGTTGCAACTCTCGATCATTTCTCCTTGTCGCATGATTTTTGTACGGCATTGCGAAATAATGGATTAGAAGAGGTATTGAAACTGCATGGAACCAATGCCGAACATAATCAAATGACCAAATTTACTCTGTAAATCGTCGCAAAAATTATGAATTTTTCCGACAAATAATTAAAATTTTATAATTTTTATTGTTTCAATACCTCTTTTAATCTATTATTCCGCAACGCCGTACAAAAATCATGCGACAAGGAGAAATTATCGAGGTTTAGAACTCCATCTATTCAATATTATCATCCTACATAGGTCTCCTGGTGGTTCATTTGACCCATAAATTTTGTTCACGGGCCTGTAGTCTATTAAGCTGTATAGGTTAATCTGTAAGGTTGTATAACCTTACTTCTAACATCTGAGCTTCTAACCTGCTTCGTCATAGATTAAAAAGGAGTTTTTTTTAGTTTTCATTAGATTTCAATATTTTGGTCCAAAGATAATGTAACCACTATTTTAGAGTCATTAGTTTATGATATGTTTTAAATTTTGACGATAATATTCCGAAAACTGGCTGCAAATTTTGGGTAGGTGTTTGAGGCAAACTGAAAACTTGTCACCTTGTTATACCCCAACACGGAGGTGCAGACCTGGCTTGTGAGTGACGGTGCCAAATTTAATCCCTCAATTTAGATCACCTGACCTGGTAGAAAGTCCCACCAAAATGATCTGTCTGTTTTAGAATAAGTACCTAATTTTTGGTCACAAATAATAAATACCCAATTAAAATTTCAAATTGCTTCTATTTTTTTTATATTTTTGCAAAACATGTTTGCTCGCGTCTGGCAATATTTAAATTCCGACTAGATTGTACGTTTTTAGGGGTCCGTAGCCAAATGGCAAAATACGGGACCCTTATAGATTCGTCAGGTCTGTCTGTCTGTATGTCCGTCCGTATGTCACAGCCACTTTTCTCCGAAACTATAAGAGCTATAGGTACTATTGAAACTAGGTAAGTAGATGTATTCTGTGAACCGCATTAAGATGTTCATACAAAAAAATAGAAAAAAACAAATAATTTTAGGGGTGTCCCATACTTAGAACTGAATGAAACTCAAAAAAAAATCCATCAAAATCATACATACGGGTGTCTATGGATAGGTCTTCAAAAATTATATTGAGTTTTCTAACATATTTTTTTTTCTAAACTGAATAGTTTGCGCGAGAGACTCTTCCAAATTGGTAAAATGTGTCGCCCCCATCGAGAGAGATCGCCATGAGATCTAGTAAGTAGTTTTTTTTAATACGTCTTAAATTCACTATTATTAAAACACTGATCTATATTATCTATTCTATGACACTGATTAAAGTAACAACGAACTACAAGAACTTTTATATTATGCTACTTGCTGCTACGGAAGCCTTAGTAGTAGTATAGTGGTCAAGTACGACTCGCACTTGACCACTTTTATTTTATAAAGATTACTTTAAATATTAACTACAACATATTTAATAAAAATGGCCTTTTACGTGCCTTTTACAATATAAATCTAAATATTATACTACTTAATATTATAAAGCTGAAGAGTTTGTTTGAACGCTGGGGTCTCGGGAAGTACTGGTCCGAATTGAAAGATTATTTTTCTATTGGACAGTCCATTTATCGACAAAGGCTATTATATAGGCTATAGAAAATAATACTACTATCAATAGAAGCAGAGCATAAATCAAGAATGTAACAAAAACGGGAAAAAATATTCCTTATTAAGACTTTTCGTACCGAGCTTTAATTTGACAGCATGTGTCTAAGATTGCGTCATTGAACCTTTGCTGATCAAATTTGTTTCTAAATCTTAGTTGGTACGACCAATTTCCGACAGGTGGCGTAGGAGGTAGCTGAAGAGGTTTTTTGTTTGAAAGCGATATTCTCCGGAATGACAGAACCGATTTCAAAAATTCTTTCACCGTTGGATTTTACGGGATCCCGATGAATGCTATATATGTACCACAGGCGTATATATACGGGACAAAAACTTTTTTTATTTATGGATTTACTTTACCTAGCTATTCACCAGCCACGTCTGCACCTGCGTGTTGGGATGTAATAGGAGAAATACCTATGTGAAATTTCAGGTTGCCTCTAATACTCGTACCTACCCATTTGAAGCCAGCTCTCGTAATATATTATTGAATTAGCACAGTAATCTGTGGCATAGTCAGAAAGCAGACTGTCATTTACTAGATGTCATTTATGTTTACTTAGATTACGTCGTATTTTTTGTATTTCTTGTGTTCAATAATAGTTTATTCAATGAAATCGACATTTCCTCTAATCTTGTTAGCAATGTATTTAAGTTTAAGTGATGGCTTGTAAGTTAACTTTAAATATTAAACGAAAATGGAAATAATTCAGCGTGGTAATGCCACCAGCACACTGAACACGCTTCCGACTGGTAGTGAATATCTTTATTATCTCTATACCTTCATCGCTCTGTGGATTATTGAGCTGTCCTTAGTATAAATAATTAATTAGGTAAGTAGTCCAGTTCTAATTTTGTTTTGTAAATGAGGGCCCTGTCCCAAAAAATATATAAACTTACAAAAATAAAATAGAAAAAATGTTCAAAATCTCTTTGAAATGAGAAATAATCACAAGCGTGGAAAGTGTCGATGTATTTTTCATGAATTATTTTGACTTTTCCACCATCTCGTCTAATGTTAAGCGACGACACAGTAAAGTATGCTTACCTACTTAGAAGAAACTGATTCGCGCTAAACTACGATATCAGAATTGTTTCGATGGCGGAAAAGCCCACTTATGCAACGCATTCCACAGCCTAGGCGTTCTTGTTACGAAAATGGAGCCAAACCTCTTCGTCTGGGTATTTAAAACGGCAATCATGAAGCAATGACGCTTTATCGAGCACGCTACGCTTTTAGATCGCGCAGATCAGCTGCACACCCTGCGAGATGTACCCGATAATCACTGAACACTTAGAAAAATAGGTACTTAGGCATCTGCGTTCTGTTGGCAGACTATCAACCAATGGATCGATGACATCTGATCCACGACCATGATATCGGCTCCAGATAGACATCAATGGCACAAGAGAGGTGGCCAATAACCAGCAGTAGATTGATACAGGTTAACAATGGCGATGATAATGATGAAGCAACTAAACTTACTGAATATTCTAGAATCGATTTCATAATGCAGGTTTTTAATTGCAAAAAAAATATTGACACACTGTCCAGCTGATGTTTAGGAAACAAGAGATTACATAAAGGTTAAAGAGTTTGCGCAAGGCGTTCGATCGTCTGCGCTCGCGCACGCTCAGTCAGCGCCCGCGAGCCGCCGCGCCGGTCCGCGCGCTCGCCCGTCCGCACCCCGATATCCGGGGTAGCTACAACAGATACGCGAACTATCTTATCTATATATTACCCATACGTAAAATTAATAGCCGGTTTAACGCACAATATTAAATGGGATTACGCCGCTCTGGTCAGTGATAAACAATAGTTCGCCGATAACACTTCAGCGTTTCCCACTTCTCTGCCGTGTGTTGCGATACTATTTTATCTTAAAATCGAGAACTTATCTCAGATAGACATACGTCTAAAACTATTTTCACAATCTCTCATGATTTGGTGATTTCGAAACTGTGCTCAAAATGGTTAAATGTTATAGGAGAAGTGTATCTCTGTCGGATTTGTGGGTGTCTTCGAACGACAAACTAAGTGACTTCTACGCGTCGTCATGGCAGCGAGGGGGAGTCGCCGGTGCCGATGCTGGTGGTGCGTCTGCTGTTGACAGCGCTGTCGGTCGCGATCCTGGTCTGGTCGCTGGTGGAGAGCCCCAGCCCGCACTGGCTGATATATCTCACCAACTGGGGCCTCCTACTCGTCACCCTCACTATGATCTGTGGAACTTTAACATCGATCATCAGCTTCTGTAAAATTCCGCCAGGTAAATTGCAACTTCTGTGGAGGAAACTCGAACCTATTTATTTTTAAGAATATTTTGCCGATGAAAGTTAGATAATAGCATGCGTTGATTAGAGTGCCGTTCCTGAATTGCCAACGAAAAGCTATAAATAAGCTCCGCAGTTCCGCTCGTGTGGATTGCACCCTCTGTAATAGGAACAGCGCAGAAATACACGCAGTGCACGGGCCGTTTACCCCGAACAGAACCGGAATATAGGTCTCGTCAAGGTTATTAACAAACTACACAGCTCCTATGCAACTATCGAGAAGAGCGACAATGGGATGAAGTACTGATCTGGATCGATAGATCGATAGCTATTTTGAAATTGAGTTATTTAAAATCCATTTCACGCCTATTAAACTTTAGTTTTTATTATCTTTTACAGTTTTTTATGAACTATACAAAAAAAAATGGTTTACCCAGTTTCCATACTAACCAGTGTTAACGTGTGAAGTTTTGTAAATGTAAGCAATTATTTAATTAACTACGCGGTAGCGGTAAGTACAAAAAACGTGCTACGTTACAAAAAACACTGGACGCGTGATGCACAGCCAGTTTCATGCAAACTGTATTTAAGATCAAACCGCTCTTTTGTACTTTTCATCCAGTGCAACACACTGGGCCAAGACGTAGGTCAGTAACAGAAAGAAGTAGATACATTATTTATTCGCTAATAAACTTTAGGACGCACAATTTATTCGTTTAAAGACGCATCTTTAAACACAATGTTTCACTACCAAAATCTCAATATTGCATCGTTTTCATTTCCATAAATCACCGTCTCTTTACTCAGCTTTAGTCGTCTATGGGGAAATTTTTATACGAATTTTAGGATGATGACGACATAAAATTATAGAGCTGCAGGTGTAGGTATTATTCGCTTCATAAAAGTAAATCCAAGGTAAGGTAATGATACCGCAGTTTTGGCTTATCATTAAAATAAATGTCATTTTGCACCAAAGAAAAAAAATCGATGCGCGCAAACAAAAGTATTTGCACAAAGCATTGCCATACCATGCCGGAAACCACGTCATGTGGTATTCCAAGAAGAAGCAATGTGTTTGAGAATATTATGCAGGTATGTAGGAATTTTAATGTCATATTATTAACTTATTGAACAATGTATAAATGAGTTTTAATTAAATAAAATGATTGGAATATCGTATCAATAAATTAATTCAGTATTGACTTTTTGTAAAAAAAATACTTGGAGAAATGGATAATGAATTTCTAAATTACTTATTGTAATTTTTAATGCGTATTAGTTTTAAATTACGTTTCTTATACCTTACCAAATAAAAGTACAAACTATACCAAATAAGTTACTAACAATGTAAGTAGAATATTGACAATGTTATACTTACATTAGTAACTTGTTATACACACCCAGTACTTTTATTATTGGTAATATACATATTTGTAGTTTATAGTTATATATAAAATTCTCGTGTCACAGTTTTCGTTGCCATACTCCTCCGAAATGGCTTGACCGATTTTGATGAATTTTTTTTTGTGCTTATCCGGTATCCATGAGAATCGGCCAACATCTATTTTTCATCTCCCTAAATGTTACGGGTAGTCCTCCCCTAAATTTTATTTTTTATTTTTTAGACATTTTTAATTTTTTATGATACAACATACAAAAATACATATAATCCTCAATTTTCACTCTTCTACGATCAACCCTTATTTTATTAGGAAATTATTTATATGGCAAAACAACGTTTGCCGGGTCAGCTAGTAGTTATATAAAAAGTCTGTAATCGGGCAGGATTATACTAGGATGCATTTTACCTCTTCAACAAGCGTAGTAAAGGTAACAAATTACAAAATTTGTATTCACCCCCGTCATGACTTTTACCTCAGCTGTTATCGCTCCAGGTTATTTAAAACAAGTTCATCCGTAGTAATGAAGTCGGCATCCGCTGGTATAAGCGGAGCATTGACTCACACTGAAATCTCGAGTTACCCTTGATTGGTCAGTATATGCAATTCGTCTACTATCGCCTTTTTGAGGTTTGTCACCGTCACTCTTTAAACCCCTTGACAAAAATAAGTCCACCATAAGTAACACCAGTTTTGGTTCCAATGATCAGTCAACCGACACTAGGTTTGTCCTCAACTGATGTGAGATAATAAAACAATTGTGTATTAGCTCTTTACCGTCCACAAGTCGGCAGTGTCGTTTCTTCTTTCCCGCTAGGGCCATAGCATACTCCTTTCGGGGATCTTTAATCTTCCTCACCCTCAAACCCCGAAGTCGTATACCCTGATGCCCTGAGATGCCCTTACATTAGTCTTTGTACAAAATGTAGTAGGTACTCGTTGAGTGCGGTAAGTGAGTAAATGGAATGATTTCAGGTATCTGCTAATAGAAGGATTTGATTAGTAGGGAGGGCCCTGCGCCTACCGCTCTACCCCAAAATTTACTAATAGGGGCCAAAGTTTATAAGTATTTTTATAAGAAAAAGTTATGATCTGTCGTGATAGAATTCTTGACTTTGCAGTCTACATAGGGAAGTATTACAATTATGCCAGTTATTTTACAGCAAAGCAGTAATTAGCAAACCTTACTTGATCCCGGCTTAAAGAGCAATGTTTCTAGAGAAATCTAACGGCACAGAGATAAGTCATACAGTGCTAGGCAGTCATTTGTATTCTTCATGTTCAAACAGCTACGTGACACTGTGTTGTAATGGGCAGGTGTGTTGCTTACCACCAGGCACCAGGTCTTGATCGTTTCATCACGCTGTATTACTTTAAAATATACATAGGTACATATCCGAAGCACATATATATGTATTTAAAACCATTGATATAAATCATTAGATGTGCCCTGGGCCTCTTGAAATTGGTAACAAACTTACGCATGAAATGTAATTTTCCTTTGATTTATATTGGTTTCTTGCATTATTAGAACACTTTGTAAAGGCACAGGAAGGCATACTTTTATGTTTATGTATATAGTGATCAAAACCAGTGATAGGTAAAACTTCCAGCGTTCACCGCTTCCTACAACTGATTAGAACGGAAAGAGTGATCTCACTCTTCCCAACCATGACATAATTCCGTGCGCCTGAAGTTTGGTAGAAGAATCTAGTGAATTATATCGATGTTTAAACCCCTCAACATTTTCGTGTCAGACAAATTCGTAACTATTCAAAATACATATATTTCGCTATTAAAAGCAGCAAAAATGTTCAATACCGATTCTAAACCAATACATACTCAATAATACATAATATATATGATCTCACTCTCATATATCAGAGGCACATATTGGGATATGTTTAACAGTACATATTTAATTTATTTAAATTAGGTGTTTCAATGTATTTTATATTTAGGTATGTAGGTACTCACAATTATTGTATAAATATGCCTCTAATATCAACCACCTGGATCTTACAATACAAGTTTTATTGCTACTTAGTGTTGTGTGTGGAACGTCCAACAATTACGAGTAAAAACTATAATTTAATGTTCCATTCAATATAGTAAGCACCTAAGCACACACTACTCGTAACATCCCTAACAACCAAATTGGTACATGACACTTTGAATCTATGTACTTGTGCATGAGGAGAGATATTGGTCAGTGAAACCTGACGGCGTAAATTATTATTTTTCTGCGTGAAACGAAACAACCACTTAAGTTTAAATATTAAACTCATACAGCCCACAAATTTCAATAAAATTTGATAAGATGTTACATAGACTACAGGCCCGTGAACAAAATGTATGGGTCAAATGAACCACCAGGAGACCTATGTAGGATGATAGCAGAGTATAAAATAATAAGGTTTAGCACTATGCCGTCACTTGAAAGCTGCTCAACTGAGTGCAGGTGAAGATTCAATTCTCGATTATTTCTCCTTGTCACATCATTTTTGTACGGTATTGCGGAATAATGGATTAAAAGAGGTATATAAACTGTATGGAACCAATGCCCTACATAATCCAATGACCAAATTTACCCTGAAAACAGCCGGAGAAACAGACTTTTCCCGACAAAAATAACAGGGGGCAGGGGCAATACATTTACTAAATTTTTGTTAATGTTACAAAACACATCTGAAGTATAACTTACCAACAAAAAACACATCAATTTAGATTGCGTACAAAAATATATACATCTGAATCGAGAGCTTCCTCATTTTTTGAAGTCAGTTAACATACAGAGAGACAGACACAGACGAGGATCGGACCTCAAACCGCAACCAACCCGCTGGAATAGCGATCACCAATAATAATTTAATAACAATAATTTAAAGTACGGGGTATCCTGATTCCGATATATCCTGATATTGTAAATATCAAAGTTTGGATTTTTGTTGCTCAATCACGACAGGACAATCACGGCTCAATGGATTGAGTTGAAATTTGGAGTGCGTCAGTTACGAACCAAACTGGAATCATACTCTTTATTGAGCGAAAATAGCAGAAACGGGAACTATGTGGGTAAATTCGCGGGGCGCTGATAGTTTTATTCATATTGATTTATGGATAGTAGATGTGTATAATGGAGATAAAGCGAGGGATCAATTTAATAATGCACTCAATTTATAGTAATGAGTAATTCTCAAAGTAATACAGTAATCAATATGGCACGCAGTCCGCCATTTAAAACCCCCTGCGTTAGCGCATTCTATCTAATGTCGTCCATATATGTAAATACGAGGAATTAGACATATACAGGTTCCGTGCTGCTCGCCATTAAACAAGATGATGTCAAGATAAAGACAAGAATTTAAACATTTGATATTCTCGGACCGAAGCCGTGGTGGCCTAGTACGAATGTCTGATAGCGCCATCGTGAAGTTGTATAGTAGATTTGATTCCCGCCTACACCGCTGAGTATATTTCCAAATGCAGAAATACATTATGTGGCTTTAACGGTGAAGTAAAGTATGGTGAGGAGAACGGCATCTTTCAGGAATACATTTATTAAAGACATATCTCCCCAATCTGAGCTTGGCCAGCGTGGTAGATAATGGCCTTGACTCTCTTTGTGAGAGAAGTTGTGAATCTCGGCAGTGAGACCATAAAAGTGACTAGAGAGAGAGAGGTGAGTAGAGGTGGCTAATGGAAAACTGCATCTGCTCTCGGCTGAACCCGCGGTCGTCCCACAGCCGTTTTGTGTGTTTTGCGCTTAATTGGGAGCCGGCACGACCACACTAACCAGTAATCGTTACATAACGAGCCTACGAAAGACATCAACGCGTCCTTCAAGCGATGTGCAATACTGTGCCTTCTCTTCACTGTGATTTCATCCTCGCCTCTACCTACCCCGTAATTTGTCGTTTCCGACAGGAAACTACTGTATGCCTTTTTAAGGATTTTATAAACGACGACATCGTTGCCTAGAAAACAAATACATTAGGTATGAATACTTTGTATAGAGCTGTTTTGTTGTTTTTTTGCACGTGCTGCACATACCGGTTCAGAGTCTATTTTCGGAAAACTCTATGCGTTGACCTAATTCTAAAATAGCGTAATTCAAAATTTGAAAAAAATAAGCTTTGTTTGCATGAAGGTTCTAGGAAACTTATTATTAATGTTGAGATACATAGATTTCAAACTAAACAAAGTAATCTCCGTCAATATTAATTTCAGTTCCTTAGGAGCAGTTTGGAAAAAATTATTTTTCCTTACATACTAGGACAGCAGTTAATTAAAATTTACGCCCTTAGATAAAGTATTAATGGAAACTCTTTATTTACGCCATATTAGAATTGGGCTGACGTATGGCAGATGGCCTCTGATGGCCTTCACTGTCTACGAAACGCAGAAGATACCTACCTTTTACACTTGCTCAGAAACAGGTACTTGAATTAAAAGTTTTTTTTTTTTATTTTTGTAAAATTATTTATGGGAATACGGTTTTTTTTTATTGGTTATATACTATTAGCTGCTTGTCAACCACATCTTTTCAATCTTATTTCCTTAATAAAATACGGACAAAGGAACGCAGTAAGGAAATCATTATGTATTTATTAATAACAGAAGGCTCGTTCAAAAAGTAGAAAAACAAAACAGATATACAATTTTAACGCAATGTTTAATAGATAGACCTTGACCGTATTCAAAACCAAGTCAATCGTATATGTCGGTCAGTTACATAACTAGTGCGAATGGCCGACTTCGCGCGCGCTCTTACGATACGTGCATTGGGTATGAATAGCCTACGAATAAATCCATTCAACAGATGTTTTGTTTGATCGCGCTAATTTCAGTAACTACAAGACCGATTTAAAAAATATATTTCACCGTTGGACGTGATTCCTGAGTGCTATAAGCTACGTATTATGTACCACGGGCAAAACCGGGGCAGAACGGCGTTTAATATTTGTTTCAAGCTTTTTGTTCAAATTACTAATGACATGAAAGTAAGTAGAAACGTCAAATTTCACTTGAAAATTCCTGGTAGTTTAATTTATGCGGCTCGCCAGTTTACTTGAATGAACTTGGCTGGCCACACCTCCGTGTGTCTAGATGAATACAATAAATACTCAAAAAAATATTGTAAGTAATTACCAAGTTGTAGGTATACCTTGTAAAATGTATTCGATCAATGACTGACAAGTCAGGAACTCGACAACAAGTCGGGATCACTTAGGAGAATTTAAAAAGTAAATTTTTTATGTACCTTGATTACCTGATGTCTCGAAATTGGTTAAACTATCGTCCGTAAACCAACCGACTTCACAGACTCTAAGCAAGGTAACGATTATGCACGCGTTGTTAGTACATACTAACACTACATTTCGTTCATCAGAAAATACGTGACGCCTTGCGGCTCTGGGAACTTAGACTATTAGAGTATAATCAACCAGCCGCTGCTAAACATTTTTTTTAAATAAAGAGTGACGAGACGATCAGGACATGTGGCTGATGGTAAGCAACATGCCTGACACATAACAGCACAGTGACACGCAGCTATTGGAACATGAAGAGTCCAAATCATTACCTATACATACGAGTATATGGACCCATAGTATATGAAGTACCGAGTCCAAATCATTACCTATACATAAGAGTATATGGACCCTACGCAGATCGAACGCACAAACTCCAAGGCGAAAAGTGCTTACAGTTCTCATTAATTTGAGTAAGCCCTTCCTTCCACTCGACACCACCAAAACGATGACATCGGTGGTGTCGTATGGAATCACTAGTCCATACGACACCACCGACTAATATTGAGGTTACCTACATACAAAGTTGTTGATATGAAACTCCAATTAAGTTCAAGCAGTTTCATTAATGAGGTATGTCATTTGATAAAGTTTATATTTATCTGTCACTCAAATGGTCATCTTGACATTGTTCATTGCAATTTGCATTTTATTGTCTTTCCGTCCGAATATTTTAATTTTTCACAATGGACATGGATACTAATACTGACGGCAAAAAAAACAAAAAACGAATGGCGGAACAGCACATCACTAGGGTGGTGTCGTATGGACTAGTGATTCCATACGACACCACCGATGGTGTCGTTTTGGTGGTGTCGATTGGAAGGAAGACTTTTGCCGTGGTCCTAAGACTAAGCAATTAACATATGTTTTTAAGTGAAAATGAATTTTAGCATGTTTATTTTCTTGCATATTTCTTACAATAAACAAATGTACCTACAAAATGTTTAATTACAAAATCACAATCATGTCAAATATGTTCTTAAAAATTATAAACATATTGAAACGCAATTTACCTGTATGTTTAAATAGCTATAATATGTTTTACTGTGTAAATATGTTTCAGAGTCGGACCAGCTGCCGTGGTACGTGGGGTTGTACTGGTTCTTCTTCAACGTGTCGGTGACGGTCGCGTTGATGATCACCGCTCTCTACTGGATCTTGCTCTATAATCCCGGTGCGTTTTATACACTAACTTTTATTTTAGGAGAACATCATTCATTGGCTTACTTATCTATTAATTTCTAATAAAAATATTTCAAGTATTATAACAACTAGAACAGCTGGTCTAGTCGGGAGAACAACTATTCGGCAACTGCCAATCCGGAGCCCCGAATTCAAAGTGCGCCACGCGCACCACTATCTTTTCTAAGTCATGTGCGTAATGCCGCTAACTTAAAAACGGTGAAGGAAAACATTGTGAAGAAAACATGTCAAGAGTCTTTCGAAGTTATACGTCATCCACCAGCACTGGGCCAGCATGGTGGATTATGGCCTTGAAAGAAGACCCGGAGTTCTAGCAGTGGGCTGCTAAAGCTATTAGAATTTTCATTCACTGGCCTTTTCCTGTCTTCTATCTAGCATCTTTCTGTTGCCTGTAAGAAACCGGTCTGAGCAATACGGTCGGTATTTGTTCCACATTTTCTAAGCATACCTATAGTGTGTGTGTCGTGAACAATAAAGATACGAGATAAAGAACTCGTGAGTAGAGAGGAAAAAACCAAAAGAAAGATATTTCTATGTTTCGGCCTCCCTACCTACGTAGGTATATATCGTCAAAGTAGGTAACTGATTACTAGCAGATATCTTTACGCTTTGAGATCTGTATTTCAAGAAGTACGGCATCCAACACCTATGTTAAAAATAATAACAGACCTAATCATCAAGCACATAACTGTTGCGTATGCACTTTTTCTAGAATGATTAAAGACAGTTGTTGGCTTAAGTTTGACAGATATTTTGGTTAAAGACAGATATTTTTCAGTCTGAAACAGACCGATTGCAAGATACTTTATTTTTGTTTGCAATGATAGATTTGAACTTGGCCGACATCTTATCTAAACAACGTTGCAGTCTCCGACGGACTGTTTCGTTCTTACCTAGAAGATACCGATTCACTCTTGGCTTAAAGACATAATGATTGTATTAACCATCGGGAAAAACACACTCAGGCACGAAATACTTCTACGAAACCCTAATAACAAAAATAGAGTCAAATATTCTCGGTAGTATCTTTGGAACGTCAACCATGAAATAGTGTCCCTTTTTAACTTACATGCAGTCCTATAGAAATAAGGGCAAGGTCGTATTAGAACATGCATATCAGCTGCATAATCTAAGAAATGCAGCTGATAAGCTGTTTAACCAATAAAACTACTTCCAGTTTTGTGGAATAGAGGTTATTATTATTACCTACATTGTAACGAAATCTTATTAGCACAGGTTTTAGGAAAAAAATCCATACATTGTTTCAGAAACACGCAATTGTTAAATTGCGTGTTTCAATGACGAATTGTTGGTGTAGCTGTTTTTGAACAGAAATACGGAACAATCAAATTGTTTTATCGTATTCTGATTTCGTTTAATTTTTCGCAAAATTGTATTGAAATATCACGTCATTAGCATGATAGTATCCATTATCTACAGTATGAAAAATATTCCCATACTACTGCACGTTTTCCATTGTCTTGGCGCTACGTGCATGCAAGTTGGCTGAATATTTATCTATGCTGGCTTAGTTACTAGTGCAATGTTTATGCTTGGCTCTCAAAACATTCGTGATTGACTGATAACACAGAAAGACAATAGGCTATACGTGACATTTACAATACTGGTGTATTCAATCGAACATGATTATCTCCAAATAGTATTTTTTTGATGCCTCTAAGGCCTCCTCTCTATCGAATCGCTATATTCTACAGTCAGGAATGTATTCCAATATAGCTAAGAGCTGTAGAGAAGATAAAGGTAAACCTATCTGCCTTAATCTTATTTTTATTTCAATTAATTGATATCATGAATATCAGCTATGGAGGCTTCCACAGTACCTACAAGCTTTGCTTAGTTTGGGACTTGCGAGAAATGGTAATCAATATTTATTTATTCATGTGTTTAATCCAACTGAAGTGATGATATTTTGTGTATCACAGTGCAGTGCTAGGTGGTGGCAGTGGCAGATTTGGACTCTTCATGTTCCATTAGTTGCGTGTCACTGTGCTGTTATGGGCAGGCATGTTGCTTACCATCAGGTGCATGTCCTGCTAATCTCGTTACTTTGTAATATAAAAAAGTAATGTTTAATATCGTGATTGCAGAGCCGGACCCGGACGAGTACGTGCCGCGTCTGTTCTGGCTGGACGTGTTCACGCACGGCATCAACTCCTGCATCGTGGCGGCGGAGGTGGCGGCGGCGCGCACGCCGGTCCGCGCCTTGCACGTGTACCAGCCCCTCGCTGTGGGGCTGTGGTACGCGGCCTTCTCGGCAATCTACTACGCGGCTGGCGGGACCGATGCGTAAGACACTATATTGTTTTGCGAAAACATTGCGAGTTTTTTTTTAGAGAGACGAATAACAACGGTCGAAACACCCAGAGAAATAAAATATTTTGTCTATATGCCCTATAATTTCACGGGAAACATTGCCCTTCAAACCGGAACAGAGTGATATTTTCACATTACTGTTTGGCGTTAGAATAACTGGCACAGCTGTGGTACTTAAATAATAAATAAATATTGGTGGACAATTCACACGCAACACCACCTGACCCCAAACTAAGCAAAGCTTGTACTATGGAAGCCAGATAGCTGGTATAATACTTATATAGTTTTAAATACATACTTATTATACATAGAACACACCCAGACACAGTACAAATATTTGAATTCATCACACAAATATTTGCACTGGGTGGGAATCGAACCCGACCATCGGCTTCGCAGGCAGAGTTACCCCCATTAAGCCACGAGTCCAGTCAACCCAGCTCTTGCCCAGAGGTACTCAGCAATTAGTCCTATCACTACAGTATAACTTGGAGTAAGACTTTGTGTAAAACCGAAAATCTCACCACATACTGCTATTAATAACAAACCAGTAGTTACCTATACTTGGCTAACTTGGGTGGCAGAGATATAGAACCTTTTAGGCTAAGGACCGTACCAGCTATCAGCAATTGTTGTGAAACTGTAAGCGCGAGATGGCAGAGTTCCTTTTAAAATGCAACATCACAATTTATGTTTTAAATCAATACACGGGTAACTCACGTTTGATATAGTCAGTCCAGTCCAACTCAAGTTTCGCTTGCGTGCGCGCCGTGCGGCTGCCCGCAGTGCTAAACGAGCTGCGAACACGCGCGCGCACTCTCCTTGAAAAAGATCGCCGGAAGCGATCGAAACTTGAGTCGGTCTGGACTGACTATATCAAACGTGAGTTACCCGTGTATTATTTAAAATGTGTAATAACCACGTTAGTTTTCATACTAAAATCATAATTTATGTATATATTTTTCTTAACTTTTACGTAAGTACCTATTTAAGTTGAATGGAAGACAACATTATGATTTAAAAAGAAAAAGCGAAGGAGCTTACAGAGAAATTACTGGGATAAGAGATGAAACACCTAATGTAATGATTTGGACTCTTCATGTTCCAATAGCTGCGTGCCACTGTGCTGTTATAGGCCGGTTGCTTACCATTAGGCACATGTCCTGCTCGTTTTGACACTCTACACTATAAAATAAAATAAAACTGTTGCATACTCTCCGAACTGTATCCAGTTAGAGTTTTTGTTTGTTGAAATGTCTATTTTGAACTTACAAATTTTGTCATCTGCTTTACAATTCAGCTTTGCCATAAGGAGCTGCAATTAACCGTACTGTGAAGTCTTCATGCGTTGCTCTGCTGCGCTTTTGGTCATCATCAGTACGACGTGCGACCAGCAACACACTCATAACAGACCGCGACAGTACATAATATATTAATAACACTAATAAATATAAATATTTTATTTTTGCCAATGGGAAACAATATAAACACTTCATTAACGTAAATTTAAATTGTCAAGTACTCTACATCATCGTCATCATCATCCGCCTGTATTCGTCCACTGCTGGACATAGGATTCTCTTATACGTAATACTTACTCCACTCAGCCCAATCCTCGGTGTCACGTCTCCAACCGCCACCAGCTGCCTTTCGTATATCGTCACTCCATCTAGCCCTGAGACTAGATGGAGATGAAGTCAGTACTCTACAATAGCAATCAATTAATTAAGTAGGTAAACGTAACTGCCCACCAACATCATTTAGACACTTCAAAGCGTCTCGATACCTACAAAAGTAATTATGCGAGTCATAACTTATCAAATTATAACTATGTACCTACCTAAATTTTAACACACAGCAAGGAGATCTTGATACCTGTTCTCATAGATATGTTCAATGATATCGTAAACATCAAAACCATTCCCCAGCAATGGACTGACTCTAACATCATTTTACTGTATAAAAAAGGGGATAAATATGATATTGGAAACTATCGCCCTATCAGCCTTATGTCCAACGTATATAAGATTTTTGCTAAGATCATCTTGAAACGGATTGAAAAAACCCTAGACGAACACCAACCGATCGAACAAGCAGGATTTCGCAAAAACTATTCAGTAATCGACCACATACACGTGGTGCGTCAAGTTTTAGAGAAATACAACGAATACCAGCTAACATACTACCTCGTATTTATAGATTATAGTAAGGCATTCGATTCTTTAGCACACAAGCAAATATGGCAGGCACTACTAGAACAAGGAATTGAACACAAATACATTAAACTAATAAAAAACATATACAGTTGCAGTACGGCAAGAATTCAGTTGGAAAAGAAAAGCACTCCCTTCAGAGTTGAAAGAGGGGCCAGACAGGGTGACCCCCTATCTCCGAAACTGTTCTCCGCAGTGCTAGAATCAATCTTCAGAAGACTAAATTGGGAACATCTGGGGTTAAGTATAGACGGTGCATTGATGTCACATTTAAGATTTGCCGATGATATAGTGCTACTGGCAAATACATCTAAAGACTTGAACAAAATGATAAAAGAACTTGCAACAGAAAGTGAAAGAGTGGGATTGACACTGAATCCTGGAAAAACTATAGTTATGACGAATTTAACCAAATATAGCATAGAATTAGAGAACACTATAATTGAATATGCCGATGAGTACATCTATCTCGGACAGCGTATAACTCAAAAAGGACCCATGCAAAAAGAAGTTGAGAGAAGAATTGCAAATGGCTGGAAGAGATACTGGAGCTTGAGTGAGGTTATGAAAGATAAAACGCTTCATATAAACACAAAAAGTAAATTGTTCAACAGGTGCGTACTACCAGTTCTTACATAAACGAAATACTGCAAAAACTAACAACTTGCCAACATGAAATGGAAAGGAGCATGCTAAATATTAAAAAGTTGGATAGACTGAAACATTGCGTCATCAGACACAAAATAAAAACTACAGATGTGTCAATAAAAGTAAAAAAACTTACCTAAATGGAGATGGGGGCTGGTCATGTGATAAGAGGACACGACAAATGGAGTAAAAGAGTTACACAATGGTACCCCAGAGAAGGCAAAAGGAAGAGAGGTAGACCACAGAAAAGGTGGGATAACGACATCAGACAAGTGACAGGAGTCATGTGGAACAGAGTGGCTCAAGAAAGAACGGAATGGAAAAGGTTGGAGGAGGCCTTTGCCGACTGGCAAACAGATCTATCAATGATAACCAAGGAACAGTTTTTAATGTAATTCGTTTATTTAGCCTAACAGTACAGTGTTTTTTAAGTCTAAATTTATTGTAATTAGTTAAGAGATCTGAATAAAAAGACTTTATAATTATTACCTACCTAGTAATTTTGCATTTTTAACCAACTTCAAAAGAAGAGTTGGTTCTCAATTCGGTTCTATAATATAATATAAATATTTTTATGTATACGTTACGCGATCGATTTGGTTATTTTTTTTTTTTTTGTTTGTTAGGTTACACTTCAAAGGTCACTTAAACTTCGTATAAATTATAACGATACCGCTGACGCGGTTTTTTAAAAGTCAACAAAATCTAAAATTTGCTTACCCGATGATTTTATATTCGTTTTCTCCGAAGCCTTGCTGTCGTCTCATTGGAACAGTATGTTTAGTTGATTTTACAAAAAAGTCGAGTACCGACTTAAACTTAAGTTTAAATTATTATGTTTTTTCGTAGAAAAGTAAAACATATTTTACAATAAATTTAACCTATACCACATTGTTTGATGTCCTATTGTACCCACAACTAACCGTTGACAAAGGTGCCCATGGTATTAGTGACTATTTATTACTATCACTTTGAAATCATTTCAAAATTAAAAACAATGTCCAAGGCAATTTTA
This sequence comes from Ectropis grisescens, assembly GCA_017562165.1. Classification (NCBI taxonomy): domain Eukaryota; kingdom Metazoa; phylum Arthropoda; class Insecta; order Lepidoptera; family Geometridae; genus Ectropis; species Ectropis grisescens. The sequence goes on from CM029771.1 coordinate 23,057,204, forward strand.
TAAGGCGTTGGACCCGCAAGTGGCCATTTTGCACAGTCATTTTTCTTAGAACCTTTCACTCGGGTAATCCCATTCACCTACTTCAAACGCATATAGTCACTAAGTATTACATAATATACATACTATGTAATCAGTCGAGACAAGTCTGTCGATGTGTCGATTATACCTATGTTTAGATCGTTAGTCTACATTAGATACTTAAATAACTGTTTCAAAAGATCCGTAAATCTGTACCGTCAATACGTCCGAATAACCTTTAAAAGAACAACGGTGTTCATCGAGTTAGGCCCCAAGTCTAGCGCTCATGTGGGCGCCGATTCCAATCTCATTAGCGCGTTTGGTGATGAAACTACAGCCAACACAAATACTTTACTGAATCAATAAAGTTTTTGCATATGGTTTAATAGTACCTGGTTGACCGAGCTTTGCTCGGCTATTTTTACGAAGTGATGACTTACTTAAATAAAAGGAACTATTTAGGCATTGGGTGACTCCGAGGGCGACGAATTACGAAGTGATGACTTACTTAGACCTACTAAAAGGCGCTAAATATAAGATTTTCTCATTTGATAATAAAAAAAAAGAAAAAAGGACATCACCAAAGGATTCGAACCGGAGCCTGTTGACCGAATTACGATGGGCGAGCTAAAAAAAAAAAAAAAGTAACCACCAGGATTCTGTTGAACGAGCAAAAAAAAAAAGAAAAGGGCCTGTTGTCTCCGAGTGGCGAAATAAGCTATCGTATTCTAATGACATATTCTAAAAACACGCATAAAATTATAATTTTGAGACTACCATTTTTAGACTTAAAGAACAGTGGCGAAATAAGTTATCTTTTGGAAATTAATTGAGGTTAGCTATAATGACTATTTCTCAATTCAAATAAATTATTTAAAACGTACCTAACAATTTTCGCTAAGAAAGGCAGACAGACAGACAGACATCGACGTCAAAGTTATAACACCCCTTTTATGGTCCCACCCTCTTAATACCTACGACCTCTCGTAACTTTGACAGACAGACAGACAGACTTTAACAACAAATAGGTAATGAAAAAGTATCTTTTGGAAATTAATTGAGGTTAGCTATAATGACTATTCAAATAATTTATTTTACAACGTACCTAACAATTTTCGCTAAAAATCTCCACAGACAGACAGACAGACAGACAGACAGACAGCTAAAAAATTCCTTCCACCCTCCATTTCCCACGAGTCTGAAATAAACTATAATGGCTATAGTTAACACTACAATAAATATACGGTAGGTGTATTAATTATAGTGTCGTAACAATACCTAGAGGTATGAGGTATATACCTCTACAAATAAACAAGATATTTACGCACTGGGGTTAGCCCAGACCGATAAAAGACAGTATTCAAAAACATGGGTATTTCAAAATGAAACATCTAATAACATACAAATTTTCATCAGCCTAGACATTCACAGCAGTTCTGTTTGTTCATCCACTCCACACAATGATATCTAGGAGATAAAAAGTGGGTCTATCAAACCGCGAATGGCGTATAAATATCGGATTAACAGAACACTGCCGATCAATTATCAGGAGTGATAAACTTTAGTAGGTTTTGTATCTTTTTATCGCGTATTGGTTTACCTTTGACCACGAGTTGGCATTATTTCGCTAATGTAGCCAGAAAGGCTTTAGCAGCCCGAAAGGATACGATTTGTTGATACGATTGCTTGATATTGCGGTGCAACACGCGGTCTCCTGCTGTGCAACACGCGGATTATAGAAACTATTGAATGTGTTTTTTCTTTCTAAAATAAGAGTACCCTGCCTAAGTAAATCTTTATAACATCAGTTTTTTGCCACTGAAAGTCCCATAGAAATTGATCCAGCCATTTGAGAGATTAACCGGAACAAACGGACAGACAAAAATGTCAAAGAAATATTTTTTGTGGAAGCCATATTTATGTACTCGTGTATACCGAAGCCCACCATATAAGGTACGTTGGGGTAAGATCGGATATGGGGTAAGACCATATGAATTGTTTTTTGATCTAATTTCGAATAATTTTCAAACTTTCGTAAGATTAAACCATTTTATCGTCCCGCGACCCATAGTTTCTGTTTATCGCTCCGGCAAATCAGAAATGTGCTGTGTGTGAATTAGTAAATTATGTAAAATATTTAGTTTAGAAAGTGAAAGATCGGATGTATTCTTCTAATGGAATCTGTCTTCTAAGCAATAGAGGCTACTATTAATTGCAGTCCGAACTTGCCCTTCGGTAGTAAATATGTTATCGTGATCATAAAAGATAAAGTTTGTTTTGGCAAACGTCTACAACAAAAACTATTAAGCCTGTAAGACAGACAAAATTCACACTTATACTCTGTCTATCCGTTAAGCATTGTAGATTTATTTTAAAAATCTGGCATACATTGATCTCCAGAAATTAAATAAATCGCAAGACTATACTAACTAGTCAAAAATCTGTCCGGAGTTACCCCAACGCACCTTATGTTATATACTTTCATGTGCATTTAGTGAAAAACTGTTTATTTCGAATTATAAACAGACAGTTCAACACTATGTAATTGTGTTCTCTGGAACTTACCTATCAGCGAGTTCTATCGAGAAATATTTAAATATCTTGAATGTATTTATGTTGACGTATAATGAGTACATAATTAAATATAAACTCTCTAAATTACCAACAAAAATGTCTACAAATCGATTTACATTTAGATTTACAATGGATGGCCTTTTCACGGGTAGGTAATTTAGTAGTTTAATCACTACATATAGTATAAAACAAAGTCAATTCCCCCGTCTGTCTGTCCATTATATATGCTTAGATCTTTAAAACCACCAAATATATTTTGATGCGGGTCTTTTAATAGATAGAGTGATTGAAGAGGAGGGTTTATACATATATACAATACGTGATACGTGCATAAAAATAGCAGAGACACGGATAATTTTAAAGATTTCTAATAATGTAATGTCACAAATAAACATATTATTTGTGTTTACACTGCTAACGCTTGCTGTGCTGTAATAATGTACCTACAGCAATATTGGACGCCTTCAAAAGGTCTAGAAAAAAGTCTGCAATAGTATGTCTATCTCTTAGAATTTTTTTAGAAATTATTTAGTATCAGCATTGCTCCCGTGCGAAGCCGGGGCGGGTCGCTAGCTCGCTAGCTCGCTAGTATTAAATAAGTGAATAAAAAATATTTTCATAAAACCACCAAAATAACAACGAGGTGTTTTCAGGCTGCAAATACATAGATCTGTAACAATAATTTTCAATTTCGTCAAATGTAGCGGAAACGTTTCATAGTGTAAAATTTCTATAACCAAATGAAATATTGGCGCCACCTAGATGGCGTAATTAAGGACTATCTTTGATAGCTCTATCTACATCTGGTGGTAAAGGAATAGACTACGTTACCAGAAACAGTTGATACAGAGCTTGACTAAGTATATAAATACTACACAACTCTATTTCTACGAAAAACGTAATTTCGAAATATACTCGCGACTTTCCTACTGCGGTTCTACTTCGATCCGTCGTTTCGTCCGTTTAAATGTTCGATGCTTACTATAATTAGAGTAGGCTAAGAACCTTTCAACGTCATACAATGTTTGATCGGACGAAACGAAGTAGGACCGAAATGAAAGTTTATTTCGATATTACGTTTTACGTAGAAAGAGAGTAAGTAGACATCCTGCTTCGCTTATTATTACGGGTACATTTTAAATAAACGGTCTCTCTGTTTTCAGGAACGGGAACCCATTCATCTACGAGGTGCTCGACTGGCGTGTGGGGCGTCGTGCCGGCGCCATCGTGGCGGGCTCCGCAGCAGGCCTGCTGGTTCTGTACACATTAGTGTGGGGCTTCGCCCTGTGTCGCGACCGCTTGTCAACGGCGCTGGTGCGAACCACTAGCCATGAACTCGAGCTCGCGCCGCCCGACAGACACACAGACAATACCGTACTAGTATAGCTTTGGGCATATAGCTATTGAAATCTATTATAATATTCCTATCGATTTTGAAATTTGAGGTTCTGATCCAACATTACCGTTTAGTGCTTACCTACCTATTGTATTTTGAAAGTACTTAATTATCTACAATCCACGATTTCCCAATGTTCTTCATTTTACAGAGGAAACGTTTTTATCAAATATTATAAATGCATTAGTGGGATAGCAAAGAGCATGGGTAATGCTAGTTTATCAGCGAGAAACTAGAAATTTTGATAAATTGTCTCAAGTCTCACTTTCTATGGCAAATTTGTAACAAACCTTTAACGAAACAAACTTATTGAAGGTCTGATTTAAGTTTAAATTGCTATCTGGGTAGCATTAAAAAATAAGTTTTGGGCCTCAATAAATCGATATACAATATTGATTTACCTACATCGATGATTGTGGGTATTTCGACTGGTGAGCGTAGTTCAAGTTAGTTAAAAATAATTATAATTAACTGTAATACATAAGTGTAAATAATGTATTAAAATAAATATTAAGTACTTTTAAGTTTTGAACCCAACGGTATGTAAAATAAGAAGATAATATAATTGAATTAATTCCAAAGTGCAAAGTGTAGAGGTAGGTACATATACCTACCTACACAGTAATGCTTAACTGTTGACTGTTATTATTATCTATGACTTTATCTTTTTGGCTATTTTGTTTTATTCACACATTTTAGAAAATTGGAGTTTAGGTATGTGTGTTGGGTTTTGTATGGTATGGTATAGGATTTTTTTAATAAGCCCATAAGCGGTTAATATAATAAAAATTGAAAATGGACGTACCTATCCATCCATCAAAGAGATTATGTGATGGCAACATTTTCAAATTTTTAAGTCAAATCTACCTAGTATAAAATAAAAGAAATAATAAGCCACATGACCATAGGTAGGACAAGTATCTATCGGGGTAAATATTCATACTGCTGTACCTAGGTGCTTCTCCTGACAGAAATAATTTTGTTGACACGAGTCGATGGCGCTCTCCATAAAGTAAAGAAATAGCATTATGTAAAATTATCTTTTATTATTATTTATCTAGTACATATTCATTAACGCAAAGATAAACCTTCGTTCAATTTTAATTTGTGAAAATTGTACATAATTCTGAAGGTGCTTATATTTATCTAAAATAATATGAGGCATAATTATCTTCATGGCACGAAATTTGTAGACTGAGATCAGTCTACCCTAATAAATTTATGGGCCTTCGACGTCTGAAAGAGGCTAATACAGTAGGAGCCCATTTAACGCCTCAGGTTCTTTTAAAAAAACATAATCTGCCCTAATAAAATATAGACGAAGATTTTAATTTGTCTCAACGCAATATTTGAAACGAACTATCCGATGTCATTGCATTTGAAAATCCTTTGAGACATTGGAACAACCTTTGGCTTTAAAACATTAAATAGCACGATTCGTATGGCAAAATGTAGACTGACCTTACATTTTCATAATAGCCTATAACGTAAACTGATTGGATTGCCTTTATATTATATTCTTAATATTTATTTCCATCAGATTCTGGTAAGCGTAGTAATCTGGTCTAGTCTGTGGTCTAGAGGTAGGTATATTTTTGATTTTTGACTAAGAAAATTTCTGCCATGAAGATACCTAATCGGGTTTATGAAAGCTTTATGTATACTGAAATATACATAAATGTCTTCGCAATTTGTATTTTTAGTATAGATTGTATTATGTCAAGGTGTAATATACTACGTATTATTGTCACACGGTGATTATCCTTAGAAAGTAGACAAATTTATTGTAGGCAATAATAAAAACTTTTCTTAATTTTTTTTTATTTCTACCTCATCATCACCAATGATATTTAATAAAACTTGTATTTGTGAAAAAAACATTTATTAGGTACTATAATAGTTATAGCAAAATTTGTATTAACACAAAGCAAACAATTAAACTAAGATAAGATAACAAATTAAAATATTCGTGATATGTGATTAATGTTTTGACTTAGGTACCTACATGTCTATCATACTACTACGGACATTTGTGATAGTTAGAAACTGTACAATATTAAGTGTATAAAGTTTAATAGAGTGTAATGGTTCATTTCGAGGTGACAGGAAATAAAAAGTTCTTACAATAACGGTAGCAATGTGATATCTGATACAATTTTGTGATCTTTAGATAACAAAATATGCTATCGAAACTCGGATATTAGATTTGCGGAAGCGATTACGTTTGTAGTAATTTGTTCACTAATGCGTGTTTCATAAAGTTTATTTACGCATTTGATCGCTTAATTTGTGTAAATAAAACAATAAGAAATTAAATGGGGCTATTCATATTTAATGTTGTGTGCTAAATATGAACACACGAACAGTATACACGTATCATACTCGTATGATGTCACGAACGAGTCGCCGAACGAAAGTAATAAATAAATACCTACTCCTCTGTACTCAGGACAAACCAATTACTGCCAGTTAAAATTAGTAACGACACTGTATTAGTACAAACAAACATACAAACGTATCAGCGTAACGGAACAATTAACTGAAATTGACACTTCGATGATTCAAAACACTAATTAATTTCAAAAAGAATTTATAACAAAATAGAATCAACCAAAATAAACACGTGTATAAAAATAATTTTGAGATATCATCTCAGATAAACAATTTCAACAGACTGTCGCCATGATCGCTCAAAAAAAATTTAGAAACAACAGTCTCAAAATACGCTTTAACTCTTCCTCGTAATCCAAAAATATATTTCTTATGTACAAATTGCTTAATAATGAAGCGGCTATATATATTACAATTTTAGAATATTCTAATTTCGCTAAACTGAGTAAGTAAGTGTTGACAATATTTTTAGGATCCCACTTTTTCACTAAACTTCCCTCAGTTGATAGGTAACTAACGATAAGGCTTAGATTTTTATTCAAGCAATTATAGGGATTCAAAAATATAATTAAGAAAGCACATGGCAGTGTTGTAACCGAATTAAGAGTTAACAATAAACCGAATTTTAAATTTATTAATTTTGTTACATAATATGTTATATTATCAACCTAGAAAATATTTATCAAATTGATATTTTCAAATGAACAGCTTTACTGTGCGTCTCGCATTCATAATGCTACCTTGCATTGGTTTAAATACTTTAAGGACTATAGTTCGACGTCGACAGACATATCGAAGTTACGTTATACGATCGAATTGCTTTACATTAAACTACGCATAATCACTGTAAATTTAAAATTATTTTTTGACCTTTGAGATCATTTCGAACGAGATGTAATATTCTTAGCCCAAAACTAGAGAGATAAGAGGGCTAATACGCAAACGCATGGAACGTTCACAGAATCAGAAAATACCAGCGACTGTTATCTTCCTAACATCCTTACTTATATAAATAACACTATTACGAAAATACAATTTCAAAATTAACAACTTCTACGGTAAGTATCACAAACATCCAGAAATTATATACTATATTTTAGTTAATCTTAATTCTACAAGGCATTTCATTAGAGATCATTTCTTGTTGAAAATTTTTACAATTAACTTAAATGTTCGTAGACTTCGTTACAACATTTCTAATATACTAGTACTTATGAAGACATTTTTAAAGTACGATTCTATTTTATTTTGATATATCCGTAAACTACTTCTATAGAGTTGCTCTGCAGGTCTACTACGAAGTCCGATAAACGATATATCGGCCGAAGTTATGGACGTTTTATACCACGAAACACAATCGTTCGGTTGATCTGATCGGGCGGTACGTTCATCCCGACCGACACTGATTTGACAGTTTTTGTGTCATCATCACGTCCATAACTTCGGCCGATATATCGTTTGTCGGACTTCGTAGTAGACCTGCTGGTTATATATTTAACGTACATTTTAAAATATTTATTGTACACACAATATTATGATATCGCCAGTGCTCAGAAATAGGTTCATCGCATTGATCGAAGAACATATTAAGTTCACATAACAAGGTATAGATTTAGAATATATTGCAGTTAACCTAAGTACACCTAAATGTCCACCAATCATCTGGCCAAAAAAAATTGCAATGGCGAGCCAGCCAGAAAAGTCATAATAAACTCTTAAGATTGTTCATCATGTTTGTGTATACTTATATTTTATGAATGACGTTTGGAGGTGAAGAGTACCTCCCTGCAGTGATATAGTGAACGCGGTGACGATAATCGTTATATATTTTTTTAATTATTTCAAGAGCTTTCTAGTTGAGCTACCATATCGCTCTACGATAAACGTGTTTTTCTTCTATTGTATATGACGCTACACATTGCCACGAATGACGCGACAGGAATATCATTATGATTGAGATGATCTTAAATAGCACTGGGAAGTACTTTTTTGGATAATATAGACTGACGAAACGAGCAAGACATGCGTCTCTTGGTAAGCAACCATAATATTCAAGTGTCACGCAGCTATTTGAACATGAAGAGTCCAAATCACTGCTTAGCATTGTACTGCGCTCATCACCCGGAAATAAAAGATGATTTATATGTTATCCAAGTTTTCTTTGGAAACATTGTACTTCAACCCGGAACAGTAATGTTTGCATAGTACCTAATAGGTGAAAAAATATTTATCACCAATTGACAAAGGTGTGGTACATCCCCAGGCAGACTCTGTAAAGAGCCCTACCACTACTAAAAGGAGTACATAATATAATCACCGTCAGACAATATTATAGTCGTATTTCACTCGTATTCGTGTGTTTAGTATATTACAAGAGGACCAGACTGATGTATAAGCGACATTTAATATTATACCAGCCCTCAATCAATCGCAATCATGGAATTGTTGTATAACAAGATGCGTTTACGCGTGTCTAAGCTCAATTCTGCTAAGTCTTAACATGCAGTTCCGAATCTAAATTCTTTAAAAGTAAGCTCACATCGATGCCATAATAATTTTACTTTGTACAAGACCGTTACGATATATTAGGTTACCCATTAATCTTTCAGGTTAAATGTCACTGGGTTTTGTTTTTGTGATGTATGTGAATGAAAGTTTAAGTAGGCATTAAGTAGTCAAATTGTACCTTATTACAATAGTACCGTGGAAGCTTGGAAGACAAAAGGGACTGGCCAGATTTTGAATAAAATTTGTTACAAGATGAATTATTATAGAGTAATTGGTAGAGTGGTCCAAATTCGTAAAATTATGGATTCATGCTAGTGTACTTCTATTGCATTGATTTTTATTAAACAATACATACCTTTTTTAACATTACTCTATTAATATTATGATAAAATTTTACACTTAAATTAATAATGGGTAATATAATTCTGACTATAACTCTGAATATGAGACAAATTGATTAACGGAAAGTTAGTCAGTTAGAGAAATCAATAATGTTCAACCTCTTTGTTAGTACTTTGGTACGGAATTACTTTTTAATGACATATAAATTGAATGGGATGCCAGATCAACAGATTCTTTTACAATACAATTTTGGGCCACTCCAATAACTACAACATGTATTCAATGAGGATGCCTCGCTCAATAATGTCCCACTGCCAAGTTCAAAAGTATAGTCGGACAAAAAATCTTAATTATTTGAACACGCTGTTGGATGTCTTTGGAAATAGTAGATTTTTGTGAAGATTTTTATATATAATTAATATAATAGGGTTTAATAAATAATCGAAAATGACGAATTTTACAAGTGTCTAAATTGCGTACCATAGAGACCGAGCGAAAAGCAAAGTTAAATTTGCTATTTTTTTTCTACAAATACAAAAATCTTTATTTCTGTTTGCAGGTAAGTTAAACGATACAATAACGATAAAATTGACCCATTTAAATTGGCTTCTTCGAGAGATATTCAATATCTATGGCTTTAGTAAACTGGCTTCCACGCAACTCTGTGATGTGGATGTATTGCATTTTTATAATTAAACTAGCTGTACCCTGCCACGCTTCTCTATGGCACATTGTGATGTAAAAGTTAGATAAAAACAATCCTTGATGCGGATTATACATCATTGTAAAATTTCAGCTCGATCGGTGCAGAACTTTTTGAGTTTTTGAAGAGTACACAAACCAACATAACATTCTTATATATAGAGATATTGAGTGATATAAAAGCTAATTATTATTTTTGGGTTAAGAAACAGAATTAAACGTTCGGATACATGTGTCTAGTGCGACTTACGGACTAGACTCCGCGACACGTGTTGAATGGTTATGACCATTGATGACTTGTGTTACTCGTACAATGAGAAATAAAAACTAGTAAAACAATTTCGCGAAAATTGTTTGAATCCACTAGTTTTTATTTGTCATTGTATGAGTAACACAACACGCAGAGAACTGCATCCTGTTTTAAGTCTACAAGTTTTAGCCGTGAGTTTCATTAAATTTCTAATAATTTCGAATATAAGTAAAAGGGACTTTTTTATAATCACAACTTATTATGGACTTTTTACAATCTTAGATTCTCGTGTCATACTTTCGATCCTTACATTTGGTCAAAACTTAAAAATAACGTTAATTTCTACATCTAACAACACTTAGTAAATACAATTGACTCGTTATTCTCGTATGATAGGTATATTTAGAATTACAATATAAAAGTACTTAATTATTGCACCAAACAACGTAAATAAGCTACACAAAGAGTAATTATTGGAATTTAACTGCGCATAGCGGAAGGGGCACGTACAAATGACAATTTGTTCTTTCCCCTGGTTTTCCCCCACGCTAGCTTCGTCACTGCCTTGTCCCCATCACGACAGGTGATCCAAGACAAACCTTATGACAGACATAAAGGTTGTTCTAAATGTGCAGTAAGAGTGTTTTCTCCGAATCTGAGTCTCCTCAACCTAGACATAATGATCAATAGCTGATGATTAATCACTCTTATTTCATTGAGATTAAGCTTTTTTTTGTGTGCAGGTTCAAGACGGTGGTAACTGGGAAAACAGTGGTAAATCTATCATTATTACGATTGATACAAGGTTTCTTGATGGGTAGTGATATTCCACCACTGTGGAATTTGCGGTGTTTGAAACTATACATGGGAGAAAAAAATACCCTCGGAAGTAAAGAAAATATAACATGAAAACCTTCAAGGAAAACGAACTCTGTTCCACTTAATAAAAGACCCCAATTGTTCTGTCCATATGAAGAAGATAATCACGCGAGTTCCTCCCCGTTGAGCAGAAACACTCGGAAGGAAGATTCGTCCACAGCGTCCGCATACATCAGCTCCTCCTGTGTGCAACATTCTCGATTATCCACCGCTTCCAGTGTAATCAAATCTACACTACATACCTCTAAATATTGTTTATTTTTTTAAATAAAGAATGACGAGCAAGCACAACATGTGCCTGATGGTAAGAAACATACCTGCCACATAACAGCACAGTGACACGCAGCTATTGGAACATGTAGACTCCAAATCATTACCTAGCATTGCACTACGTTCGTCACCCAGAGATCTAAGATGTTATATCTCTAAGCCCTATAATTTCTCTGGAAACATTGCCCTTCAAACCGGAACACAGTAATGTTTGCACATTACTATTATTTGGCGGCAGAATAACTGGCAAAGGTGTGGTACTGCCCCAGGCGGACTCTACCAAGAGTCCTACCACTACTAAAATTGTCTTACATACATCCCGTAAGTGTATGGAAGATGATTTCCTGGGTAGACCCACACTTGGCCAAGTTCGTTATGATTTCATCTCTGTCCTTGCGAGGGAAAAGATCGAATAGGAATATCCTAGTAATATTCGTGCGCTAATAGCAAAGAAATACAGGATTTATCCTATACTAATATTAGTGGACAATTCACACACAACACCATCTGACCCCAAACTAAGCATAGCTTGTACTATGGCGGCCAGATAGCTGATAAAATACTTATATAGTTTTAAATACATACTTATTATACATAGAAACACCCAGACACAGTGCAAACATTTGAATTCATCACACAAATATTTGCACTGGGTGGGAATCGAACCCACGACCCTCGGCTTAGCAGGCAGAGTAACTACCCACTAAGCCACCAGGCCAGTATTTCAACACATCAGCACAAGCCCAAATATTGAAGAATACAATGACTTTGCAAAACAGACTAGCAGGCTATGGAACAACTTCCAATGCAAAAGTTTTCCCGCGAAAGAAAATGGAATATCTCAAAACGACAAAGTGGATTTAAGTATTAACCTGTCCCGATTTGAACAAATATTGAGTCTTCTTACAGAAACATTATAACGCGATCGTAGAAAGTAAGTATACGCAAGTAATGTTTCCACTATGGTACCTGAGTGAGGTCGCCGGTGGGGTGCGCGTCGATGAGACCCAGCGAACCCTCCGTACCACCCTCGCCCACCCCCTCCGCGCCCGCTGTCGCACGGCTTATAATGAACCTGGAAAAACCTCCTCTATAAACCTTTGACTAACTATACAATAGAGTATACATCATGGATACTTGTGATTTCGATCTTAGTGAAAAAGTATCCTTGGTCGTAGAGTCTTAGGAAGAACACCTGTACTAAGCGGAAAAGGAATCATTGCACTCAACACATGTGCGGTCCGAAGGGGGGGTCACAGGGGACATGACCCCCCCCCCCCCAAATTGTATATGTTACATTAAATATCTAAAAAAATTAAAACAACTTAAATTCACCCGACAAACAAAAACGACACAGGTCACCCTAGTGTGGGAATTCAGCGTTTACCGACTCAGTTCTTTGTTTATGTTTATTTGTCTACCTTCCTGTTTTATATCGGTCGGTGAGTGTATTAGTTTAGTTTCTTTTTATACAAATAAACGTTTATTATTATTATTATTTGAATAAATATTATAAGTAGACGTATCGTACATAGGCTATTTTTTAACTAAGAGTACATAGGCTATTTTTTAACGCGCGAAAACCACTGGGACGGGAACTACGCGGATAAAACCGAGGGGCGCTACTAGTAAAGTATTTTTTACTCGATTTATTATATTTCTACTGGTGACCCCTCAAAATCTGAGGATTTGTACTGGTGACCCCCTCCAAAATGCGAGTCTGGGACCGCGCCTGACTCAACATTACCAATTACTTTTACATTGAAATCTTTTCATTTGTTTTAACTATAATAGGTTTACACTTGACTGCTTGATGCGGTCTACGATCGACCATGCTTACCTCGAAGAATCGAATTTATTTTCAAATGATACAATCGAATCGTAAAAATGTATACTTTGTTCGAACCCAAAGACAATATAATTTGTATGATACTGCTCATTTGTCCACAGCGAAATTTATTCTTGCCAGTACTAATCATAAGTTACATTCGGTATAGCATATGTTGTGCCACTTCTAGTGTAAAATTATTGCGATTGACACATAAAAATATTACAAGCAATTAAAAGAAATACGGTAAGGGTCAATTCACACCGAGACGCGACGCGACGCGACGATACTCAAAGAGGCCAATGATTTCGCGCTACGCCGCGCGTCGTCGCGAGACGCATCGCAACGTCGCGAGGCGCATCTTAAAATCGTAGCAGGACGACGCCTCGCTGCGCAGCGAGATGCTGCGAGGCGCAGCGGAACGTATCTACTAGCGGCGGGCGCCGCGCGGCCCCGCCCACGCCTGTGTGATGTCTTCTTTTTAATTTTATTTTTGTAAACTTCTTCCTCTTCCTCTTCTGCAAGAAGTCCGATTATAACAAGATCCCAGTCTCATTATTTTTCAATCGAGCACTCGACCGAACTGCATCAATTCTAAACGAAGTCTGAACGGAAATAGTGGAGAAGTCGCCACAGCGGCCTCAGGCTGCGCCTCGAGGCGTCGCGCGGCACCGTGAGACGCAGCACCGCTCTTGCAGGCCGCGCGTACCGGCGATGCACCGCTGCGTCACGATACGTCGCGCTACGCCGCGAGGCACCTCGAGGCGCAGTGCTGCGTGGTGCAACGTAATCTGAATTCTCACAATGTAATGTGTATCTTTTCGTGTAGTGAATAAAGTATATTCTGAGTCGCTCTATGAAAAATGTGCGCGCAGCGTCGCGCCGCGTCGCGTCTCGGTGTGAACTGACCCTAAGTGATACTCATGTTAAGGATGAGGTCACAGAGTCAGGAGAATTAGAGGAATACAACTCGTCCTTTTCTGCGAAACCCTCTACAACATAGAAGCTAGCTTCAGAGAAGTTCATCCTAAGGCACGAAAAAACACTTGTATCACGATCGCTCATCTTCAACGTAGGTTCAACTTACATTCTGATAATTTTGCTTTTTTTTTGTAAAAATACGCGTTTGTACGTGTACTCACTCGCTGTCATCGTTAATGAGTAGATTCCCGTGTAAGAAGAGATCGCTGCGCACCGTGTAAATGTTACTTTCGCAACTCTCCGACTGTTCTACCTGAAAACGCAGAGAGGATACCGTTAGCATGGTTAGTTAATGTCTACAGACGCTGATTCGGTAGATATAGACGCTTCGCTACCAAAAGGTGCACGGTCTTAGATGACTAACCTGTGCTGGTTCTTCAAGCACAAACGGTACGTCTCTGGTGCGTAGCGGCCACGTACAGTGCGTACGCGCACTCCGCCCGTCCGCGCCGTCACCGACCACGCTCAAATGTTCACCGGCTACGTCCGACCCGCTCGCTAGCACCGGCGAGCCCGCCATGTCTATCGACGCGGACTCTGCCGGTATAGACGCTTCGATACCGACCGGGACCGCTTCCATGGTCCAATCGATCACTTCGGTTTTAGGTGTCGGGGACGATAGCTGCACCTGTGAACCAATCACCAAAGTGTGTCCTCATTTTTTACCTGTGTTAATTGCCGTAATAAATCCGTAACTAAAATATTTGATATTTTTATTGTCAATTTTTAAAAGTAGGTATTTTACATTTCCACAATGCTATAGAAATTGTAAATTGTCATATCTTGCTCAGATCAAAATATGAAAGTAAAGTAACTTAGGAACCTTTCTTTTATGAAGTTCAAAAACAGGATTTACCACAAAACTTGATTTTTTTAGGTTTCCTTGGTTTCTTTGGTGGTGGAGGCGCGTCTTCGTCTTTATGAATTCTCTTCAAATGCGTATAAAGGGAGCTCGTACTAGAAAATGATCGCTCGCATCCTGGAGAAGTAAAATGGAGTTAAGTTTATATTTAATGAATATACAAATTGTGATTTTAGCATAAAATAGTTAATACAGTATATAAGATAGAATAGACATTTTTCATCCGCCAATCAACTACTTTGCCGTGGCAAGAACTCAGAAAGAATGTGAATAGTGAAATAATTAAACATTTATTTAGATAAGTGATTTAGATTGAGGTTCATCAACATTGAAAGAGAGACGAACTTCTTAGCATTCCATGGATTCACCATGCGGGTGCCGGGTCCATCGTGGGGCAGAGAGAGAGAAATCCCGAGTAGACTTCCGAGATCTGAGACTTGTGACACGGGTGTAGGTTTAAGGGGCCTTTTTCTGACGTACATCAACACTCACCTTCACTACTCGTGTTTCTCTCCCTGCCTAGCCAAATCTGATATGAACCTACTAGTGCATCTTTAGATACTCGTTCTAGTATAGAAATTACTGCACTTCTGGATAAGCCAACGTCTTTCAGCAGGTTATAGAGAGATTTTGCTGGTATACCTCTCGTTCCTACTTCTACAGCGTATAAAAAAAATGCCGTAAAATGTATACTATCGAATGGAGTTTTTTTTTTGTTTCGTGTTTGTCACATCGTATATAATTAATTTAAAGCATAAAATCACTGTCTTCTCCATAATTTATGATGTAGCACCTCCACCTGCATCATAAAACACTCCGGAACTACTTAATATCTCAATAACACTTAAGCTCAAGTATCAAACAAAAGTGTTAAATAGGCCTCGTACCACACGATGGACCGATGATATTGTCTCGGTCGCGGGTAGTCGGTGGATGGAGGCGGTACAAGACCGGTCATTATGGAAATCATTGGGGGGTAACCCTATGTCCAGCAGTGGACGTCTGCAGGCTGCAGACGATGATGAGATGAGGCCTCGTACCTGCGTGCGAGCAGGGCAGGGACGCGGGCCCGGCGGCGCGCGGCGCGTGGTGCCTGGCCGCGTGCTCGCGCAGGTGCTCGCGCCGCAGGAAGGCGCGCCCGCACGCGCCGCACGCGTGCTGCCGCTCGCCCGTGTGCCGCCGCGCGTGACGCATCAGCTTGCTCGCCGAGCGGAACGACCAGCCACACTCCTGCCATAGCAATATCAAAACTATTACTTTACGTCACTATAAACCCTATGACATAAAAGGTGTACTTAGAATAAATCACACTCAATAGACTCAGTAGACAATAGTCCTAGTATTACCAATAGGGATGTTAACACTAATCACAAACTAATGTTTAATGTTAATTTTATGATAGTTTGTATTAATAGAATATCGAAAATCACATTATTACAATTTAATATTACGTACATAGTACATTTATTGTAAATGATTTTATATGCTCTATTTTTAATATGTGCTCACGTCACTGGAAACACCAATATGACTTATTACGTCACTAGTCGCAAAACAAGCTGTCGAAAACTGACTACACTTTATACTTTTCTACATTTTTGTTATAGTTTGCGATCTCAGCGACGATTTTGATTGTTCGTGGTCAAGTACTGATAAGAAAACAGATAAACTGGACATACAGTCATGAATCGCGCCCAATGTTATGCGACTAGTGACGTTATGTCAGTCGTTCGTGTTTTAGTGGCAAAATACATCAAATACATTCAAAAAATCATCGAAAATAGTAATATTTTGAAATAAATTGTTATTTTTTACAGTAAACATGCGTCAATCTTCAAAATAAAAGCAGATCCGATTTTTTTTTAACATCCCTATTGCAGCCTATAGAGCGCAGCGAGCGGGCCGTATGTTGGTGATCTAGTATCTAGTTCACCATTTCCTAAGGTGTCCAAACCTAATAATTAAGGTTTACTTCGACACTGGAACCGTACCTCCCCAAAAACAAAATATGGTAGGTATCAATATTAGAATATCATATGGATGCAATGTATCAAATAAAGTGTCCTTATTTTAATCTGTACATACTTAGATACTTATAGATTAATTATTATGTTCTCTAAAACTTTAAATACAGCTATTTCATGATAGTAAAACTTAATTTAGACAGACAAGTTTAGACATTTAAGCGAGCAGTCTAACAATTGGATACTTTTTTGAATCAGTTGGGTTATTTTGTGTTTTTGTTCAGAATTGTGTATGAATTACGTTTTGAACTAACAATGCTTTGAATTGACAAAATAATTATGTAGTTATTATATGATACAACATCACTCTTTTTTGCTTTTCTATTATAGACTAGTTCTTTCACAACAATATCCGCAAAACACCATTTTACGAGTATGCAACACGTCCGGTGCTGCTCTATGTCAAACGACTGTCGTAAAAGAGTGCCTTGAACTCACACGTGCCGTTTTGACACTCTTTTGGAGAGCACGTTAAACGCTAACATAAAATCCTTAGTTTCAAGATCATCAGGTAGAAGTTAAAGAACAATGTGTATGTGGGTCGAGGTGTACCGGGTAGTGGCAGGGGTAGGGGCGGTCGCCGGTGTGCGCGCGCGCGTGCTCGCGCAGGCGGCAGGCGTGGCGGAACACGCGGCCGCAGCCAGCCCACGCGCACGCGTACGAGCGCGCGCAGCCGCTGGCCTGGTGCAACCGCGCGCCGCTCGCCCAGTAGAACCGCCGCCCACAGTTCCCGCATCTGATCACACAATAGTCAAACATCAGCTCTACTTATATTTAAATTGACTGCATGTTTTGCGGCAGTCTTTCAGCCGCAAAACATTTTTTTTTATGGATGGATCTACATCAATGATGGCCAAGAATAAATTTATAAATAAAAAAGACATTGGGCCTAGATTAGTGATTTGCTTAAAAACAATGTGCATTTTAGAGTTATTATTTTTGTAATTTATGAGGAAAAAATTTAAAACAATTCTTAAATTCATTACTTACTTATTAATACTGTTCAAAAGAAAATTTGATAGTTTTATAAGTAGGTAGCTATTTTTTTTATATTAAAATTTTAACTGTTTTTGTTTTGGGGCTGAAGGCTGCAGGACTAATATCCATTGCCAAGAATAAATACTATTCAAATATTTGCAGTGTCTGGGTATTTGTATGTATAATAAGTATGTATTTACAACTATATGAGTATTATATCAGCTATCTGGCCGGCATAGTACAAGCTTTTCGAAGGTAATCACGAATCGTCTCGCACGCAGGTTTGACGACTTCCAGCCACCCGAACAAGCCGGTTTCCGGAAAGGCTATAGTACCATAGACCACATCCATGCGCTCCGGCAGATTCTATGTATAGCGTATGTGGACTATGAGAAAGCCTTCGATTCCATCGAGACCTGGGCAGTGCTTCAGTCTCTCCAGCGATGCCGCATTGACTATCGCTATATCGAAGTGTTGAAGTGTATTTACAGCAACGCCACAATGTCTGTCCGACTACAGGACCAGTGCACAAAACAGCTACAGAAAGGCGTGAGACAGGGAGATGTTATATCTCCGAAACTGTTCACTGCCGCGCTGGAAGATGTTTTCAAGCTATTGGACTGGAACGGATATGGCATCAATATCAACGGCGAATGCATCAATCTCCTTCGGTTTGTCGACGACATAGTCATTGTGGCGGAGTCGCTGGAGGACCTCGGTGCTATGCTCAGGGACCTCAGTAGAGTATCCCAACAGGTAGGTTTGAGGATAAATATGGACAAGACGAAGGTCATGTCAAGTGTTCATGTCTCACCTGTACCGGTTATTGTAATACCACACTCGAAGTTGTTGACGAATACGTCTACCTGGGTCAAAAGATCCAATTAGGTAGATCTAACTTCGACAAAGAGGTCCAGCGAAGGATCCAACTTTTTTCGCCCCGCGCTCTTGCCGAGGACGGACGTTCTCGTTAAACTTTGTGCAATTTGTTTGAGAAAAAATTTGAAATGTCGGACAAACCTAGCGAAAACGCAATCCGTGAACTCACAAAAACAGTTTATGATATGCAGAAGAAAATAATATCACTGGAAAAACTAGTGCTGGATCAAAACCTTCTACTAAAGAAATTAGTCGGCGAACAAATAACAACCGCAGTTATGTCAACTTCGGTAAGAAACGACGCAGAAGAGGGTAGGTCGGTTGAGGAATCTGCGAAGCAAGTTGTTAAACGACCTCTTAGAGAAGCGAAACTGGGCGCATTCGACGTTATCCGTCGATATTCGTAAGGCAGGTAAAAGTGAGCGACATGTATCACCCGTTTCTTCTAACGCAAGTGCGAGCATCCGCTCACTCGATCCTTCCGTGTCAGCGAGCAGCGAGGCGCCCCCCACCCCGGCCACCCTGACGCCCGTGGATGCTCCGGTGCTAACGGTACAACGAGAACTTATTTCACAGTCAATAGCAAATAATGCCTGCGACGTCGGAGCCGGTGGCAGCGGTGCTGGCTGGGTTGAGGTTACGCGACCTCGAGCCCGGCGTACCCCGAATAACGTAACCCGGGGTACGGCCGCTCCCGGCTCCACTGTATGCGCGCTAGCGGCCGCGGAGAGAAAAGCACATTTGCATTTATATTTCGTTGCAGTCGGTACAACCGTCGAGCAAGTACTGACTCATCTGAAGAGCATTAGGCCTAGCGATAAATGTACGGCTGAGGCTCTTAAATCTCGCGGTGAATACGCATCTTTTAAGCTCACGGTACCGACAAAAAATGTCGATGAATATATGAAATCCGAACATTGGGCTGAAGATGTCCACATAAAGCCTTGGCACAGTGGGTTTCGGAACCGGCACCAAGAAAAATCGTAAGAAGAATCCTTTCAAGACCTATGAGCTTTTTTATCAAAATGTTAGAGGATTAAGAACAAAACTTGATGAATGTAAAATGGGCATTATAGCTACATCGGCGGATATATTTGTATTTGTCGAGACGTTCCTCATCGGTAGTGTGAGCGACGCAGAAGTGTTCCCGCCGGGGTACACCGTGTTGCGCCGCGACCGCTCCGTGCAGGCGCGGCGGCGGATGGTAGACGCCGGCTGGGGCGGCGTATTGCTTGCGGTGCGAAATGCCTACACCGTTTCACAGGTCACCGATGTAGACGGCTACGACGGCGATGTAGAAATTTTGATTTGTATTGTATCGTTTAAATCAAAAAACTTAATATGTTGTGCTGTTTATATACCGCCTAATTCAATAGATTCTAAGTATTTAAATACGCTAACAGTAGTAGAAAATTTAATAGCAAAATATCCTAAATCAGACATATTGTTAGTGGGCGATTTCAATTTGAATTCTTGTAGCCAGAACGTACTGAGACATTTTAATTGCTTTAAGGAATATTGTAAGTTGAATCAGCATAATAAGGTCTGTAACGCATTCGGTAATATTTTGGATTTGGTACTGAGCAATCAGAGCGATGAGTGGATTGAGGTGAGCGGAGATATTGATCCAGTGGTCAAAATCGACCCGTACCACCCGCCGCTGCATGTGTCGGTGCGATGCGCGCGCGCGCGCCGCGCGGCCGGGCGGCGGCGGATACACTGCTCCCCGGCGATGATTCATCGCCGGAATGGAACTTTCGCAAAGCAGATTTTTTAAGTTTATATGACGAATTAAGCGCCCTCGAGTGGAATGAACTCTTTTTTACTAAGGATGTAGACGAAGCTGTAAATTTGTTTTATACTAAATTATATGACTGTTTTGACCGTAATGTACCTTTAAAAAATCTAATCGTAATCGTACATATTTTAACTATCCGACCTGGTTTACCGCTGAAATTATAGGTACACTCAAGGATAAATATTTTCATTTCAAAAAATTTAAGCAATTTAAATTAGTCTTTAATGGTGAACTATTTAAATATTATAGACATAAAGCCAAAGCTCTTATCGGTTTGGCCTACAGGGATTATATCCGGCGCACAGAGACGGATATAAGAAGGGATCCGAAAAGTTTTTGGAAATTTGTAAAGGATCAGCAAGGTTCTAGGCAGACATGTAATGAATTTGTATACAATGGACAGACAGTGACGGGCTCGGACGCAGCAAACGCATTTGCAACTTATTTTGGTTCAGTGTTTCTTCCTCAAACTAGCGTTGTATCAGCGGCTGACGCGGAGCGCGATGCGGCCACTTCTCTCTGCTCCTCGTCGCGGATTGCCATAGACAAAGTTAGTCCGACGGATTTGTCCTTGGCGATACGACGATTGAAGGCGCAATCATCTGCGGGACCTGACAGTATTCCACCATTTATCCTAAAAGACGCTGAATCGGTTTTTATGACGCCGCTGTTGTATATTTATAATCTGGCACTCGACACCGCTACATATCCAAACATGTGGAAAATTTCTAGAGTGACACCCATACCCAAGGTTGGTCCCAGGTCTGAGGTGGAAAATTATAGACCGATAGCTGTTCTCTCGGCTCCCGGCAAAGTTTTCGAGTCTATATTAAATCGGTATATTACGCGACAGGTTCAGACGCAACTCAGTTACTGTCAGCACGGTTTTAGGGCTGGAAAGTCGACGGCTACAAATCAGATAGTGTTTGTTGACTACGCGGTCGCAGAACTGGATCGAAAAAGGCAAGTAGACGTAGCGTATTTCGACTTCAAAAAAGCGTTCGACCGTGTGGACAACAGAATTCTTTAAAAAGTTTGCAGCCGTGGGCTTCACCCTAGACTGCTGCACTTCTTTGAAATTATTTTACCAACCGCGTGCAGTATGTACAGCTGTCAGGGTTTCGATCTGTTCCATACCAGACCTCGTCTGGTGTGAGTCAAGGCAGTACGCTCGGACCTACCCAGTTTATTATTATGGTGAACGACTTGCCGGAGGTTGTGAGGTCAGCTGAGTGCCTGATGTTTGCCGACGACCTTAAGTTGTACTTGGGTGTGGGCTCGGTGGCAGACTGCGAGGCGCTACAGTGGGATATCAATAGCGTGCTAAGATGGGAGATGACAATCTCTTGGATTTAAACGAATCTAAGTGTAAAGTGATGTCCTATTCCCGATTGTCGCACCCTATTCGGTACAATTATTGCATGTCGGATGTCAGCTTAGAACGCGTCACGGAAATCCGAGATCTGGGAGTGCTCATGGATGAAGAATTAACTTTCAATAAGCACATTGAGAACATCTGCAACAGAGCATTTCAGTCGTTAGGTTTTGTTATGAGGCAGACTGATAGATTTAGTGGCAGAGGTGCTATTGTTGCAATATTTTATGCATATGTGCGAAGTAAGCTCGAGTATAATTCTATAGTCTGGGATCCACACGAGAAAAGCTATAGTCTTATGCTGGAGCGAGTGCAGCGTAAATTTGCACGATATCTTTACAAAAGCTTTACGGTTATTATCCTTTTTGTATCCGTCTCTGTTTGTCACCGGTATGGTGGGACTCAATACTTTACAACTCAGGAGGAGGTGTGCACTGCTAATGCACTACTATCAGCTGTTGAACGGGCTAATCGACAACCCTATCGTGTTGGCTCAGTGCTCGCTAGCGGTGCCGGCCCGCGCGCGGCCGGTGCGCGCCTGCGCCGCGCGGCCGCTGTTCCAAGCTGCGCGCGCGCGCACCGACACGGCGATGTACGCGCCCACAACGCGGGCCCTCCACCTGCTTAATGCTCTGCTTGCTCAAAATCCAACATTAGATATATTCCATGATAAATTTAATAATGTATTACGTGTATGTATTGATTTTTGTAGTGATTAAGGTATTCGTAATATTTAGTAATAAGTTTGTAAAATGTACTTTGTAATGTGTTTTAAGTTAGCTGCATGTGCGTTTTGGCCTTGCTGTAAGCGCATGCTAGCAATTGATAAAGAAAATAAATAAATAAATAAATAAACTCGGATGGGCAGCGTTCGGGAAACTTCGGCACATCTTTGAGTCCAAAATACCCCAATGCCTAAAGACGAAAGTCTTTAACCAGTGCGTGTTGCCAGTGATGTCTTATGGAACTGAGACGTGGTCCTTCACTGTGGGCCTCATAACGAAGCTCAAAGTCACACAGCGAGCTATGGAGAGCTATGCTCGGAGTCTCTTTGCGCGACAGAATCCGTAATGAGGATATTCGCAAAAGAACGAAAGTGGCCGACATAGCTCAAAGAGTAAGCAAACTGAAGTGGCAATGGGCAGGCCACACCGCTCGCAGAACTGTCAATCGATGGGGAAGAAAGATTCTCGAGTGGCGACCACGAACCGGAAGACGCAATGTTGGACGGCCTACCACTAGATGGACAGATGACCTCACAAAGGTCGCTGGAAACCGCTGGTTGCAGGTTGCGCAGGACCTTTCGTTGTGGAAATATTGTAGATAATAATTTTTGTCATCTTTTTTATTACAATTTTTTTGTACAACACATAGTAGTTTTTTCATTATAGCGCTCCAAACTTTATAAAACAATGTCACGCGAAACACGTCTGAGCTTATCATAAATCGAAGACTGACAGAGAGTGGGCAAATCAGAAAACGCGTAGGTATCTCCGAGTTTGCGTAAATCGGGGTAGCGTAAGTTAGGGTATTACTGTACATATGTACTTCTAAAACAAAAAAGCTTTTAGTGATAAGATCGCCTTTTGTGCCCATTATGTTTTTGTTATTTTAAATGTTACTTATTGTCAATTTTGTTTGTGGTGCCAATAAAGTGTTTTGTATTGTATTGTAAAAAAACTGAAATACAAAATAATATATTAACATACTTACATAATAATATTTACACATCTTACTACAAATACATGCTGTATGCATAGAATAATATGTTGAGCAAAAATAAAGTCTTCATGTGTTGGGTTAGTTATTCGTAATTAGATACTTTGGAGATTAAAAACATACTTGTAGAGTGCATCATCAGGCGAGTGATCATCATTCAAATGCTTCATTAGCTGGTTCCTGACAGTGAATGTTCTGTGGCATTGAATCTCCACTCCTTCAGCATCAGTGTTCTTCACAGGACATTGCAAAACTGGGAATGTTTTAGGTTTGTTGTGGTCATTCTTATGCTTTTGTAGGCGTGTTTCAGTGCAAAAGGTTTTTTTGCAATTTGGCACATCACACTGAAAGAGATAGCATTAATCTTAACATACACTTTCAAAACAAATAAAGTTTGAAAATTACCAATTACCCACTTATGAAGCTTTCACTAAAACATCTGTTACATTAATTGGGACTTGTACTAAAAATTGACACAGTTCAAAATGTATGTGATTATTATTTAAATAAATAAATATTGTCATAAATACCTCTATCCCCGAACTAAGCAAAGCTTGTACTGTGGAAGCCAAATCGCTGATATATAAGTGTATATAACACTTATATATATTTATTGTATAATTGGGATGCTGGCTGGGTCAAAAATATGTAATTCTAATAAAAAAATCGACAAAGAAAAATCATCAAACTTTGGGAGTGGGGGGTTGTAATGTCTTCTTGAAAATCGTACTATGAAATGATGTCACTCGAAACTTCTGAGCTGTGTCTTCATCATTTTTTGTTTATGAAATCGTTTATGAAATATAATTGTTTATAAATATATATTTTTTTAATAAACTGACTGGTTAGTTCATTTATAGTCATCACGCCAAAATAAATACTTATTATACATAGAAAAACTCAGATACAGAACAGATATTTGTAAAATAAAATGCAATATACCATAAATTTTACAGTAGTATTCGTATAGCCAAAGTTGACTTGTGCAGGCTCTTCGATTTGCAGTGTGATATTATTGTCACTTTCATTAAGTGATGAATCTACCAAAGGCTGGTTTTCTGTCTCGGTTACTGAAGACTTATCTATATATATACCCATCATCAATTGGGATTCTCCATCTGTGAAATGAATTTATACAATATGACTTGTAAATTTAAATATTGTACTAATTAGTTACCATAACTATATAATGAATATAAATTTTGTAATCCATAACAAATCACTCACAATAATTGGTAGTTACTAGGTCTTTTGTATCATTTCCGAAATCAAGGCACCAATTTTGTTCAGTCTCAGCAATTTCCAAACAAGTTTCTTCACAGTTGGTTGTTGTATTCTCCTAAAAAGTAAATAGGTTTTCTGATAAACATTGATTGAAGGTTCTCACAGATAATAGATGTTAAGCTCACTCAAGTCTAATGATATGTCCGGAACTAGAGATGGATTAACAGTCTAGTTTCTGTCTTTTTAGTTTCCTAAAGAATTTAACTTCTCCAGTTAAGAATGGAATAAGGATAACTATGTACATATATATATACCTATATTAATATTGAACTATGTTTGATATGATATTGTATGTAACTACTTGTTCACAATAAAAGAGTATAAGTATGTCTGGTATTACAATTTATAGACAATTAGGTAACTCAAATTACCTTTTTCTTAGGACCATCATTCAAAAATGACTCCACATTGAGCATACTTTGCGCACTGCTTAAATCACTATCTGAAAATACATAACAACCAAAATTATTTAATTTGTGGCAGAGAACAATTTTTTTTTTTTTAATAAAGAGTGACGAGACGATCAGGACATGTGCCTGATGGTAAGCAACATGCCTAACACATAACAGCACAGTGACACGCAGCTATTGGAACATGAAGAGTCCAAATCATTACCTAGCACTGCACTGCACTCGTCACCCAGAGATCTAAGATCTTATATCTCTAAGCCCTGTAATTTCTCTGGAAACATTGCCCTTCAAACCGGAACACAGTAATGTTTGCACATTACTGCTTGGCGGTAGAACAAATTTAATAATTTACAAGTTTTTTACATAAATACACGGGTAACTCACGTATAATGTAGTCAGTCCAGTCCGACTACATTATACGTGAGTTACCCGTGTATTTATGTAAAATGATGTGTAATAACCACGTTAGTTTTCATACTAAAATTTACAAGTTATGGTGACCTTTTATTTTAATAAAGTCAGGTACACTGATTAAACCATTGTAACAGGTGTTGGTACTTACCATCTATTTGAGCATCATGAGCGTAAATAGTTAAGCTATCACCATTAATATCGAGAGTCTGAGATGCACTTTCTTGATTGTCAAATACTTCATTATTGTTAATCAATTCGTAACTGGGAGCTTGACTAATGTGAACTGATTGACCATCTATCTGTTTAGCAGCTTGCATAAATAATAAAGATGTCCCCAAATCAGTTTCAGCCAGAGGCGAAGGCGAAGCTGATGTAGAATCTCTGTTTTTGTCTGGCTTACGTTTAGTTGTATTTGGTTTTCTTCGTAATATGTTAGGTTTCTGAAAGGGCTTTCGCGAAGCTGTTCTTTCTTGCGAAACAAACATTTTGTTTGGATTATTTCATTACCGAAACCGACACATAATGAGTTGATATTTCTTGGAATAACACTTGCATAAATTGTGCTCTACTCTGTACTATTTCAGATGCAATTTCTGTTGCTAAATTCCTCTAATCCATTGTGTATCTGGTATTTTTTTGTACCATCTGCGTACCGAGCTACCGAGTACCGAGTCCGACTGTTAGGGATGCAAACGATACATCGATATTTCTTAAAATCGATGTATCGTTCATAAACGTCGATGTTGAAACCCAAAATATCGACGATACATCGTTCTTCATAACCGATTTTGGAACGATATTTTATCACAGCACTATCTATGAAGGGTACCTAGCTCAACTCTCCATAGCGCCATTTCAGTCACTAGTGCAGTTTTTCTATTTGGTAATCTCGTTCGATTTGCAATATGCGCCTATTAGCCAAATTAGCCGTTTTTTGGCTATATCTGGCAACTTTATCCATGGTTTTACCCAATAATTTAGCAAAACTTAGTGGCTATACAATTTGACCGCAGATTTAGCATTTTTTGAATATCGACTGTCTATACTATATATACTATACTATAATATAATATTATAAAGAGGAAAGATTTGTTTGTTTGTTTATTTGTAATGAATAGGCTCCGAAACTACTGGACCGATTTCAAAAATTCTTTCACCATCGGAAAGCTACATTATCCCCGAGTAACATAGGCTATATATATTATGTTAAAAAAAAATTAGGAATCCTTACTAAACTGTCGTCGCGTGCGCTGCGAAAACTATTGATGATAGAACAAAATCATTTACTACGACTTTGCAGAACTCATCATTATCTACAAAAAGTGTCGCGACAGCATATGTCTAAATATTATAGTTATTATGTCACAGTAAGCAGTTTTTTATTCTAAAATATTAATTTATATATGCCGCCTCTTGAAAAGGCTCTTCATTTGTACCTTGGTATTAATCCTTATCAAAATAAATTACTTTATATTCAAGACGGCTTTAATACCTTTTTATATTTTTTTTAATTATTCAATTCGGACATTTCATTCGGAAGATATCACGAGTTTAAAAATGTAAGTATTAGAAAAAAGTCGCGTGGTTGCCGCTCACCGCGCTCAGCTAGCCAGCATGCGATGTAGGCTCCATGTAAGCGTCACTGGGGTACGGGGGGGGGGAGTCAATGTAATAAAATAAAGTGCCGCGCGGCACTCGCGCGATCGGCTCCCTACGCAGTGGTCGTGTGCCTGATCGTATGATTTTAGCTTGAAAAAATTTTGAATTCGTTTCGTAGGTAAATAAGTATATGATAATAAATATTATATTTTAATGTAACTATTCAAACTGCTTATAGTAGTATTTTATGGGTATTCCTGTTCAAAATTTCAGCAAAAATTTTGTAAAAGGTAGTTTTCTAAGCCCATATTTTAATTTTCTTTCAATAAGTACCTACTACTTACCTGATAATAAATATTATATTTTAATTATTCAAACAGCTTAGTACTTCATATAGTTCAATAAGCAAAAATGTAGTAAAAGCCTGTTTAATTATTTATTTCCTTCTATTTTTCAGTTTATAATTCCCAAAAATGCCAAAAAGATCAAGATCTCAACTTTCTAAACATATCCCAGGCGAGGGCAATAAAAATACGGCGTAATGAGGAATCTTCATCAGAAACTGAAATTCGCCTTGCAAGTCGGAGAGAATACGCGTCGCAATCGCGTGCTAGAGAGTCAAGTATCGAGCGTTCGCAGCGGCTTGCTGAACAAAATTTTATCACTGGCCCAGCAGCTGGTCAACTAGCTCATATACCGAGGATACCGATGATTCCAACTGATCTGCCAATCCCTTTTAAACGACTTCAGTTTCCGGTGAAATCATCTTTCGCGTTAACCATTAACAAGTCCCAGGGCCAAACCTTCGAATTATTAGGGATCGACCTACGAAAAGAATGTTTCACTCATGGCCAACTGTATGTTGGCCTATCACGTGTCGGAGCTCCTGAAAATCAATTTATTTTGCTGCCACAAAATAAAACTACTTCAAATATCGTTTACAGGGAAGCTCTGACTCACTAAAACTAATGGCTTTTGTTTTGTAAATAATATTATATGTGTATAAAATTAAAAAAAAAAATACAAAAAAACATTAATAAAAAAAATCATAAAAAAATTCAAACTTCCTTTATAATTTTATAATTTAAATTCAAAATTCAAATTAATTAAAAATTCAAACTTCGTTTTTTTGAAACTCGATACAAAAAATAGGGTGTATGTGTGTGTGTATGTACCCGTGCGAAGCCGGGGCGGGCCGATAGTAATAAATAATAAGGTATCTGTAAAGTAATAATGAATTAGTTCTGTACGGAGTATTATATTTTTTGATTCTATAGCACTTGGTTTGACTCGTTGCTTATTCTATTTTAAATTACAAATAAAAAAATAAACATTTTGTGTGTCAAAACACTCATTTCTTGCAAAATAATAATTTTCAATAACAATTTTGAATAAATAATATAAAATATTATAAATAAAAGTTTATTTGGTGTAGTCACTTATTTCATTTCGATTAAAAATGCATATTTATTCTATATAGGTATTTATAACAAAACGTTGATCATAAAATCGAAATATCGTTCATAAACTTCGATGTTTTTAATTTTGATGTTTAGCTTTTGCTAGACATCGATGTTCTGATTTCGATGTTTTTTTTTAAGATGTTGCATCCCTACCGACAGTCCGAGTACCGAGATCATAGAATAGATAATATAGAATTCTAGATTCCTGATTCGACGCAACTCACCGTTTACGATTTATTCCTTATTTAATAAATCGTTTTTCTTTCGCTGCCGATAACTCTTAAAATATCAGCTTCATTGGTTCGTTAGATAGAAAACAAAAGATGCAAAATGTTATTTTCTATAATAATGCTCTCAGTGACTTTCGCCTTAAAACGTATAGTTTCCGAGATGCCGCCAAACTCGTTTTTTCTAAATGGCGCTTGAGGCAAATTCTGGATCTTGGAAACTAGCACTAAATTGCCAATCCAATATTTTTAGCCAGGTTTAGGATCATTTGCTGAGCATAAAATCACAAAATACTGAGAGATCTAGGTGGAGCCTCAAGCACCATCTTGCAAAAAACGTTTTGGCTGATATATCAAAACCTATGTACTTTAGAGCAAAAATTATTGGAATTATTATTGAAGGAAATATAATTTTACATCTTTTTACTTCCAACATTTTTTTTATAGAATTTACCGTTTACGACTTATTGCTTATTTCCTGAACGAGTTTTTCTATTGCGGCCGATAACTCTTAAAATATCAGTTTAATTGGTTCGTTAAATAGAGAACAAAAGATGCAAAATGTTGTTTTGTACAATAATGCTCTCAATGGCTTTCGCCTTAATAGGTATAGTTTCCGAGATATCGCCAAAATCGTTGTTTCAAGATAGCGCTTGAGGCGAATTCTGGGTCTTGGAAACTAGCACTAAATTGCCAATCCAATATTTTTTGTCAGGTTTAGCATCATTTGCTGAGCGTAAAATCACAAGATAGCGCTTGAGGCGAATTCTGGATCTTGGAAACTAGCACTAAATTGCCAATCCAATATTTTTTGTCAGATTTAGGATCATTTGCTGAGCATAAAATCACAAAATACTGACAGATCTAGGTGGAGCCTCAGTTTTTATATTTATATTTTTATTTAAATGTAATTTTGCATCTTTTGGTGCGTACAAACTTTTTTGTAGAACTTACCTTTTACTATTTATGGTTTATTTAATTAACCAGTTTTTATATCGCGGCCGATAACTCCTAAACTATTGGTTTAATTGGTTCGTTAAATAGAAAACAAAGGACGCAAAATTTTATTTTCTACAGTAATATTGTCTATAACTGTTCCCCTAAAGTGCATAGTTTCCGAGATATCAACCAAAACTTACCGTTTACGATATATTACTTATTTAATAGTTCCGCGTACACCCGAAGTTTTGTTTCATTTACGAGCGTAACGATGAGCTTCGTTCATAGCTCAAGAAAAATCTGTGTGTGGTGCGTCAGATCATGTTATCACTTCAAAAAGTAGTATTTGTTAAGATTTCCACTATTCGATTTCAGTTCTGTAACGACATATTAATATTTTAGAAATAATTAAATATTAGCTAAGTTATGGTTAAATGACATTATGATGATGATGACGCGAGGAAAAATCGAGATGTCGATAGTTTTTGGAACAGTCTTATCCATCTCTAGCGCAACTCCATTTTTACCTACCCACGATAGAAAGTACTGTCTGGTGTGTCCCCGCACAATTTCGAGAACATTTTGGGTTGGGGAAAATTGTGATGGTCTTCTGGCAGCACTGACTGCACTGTTGTCAGATTGGGGGGATTCCCCCCATATTTGGGGGGTTTTAATAGCCATGGAGGGAAATTTGGGGGGACAAAATGTTTAGGGGGATTTACGGGGGAAAAATTGCTTGTGGGGAAATTGGGGATTTTTCATTGCCGAGTTTTGCAGTTTTTTAGCGAATACGGCACTTATCCAATTGAGCTTAGTACAAAAATTTAACCGCCTTTTCTTATGGGAACTTGTCAAAACACTTTATGGAGTAATAGCACCTATTTCTGAAATAGCGTTATATTGTGTTATAAGAGTTAGGAAATGTTTATCAATTTTGGGGGTTTTTTTTTCTTGAAACCCGGTTTTTGGGGGGATTTTGAGAACATTTCGGAGAGAAATTAAGGTGGCCGTCAGCGTAAAATTATGTTTTAGGGGTAAACGAATGTATAATTTACTTTGGGGGCTTTTTTCCAGAAAATCCGCTTTTTGGGGGGATTTCGAGAACATTTTGGGGGAAAATTGAGATGGGCTTCTGACAACACTGACTGACTGGCAGATTGGCACCAGTTTAGGGATGCCCAAAAAAGTGGATTGTATCGATTTATCGCATCGTAACTGTATCGAACTTGGTTGTATCGATACGCGATATTATCGATTTCCTTTGTATCGATATGTCGTATCGTAACCGTATCGCATGCCTTTCATTTAATATGCGATATAATAAGTATATATCGTGCAAAGGGTTATCTTTTTTAGTAGTTTTACTATATTATTATTTTTTTAAAAGAAACAAATAATTATATGTATTTAGAATAGTTTTATTCAACAAAAAAATCACAATTGCCATTGATCAGCACTTAAACAACGCAAAAATAATAACTTGGATAAGCGCTGTGGATTTAACCTATTACGGCTTTCGGAAAGTGTGTGCCCAGCTTTGAACGGAATGACAAAGGAGAAAATAAACTAAACATTTATTAACCATATTTGACGGTACTACAAAGTTCAAAGATTATTTAAATCTACCTCCAAGTCTAAATAAAAGCCGGCTGTTCTTGTTCCATAAACAATTTTGTCGACGTTATCATTTTCTTATTACTAATAACAATATATTCAATGGCACTGTCTATTATCGTTTAGTGATGATGTAATAGGTACTTTAAAATTTTACAAACTAATCACCGACATAGTTTGATACGATATGGTAATGCGATATTTTTATAAGAATGCGATATATCGAAGCGTATCGTATGGTCAAAATATCGCATCAAATATCGATATATCGTATAGTGCTGTATCGATATTCCGATATATCGTATCGTAACGGGCATCCCTACACCAGTTTAAAATTTATTTATTATATTTATGCTTTGAGGTTATTTTGATAAACATTTCTTTCTGAACGTAACATCTAAAAATGTCACTTGATAATTCATTGGGCGAAACGAATAACATACGTATCGACATAGACGAACTTATTGATGGTATTGAAGATGTTACTGACCCATCGAGCATGGATAAAGTGCTAGCCTATGCAGAACATATCCGAGAGCAAGATGAGGTTTTCATTACAGTAAGTGCTAGTTATAGATGATTCAGAGCACACTGAGAAATTAGTTTACTACACAATGTTTACAATCCCAATGTTAGTTAATAATTATCTTATTCCACTATTGCATTCATTTGCCGATAATTATCAGTTGATTGTATTTTCATGATATGTCTGCCTGTGTATGAAAAAACTATAATGCGAATATAGAAATCACCCTTTGGAAATGTAAGATTGTATTAATTCTATTTCTGAAATTCTTTAACTGAATGTTCTTGTGTTGGAGACAAATATCTACCTAAGTTGTGATTGTGCAATACCTACCATTGTAATTAATTATTGCACAATGTTTGTAAGTACACATACATTTCATGGTAGATGCACGTACGAAACAAAAGGGCACATTGTACTCAAAAACAATGTGTGTTGAAATACATGTTTATGTTTTAAATGAAAAACTATCACAAAAATCACATGAAATAAATCCACTCAAAATAGATCATTGAAGTCTACAAAACAGTTGATGTTATAAGAATTCTGACATACCTAAATAGTAGATTCTGTACTTATTAGCTAGCACCGTTTATTATTTTCCATTAGGTATAAGTGTTCTCTGTTATTCTTAAAAACTAGTTCATATTAGAACAAATATATGACATGGCACATACTTCAATTACAGATATTGACACAAAAAGTGGCTAAAGCAGACATTTACTGGGATATACCGTGGTACCAGCAACGGGGTAGTCTGCTCCGTCAGGCACCTATACCAAAAATTGGCAATGAGTTCACAACATATCGCACTGACACTATTTCTCAAATAGAACATGACATTATAGAAAAAAACTGGGGTAAGTTTAGAAAGGTCAGTACAGATTTTGGTTGTAGATGAATGGCTCATGAAATTATAGTAGTTCTTCTCATAAATAATACTAATTTATGTTATAGTGTAATGAATTTAATGGACGTGTATATCCTAAGACATTTTCTATGGAAATTATTGCTTCATCATTCTGTTAGTACTATGTAGTTATCAAATTTGGTTTATATTATCCCATGTTTTATTATAATAAGAATGTAAAAAATCTCCTGTTTTGAAGTTAAATAAATAATGTAGTGAATAAACAATGATTTCAAATATTGGAGCATTTTCTTAACTGAATTATTTTGTGTATCTGCATTTTTACAGAAATTTCAATTACCTGATCAAATAATTAGCCTAGCACGTTGGAAAAATATGAGTCGATCGAGAAATCCTGCTCATTGTGCTGAAGAACAAGCAAGACGGTATGCAGCTGCATATTTAGCACGAGGATTGGAAAGGACCATTGCACAAGTTTTTAAACATATAGCAGCATATTATGGAGGATATAGAAAAGGATTTTATAGCCAAACTGAACAAAAAATAATTGAAATATGTTTTCACCACCAACCAAACTTAATGGCCAGTATATTAGCATTAGTATTAGGTAGAGAACCCAGGGGTGTATACAAAAGACTCGACCACCTGACAAATGGTAAATATGATTTAATGTATTATTTGATTTGCAACAAACAAATTTGTACAAAATTAATGCTGGAGAGTTTAAAAATATATTTTGTACAATGTACCACCAAATAAAAAGAAGATAGTAATAGAATGCATAAAATATTGTATGAAGTAAATTGATTATCAGACTTATTTTTGTATTAATTTACATTATTACTTCATTGCAGGGAAACCAGAGAAAAAAAGACTGAAGTGGACTTTACCACTAGCTTCAAAACTATTACGACTTCTGCTTCAGTACACAGAACTGAAATTGGAAGATTTAAAAAATAGACCTATAGAAATGTGGGTTTGGAAGAAATTGGAAGAAGACATGGATCAGAGCAGTTCTCACTTATATCACTTTTGGCACTGCTACCTACATGCCCAACTATTTATTAGAAGTGATATAAAACTAAATAAGTTGAGAAAGAAAATATTCCATAAGTTAGCATTTTTCATAATATCATACATTAAACACTGTAATATTTTTGTCTTATTGACAAATCAAATTCACCTTTTTCATTTATTTACAGGTTGAGAGCTAAAGTAAGTGATTCCAATTACAAAGTTTGGAGTGACATCAGATGGAAAGATATAGTGTTAGAGTTCCCTGACGGATTGACAGCGAGATTTCTCTACAAGACATGTAATACATTAGTCAGATCTCTCAAGGGATACATAACAAAACCCCTTGAAGATGTAATAGAGTATGCTCTTCAAAAACTCAAATCAGATGTGAAGATAAAGAAAAACAAACGTTTAAGAACACTTAGATTAAACGAAAGTGGGGAGCTCGAAATTGTGAATTATAGATGCTAAAGAAAACAAAATGACAGTAAACAAAATGCTTTCAGAATGGTACTGGGCTTGTTTCTTTTTTTGTCACCTTGATAAATGCCAAGTGTACCTAGTTTGATAGCTGGGATATTTCGTAAGACACTAAGAGAACTACTATAAATACATAGGTATGTAGCTACATAGTACTAATTAAATAGATGTGTTGCCTTGATCATCACACCTGCAGCATAGGAAGAGAAGAGTACATAACCTGTAGACTACAATATATATTTAAGTACCTGGTTGACCGAGCAATGCTCGGTTTTTTAAATGATATTTAAGCAGGTACGTATTACGTAGTGATGACTTACTTAGACCTACTTAGATACGAATTAAATGCGTTTATAAAAGACTAAGTAAAAGATTTTCTTAGAAAAAAAGAACAAAAAGAAAAGTCCCGAGTGTAACCGTCAGGATTCGAACCGGGGCCTGTTGACTCCGAGGGCGAGCTTATTCCGCCTGAGCCATTTAGACTTAAAGAACAGACAAGACATTGTAGGAGTTTTTCATTGTCTAAAAACCCGCATAAAATAATGTTTCAAAAAAATAAAACCTAGCTAGATCGATTTATCGTCCACGAAACCACAGATCAGAAAATAGTTACTTCGTAACTGATGCATCACTGCCATACAAAAGCGCAGATACCTACACGATAATAACCTAAACTTTCGTAAATTACTTACCTACTGTTACTTGCAAGTAAAAATACACCTTTGCACAAGCACGCAAAGTTGAGAATACCGTGCGCCCCGTGTGGCTTGTCGTCTGCTTACGTCACTGACCAAACGTGCTAGGGTTGTACAAAATATGATAAGATGATAAAAAAACTAAACTGCAAATTGTAATTTTCTTTATTGTTTATTTAAATGGAATGAAAATGAAAAAAAAATATTTATTATCTCAATCACGAAAACCAAATCACAAGAAAGCTACAAAACCTAGCGTCTACCGCCTTAAAGTTATTAAAAACAGTTTCACGCGCTCTCGGGTGTTAAATACAAAACGACAATATGTACAAAGAATAATATATGTGACAATAAATAGGTACAAAGAATTAATACTTAACATGTTTTGCTAGTGTGAACTAGATCCCACACTATGGTGACCTGTTTTGTGGGATCCAGGCTAATTTTATGCAAGTAAAAATAGACTGAAACGACTAAAAAAATAGATATTGTTATTTTATTTTCAAACAATTAAATTTTCTCCGAAAAAACAAACTTTCAGATACTTACTCGAATTCTAGAATTTTATAATTTTGGCTAAGTTTATCATCACGTCATACAGATATAATAGATATATTAAATGTATATATACACTTATGCTTTACATACCATTGCAATTTTTCCAACATACTGTATTGCTATTGCAGCCATCCACAATACAATAACGCCGCGACATTATTTATGCGCGCACTCGGCGTTCGTACGCACGTCAGCGGGCAAGCGGCCGGCGCCCCCTGTGATTTTTGTACACCCGGGTGGACCCGAACGAGTAGGTTAATATCGCACGCCGTATAGCGAGTGGTGAGGGTGTGCCGAAACCCCCTATATACATAATTTTATGAAGATCGTTCGAGCCGTTTCCGAGATACAGATTCTATATATATATAATTATATACCTACAAGTATTGGTCGTTTAAAGGTATAAGATAAATTTCCTGTAGCCTGTGGTTAGAGTAGCAAAAAAGTATTCCTACCCAGTGTAGCAGCTGTAGCTGTTTTGTATACACAGAAAATGCTAGATTTTGATGCCAATAATGCTAAAAAAGTGCTAGATTGTAGAAGTAGTAGCAAATCTAGTTGAAATAACAAGAATAATTATAACTAGCAACCAGGCGCGGTCCCAGCCTCGAATTTTGGAGGGGGGTCAC
Source organism: Ectropis grisescens (assembly GCA_017562165.1). NCBI lineage: Eukaryota > Metazoa > Arthropoda > Insecta > Lepidoptera > Geometridae > Ectropis > Ectropis grisescens. The sequence goes on from CM029771.1 coordinate 23,093,704, forward strand.
CAGTACGCAGCCTCAGGTTTTGGGGGGGGGGGTCACAAGTAGAAATACAATAAATCGATAATACTTTACTAGTAGCTCCCCAAGATTTTACCCTCGTAGTTCCCGTTATATTTGTTTTCCCGCGTTAAAAATAGTCTATGTACTATTAGATATTTTTAATTTTCTTAATTTTGTTTAACTTATACGATTTTGGGGGGGGGGTCATGTCCCCTGTGACCCCCCGTTTCTCGAAGACTGAACTCTCAGATTGAATACTTTTCATACTACTATAGTGCTTCTACTCGTTCTTTCAATTTCAGTTCAATTTTAATTCAATTTTCAATTCAATACTCAAAAAGTATTGCCATAAAGAAAATATTCCACTGGATAAGGGTAGTGCTGCCTGTGCTGCGATAGTTTTATGAAGTCAGCCCGTGTCCTATCCATTCTTAAATTACATTTTAAAAACAGGTTTCATGTAATGTAAATAAAATGGGAGGGACTTAAATAAATAATCAAAAACAGGGCAATAAAACATTTATTTCCAATACTTTACATTCAATATGGTTTGCCTGTCAAATTTATACCATTGTAGCAGCTCGCCAAGGCTTCGTACGGGTAACTCGGAACTTAGGTATAGAACAAAAATTTAACTTTTTTAATGTTAGAAGACCTTGTTGTAGGTAGTAGACAGGCTAATTCAGGATAATATTGATTTATTCTGTACTTCATGAAAAATTATGCTTTTTTATTCACACAATATTTTATCCTTTTCCATTTCGCAGATGTGCCACTCTGAAGAGTGGCACATCTGCGAAATGATAATTAATTTGAATAAATAAAACAATCCAAATTATTACCAGAAATCTAGTGATAAACTCAAGTTGCATAATTATTTTTGTAAAAGTTCCAACAAAAGGGTTAAATCAGAGGTGAAAAATTGTAAAAATAATCTTTTATTTTTAAAGCTATTGACTCCATATCTACTCAAACAATAGACCTACTTTTTACCAAAAGCATCATAATCTCGTTAGAATGGGACGGGATCTGTAAATAGCGATTGTAAGGACAGCGATATTATGTGGGAGGGAGTTAGATGCCATTCTCACTCCAGAAAGCAGAGTTGGAATGGCAGTGGGAGAAGGAACAGAAATTGAACCGGAGGGATTGGTAACGGGGAAAAAATTGGCAGTCATAGGGACTGCCGATAGAATAAAAAAATTATAACTCAGAACTTGACAGCACACTTTGGAAATTACGCGGGTGAAACCGAAGGGCGCTGCTAGTCTGGAATAAATCTTCAAAGCATTCTCATATAAATAAGTCTTTTAAGCATGGTCATCTAGACTAGATATATTATGTGTAATGGTAACCATGGTAACACGCCATGGCCATCTAAAAATGTTTACGCATTTATGGGCATAGTCCCGAGTTCACCTGAAGATTTCTTTCATTCCCAAGCATGTTTGAACTCGATTCACGGCCCACGAAAAATCTGTACGTGGTGCGCCAAATGAAGTTATCACTTCAATAACTAACGAATGCAAATCCGCATGCAAAATTTAGAACTTATCATTAGTAAATGGGCAGTAAAAAAACTGTGCATTATGTACCTACTTGTATATTTCATGGGTAAGAGGGTAAGTAAGAAATACCTGGTCACACTTTTTTTGTTTGTTTTGGTATGTAGGTTATGTTTACATTTTACATATTTTACCAATTTTGGACTAGAAACTGCTGTAATGCTGTTATTGTGTAGATTGAATACACGTTGATATCTAGTATGTATCTATAGCAATATCTATCAAGTAGTCATTTTAAATACTGTCTATTTACGAGTAAAATGAGATTTCATTATTTTTTCTTTCACAGCGGCTAATGCAGCTTATAACACTACAACCGCACATTGTCTAACATAAATATCACCAATCTCTTAAAAGTTTGTTGTAAAAAGCTGTAAATGTTCTTTTAATAAACACAATATTTATTTAAACATAAAATTTCGAGTCGGAGCTTTGAACAGACTTTTGATTGGGATCTCGGTGTCAGATTTGTGACTTAACATGATAAATCCGGCCACGGTGATAAGGACGGAAAAGCGATATCTCTTTCTCTTTTTTTCACAAGGACTAAATAATTAGACTATCTCGTTTCTGCAAATTGTGACGTCACTTATTGTGCCCCCCTGACTGAACTAGATATTACAAAATTTGTACTAGATATTACAAAATTTGTACTAGATATTACAAAATTTGTAATATCTAGTTCAGTTTGCTAGATATTAATATCTAGCAAATATTAAATCATAAATTTAGCACTTATAAATCTAGAAACTGCAACACTTTCCTTCCTACCGAAATTGTGGGTGTTTTAATTTATTCTTGGATGCTATTCCTTCAGCCAAATTGTGGGTGTAATCAACCAGTGTTGTCCGCTGTACAATATTTAAAACTTGCTAAATGTCCAAGTTCTTTTACAGCAAAAAGTAGCCAATGAAACAAAACACAAAAGCTATCAACACCATTAATAAATAATATACTTAATGAGAGAATGAGACATTCGACTCTTAAAACAAGTACTTCTTAATTTGCAGCCGACGATATAGATTAATATTATTATTTACATCTTTTATGGTAGTGATTCTAAATGCAATCCGAACGGCTTAAATTCGAAATGACAATCCGTGTCTCTGTCATTCTAAACAGATAACATCGGAGATATGAGATTCGTTGCCGGAGCAATCCGACTGGGTTCAGATTTCAGAATCGCTAGGCTGGGCTTTGAAAATTGCTTTTGACCATTGGCCTTTGAAAACTGTAAAAAGTGAAAAAAATAATAGGATGACAAAGGAAGAGAATGTAATAAAAATGAAAGGAAAAATAATTTACGATCGACCTGAGGTCGGGAAATGGAAGGGGGTCCGTTTTTAGAAGGAAAACGGTTTCCGGCTAAACTACAAGTTCTGTGAAAAAAAATGTATCACAAAGTTGTAGGTAATAAAATGTAATGATCTACAAGTTTTGCATAATATATGCATATTTTTTCACTTAACCTTAAAATTTGTGTGAAAAATTCTTTTTTTTTTATTATAAAAATATCACAAAGTTTGGTAAAAACTTACCTTATTTATGTACCAAACATACTGTATTTATTGAAGTGAAAACTTCTTTTGACACTCTACAAACATATTTTCTGTGGGCTGTGAATTGAACTCAAGCATCAAGTACGTAAATAAAATAAAACTTAGGGTAAACTCGGTTGATCTAAATTATTCTAAATGGTCATGGCCACGCCCTCCAGTTTCACCCGCGTAGTTTCCAAAGTGAGCTGTCAAATTCTGAGTTATTAGTTTTAACTTCTGTCGGCAGTCTCAATGACTGCAAATTTTTATTTTAAGTATGTTTTTTACCTTACCCTAGAACCCTAGATCATCAGACCCTCGTCACCATCTAGCGACAAAGTACTCATCAAGACAAATAAAACGAGCCCAAACTGGATGGAGGTTTATCGTTTAATTACTGAGTTCCTATGGCCATCTTCCAGCTTCATCATCAGATGCTGGGCATCATCTAGCCGCTATAAGCTGGAAGATGATCGTAGGAACTCAGTTATTAAACGACATAACCATTGCCATCTAGCGACAAAGTACTCATCAAGACGACTAAAATGATCCCAAACTCGAAAGCGTTATGTCGTTTAATTACTGAGTAGCTATGACCAACTTCCAGCTTCATCATCAGATCAACACCATGTCATCATAATATTTGATAATTTTGAGTCTATAAATAATTAATGTTGATCATAAATTATTTTAATAAGCATTTTTGTTTATAACAACCCTATTCGTGTCTAGACATTAAGTATCGGCGTTTCTCCCAACATCAAAGGTGATGAACTACAGGTAAGTAGTATTTCTTTATACTGTGCTAATATCTAGAAGATTTTTATAAGATTTATTTAATTTCACATCATTTTTCGGCAATCAACATATTAATGTTTCGAAAATATTGCGTTTTATTTTATGTCTTTAAATTTTACGAGACCTGTCTTTATATAAAAAAAAATATTGGCAATCATAGGAACTGCCGATAGAAGTGAAAACTTATAAACTCAGAATTTGATAGCTTACTTTGGAACCTACGGAAACCGGAGGCCGTGGCCCTGAGTCATGCCATGACCATCTAGAAACGCTGACGAATCAATAGGAAATGCTGGCGCATTTCTAAATGGTCAATGGTCTCGAGTTTACCCGAAGATTTCTTATCATACCCGAGCGTGACGCTAGAATTCAATTCAAAAATCGGATTCACAATCACAAGAATGCACCTACCGAACTACTCGTAATTTATCAAATATGTGACTATGATGTTCTCTCTTCTCCATCGTGGACAGCATCGTTGCTTAACATCAGGTGAGATGGCAGTCCAGTGTAAACCTATTTAAGTACAGTTAAAATAAACTTACAATATTTCACCAACACTACGTTATGCTTTATTTATAAGCTGTTCGCCTATAAATTAATTAAGTTATATATTTTAAGTTGTCAAGATAAGCAACATTACAGCTTATAAGAGCTGCTGTTTTTAAGTTGGTGACCGTTTTAATACATGGCAACAAGTCGATGCATGGCAATGAAAAAATGGGAATTCCCTTCTTTTAGACCCAAAGTTTTCCAACTGCCCAGTCGACTCGACTGAGCAGTGTGACGAGACTTAGTAGATTTCTACTTTTTCGGTAAATTTTAGGGCCCGTAAGGTTCATGTTTGTAGATTTAATTTTTCAGTAGATTTCGATAGATTTGTAAGTTTTGTGGCAATCAACTTTTCTTCTTCTTTTCATCTCTTATGCTCGTTCTTTATGGTGAAAAGGGAATTCCACATTCTACCACGAGTAATGCAGCCGCTCTGTGCTTTGTCGTTTCAAAATCATTATTTTATTGTCTATAAAACTTCGTTTTTTATCAGACGTCTAAATTGGTTAACGAGGCATTTTCCGGCATTCCGTAATTACATAAATGATCGAATTCGGTTTCGGATACAATTTATAATTTAATAAATTATCTTTTGGAACACACAGGATCCAGCGTTCTTGAGAAATTGGATTCTTGATTGAATTCCCTAGGCGGACTCTGCAAAGAATCCTACTACTACAGATAATGTGACTCTTAATCATGTTGATTATTTTCACTCTGTAGCAATCAAAATACTACTTCATTTTCAATATAATGTGTTACTATTAATTGTAATCGATATTACGATAAATAATAATTATCTTTTTCTATTTCTTCTATTACTGAAGCTTGGGTAAGTATGTGTAGATATTTTAGTAGATTTCTGTAAATTGGTTAGTAGAATCTAGTAGATTTTGGCCATACTTTGAGTAGATTTGACAAACTAAATCTGGCCATCCTGCGACTGAGGCGACGCTGGGCTAGAGAATAGAGATACCTAAATAAAGTTATCCGTAAGTCTAACATGAGCAAACATAAATATTTACCTAATGTGAAATTTCTGACCAAATAACGCCTTCACTTAGAATGATAGATTGTGTTAAATTATTATTACATTGAATATGGCCATCTTTCTCTAATTCTAAGTAAAACCATGGTAAAACTTTAACGCCATCTGCGCTGCTTTTGACATTTGGATCTATTTTGGATATTTCTGACATTCTGAAGTGAGAACGCAGTATAGGTAATATTGTAAGAGGAGTACGGGGAGTAGGTAGTAGATACTTTTCTACGTTAAAATTAAATTCTGTATTTTTGAATGTATGTACAACAAACTATCAAAACTCTTATAGTCTTTGTTTTAATTTTACATATTATATTTTAAATATGTATTATATTACTATTAACCTGTACATTTGGGATTTAAAGATAAATTGAAGCAGTCATGACGAGAAGACGTTCAATGCAGTGTGCAGTATATTCTACTACAAGAGATATCATAGAACTCCTTGAGAGCGACGATGAACTTCCTGGTAAGTAGAACTAATCTACTATTTAACTTGTAATAAAATGTTTTACCCTGTTCTACTCGGTAACACATTTTTACTGAACAGAAAGAGTGGGCTCGCTTTCAATCTCGAAAAAATACCACAATACAATTTCATCTCGTACAAAATTGCCCTTTGTTCTCAGTTTCCTCAAGATAATTTATGATATTTATTACTAATGCAATCACCAGGGTGGTCAGTGGAGATAACGACTGCGTTTTTAAACAGGTAGGTATTGTCTCGTCTATATAAGTAGGTATAGCATTTTAGGACTAGCTAAGTCTATCAAGTAGGTAGGTATAGTAAAGTATCAAGTAGTTTCCTCACGATGTTTTCCTGCACCGTTTTTAAGTTAGCAGCATTAAAATACAGTGGTGCACGTGGGATTCCGGATCGCCAGTCAGTTAATTTTCCGGGATACATTTAAGTATAATACCTGCCCAAATAAATAACATTTTTTTTTTCAATGCGATTGGTTTTTTATTTTAATTTTTAAACTCAGACTCTAAAACGATGCTGTGTTATGCCTAAGTTTTACGTCGGCGTCTGTCTGTGGCATCGTAGCTCTGGAACTGATTTTGTTTGAAAGGTGAATTAGTCGGTAGGTTAAATCTGTTCTAATGTCGGCAGTGTTCTTAGCCGTTTCATTTTTCATCGAAATTGGTTCAGGTGTTGGACGGTTGTCAGCTCTTTCGTTAGCTGCTGTTAGGAATCGTATACCTACGCATTATGGATATCTAATTGCTTTACCTGCAAACCACAGGTAGGTAGATGTCCTACAGCTTACATGTTCTAAATTTTACCAATAGCGTTGATATTTTTTTTCTTGTATCTATCTATACTTGTTCCTTTTATAATCTCAATTAATTTCATGAATAAATTACGTATTTATTCGTAAAAAACACTTGAGTGTCACTACCACAATCGTTTTTTGTAGATATACTTACGTCAGATTTGATAACACTAACATAAAAGTGATGTAAGTATAATATTTATATATACCTAGTTGCCGGCAAACAAGTTGACCCAATGAAGTTAGCTGCGCATGGCTGCGCAGAAACGTTTTTAAGGTCTCTTGGGTGGAAGTGCACATGCGCGAACTTTGCGCTTGCACGTCACTTTTGGGTCAACTTGTTTGCCGGCCTAGGAATAGGAACTAGGAACCTACATGAACTTGAACGTTGTTTTGCGGCATGATGTAGGACTTACAGTCAGAGGTTTGGTAATCAGGGTCTATAGCAGTTATCATCTCATGTCTACTTGTCTTTTGGCATGCAGAAGGTGTAGGTCAAAAGTTTATAGTAATATCTACCTCTAGTAAGTAATTGCCCATTATTGTTTTTCCTCATACTAAGAGATCATTATATTTTTCAGATTCCTATGATGAAACGCCTGATATCCCAGCATACTTAAATGACAACCGATTTGCAAATACGCTTGCGATTTGCGATGATCACCCTATTGAGTCAGATGTCGAAAATCAAAAGATACAAGAAGTTGATTCACAACTGAAGCCTCAAATTCAGAAATATTGTGAGAAGTTAGGGAGAGCCAATGTTGTAATGACTTCCACTTCAAATCCTGGGACAATTAATGACAGAAGGACAGTTATTTCAAGGGGAGTGATGACAAAACGAGATTTTTTTTTGGTCAAAAGTATAGAGAAATGCACTACTAGCACTACTTTGCTTTGGTTTATGAATTACTTGGACTACAAAGCTCTGACACCCAAGCAAAAAGGCTGTTTAATTGGAGAAATATGATTAGCAAATACACGCGAATTTAGAAAATGGACATACCCAAAAAACCAAAAACCCATTTCTGGGGTGAAATTACAAATTGGTATAGTCTGAAATAACACAGGTAGCATGCCTACATGTCATTACAGACTATGTGAGTTCCAAATTTCAGCTTGATTGGTCCCTTCAGTTCTAAAAATAAAGCATCAAATATCCAAACTTTCACATTACTCATATTAGTAGGATTTATATCTTGACAAGCATTCTCAAAGAACAGATATATCTGAAGTAAAACGGAGATACGTCATAACTATAAGATAAAATTTATTTACTTTTATAAATACAATATATTATAAACTAGCTGTTACCCGCGACTTCGTACGCGTGAAACGTTATAATATGTTATGTGATAAGTTTGGAGCGCTATAATTAGAAACCTATGCGTTATACAATAAAAGTTTCAAATAAAACAGGTGACAAATATTATTATCTACAATAATGATCTCAACAGTTTTTATCGTACGATGCACGGTTCGCGAGATTTCAATAAAATGTGTTTCCCAAGATGGCGGCTGAAGCGAACCCCCTCCCGCCGCGCCAACTTGGATTTACATTCAGGGGACACCCTTGAACATATTCCAAAAAAAAAATACCATGTCCCGTATGTTGCCAAACTCCCCAATGCTTAGCTTGAATGAATAGCATTCATATTTATTTTTCTTCTTTTTACCAATCTCTGTCGTGTTGACTCATTATTTCTAAAGATTGCCACTGTTGTTTCTGGCAAAAAATTCTGAAAAAATATTACTTTTAGATAATTTATAATTAATAGATAATTTATTTCTGATTTATACGATTTATTTTGACTTTAAATTCTCTAAAAATCCTTTAGAACACCGCACTGATTGCTGATAACACTTTTCGAACCCTTTAGCATCACTATCCTGAAAACAAAAGAAAATGTTAATAAACGTATGTTATGTTTAATTTATACACTGATATTATAATGAGAGATTATCAATCCTTTATAATAGAAACATCAATGTACGAGGATAAATCTCAGGACACTATATAGTACAACAGTGTGTAGACAAAGTCACTGCACTCTGCAGGGATCACATATCCAATGGTAAAATTTTCTGATTAATGTTATCACATACACTGAGTTTCAGTAACTTTGTTGGAGCACACTACACCATCACCATATATAATACCCTACCTACTACCTACCTATAAACCTACAAATAATTGTTCTAAATAATGTAAGTATCAAATTATATGGCCTAAATCACAGATTTCTAAAACAAAAGGCAGATGGAACGTGCGGAACACAGATCCTTAGGTCCGGAAAGTAAATATCAAACGCCAAAGCAAATACAAACTCCAGTCAGTACGAAACTGACTTCCGTCTCGTACGGGAGTCCCGTGTGTTTTATGTTTTGTTTAAGATTATGCCGTCTTGTGTCATCAAACATTGCAAACATTGTTCCAAAAATAAAAAAAGGAAATTTCATAGGAAAGTTAGAATATTTTTACTGATATTTATATAATTTAGACGATTTTATTTCGATTGATGAACAGAAACACAACACCTCAACGAAAATAGGTCAGTGTTGCTATACTAAATTGAAATTATTTTCCCTGAAGTTAAGGTAAAATATAGATTCTATTTTTGTTTTGAAGATACTCGTAGACCAAATTATTGATGAACATTGTACAATTCAATTTTGAGCCCTATTTTTACAAGCGTAATTTTTCTAATTTAATGTGAATCGATGCCAAGAACAAATCCTCGCCGTTACTAGGGTTAATAAAAATACTAATAGTGTTGATGAAAACTATAGTTATGAAACAAGTTTTTAATACTTCTGTGTACTATGGAGTTTAAAAGGTTTTATTTTAGTAATATGTGGCCAAAGCAAATACAAACTCCTGTCAGTACGACACAAACTTCATCTTGTACGGGCCTGTCCATACATGTTGATCCTGTGTGATTTTATGTTTTGTTTTAAATAATGCCGTCTTGTGTATTCAAACATTGCAAACATAGTTCCCAAAAACAAAAAAAGGAAGGAGGAATATTATTTCATAGGTAAGTTTGAATATTTTTACTGCTATTATGTTATTTAGGCGATTTCATTATGGTAACAAATAGGAACACGTGTGGCTATACTAAACTGAAATAGTTTTCCCTGAAGTGAAGGTAAAATATAGATTATAATTTTTGTTTTTTGAAGGTAGTATTATTCAATTTTAAGACCTATTTTTACTATATTTTTTATATATAATGTAAATTGATCCCTAGCAGTGATCCAGGCCGTTACTAGTGTTAGTAAATAGTGTTGATGGAAACTGTAGTTATGAAGCGAGTTTTTAATACTTGTATGTTCTGTGGAGTTTTCAAAAATACATAATGCTTACATTATAATAATATTATACGAGTAGAATAGAATGTTATATAATGCCAGCAGTAGGTCTCAGAATATTATCATTTGATAGTAGCAGTTTTTGAATATTATACGATTACTTGGTTTAAAAGTGAGGTTTTGTAAAAAAAAAGTGAAACATTAGTGAATCGTTTAAACGATTATTTGTTTCTTTTTTTTTTGGTTTGTTGTTTGGCCCTATAAAAGGTAGCCCAAATGCATTTTATCAAAACTAGTTTAAGTGGTAAAGATTATTGTTTTGGTTTTTGTTTAAACTATCTAAAGGAGCAAATCATACTAATTAATATTTGCGTTGAAGTTGATTTTTTGGTTGCATGTAAAATCAAAATTCTTAACTTCATAAACTAGAAATTTCTTGCATTATATATTATATAATAAATTATTTTAAAATTATGTTTTATGTGTTTATTATACGTGAAAATTTCCAAAGCTTAAGACAACAATAGTGGGACTTTTTTCTTAAGACTGGGAACATTACACGCACACCAACGTGAGTAATTTGACAACGTCGGTGAGAGCTGCCACGCATACATAACTAATGACTGGCCTCACAGTGTCGTTCACGAAGGTTTCATCTGTTTAGAAATCTGTGGCCTAAATATAGAAAGTAGGATTGTTTTCATGAGTTTTAACTACATTTCATATCTCATGTTTTCAGTTATCCAAACCACTGATATGATAACATTATCTTGCCCAACATTTTTGACTTACTACATCAAGTGCAAGAATTTTAAGTACCTATAAAATTATGTGTATGTACAAATGATTAATAAAAATATTTCTTGCCTTAAGCTATGAACTAAAGAGTAAGTAAATACTATTTGAAATTAAATGTAGATTTGGTACATTAATGTTAAGGTGAGGTGGGGTAAGACTATCACAGGGGCAAGAATAACACTCAGAAATATCTCGATATGTATAGCGTAATTCCCAATGCCACGATATCGGTACAACAGTAAAGTCGTAAATATTCTGAGTTCAACTCATAGATGTCGCTGATACTCAATGATATTGCCAACAGAACAAAATGAAATCTGTCAGACGCGTCACACTTTTCGGAAAGCGTTTGGTTGCGTACATGTGTTTATATTTTGCCACTAAAAAGTGAATAAAGTGAAGTGTTCAGTAAGTAAGTACCATAATATTTGTACTCGCTTTTAAGAACTAAGATTATTTTCTTGTAAAACAAACGATTTACTTGAATTTTCTACGAATCAAAAACTTAACCTAAAAACATCCAAGTGGGGTAAGACAATCAGTTTTTTGGGGGCAAGACTAACGTACGTTAGTCTTCCCCCAAATCAGGTGTAATAAACATTCCAGTTGAGGTTTTTTTTATTGTAACTACCTAGAAAATAATTTTAAGGTTTAATGTCACGAAAGTGGCGACGGAAGCTAATTGAAATAAAAAATGTTATCAGATTCAACCTGATGAAATAAAGATATTTACGACATTTTTATACAGGGTACTTAGTGAATAATCATTAACACACACACACACACACATTTGTAATTTTCCCCAAGGAACATGTGTCGAATTATAAAAAAAAAACCTCATTTCGGTAGCTGGAAGAGGCAATTTTATTTCTCATAATCCGACCTATGTTCTTTTAAGAAAGTTGTTTGGTATTATGAGTACAATCTTGTGTTAAACGATCGTTCGCTAATTACCAGGCATGTCATATAGCATAAGCATGTAATGAACGGGCTAAACGGGCGTATTATAGTTTTAGGCGTTGCCTCGCCACTTTCGTGATATTTAACCTTAACTAAATCGATAGACATTATTGTAAGTACTTAGATAAATAAATATTTTAGGATAAGTCATTATAAAACTAACATTGCACCTACATGTGGTTTTTTTTCAATTCAATTAAATCGTTTGTTCTTTTATAATGTAAACGCAACTCATATTTTTGTTACAGAATAATGCAAGATGGTCCGAAACTATCAAAGAAAAACCGACCGAGCGGCTGCCTATAGCAGAGAACATTTATTAGAAGCTGTGGAAAAGGTTAAGAGCGGCGAGTTGTCAGCTTACAGAGCTTCTCTGGCATACAAAATTCCCCGACCAACCATAGTAGCCCGAGTCCACGGTAGATATGGATTAAAATCTAAATCTTTAGGGAGAAGTACAGTTCTTACTCCAGAGACAGAGAAAAAATTAGCCAAAAACCTACATATTATGGAAAAATATGGATTTGGTCTCAACAGACAAGAAATGTTGGAACTTGTTGGAAAATATATTGCCAAAATAATATCCTAATAATTTTAAAACGGCATACCCGGAGAAGATTGGTTTTTATTGTTTAAGAGCCGGCATGCTTTGTCTATTAAGAAACCTCAAGCCGTGGAAAATTCGCGTAAAAAAGCATGTAACCCGTGGGTTATTTACTCTTATTATGATTTATTGAAAAAGACCTTGGATGAGCTGGACCTGCACGATAAACCATCACAAATTTGGAACTTGGACGAAACGAGCTTTAGCAAGGACCCCAGTAAAACCAAAGTCGTAGGCCTTCGTGGTTATGCTTCGACGAGAACAATTGCATCACCTGGCAAAGATAACACAACAGTTTTGTTGGGATGCAGTGCAGCTGGTGGCAAAACACCTCCGCTTATAGTATATAAGGGCAAAAATCTTTGGGACGAATGGATTTCAGAAGAGGGCTTTCCCGGAACTGTTTATGCGGCTACTACGAACGGATGGATGGAGACTGAGGTATTTGAAACATTTTTTCAAAAGGTGTTTCTACCCACCGTAGGTGATAGACGGCCAGTATTATTGGTTTACGATGGTCACTCTACGCACGTAGGGATCAATATTATCGAAAAAGCAAGAGATGCAGATATTACCATACTGAAAATACCACCACACACGAGCGATAATTTACAGCCGTTGGATTTAGCTGTCAACAAGTCGTTTAAAGACAAATGGGACCAAAGTTTAGTTAAGTGGCAAAGGCTACATGTTGGTCAAGCTTTGCCTAAAAAAGAATTTTCCAAATTGATTGGTCAAATCTGGGCCCAAATTGATCCCCAGGTTTGCGTAGCTGGGTTCCGTAAAGCCGGGATTTTTCCTTTAATAGCAAACAGTCCTCAAGAAAAATTTCACCAGGACCAACTTATGGAGTGGAAAAGGCAACAGGAACAGCCCACCAAACGTAATGAGATAACCACGTCATCTACTGCTATTTCAAAAGATCTCAGGGTTCAGATCCAAACTGCAGTTCAGCTACTTCCTGGTACTTCATCAACTAAAGACCAGTTTTTTTATTTCAAAACAATCTGATAGGGTGGTTGAAAAAGTGTTAAGACCATTTTTGGTTCCTTCATTGCTGTCTGTTTGCTTGAGTCGCTGGAATTGTTGTAATCAAGCAAATATCGCATCGGAGCAGTCTTTTTTTGCAAAGAACTCAAAACCCTCAACGAGTATCGCGTCGGAACAGGTTCATAACGAGCAATCTTTTATTGCAAAGAACTCTAAATTCCCAAAAGTTACTATTCTCGAAGATCGTCCTGTTAAGCTCAACGTTACTTTTGAAGATCTCTTGCTCGAAAAAATAAGCGCAGGAACGCATAATGTTAATAAGCGCAAAAAAATAGCTAGTGGGGCCGAAATAATAACATCTGAAGGTGTATACAGAAAACAAAAAGAACTTGAAGAAGAAAAAATCAGAAAAATGAAACAAAAAGAGGAGAAACAATTACAAAAAAATACCAAAGTAAAAAAAGCGAAAAGAGAAAAGAAGACCGACAACAATAACGGAGAGAGAAAAGAAAAAGTCTGAAAAGTAAATCTTCTCAATTAAAGACTGATGATTCCACTAGTGAAAGTGACATGGATATAGAATTGATGGATGAGAGTGATGTAGAAAATGAAGATTACTTCACAGAACTTGTACAGGCAAATGAAGATGATACTGATGTTGTTGTAGAATGTGAAGACAGCTATAACAATAATTATGATGAACCACCAACAAGTACCGTCCTCAAAGGCCAATGGCTCTTGGTAAAATTTACTACTAAAACGAGTGTTAAACATTACATTGGAGTAGTTACAGATTTGAACTGTGACGGTATCCCAACTGTAAAGTTTGTCAGGAAAAGTACATTTAGAGGCGGTGAGAACGCAAGTACATTTGTTTTTCCAAATGTACCTGACATCTGCGAAGTCAGACATTTTGACGACATAGAATGCAAGCTACCCGACCCAATGATAGGACGAAGAGGAAAAGTATTTTTCAAAATGTCTTTTCAAGGCTATAATATTCAATAGATTTTTAATAATATAATGTAAATTTAAGTTACCATAAATACAAAGTTCCTACTACTTGTAAACAAGTGTCTCGTTGTCTGAGACTAAATTAGTGCCATACTTAATAATAAGAAGAAAAAAAGTTTTATGATTGTTAAGAAGTTTAATAAAGAATTCATAGTGTTATCCTTAACTCTGTTCATTTATTTATATCTTCTGACTTAAAACGAAACTGACTTCAGAATTAACACCCAAAGGTTTTGTACCTCTGATTGCGATAGTATGTTAGTCTTACCCCAAATTGGTATAATCAAAAATTACTGCAAAAATGAACTTTATTCTAAGAAAATAGATTCTAAATTTAAATGAACATATTTGAAGAAGTATGATTTTGTTTCAGAAAAAGCATTAACTCCATATTTTGCACAAAATATTGCTACTGTTATTCTTACCCCATTCCCTTGGGGAAGACTACCAGTTTTAGCTACCTACATTATTTTAAATTATACAAGCTCAGAACACATCAATTGGAATGTATTCATTATTTTATGAAAACATAAGGATTTTGCGTATATGTGTCATCGTCAACTTAAAGATAGTTCAAACAGTTTAGTCATAAAATCCGATTTATGCTGTCCAGTAGAAAACTATGTTTGACTTACCCCACCTCACCTTATAAGTATATTTGTTGTGATGTTAAGTTTAAATTTATTTTCTAATGTTCTTACAATGTACTTCTATACAAACGAAGATATTTACATACAACGATACAACACGCATTCACGCCCTACGGTGCGTGGTGCATGTCAATGTTTGGATCACCATATTAAAACGCTCCACACAGGAGTCCCTTTCTTTGTAGGTAAACAACACAAAACAACAAAGAGTCCCTTTCTTTGTAGGTAAACATTTCAATAGATTTCATAAAATAATCTAGATGACACATCTTTATGTTTAACCCTCTACACACGAGCCCTAAAATCAGAGGAAATTACGTAAAACTAGTGGGGAGGACCCTACATCGCAAAATAAATCACCAAACATATGGTGCGATGAAGGCTCCTCCCCACTACTTTTACGTCATTTCCTCTGATTTTAGGGCTCGTGTGTAGCGGGTTAAACACAAAGATGTGTCATCTAGATTCTTTTATGAAATCTATTGAAATGTTTACCTACAAAGAAAGGGACTCTTGTGTGGAGCGTTTTAATACGGTGATCCAAACATTGACATGAACCACGCACCGTAGGGCGTGAATGCGTGTTGTATCGTTGTATGTAAATATCTTCGTTTGTATAGAAAACACGAACAGTCCCACACACCGAAAATGCATCCACGCGCGTTCATGCAGATCACACACCTACATGCGGAGAAACACGCACCCCCGCGCGTGGATGCGGATGAGACACAAGGTATGGTACACTCAGGCCCGGAGTTCCGTGCGCTATTTTGAAGGGGCTGACGTGTGTTTGACTGAAATGATCAACCGTGAATTCACAAAACGCAAAAACGCGCGTGAGTGCGTGACAAAACCAGCACGATGAATCATCTGCACTCCCTCAAGTACGCGTGTAGATGCACCGACATTCAACATGCAGCGTGGTACGTGTCAGCGTGTGGATCAACTAAATAGAGCTAAAGAGTATTTTTTTGTTCAACACAAATCAGGGAATAGTAGAGTGATTTAAAAAAATTCTGAAAGCTTGTTTCATAGGATAGACTACGAACGGTATAAAAATACTGCTAGCTATGGGTCACAACTAGCATATTTTTGGATGGCCTATCTTTATTGTGAAAAATATAACTAATGTTGTTGAATATATTCACAGATTGTAAATCAATCAAATAAAACATACATAGTATGGATCTCTTATAATCCTGTCGCCTTTAGGATCAAAGTCACCAAACATTAATAACTTTGCCTTGCTTCCTTTTGGGGCTTTTCTGTTCAAATCTTTCATATTGGCTTCGTCCATGCCAAATATGTAATCATAGTAATTGAAGTCTTCAGAGGTTATCTGAAAATGACCAAACAGATTATTACTAGCATCCAGAGATGCGATTTATTTGAAATACTTCTATTTAAAATGCAAATACAAAATGCAAAATACCTATTTTGTATTTTGCATTTAAATACCTTTTAGCAAAAAGCATTTTGTATTTTATTTGAAATACCTTTTGAGACGTATTTTGCATTTTAATATTCATTTCCAAATACAAAATACTTTGTCATTAAGTTTAGCCAAAAAAATATGAAACGAACGGATAACGATAACGGATAACACCAAATTTGTCCGATAGAGGCGTCTGCTAGCTATGCGCGCACTTTTTTTAACCCCGACCAAAAATAGGGATGTTATAAGTTTTACGTCGATGTCTGTGGCACCGTAGAGCTCAAACGGATGGACCGATTTTGATGCAGTTTTTTTTCTTTGAAGGTTAATTTTTGTGCGGTGATTTTTTTTTAGCTATTCTTGATTGATATCGATTCAAGAAAGCCGCCTCCACAAAATAGCGGACAAAATATTTCTTCACAACCTTCCTCAACATGGTTGCCAAATGAAAGGGCTTGACTAGTAGAATACTATGCACTATGACGAATTTCAAATCCAAGATGGCCGCCACCACAAAATGGCGAAACACATTTATTTTTTCACTACTCCCTCAATATGGGTAGCCAATGAAAGGGCTTGACTAGTAGAATGTTGTACAGTAAAGTTAATCAACATTTTTAATTTTGTTCATTTTTAGCTTTTTTTCATTTTAGTTTAGCCAAATGGCAAAATACGGGACTCTTATAGATTTGTCATGTCTGTCTGTCCGTATGTCACAGCTACTTTTCTCCGAAACTGTAAGAGCTATACTATTGAAACTAGGTAAGTACCTAGATGTATTCTGTGAACCGCATTAAGATTATCATACAAAAAGTAGAAAAAATAAACAATACATTTTGGGGTGTCCTTTACATACTGAAACTCAAAATTTTTCTTCCATCAAAACCATACGTGTGGTTTATCTATGGATAGGTCTTCAAAAATGATATTGAGGTTTTTTTTTCTAAACGGTTTAGTTTGCGCGAGAGACTTTTCCGACAAAAATAAAAAAGGGCATAATGTCTAAACTATCAATGAAAATTGGTTTGAATAAGATCTAGTTAGTAGTTTTATTTTATTACGTCATAAATTTACCATTGTTACAAGAACAAAATTAAAAATTGAAAAATTGACCCCCGACTACCTCGGATTTGTTATCTGTACAACATTCTATTAGTTTGATACCCATATTAAGGGAGTTGTGAAAAAAGAAATGCATTTCGCCATTTTGTGGAAGCGGCCATCTTGGATTTGACATTTGTCACAATGCAATGTATTCTACTAGTCACGTCACATCAAGTACCCTTTCGTTTGATACCCATGTTGAGGTAGGCTGTGAAAAAATATTGTGTCCGCCATTTTGTGGAGGCGGCCATCTTGAATCGATATTAACCAAACATAGCTAAGAACATCCGCACGGATAACTTTCAAATAAAAAACCTCATTGAAATCGGCCCATCCGTCGGCGACAGACAGACAGACATCGACGTTAAACTTATAACACCCCGTTTTAGGTCGGGGGTTAAAACACTGATTAAAGTAACAACGAACTACAAGAACTTTTATCAAGTATGTTACTTGCTGCTATGGAAACCTTCATGGGCAAGTCCGACTCGCACTTGACCACTTTTATTCTTCTTTGGTCAGAGTGAGCGCCTTATGTCTGACTAGTGTCAGACAATGTCAATGTAGACAGTCCAGGGTCCAGTTGTTATAAAGAAAAGTGTAATAAAAAAAAAAATAAGTTACACAACCAACCCAAATAAATGGCAACACAATTCACAAAATGGAGACATAGCTCTCTTTTCGTTAGTCTAGTTTTTCTGGACTTGGTGTATAGAAATACTCTGAGACAACCTATGTAGAAAAATACACTATTAAGTTATCAATAGTAACTATATTATATCTCATTCTCACAACTTTTTTGATCCCTCCATAACCAAAATGGCATGCATAAGATGCCATGTTATTAGTTTTTGTTCGGTTCGGCATTATGTCTCTATTAACATGATAAATACCTAAAATAAAAATAAATATCTGAGATTTGGTCAAAAGGTATTTTATTTTGAAAAGGTATTTTGAAAATACCTATTTTGCATTTAGCATTTGAAATACAAAACTCAAAACCATTTTGTATTTTGCATTTAAAATAGTAAATCTGAAAAGTATTTTGCATTTTGTATTTAAATGCTTTTTTTAAAACCATTTTGTACATCTCTGCTAGCATCTATAGATATGTATATATAAATACCATACTTTACCATGTTTACTGTATTAAAATTATGTTAAAATCCTGTTAGAAATAAACCCAAGTAATTATTCATTGTTTGTATTTCACTAAAAATATGTACAAATACCCTATCATGGGTTATATACCCCCATGTTGTCTACCTAATCTATAGGAAACTGGCCTTCTCTTACAAGGAGAGAGTTAAAACCACGGAGCTAATACAAAGAGGAGCAGCCCTAAGCAACTGTGCACTGTGATTTTCAACTAGGTCCTGACGTCATCATGGTGGGCGGGGCCTAAGTTAGTATGCTATCAGCGTTCGTCAGGCGCACATGTGAGGAGACTCGCATTAAGGCCGTCGCAGACGTAGCTGTAATAAATATATATTTTCATATTTTCGTGACGTCAGCAAAATATACCGTAATATATTACGGCATATTCATATTATGGCATATTAACATAGCAAGACATATTTTGAGTGTCAACAGCATGTGTCAACATTGTCTGAGCGCACGTCACAAGTCTTTTGATATTTTTAACCCCCGACGCAATAACGACGGGGTGTTATAAGTTTGACATAACTGTACGTGTTTGTAGCATCGTAGCTCCCAAACGGATAAACCTATTTTGTTTTTGGTTTGGGTAAACTCGATGGGGTAATGTCGTTAAATTACCAAGCTCATATGGTCATCTTCCAGTTTCATTATCAGACCCTGATAACCATCAAGCACCAAAGTACTCGTCAAGACGAATAAAACGAGCTCAATCTCGATGGTGTTATGTCGTTTAGTTACAAGATTCCTATGGTTATTTTCCAGCTTCATCATCAGACCATGGCTTCCATCTAGCACCAAGACAACTAAAACGATCCTAGATTTGATGGGGTTTCGTCGTTTCATTACAGAGTTCCCTATGACCCACTTCCAGATCCATCATCAGACCTTGGTTAAGATCGGTTAATATGATGAAACACGCTGTACATTCAAAATATGTCTTGCTATACCATAATTTATATGAATATGCCTTAATATATATTACGGTATATTTTGGTGACGTCACAAAAATATATATTATAGCTGCGTGTGTGGACACTCGAGGATTTGTATAGAAAATATACGGAAATATGTCCAGCTATGAAAGATGAAAATATATATTACAGCTACGTCTGTAACGGCCTTTATAAGTACGTCCTATCTCATTAAAACTTTTGACATCTAGTTTACGATAGCTGAACTATGTAGTAACATCAACATCAACCTAAGCTAGTAGTTTTGCTATTAGCCGATAGATGGAATATTGAGAAGTGGGCGGGGCTTAATACCCCTCTCAGTGCCCCCCTCATCCCGCAAACTATCACGCGTCGTTTCATACGAAACTACACCTCCTCTTTGTATTAGCTCCGTGGTTAAAACCATAATCCACCACCCTGGCCGGGTTGGTGGATGACACATGACTTCGAAAGATTCTAAGTACATGTTGTTTACAATGACTAATAAACACAAATATTTCTACATGATAGAGATATTTGGGCTCAACGATTATGGGTCACACGAGTGTTCAATATTTTGCATTGACAATAAAGGTCCAGTAAGATTAAGTTGTGGCTGTAGTGTGACTGAAAACATGTTACGTTTACAAGTAAATTGAAACAGAAATTGTAATATCTGTAACATTTAGTTGAAACTTACTTGTCTTGCGTGATTATTGTATGGAACATTGTGTGCTTTCATTGTATCAATAGCACGCCAGTCAGGTGGGTTACCAACATGCCAGCCACCAATTGCTGCACTATCTATTTCCCACTCATCTCCCACATCCAAGTCATTTACTGTTTTCTGAAATACTCCTTCAGCAATGGGTGACCTGCAGATGTTACCTATACAAGATTTTAGAAAATAATCAAAATCATTCAAACATACAGCCAGTTAATGTTATAGTGAGGATGTATTGGTGCATTCTTCATAGACTAGGTCCTATTTGCAACTTAAATTCAAGGTACCTACTACCTGTTGAATTTAAGTTATGGGCAGACATTTACATGTTGATTGAAAATTAAAATTTCCACAACAGTATTTTTGTAATATTTAGATAATAAAAAATTGATTAAGTTGTGAAAACTGTTGTTTCACTAAGGAATTGAATTTAATCTTAGGAAGACATACATACTTTAAAAGGTTGCCTGAGCCAGGCTCTCTTTATTTTATTAAATTAGGTATTTAATATAATAAAGGTACCTACCTAGTACAAGTGTGTATGTTGTAGTATTTGTTAGGAGAACCCTTGAAATATCAGTATAGTATGTTCGGGTAAGATCGGAAATGGGGTAAGACCATATGAATTAAATTTTTATCTAATTTCGAATAATTTTCAAACAGTTGTAAGATTAAATAGGACACCATTTTATCGTCCCGTGACCCATAGTTTCTGTTTATCGCTCCGGCAAATCAGAAATGTGCTGTGTGTGAGTTAGTAAATTTAGCAACATATTTATTTATTTATTTTATTTTATTATTTAGTTTAGAAAATGAAAGATCAGATGTATTCTTCTTATGGAATCTGTCTTCTAAGCAATAGAGGCTACTATTAGTTGTAGTCCGAACTTGCCCTTTGGTGGTAAATATGTTATCGGTGGTAAATATGTCATTGTGATCATAAAAGATAAAGCTTGTTCTGGCCGTCTACAACAAAATCTATTTAACCTGTAGGACAGACAAAATTCTCACGTACACTCTGTCTATCCGTTAGGAATTGTAGATTTATTTTAACGATGTGACATAAATTGATCTCTCTTGCGATTTATAACTGATAAATCGCAAGACTATGCTAACTAGTCAAAAATCCGTCAGGAATTACCATCGATATGATTAAAAAAACGAAGATGAGGTATGCTATAATCTAAAAAACATAACGTGGCGAAAATTTGATTGAAAAATTTTAAATTTTTGCATCGCCATAGTAGAAGCGCGTTTGCCGCTTCTGCCGTTTTCAAGAGTTCGATGGGAATTACCCCAACGCACCTTATGCATTACATTTGATCTACAGTTGTTTGTGTCAGGTTGATTTGTGATGATTTTAACACAAAATTAATATTTTCTTTTGTGAAGATTAATGCATTAAACCATCGATATAAAGTAATCGATATAGAGTAATATGTATTAAGATCTTTGCATAAACTTATAATACGATAGGTAGGTACCTATGTAGTATCAATAGGCTCCTTCGCAACACTACTGTTATGAAATGAAAATCATATTCTCTGCACAGATCACTATAAAATTATTGATTATTATATATATTAGATTCTCTGGATGGGGTGTAGGATATAAATACCTACCCAATGTATTATTTTATTTGGTACGAAGTATCGGCAAATGACGTCTTGAATACAATACATAGGTAAGTACCTACCTACTTAAGTTTTAGGACTGTGGCAAGCACATTCTTTAAAAGCTGTTTATAACTTACCCAGGCAGATAAAAAGAGCTTTCTTCTTTTCAGTACTCATTTTACGAAAAATTTGTTAGAAAAAAATATAAATAAATATAAACCTATAGTCCGTTCCACGGAGAGTTGTAGAAAATGTAAACAAAGGTGCTACCATAACATAAAAATCGTTTAACCTTAGTATTTTTTTAAAACTGTCTTAAAATATTTTTCAGAAATATGATACGACTTTACTGTGGTCTTAAATACAACATACTTGGATTTGTATTGATCAAATAATTATTTAATTAGTTATCTTGAAAGTTATAAATAGTAATAGTAGAATGTGGTAGATATGGTTTTAAACAGTGGCAATTTGATCTATGTTTCTCAAACTGCGAAATATGCGAATAAATGTAAAGTGAAGGACAAGTTCACTATGATATGATATGAATATGATGTTAAAACCGGCAAAGTCAGACTGCTTTTAATAATCATCATAAATTAAAAAAAAAATATTTAAGTGTTTAAAACTAGTCTATGTTATTATAAATAGATTTTAGAACTGACCATTTAAGACCATTTAGATCTCTATTCTTTAGTCGTAGAAGTCAACAAACAAGACATATAATATCATAATACGAGGGTCAAACTGAAAGTTCTTAGAAAATCAAAAACTGATTACATTAGCCAGTTATTAGTTTTATTATATCTTTTCAAAATATTGTCCATTCACGTCAATACACCGCTGCATGCGATGGAACCACTGGGAAAAGCACGTTGCCCACTCGTCCTTAGGGGTCTCTTCAATGGCGTCGCGATACGCAGCCACCGCTTCTTCAGCATTCATAAACCGCTTTCCTTTAAGTTTTTTCTTTAATTTTTGAAAGTAAATAAAAATCACAAGGCGCGAGGTCGGGGCTATACGGCGGGTGACCCAGTAATTCAACGTTTGATGTCGCCAAATAGTCGATCGTTCGCTTGGCGGTGTGCGATGAGGCGTTGTCGTGGTGAAGGAGGATCCTACTGCGAGGTCGTTTCTCTCGAACTTTTTCCAAGACAAGTGGCAAACAATTGGTAGTGTACCATTCTGCAGAAACTGTTTTTTGATCCTCTAACACAATTGTTGCGAAATGACCTATCCTTCCAAAGAACGAGGCCACCATTTTTTTCCCCGCACTTCGATCTCTCTTCACTTTAGTTGGCAACTCCTCGAAAGGAAACCCACTGAGCAGATTGTCTTTTGGTTTCAGGATCATAACAGTAAATCCAGCTTTCGTCACCTGTTAGTATGTCGAACACAGCATTTGAGCCGGTATCCGTTCTTTTGAAAAACTTTTTTTCACAAATCTACACCTGATAACCAACGTTCGACAAACTCACGGGTCGTCAAATGATTATTACACAAAAAAACATTTCACAAATTGGTTACATCTCAAAATATTTATTTGACAAACTTTCATTACATAACGTATTATTTGACAATTGATTCGTTTAATATTTTAGTTAACTAACAAATGTTTAAAAACAAAACCAACACTTGACACATTTTTATTTTACAGAGTGTTGTTTGACAAACATTTCAAATTATATTTTAATTACTTAACAACTTAAACATAAAAACAATTTCATTTAACAAAAAATAAAATCAAATTCTATATCATTGGCAAATTTTTTGGCCATGCCACTGCTCTGGATTTTTCTGAAAATAAAATACATAAAAAAGCTGTTTAGTTCATCGGACCGGTTAGGTAACTTAGGACCCAGATCCGACTCAGAGCACCCCGACTTCACCTAGTCTTGTCGCTACTACCCCTAGAGTGTATATAAAAAGTGCGGGAGCCAGAAGCTCAAGGGAGGTCCTGAGTGGAGCGAGCGCAGTGGAGCGCAGGCCGAGTATGGAGAAGCGACACTCAGGGCTGACCGCAGAGCTTCTGGCGGGAACCCACCCGGAGTCAAATCTTAGTAATAGATCCTAATCGGACAGGTTAGGTCAAAACTCTGTGACAGGACCTAATCAGAACGGTTAACTCCTATGGACAATTTAATGGGTAATTTTTTTGATTTTGTACCTAATTTCACAACGGAAGATTTTTTTGGTAAATGTTAAATTTGTAAAATGAATAAAATATGAAACAAAAAATGTACAAATAACAAAATATCATTCGGTGCATTGTCTAAATGTAACGTTTGCCGTATAAATGGTTATAAAATGATGGTTTGTAAAATAAAACATTTGTTGATGTAAGACATTTTTGAAATAAAGATTATGCAAAACGTTGTTTTTAAAATGAAACATTTTTGTGGTGTAAAGTTTTCGTAATGAATATTATACGATTAGTTGGTTTTAAAGTGATGTTTTGTCAAAAAATGTTTGTGAAACATTAGTGAACCATTTGAGCCACCTCCGTTAAATCTTTCAATCATTTTACGGCACCAATCCACACGATGGAGTTTTTTGAGCCTCAGTCAAATTATGAGGTATCCACCGGGCGCAAAGCTTCCTGACCGCTAAATGTTCGTGTAGGATTTTGTGCACTTGACTCATACCGATGCCTAAGCTTGTCCGAATCTGCTGATAGGTCACTCTTTTGTCAGTCTCTATCATACGCCGCACAACACAGATGTTATCTTCAGTCGTCGCCGTAGAAGGCCGTCCCTCACGTAAATCATCAGTGAGATTAGTGCGACCACGTTTAAACTCATTAAACCAGTTGTAAACTGTCGCACGAGATGGGGCTTCATCGTGAAAGGCCAATCGTAGTCTATCATAACTTTCTTGTTGACTTAAATGACATCGAAAGTCATAAAAAAATCATTGCACGAAAATTTTCTCGTGTTAAATTCATGTTGACGTGACACAGCCAATTTTCTATTTGCCGCCAAATCGTAAAACAAATGACAAATTAATGAAGTATATACTCAGTAATATTGGCAAAGAGTTCTATTTTCAAATTATAGAATTATTTTTTTATTATATTGTTTATAAGTGGCCAGTTCTAAGAACTTTCAGTTTGACCCTCGTACTGAACTTTGATCTCACTTCACTTAAGCATACGCATGTTTCTGAAGGAATACCATTACTTTTTGCACGTAAATTATAAGACGTTTACCTAATGAACCACCAAATAATGTCTATTTATTCGCAAGAAAATCTACTAATACTTATTATAAGTGTAAAAGTTTGGATGTACGTTGCTCAATCAAGTTGAATCAGCTAAACGGCTCAGGTTTAAACGCGGAACACGGTTAGATTATGATCTGGAACGTATAGGTAAAAGTTTATTTTTATGGAGGGGAAAATTACGGAAAAGGGATCTAAGTGGGTAAATTTGCAGGACGCTGCTCACATAAGCAACCCACTAAAAGTTCCTTGCTTGGGCTATAATTCTTTGAAAGACTTCGAAAATTTTTAGGAACATGGCAGTTTGCTCAAGATGTTTTCTTTTACTGTTAGCAGCATTACGCTCATGAATTCGAAAAGGCAGAGGTGGACGTGAGATTAAGGGACTGCATCTGCATATTGACGTGACAAGACCACCCGAGCCGAGCAATAACTTAATGTTAAAATAATAAATGTAAAAACAACTTAATGTAAAAACAGAACGCTCATTAACAAATTTGTTTTGATGTAAAATCTTATATTAGGATAGATGAAAACACTACCCAGTATTCAATACATTTTAAAATTAATTGCAACAGCAGCTAACGCAGTAGAAATTAATTGAATTTTTGAATGAATTACACCCACCACTCTTAT
Organism: Ectropis grisescens; assembly: GCA_017562165.1. NCBI lineage: Eukaryota > Metazoa > Arthropoda > Insecta > Lepidoptera > Geometridae > Ectropis > Ectropis grisescens. The sequence goes on from CM029771.1 coordinate 23,119,628, forward strand.
TAAAAAAATATCCAATGGGGCACTTAATATTAAAACTATTTGAATCTTCTCAGAATGGGTAGGAATAGTGCCACCAATATCTTTTGTGTGCCACCATTTGTTTTGTCATTTTACTTACCTTATTTGTTAGTTACGGAATCAAGTATAAGGGCCACGTTAGCTATATACTCAGACGGGATTTCTCTCTCTCTCTCTCTCTCTCTGCCACACGATGGACCCGGCACCCGCACGGTGAATCCATGGAATGCTAAGAAGATCGTCTCATATATATATATATATTTGACTATTTAGCGTCTGCATAGGATGAACGGCATTTGTGAGTGCGACGTTGCCAGCTAGTTTAGATTTACTTTCTCTTTCTTTTACTTCAATTTCGTAAGATCTATAGTTATACGGATGCCCGATATTTTTATATTCTTTATTATTATCTATCTACAAATTTATTGTCACAATATTAAGGTATTGAAATTGTTATAAGGCGTCTTGTTGGAGTGTGGATTAAAGGACATAGCGACTCACTAGGTAATGACGCAGCAGATGAACTGGCCAAAAGGGGAGCAAAGACAAAGGTACATGGACCGGAACCACTAATGCCTATACCCCAGGCTCAAATAAAAACATGGCTGCGTAGAAATACTGAAGACGCCCATCTAACAGAATGGAATAACAATGAAGGATGCAGGCAAACAAAAAATGCTATTCCGGAAGCATCCAAAAAACTTGCCCGCAACCTCATCAGACTAAACAGGGACAAAATTCGTAAAGTTATAGGTATAATAACTGGTCACTGTCCCTTAAATAAGCACCTATTTACCATAGGTGTAACAGACAGTCCTCTATGCAGAGGATGCATGGAGAAAGAAGAAACGCCACAGCATGTACTCATGGAATGCAGCAGTGTGGCGAATCAACGGGCAGAATTCCTCCAATCTCCGTCGTCTGTTCCGGATGCCTGTCGCAACCATAATCGGATGCTTGCTTTCTGGGACTGCCTAGGCTGGTTGGAGTAGGAAAGGGAAGTGTGAGTCACGCACAATGGCCCAACTAAAGAGGCTAGGTGCGGAAAAGGCCCCGCCAAACTAAACTAAACTAAACTAAGGCGTCTTGTTGTGAACGATCACAGTTGAATGAATTGTGTGATAAATGTATGTCACACTTCCACGTAAGTGTCCATTCCATTGTTACTAATTAGTAACAATGGATTTTGACAAAGTTTAGTAAACAATTACTTAATAAGATAAAAAAATTAAGCTCCTATTTATGAGATTTTTACATTAATAATCGCAGGTATTTGGGGTCTGATGGTGTTGTGTGTGAATTGTCCACCAACATTTATTTATTTTTTATTAATTTAAGACAAATAGGTACGTAATAACCTCATTTGTGGATCAACACAAATGTAAATAAGATAAAATCGGGATTGTATCCTGCCATGGACTGAACCAATATTATATATAGACGTCCAATGTATATATGGATGTGCAATATGATATACGGACGTCCAATATCTATATACGGACGCCTAATAGTTATATACGGATGTTCAATAGCCTGGCCACTTCAATTATAAAAATACGGCGCTATGTGAAACAGTTATGTTTGGCAACGAGCTACTGTATGGTAGTAATACACACATTTATCCCTAGTAGAAACAAACGGGTGCTGAGTTTCTGAAAGCGGGTGGAAAACGGTTACTTAAAGTCCATCAGAAGCTGTTCTACTCCGTCATACTTGACGGTAATACGCCAGAAGCGTGGAGCTGAAGTGTGGTGGTGCTCTTCTACAAAAAAGGTGACATCACTTTGTTGAAGAAATACATACCCATCTCACTTCTGAGCCACGTTTGTAAGTAATCACGAATCGTCTCGCACGCAGGTTTGACGACTTCCAGCCACCCAAACAAGCCAGTTTCCAAAAATATTGGTAGACAATTCACCCACAACACCATCTGACCCCAAACTAAGCAAAGCTTGTACTATGGCAGCCAGATAGCTGATATAATACTTATAAAATTTACTTACTTATAAAATACTATAGTACGAGTCCCACAGACCATATCCATACACTTCGGCAGATTATACAGAAAACCGACGGGTATAATCGGCTACTATGTATAGCGTAGGTATACCGAAGTGTTGAAGTGTTTATACAACAAAGCCACCATGTCTATCCGTCTTCAGGACCAATGCACAAATCTGATCCAAATGCAAAAAGGGGAGACAGGGAGACGTTATCTCTCCGGAACTGTTCACCGCTGCATTGGAGGATATTTTTAAACTTTTAAACTAGAATGGATATGGTATCAACATTAATGGTAAATACATCACCCACCTTCGATTTGCCGACGATATAGTCATTATGACTTTGGCTCAGTGCTCAGAGACCTCAACAGGTAGGGCTAAAAATGAACATGGGTAAGACACAAAATCATGTCAAATGCCCATGTTGAACCCATACCGGTCCATTTTAAAACGGCAGTATCGAAAGTGGCGACCATTACGCTTATCTAGGTCAGATGATCCAGTTAGGCAGATCAAACTTTGACAAGGAGGTCAGCCGACGAATCCAACTCGGATGGGCAGTGTTTGGCATCACATCTTCTCGCCAGAAATATTACAAACTCTCATGGCGAAAGTTTATAATCAGTGTGTGTTACCAGTGATGATATATGGTACTGAGACGTGGTCGCCAACTATTGCATATTGGCATGATATGCAAACTCAAAGTTGCGCAACGGACAATGGAGAGAGCTATGCTTGGAATTTCACTGCGTGACAAAATCCGCAAGGAGGAAATCCGCAGAAGAACGAAGGTCATCGTCATAGCTTTTAAAATTAGCAAGTTGAAGTGGCAATGGGCAGGCTGCAGATGATGATGTATAGCGTATATAGGCTATGAGAAAGCCTTCGATTTCATCGAAACCTGGGCAGTGCTTCAGTTTTTCCAGCGTTGAAGTGTATAACAGCAAAGCCACAATGTCTGTCCGATTACAGGATCAGTGCACAAAACATATCCAGCTACAGAAAGGCGTGAGGCAGGGAGATGTTATATCTCCGAAACTGTTCACACCTGTACCGGTTATTGTTGGCAATACAACACTCGAAGTTATTGGCGAATACGTTTACCTAGGTCCTAGGTAGGTTTAAATAGGTAGATCCAACTTTGACAAAGAGGTCCAGCGAAGGATCCAACTCGGATGGGCAGCGTTCGCGAAACTTCGGCCCATCTTTGAGTCCAAAATACCCCAATTCCTAACGACAAAAGTATTTAAGTAGTGCTTGTTGCCCGTGATGGCTTATGGAACTGAGACGTGGTCCTTAACTGTGGGCCTCAACACGAAGCTCAAAGTTACACAGCGAGCTTTGGAGAGAGCTATGTTTAGAGTCTCTCTCTACGCGACCGAATCCGTAATGAGGATGTTCGCAAAAGAACGAAAGTGGCCGACATAGCTCAGAATAAGAAAGCTGAAGTGGCAATGGGCTGGCTACATCGCTCGCAAAACTGACAACCGATGGGGAAGAAAGGTTCTCGAGTGGCGACCACGAACCGGAAGACGCAGTGTTGGACGGACTCCCACTATATGGACAGATGACCTCACAAAGGTCGCTGGAAACCGCTGGTTGCAGGTTGCGCAGGACCGTTTGCTGTGGAAATCTAGGGGGGAGGCCTATGTTCAGCAGTGGACGTTTTGCGGCTGATGATGATGAGAGATGACGAGGAACAAATGGGAATTACTGGCAGTATGAAGAAATATTTTTAAACAACTTCTCTTGACGTCCCCCGGTGGGAAAATATCTCACTGGATTTGAATTGGACATCCATATATAGCAAATAGACGTCTGTATACAGCTATTGAGCGTCCGTTTATAGCAATTGGACGTCCGTATATAGCTATTGAGCGTCCGTATATTTCTTCGACGCTCAATTTTAGCACGTATATTGAGTCTTAGCCACCAAAAACTAGGTATTCTCTCAAAGGTGCGAAGATACCATTCAGGTAGACAAACAGATTCAATTCTAAACAGTTGCTCACGTTAAATAAAGCACAGATACGCTCCTGTATGGAGTACTGTTTGCACCTTTGGGATGGATCGGCTAAGCATCAGCTGGAGACTTTGGAATCGATTGAGAGACGTGCCGAAAGGCTCATAGGCAATGACACTCTTGTGCGTAAAAGAATCCAAAGTCTTGATCATCGCCGCAAAATTGCTAGCTTATCGGTTTTATACCGGTTATACTTAGGAGAGTGTGCAATTTATCTACACGATCTAATACCATCTTGTCTTTTTTTCTATCAGACTTCTCGTATCTCAAAAAAGCGACATCGTTCCATGGTTGATGTTCCGAAAACACCAACGAAGAGATTTGACTCCAAGTTTGTAACAAGAACGTCTAGGTTGTGGAATGCGTTGCCTCAGTGGGATTTCCCTTATAATTACAATATTGGTGTCTTCAAATCGAGAGTCAATCGTTTTCTTCTAGGTAAGCACGCTCCATTGTAGATTGCATCATCACTTAACATCAGGCGAGATGGTGGTCAAGTGTAAACCTATTAAATAATAAAAAAAAATGGCAATTGGACGTCAGTATATAGCTATTGAGCGTCCGTATATGACATTATTTTTCTTCTCCGAAGTTCTCGATAATTCATCTTCTATCTACATCTAATACATTCCAATAACACATCATTTATTTTTTGCAACTTTTTGAAAGTTTAAATAAAATCGGACTTCTAATAATACGCAACGCTTACAACACCACCCACGACGAATATTATTTTTTTGATTTCAGTCCGTGATAAATATTATGTGATCTATTGTTGCGAGCTGGCAACGTCGCAGTTGCGGACGCCAAATACGCGGATCCATAGTCAGGAAATCTCCGAGTTATACGGCTGTGAATATACGCGCGACAGCAGCGCCTCACCTGCGCTGAGATTTCGTCGCGAACTTTTTAATATATTATTGAATCCATTTTGGAGTTTTTTTGGCTTCTATCGATATTTGTCCTACGGCTAGTCAGGACCGATAGGACGTAAATGGAAATGGCTATAAAAGTGGCGTCCAGTATGCGGACGCCAAAAGCAGGTGGACGCCAGTTTAAATGATTTTTCTTCAGAGGACGGCTAATTGTTTGGAGGATGTATATATATATACATCCTCCAAATCTAGCTATATCCTACCTATATCTAGCTCATTAAATTTAAGTTTACTAAAAAGGCAGTTATTTCACATACATAATGAAAAATAACTTTAAGTGCTACATGACATAACAAAGCTGTACTTAATAATGAATATTAATAAAAACTGTTTATATGTTACTATTGTGTTCCACGAACCAACCACCCAAGTTATTTTTGTGTTAATGTTTTAAACTTATGCGCACCACATATTTAAAAAACGTATAATTATAAAATAATAGAAATAAGACAAAAGGTTGGAAACGGCCTTATTGGAATATATTTAACCTTGTTATGTGACGAAAATCTAAAAGGGCAAACAGAGACGTTTACAACGAACTATCTTCTAAAACAAAGGTTGAGAAATGCTGGTGTGTCATATTGAGAGTGACATTGATTTGTTTACATTTTCTACACCTCTCCGTGGAACGGACTATAGTGAACCATTCTAGTGCGAAAAAGACTTCAAAGTCCTGATTATCGGCACAAAATTGCTAGCTTAGTTTTTTATCGGATACGCTTCGGAGAGTGTGCAACTGATCTGCTGATGTTTTAATACTACCTAACCCATATTCGAACTTCTCGTAGCTCGAAGAAGCGGCATCGTTTCATGGTTGATGTTCCAAAGACACGGACGAAGAGCTTTGACTCTACTTTTGTGATAAAAACGTCTAGGTTGTGGAATGAGTTGCCTGAGAGGATTTTCCCGATAGTTATAATCTTGGTGTCTTCAAATTGTGAGTGAATCGGTTTCTTTTAGGTAAACACGCCCCATCGTAGACTGCATCGTCGCTTAACATCAAGCGAGATGGTGGTCAAGCGTAAACCTATAAAAGTTACAAAAAAACAACAGAAATTGTAGTTCCCCGTGGTAAATCTGGGATAAAACTGAATCTATAATAATACCTGCTTTCGTGCTTTGCGCTAAGACGAGTATCCCGAGTGGTGTCTACGGAAGTGTCACGTGCATGTTACTTCGCCACAGTGCATTCACGGTTACAATACGGCGCCGAGCTATACGCGCGCGCTGCCGACTGGAAGCGTGCATTCCGCGCCCAAAAACGTGTCATTGTTGGCGTATCGCAATGTACATCCGTCAGACCATATTTCAAGGAGCTTGGTATACTTACTTTACCTGCTACCTTGATCTATCAAGTGGCTGTGTACCTATGTCAAAAATAATCTAGAATCGTACAACACGCGAGGAGAGAGACATTCTCGCAACATACGCAACGCCGATAATCTGGATGTTATACGACACTCTCTCACGAGGTCACATAAGTTAACTCACATTGTGGGACCGGAAGTTTATAACACTCATCACAAAATAGTTATTTCGGCCACAAGTTTCAATAGCTTCAAAAACAGATTAAAGTGCTGGTTTATCGATCAAACTTTTTATAGTTACAGCGAATTTTTAGAGAGTGATGGCAAAGTTCCCATAAAAATGTAAATAAATAAATTTGACATAGGTTAGTACAATTGCAATAAAGACATCATACTCGTATAATGCTTGACAGTACTTATTGTAATACAGTAAAGTAGTTGGTTCTAACTTTGAAAATGTATACAATTTGCATGCTCTTTCTTTTGTTTTTATTGACGTGACAACGTCTTATAAATTGGTTTGCCGGGTGACACTTCAAGAAACTGCGTTACGCTCCGATCACGTTATGCGCTCACAACGAGAGCGAGTGAAAGGTACGCGTCCCTTCCACTTGGGCATGGGTAGCCCGCCTAAGAGCGAGAGAGACAGACATAAAAAGTGAAAGGCACGCATCCCTTCCGTATCAATTTTTTTTTTTTTTTTATTAATTGACATGTAAATTGTACATTTATGTGTAAAGTACTTTGACTTTACCCTTCCGAGGCAGGTTGAGTTCGGTAGGACAGGACAGGACAGGTAGACATTGACCACTACTGGGAACAAAAATTCCCGTTACTAATCTCACCACCAATCTGACCACTTGGGAATACGGAAAATACATACTGTCATACTGGCTATTGCTATAAGTAAATTTCAAGAAACTACTACCACAAGTTCACCACAAACGAATCGGTAATAATGAAGGTACCTACGTAATGGCACATCAATATAATCAAACAACGAAAATTACTTTCTAATATTCACAAGAATTTTGAGATGGGACAGACATTATTACGTTGTTGTTTGAGTCTCAAAACAATGAATTTAAACATATCCGAATATTTCATGGAAATTTTAAGTGGTTCCACAGAAAATTCAAAAAAACTAATTTCTGTGAAATGATACACAAGCCATCACAACAAAACGATTTTAAGTTTTTATATAACAAATTATTTTACACAGAATCACTTCCTGAACCAAAATACTTAAATCAAAAAACTCCAAAACATAACGAGTCACCAGCTGGTCACTTTGACAAGTGGAAAGTGGCTTCAAGCCGTTCAAGACGAAAGTTGCCGTATAATTACGTCTCTTTCTATCTAACGTCAAGCTTGTGTAAGAGCGGTAGCAACTATATGTTTCTTGATTCAATTAAAAACGAATACTCCATGCTTGTCATTTCTCGAAGATCTCTCTAGTCTCTAGGTCTCTACCACAGACTAAGTAGAAAGGTTTCTATTCTATTCTAGGCGTTATTACACCCACCACTCGTTATTCAGACAGTCTCAGATTAGTCTATAGTCCGTTCCACGAAGAGGTGTAGAAAATGTAAACAAAGGTGCTACCAAAACATAAAAATCGTTTAACCTTAGTATTTTTCTAAAACTGTCTTAAAATATTTTTCATAAATATGATACGACTTTACTGTGATCTTAAATACAACATACTTGGATGTGTATTGATCAAATAATTATTTATTAACTTATCTTGAAAGTTATAAATAGTAATAGTAGAATGTGGTAGATACTGTTTTAAACAGTGGCAATTTGATCTTTGTTTCTCAAACTGCGAATCCCATCGAAACATAAATGTGAAGTGAAAGAAAATTTCAATATGATATGATATGAAAACCAGCCAAGTCTGACTGCTTTAATAATCATCATAAATTATAAAAACAAATCATATTTGAAGTGTTTAAAACTAGTCTATGGTATTATAAATAGATTTTAGAACTGACCATTTAAGACCATTTAGATCTCTATTCTTTAGTCGTTGAAGTCAACAAACAAGACATATAATATCATAATACTGAACTTTGATCTCTGATTGTTATTTTACTTACCTTATTTGTTTGTTACGGAATCAAGTATAAGGGCCACGTTAGCTATATACTCAGACTGGATTGTTTTTTTAGTTCAAATATAAAACGTAGATCAATAATTATAGCAAGGAACAGTATATAGGTTACCACTTATATAGGTACACCACTTTTTATTATGACAATATAATAGCAATGGCAGCTACACAGGTAGTAAGAACTAGTAGTGATGTGCTGGATTGTGAAAAAAGTACATCCACGGATACGGATCTGAATGTGGATATATATATACGAGTATCTAAAGCTGCGCTAGTAGGCTCATATCAGATTTGGCTGGGCAGGGAGAGAAAAACGAGTAGTGAAGGTGAGTGTAGATGTACGTCAGAAAAGGGCCCCTTAAACCTACGCCCGAGTCAGAAGTCTCGGGGTCTACTCGAGATTTCTTTTTCTCTGCCACACGATGGACCCGGCACGCGCACGGTGAATACATGGAATGCTAAGAAGATCGTCTCATATAAATATAGCTCATTAAATTTAACTTTACTAAAAAGTCAGTCATTTCACATACATAATGAAAAAGGAATTTAAGTGCTACATAACAAAACAAAGCTGTACTTAATAAAAACTGTTTACATGTTACTATTGTGTTCCATGAACCAACCACCTAAGTTATTAATGTTTTAAACTTATGCGCACCACATATTTAATAAACGTATAATTATAAAATAATATAAATAAGAAGAATAATATAAATAAGGGCAAACAGAGACGCTTACAACGAACAATCTTCTAAAACAAAGGTTGAGAAATGCTGGTCTGTCAAATTGAGCGTGACATTGATTTGTTTACATTTTCTACACCTCTCCGTGGAACGGACTATAGATGACTAGATCTTGACTATGTTAAACCGCGGTTTACAACAAGTCTCCATTTACGAAGCGATAAGTTTATAGTGATCTGTGTTGTAAATAAATAAGTAGTATAGTGGTTTAAAAGTTTAAATGTCGTTGAGGCCCAAGCAGAGTATAGGTGTTCTGTGGGCCCAAGGCTTATTACTAGTTGTGTAGTTGTTAAGTACGTTATCAAAGAGCGTAAGTAATTATAAATTGTTCTGTGATGTTATCTCTCTTATCTCATATTACCTACCAAGTACTAGTACCTCTACCAACTAGAGTAGAAGACGGGCCACCTGTATAATAATCTTCTACTTTTATGTACTGATTAGTAATTAGTATTTGAATAACATAGTTTCACAAAATTATATATGTATGGGTATAGGGGTATGTTATAGACTGTTAAATAAGATTATAAAAATCCAAGTTGTCAAATCTGTGAAAAATCAAAGTTGTGCGAGGGAATACTTACTTGTACAGTAATAGATAATTTTGATGAAAATAATCAGGTGTGTAGTGTTATAATACTTTAATAACAATTAATATAGTACTAAGTACTTATTGAAAACACTGTTAAATCTAAGAACCATTGACATTATGGCAGGTACAGTTTTGGTATTTTTATTACGGACCTACTCTGTTACAAAGTGACACATCAAACTTATAACACCACTCTTTTTAAGTTGGTGGTTAAAAATAATGGTTAATGATGGTGGAAAGTGTACATGTAGAAATTATGGAAGATGTGTATGTATAATTGGATATCTCGGATCTAGTGGTACCAACATGTACATAGACATGTAATGTGGTCTTTGTGTCTCTAACCTCATTCATTATAATTGTTTTGTAACTTTGTGATAATAGCAAAAGTTTCATCTAAGTATAGCTTCCATTTTCAGAAACGTTTTGCTATTGGCTAACTATCAGAGCAAAGTACCTACTAAATCAAAAAAAAAAAACAATGGAATGTGCAGCCTCACTTTAGACAACTGTACATTTACAAAGTATGTATGTGATTGAATAACATTTTGGTTCTAAGTACCCAAATACTCAAGAAGGAGGGTAACATTTTTGTTTGTGTGTAATGTGTATTGCATTTTGGATAGTCATAATATTATGTTATGGCACTTGAGCATCTGCCACATTATCGCCTACCAGCACTTCTGCAGAGAAGCAACTGACATTATTGTCGGATGTAGGGGGTGGGATGAGCTGGCTGGCTGCCACCACACTATCTAAGCGGCAAAAAGTTGGACTTACCTCAACACTTGTGTACATGAGAAACAGGAAAAAATAATAATAGAAGAATATGTAGTTATAATAACAATGAACATTGTTAAAAGAGTGGCAAACTCTTAGTACCTACTTCTCGGATTTTAATGATCTGAGGAACCTGTTGAGATTTGAGAAAGATATTCTATGAATGGTGAGAAAAATCATTCTTAGAAAAAAAGGGTCACATGGGGTCAGCTGTATCTACTGATAAATGTATTAATTTTTATTATTGTAATGCTGAGGTTCTTAGCCATTGGATCAGACTCAAGTGCTGATCCAGCTTTGGCTCCAAGGGGTCACATGGCTCCAGGGAGGGGGGGGGGTAACATAGTCGTAGTCAAGTCATAAAACTGTGCGATAAGTATCATCATCATCATCAGCCGCAAGACGTCCACCGCTAAACATAGGCCTCCGGCCTAGATTTCCCATAACGAACGGTCCCGCGCAACCTACAACCCGCGGTTTCCAGCGACCTTTGTGAGGTCATCTGTCCGTCTAGTGGGAGGGAGGCCATCCAAGACCGCGTCTTCCGGTTCGTTGTTGGCACTCTTTCTCTAAGAAGTTGGACTTACCTCAACACTTGTGTACATGAGAAACAGGAAAAAATAATAATAGAAGAATATGTAGTTATAATAACAATGAACATTGTTAAAAGAGTGGCAAACTCTTAGTACCTACTTCTCGGATTTTAATGATCTGAGGAACCTGTTGAGATTTGAGAAAGATATTCTATGAATGGTGAGAAAAATCATTCTTAGAAAAAAAGGGTCACATGGGGTCAGCTGTATCTACTGATAAATGTATTAATTTTTATTATTGTAATGCTGAGGTTCTTAGCCATTGGATCAGACTCAAGTGCTGATCCAGCTTTGGCTCCAAGGGGTCACATGGCTCCAGGGAGGGGGGGGGGGTAACATAGTCGTAGTCAAGTCATAAAACTGTGCGATAAGTATCATCATCATCATCAGCCGCAAGACGTCCACCGCTAAACATAGGCCTCCGGCCTAGATTTCCCATAACGAACGGTCCCGCGCAACCTACAACCCGCGGTTTCCAGCGACCTTTGTGAGGTCATCTGTCCGTCTAGTGGGAGGGAGGCCATCCAAGACCGCGTCTTCCGGTTCGTTGTTGGCACTCTTTCTCTAAGAAATCCGTTAAGAACCCACAGATTTCTAAATCTGTGTAAGAACCTTTCTTCCCCATCGGTTGTCAGTTCTGCGAGCGATATGGCCTGCCCATTGCCACTTCAGCTTGCTTATTCTTTGACCATGTCGGCTACTTTCGTTTTTTTGCGAATATTCTCATTACGAATTCTGTCGCGTAAAGAGACTCCGAGTATATCTCTCGCCATAGTGCGGCTTTGAGCTTTATTACGAGCCCCATAGTTAATAGTCACGTCTCAGTTCCATTAACCATCACTGGTAGCATGCACTAATTAAACAATTTGGTCTTAAGCATTGGGGTATTTTGGCCTCAAAGATGTGCCGAAGTTACCCGAACGCTGCCCATCCGAGTTGGATCCTTCGCTGGAGCTCTTTGTCGAATCTTTGTTTGGATGTATATGACCAGCAGATCTTTTGACCCAGGTAGACGTATTCGTCAGTGACTTCGAGTGTGATATTCCTAACTATAACCAGCGCAGGTGAGACATGACCTTCGTCTTGTCTATATTCATCCTCAGACCTACCTGTTGGGATACTCTACTGAGGTCCCTGAGCATAGTACCGAGGTCCTCAATCGACTTCACTGCAATGACTATGTCGTCGGCAAACCGAAGGTGCATACGCCGTTGATATTGATGCCATATTCGTCCCAGTCCAGTAGCTTAGAAAACATATAACATCTCCCTGGCTCACACCTTTCTGTAGCCGGATATGTTGTGTGCACTGGTCATGTTATCGGATAGACATTGTGGCTTTGCTGTAAATACACTTCAATACTCCGATATAGCGATAGTCGATGCAGCATCGCTGGGGAGACCGAAGTACTGCCTAGGTCTCGATGGAATCGAAGGCTCTCTCATAGTTCTACATACGCTATACATAGTGGCCGATTATAATCCTCGGGTTTCTGTATGATCTACTGAAGCGTACCTATGTATGTGGTCGCGGGCAAAAATTTCACTCGCGGTGGTTGCGAAACCGCCAAAATCAGCGGTCTCGTGAGTTTTGAAATAAAACCGTCGCCCGCCGCGGTTCGCATCCGCACGCTGGCGCGGTTGGAAACCGCTCCATGAGTTCTTAGCCTGATTCGTATTTTTTAGTCACCATGCCTATTAATTGCCACATAAAACTAGACCCCTCTACTATGGTCAGCATAACTACTTTACTAGAAGTAGTTGTGCTGACCCTGCCACCTATAGCCCCATCTCGGTCACATCCATACTCTACAAGACTACGGAACGTGTCTTAAACCACAGCCTTCTGGCGTACCTGTAATTGAACAACCTCTGCAGTTGCCGGCAATAGGGGTTTCGGCAAAAGCGGTCTACCGGGGCGTACGTCACTTGCATCTGGAGTGTGAAATACGGGGAATCTCTTGCAGTCTACCTGGAAATCTCGACGACATTCCACAGGATCAGTTATGATGACCTTATCTGCAAGCTTTATTGGCTTATAGCTTGTCTTCAGGTTTTATAGCATGGGTAGACTTTTTGATCCATATGAAAGGTCATCGATGGCTGCTTGTCGGATTAAATGTTAATTAATCCCACAGTTCTTCAAGAGTGCTCGCTGGGATGCTCTTTTTGCTCTTTGGGTTATAATTCGCTCTTGAATTGAGTAGGTATAGTTCGCACGTTTGTGATGGGTCGGCCAAGTATCAGGAGGAGTCTCTGGAATTTGACTGGGTTTTTAAAAAAAATCTATAGATGATCTATGGAAAATTCGTAAAAAAGTACTTATACCTGCAACATAAATGCACGTTATAATTTTCTTCTTGTGTGTGGATATTTGAGCATAGGCATTTGTTTCAGATTTGTATCTAAGACATGAAGAACATATTGTTGACATTGAACAATGTTCAGACTCATATTATTACATGGGGGAGAACCTTCTCACTGCAACGGGGCTGATGTTATTCTTTGTATATCTGGTAATCCTGGACTTCCCGATTTCTACACAGCGTTTGGCTCAAAGTTACATGAAAATACCAAATTACCAGTCTGTGTAGTAGGTAAGTTAAATATTAGACGTAGATTCGGTATATACCTACAGTAGCGATACACATTAAAAGGATCTGCTGAAAGAGTGCACTAAACGGGCGCTTTAGTTACGGCGGCTTTAGTTACTCAATACCTACATTATAATTTACATTAGAGGCCATCCATCCAGTATTTCACCTGTTATTATGGCTTCCTTGTTAGGTTACGTTGGTAACACTATTTTTTTGGTGGTATAATGATTTGTATTGCAGGACAAGCCGGCCATGAAGAAGTTCCAGATACTAAGTCGAATGAGCTAAAAGGACAAGAACATCTTTTTGATTTAGAAGGTCAGCTGCAGCACAAACTCGATTTGATTAGCAAATGCATTGACAAAAATAGCAAAATACATCTAGTTGGACACTCTATCGGATCATGGCTTATATTGGAAATCCTGGCGAAAAACGAGAAGATGATTGAAAGAATTTCATCTGTCAATCTGCTGTTTCCGACCGTGCAGAGAATGGCCGAAAGTAAGAGCGGGTTGTTTTTAAACAACGTTATCCGCAAGCTACATGCAATAATTATGATATTGTGTATGGTACTGTATATAATGCCGGAATCCTTAAAAAGAATCTTAGTGAGATTGTATTTAAAATTTAACTGCGTACCTCAGCACTTCGATACAGGCGTCTTAAAGTTTTGCAATCCTAAAGTCATACAGAAAGTATTGTTTTTAGCATACAATGAAATGGACAAAGTCAAAGTTTTAAACAGAGATTGTATAGAGAAGATTAAGGACAAAACTAATGTTCTTTATAGCCCCAAAGATGGCTGGGTACCCGTCCACTACATGGACGATATTAGACAGTTTGAACCAGCACTTACTATGAACAAAATAAATGTAGAACACGCATTTGTTTTAAAATCTTCAGAACAGGTAGCCATTATTGTATCGGATTACGTCAAAAATAAAATAAAACAATCGTAACATTGTAGGTAGATCGAGACATGTCAAATAGTCCAAGATCCCAGAGCCGCCAGACGTCACGTATTTTCTGATGGATGAAATGTGGACGATTGAATAGAGTTAGTACGTACTAAGAACACATGCTTTGCATTTATTATTACCAAAACGGCCGACGGAAAGTGTCTGGGAGTATTGGGGCCTTATTTTTAAAGATATTACCTACAACATACGTGAAAATCAGTTATCAGAAAATACGTGAAGTAATGTAAATTCTGGACCCCATATCTCAAAATTGGCCGTCTAAGCAAGTTAGCGGGTAAGCGTGTGTTCTTAGTACGTACTAACTCTACAATCGTCCACATTTTATCCATCAGAAAATACGTGACGTCTGGCGGCTCTGGGATCTTACTCTAAAAAGGATAGTATACCTATTTATTGAAAAAACAGGTTGTATGTAGGTACCCTGTATTTCCACTACATAGTTATTAAACCATATTTTTGACGCATTTTGACCGATTTTTAACGACGTATCAGGATTGCCTTTATACCAAAAGTTGTTGATAATAATACTCATAATTTGTGTCTTTTAGTTCAGCGCAGGTGTTGTGTGTAAACCTGTACCTATATTGTTTAATTCAGGTAGGATTATCTGGCTTATGTTAAGCGTAAGGATTCCACAATCACATTCCATAGTAAGTTGGAGAAGTCAGTCATAGTTGGGCTGTTTTGGGATGAACTCTCTGAAGTGCATTCTTGGAATTGCATAACCAACCCACAAAAATTTTCCACTGCTGGTACTCGGGGGCTTCTCGCGCTAGGAGAGAGTCTAGGCCATAATCTACCAAGCTGGTTCAGTGTAGGTTGGTGAATGACACATGACTTCGAAAGTTTTTTAGGTACATGTCGGTTTTCTCACGATGTTTTCTTCACCGCTTTAAGTTAGCGTCATTACGCATTAATATCAGCCTGTTTTTATTATAAACGCGCGGTGTGATAACCATAATTTGTATTAACTTAGATGAATAAAACTGACGTGGATAGGTCTACCGTATACGGCGTATACCTGACCTGGGATAAAATTATTAGACAACAGAAGAAATAATCCAGGACTAGATTTTTAAATGAACTGTTTGTAATATTTTGTTTGGATAGGAGGTAAGTTAAAATTGACTATCGTTTTGGCTGTTTCGTGGGCTTCATGGTGGAACACCGTTCTTTCCATACTTAATCAACTTTAAAGACCTGTGTTCCAACATCAAGCTTACTTCTCACATAAAAACGGTTATGAGGTGATGATAGGTAATTAACGGACTGATCACTATTGAAACCTGAGATTGAGATTAACTATCATGCCAGTCCACATTAAATGATCAGAGGCTGCAAGTAGATATCTAAGACTTTTTGTTATTTATTTGTAAGATTAAGACATTTAATGGCAAAATAATTTATTATGAATGAATAAATAATATTTTTATCTAAAAGATTGTTTTTTTTTGTACCTCAGAGAAAGTGTGTGCGAAAGGGACGTGACTAAATAACAATAATACGAAGAATCGTTTATTATATCAGATTTCCATATCAGTTAGATTCCGAATTGAGTTACAGTGCGTACCTTTTGAAGTCTTTTGAGTCGTAAACTCTGTACCTACTGTGGCGAACTAAGCCCGTCAGAGGCCCGGGCGCCAAAGTCGAATGAGCCCCCCAGGATTCCAATCAAGGATTTACTACAAAGCACAAGTACCTACTCGCTACAAAGACGGAAATTCCCCCAAAGTATTGGACGCGTGTAGCAAAGTTAAAATGATGTCAGTATTAAGCACATTTTTAAAGTGGCTAAGAATTTGATCAGGGTTAGGTGGAAGCATTTGGAGGCCCGGGGGGGGGGCCCCCTTCCGCCCGCCGTTAGTCTGCCACTGACTCTGTGTGATCCCAACGATCTTCTGACTGTCGACGAGTTTTCGACAGATAGTTAAAATAAATAAATAAATATTGGTGGACAATTCACACACAACACCATCTGACCCCAAACTAAGCAAAGCTTGTGTGATGGTAGCCAGATAGCCAAATGACTGTTAACACTCATGTGCGAAGTAGCTAACCAAAGATCATAGCATCTGGATATTTCGAGAGCGAAAGGGTTTTTTCAGGAGGGTACGAAGCGCTTATAACCAGTGTTTCCACAATGAACTTCCCCTTTTGAGGGGAAATTAGGGTCCAGAGGGGAATAAAAAGGGGAAAGAAATGTAAAGGGGAAATCATGCCTAATCAAACAAATACAAAAAATTCGTCATATTGAGGAAAATTTTCCTATAATTAGTCAGATATCAGTTCCAAATATTTTTCAATATGGCTATGTTTCTTATAATATGGTTTTCGATGAGGCATGAAAGCTTAAATATTATAATATTATTGAGATTAGTTGCAATTTAAAAATATGAATCGCTCTCTCCTGAGGGGGGGGGGGGAGGCAGAACTATGCCAGAATAAGTTTTGAGGGGAGAAAAGGGGAAATCTTAATTGAGGCAAGGGGAAAGGAAATTATTAAAGTGGAAACACTGCTTATAACATACTTTATTGAATAAGCAGCCTACTAAATATACCCACAGCTGGGTCTCGAGGTCATCACTCGCAAGGAGCGAGTCAAGGCCAAAATCACGCTGGCCCAGTATGGGTTGGCGGATAACGTATGACTGCGAAAGATTCTTGGAACATGTCAGTTTGCTCACAATGTTTTTTTCTTCACCGTTAAAGTCGGTGATGAGAAACTTAAACGTTATACATTGGCACTCGAAAACATAAGAGATGACGGGATTCCAACTTACTTCATTGTGAATCGCGCTAGGCAACCACAACCACGGCTTAAAATACTTACTAAGAGAAGGGTAATTCTTATCACAAAAAAGAAGATATAAGATATGTGCACTTTAATTTATTAAAATTTATGATACAAGATAGAAATAACTTTACCTATACATGTATTTTTATTGGTTTAAATATCTATAAGTTGAAACCAATGAGTCCATCCTTTGTAGGTAGATTAGACACATTAAAGTAGTTTACCTTCGTTTCAAGACTAAGTACATTTAAAATTGAAAAATAAAGAATATAAAATGAGTATATTATTTGAATAGGATAAGTAAATTGATGGCACTGAAACATAACTGGTTTGGGCTTAAAATCATAGCCTAAGCCTTTACAATTAGGATTCTACGATTACTTTATTTAAATCTGGTCTGAACTCATTTCAGTGACATACTGCATTTCTTATGGTACAAAAATTCAAATGTGAATTAGCTTTGGTCCTAAAATGCCATGTTACTTTAATATCTAGACAAAACACAACCCAAATCTATTCTGTATACACAACAAAAGAAATAAAATATTAAACAGTTCTGATATCTGAATAATTGTTTCTGGTAAGTGTAGTTAGTTCCCTGTTTTAAGTTTTACATATCAAACCCTGCTATACTAAATTCACATAAAAATAACAATAATTAGGACAAAATGAGTTTTGGCTAAATTACACGCAGGGGAAGTTGACACACAACAAAACAATTTACACATATTTAAAGCAACGCGATATAGCTCAATTTTAACCGATTTCCGACCGAAAATAGGAGGAGGTTTTTATATTCGACCGTATATATTTATAATTAAACACGTAACACGGGTAAATCACGTGTGTTAGTTTAAAAACGTGTTGTTACCATGTTAGTTTTCATACGGTACGTATCGTGTTTCAAATGATTACTTCGTAGAGTAACTTTTATAATTATTATGTTTAGTTCAATGATGGTGCATGATGAACTAAATTAAAATTATTTAGTATTTGAACTATTTGCATCTCCTTTTAATCACGAAGTTAAGTATAGTGATTCGGAACCGACTCTAATGGGCAATATTCTGACGGCAAAATGAGAATAAAATGTAAACTATTATTCTCTCTATTACTACAATCTATTTGGCAAATCTACAATCTATATATGGTTACCCAGACCGCCATGTTGTTGCAAAAGGGACGCATAAACAGCCCACTAAATGTACCCACGGCTGTGACTCCGGGCCTTCTCTCGCAAGGAGAGCGTCAAGGCCAGAAACCACCACGCTGGCCCAGTGCGGTTTGGTGGATGACACATGACTTCGAAAGATTCTAGGTACATGTTAGTTTCCTCGCGATGATTTCCTTCACCGTTTTAAGTTAGCGGCGTTACGGACAGGACTTCGAAAAGACAGTGGTGTGCGCGTGGTTTTGAACCCGAAGTCTCCGGATCACCAGTCGCCGTTCTCCCGACTAGACCAGTAACTTAAAAACGGATCCGCTGTACTCATATTGAGGTGTTTATTATTTTAATTGATTTCAATGAGAATAAATAGTTATTGAAATTAGTTAACATTTTTTGGGGAGACATTTTTTTTTGTAATTCTTAATTTCTAAAACGTCACATTATATACAATCTTCTCAATTAACTTACTCACACATAACTGAAATCGCAAGAAATATACTTCTGTTCCATATATTTTGTCGAGCGTAATGATATTTTTCTTATAAAACATAAGATATTTTAAGCAATCTCCGGATTGGCCCCATAAGTTAAAAGTTGTTTGTGATAACATGAAACATTCCTTTCGGCATTTCTGTGTAACCTTGTATATTAATTAAGATTCTAATTTCAAAATATACCTTCAGAATAGATCTTATAAAAATCAATGATTAGTTTAATTGTATAAATATGACGTTTTGTGCTTTAAATATGAGTAAATAGTTTTGTATGATTTAACAAATTAATGATAAATACAAAACAATCAAGTTTAATTAAATATTTTGATAACAAGATAATATTTGTAGTAAGTTTAATACCAGTTTGGTTACACTGTTTTATATTAGCATACATTGTTAAATTATAACAACAAAAGGCAGTTGTCCATTGTTAAGTACAAGGTTGACGAAACATAAAAAAAAAAAACACCCATATCTGCCCAGATTGTTAACTCTGCTTTTTTAACGATAAATAAGTCAACACATCAACAGATCTTGAAAACTCTGATTTTTATATGTTTTCAAGATGTTTCGGAAGTTCTGAGTCATTCAATCCCGTGGGCATATAAGTTCAAAAACAAAGGACATATGAAGCACGTCCGTTCGATAACTTTGTTAGTTTGGTTGTATTAGCGTTAAGATGCCGTGCGTCTATAATCCGGTCTCTGCCTCGCACACTCCTATTTGTTAAGATTTCCTGAAGTTACTGTATAAAAATTGAATATAAATAAAATCTCTGAACCCATCGAGAATAGCACCATGAAACTTTTATCTGTTTTCTTAAATAAAAACCTTTTTTTAACTACTATAGGTTTACACTAGACCGCCATCTCGCGACAATGCGGTTTACGATGAAGCGTGCTTACCTAGAAGAAACCGATTCATTCATTCATAACATGATTGTTACACATTATTAGTTAATTGATATATTACACTTGTGTAACATGTAATTGGTGTAACCCACCGATTAATTAAAAAAATAACTTCGGATTTCGTAATGTTATTCTCGAGGTAATCGTTTCGTAATCGAGGTTTCGTAATGTTATTTAATTTAATGACTATTTGTTGTTCAAAATGTTTGAATTATGAATGTCGAATTGGGAGATAGTATAAATACAAGTGGTATTGCGGAAGTTGAATACATACATAAAATCAATATCTAACGTACTTCTGATACGTAACACGGAATTACACAAGATATTGCCATCAGGAAAGAAAGTAATATCTAGTGAAATAGACTCGCTTTTAATGTAAGTTAATTTATATCGGCATGTGTTTGCTTTAATGGTCGTTTGAACTAGACCTATAAGCGAAAGGCTTTGTTCAATAATTTTATCGCCCATAAAACATACAAAGCGAGACCGGTAACGGAACCTTGAATACACGCCACCTCGAGCGCTGGCTTGTTTGAAATCGTGTCATGAATAGCTACTAGGTACATATTGTTTTCAAACTTTCGCGATTTTAACATATAATGTTTATATTATACAGGGCTTTATCACTATATAAATCATTGTTTAATTACCTCGACGTTGCGTCTTCTCGTTAACACGGCGCGGCGGTTGTAACGCTGCCGAAACGTCAATGTAAGCAATGATTTATATCGTGATTAAGCCTCGTCCGTATAATAAATAATATAAGCATTATAGCTAGTACATAGTGATCATTTATACATCTGGTCTGATACTTTAAATTACTGACTTGTGACCAACTTGTATTAATTCACAACAGTATATTCTATACAGGATTACGTACATGTATTTCACCAAAGGGGTCGAATTTTTCTCATTATTAAAAACAACTAACTTTATGAATGGTATCAACCCTGAAATCACAAAATAAATATCTTTTCTGTAGATACTGCACTATTTTTTTTCTTATCTAAGTACATGTATTACTAATACATACTTTGGTCCACCAATGCCGTAGACAGGGTTATCTGAAAGGATGGAAGACACGTCTTTGCCCAGTAATAAGACAATTTTACTATTATGTACATAATAATTTTGTTACATTAGTCACCGCTGACGCGGGCGTCCTTGCGTTTTTTTCAGAATAAACAAAATATCCCGAGTGGCACTTAATATTCGAGGAAGCCTTGACGTTCCAATTTCTATGTAGCAATTATTGTACCCAATAGTGCCACGAATAGTCGCAACACCCGCAAGCTGCCGTTCACATGTATGACGCAAGTGTCAGTCTTCTAAACTATATTTGAGAGAAGATAACGATACTTTTAAAAATGCTATTTGGATTCGATGAAATGTATGAACCAGCTGTCTATCTGGCACGGCAGTGCCCCCGCCAATTATTTTGTCAAGTTCAGGGTTGGCCCTTTAGTAAAAGTTATTCATAACGAGGAATACGACCAACCTCTGTTGGATCAACATACTGTTGTGTGTAACCCTGTATAGTAAATAAACCGCTTATTTGGCAAGGCAGCTTTGTGTTGTCTTTGGTTACATGCCTATGTTTTTTTAACATTATGTGAACAACAAAAGTGTCATAAATCTCAGGTAGCGTTTAAAAACAAACAATACAATTGATTCGCGGTGATGGCCAAACCAATTCCTATTATTTATAGAAAAAAATAAGGTATCATCCCATCAACATGCCTTTGGGATTAACAGTATATTCAAAAACATTACATTTAGGAGAAATCCCATGTAATGCAATCACAAGAAAGAAACATATAACAATCACAAGAACATACCCCAGTAGCGTTACTATTACATAGCTCTTAATTTAGTCTTGATCTCTCTAATAGTCCAAGAAAGCACGAAATATCATCTCACTATTCACATTCCGATGGTATTACTAAAATATATTATATTCTTTACATTTTTCTGATGGACTCATATTCATGTTATTCCTTTATTGGACTATTAATTAACCAGCTTCGATAATTGGAGAGCTATGTAACCCACGGGGGTTAAATCTTATTTTGTATTACATAGTTTTATCTCATGTTTAATGTGCTTAAGTGTTTTATAAAGACGCGCAATTCCTAGATTAGTTTCGCGCAAAGCCAACCGACCGAGGAATTGGATTAGACACGCCACTGGACAAACATTTAAGAGAAAAAATTTATGTTTTGTTCAAACCAGGATATCATTGATTGTAACCGAACTGAATATAAAAGTGAAATGTGAAAATGAGATTCGTTCCAGAATGTTTGAGAACAGTGACGATAACAGTGAAGCACAAACTAGTCCGGTGCGGCGCCGGCGGCCGCGCTTACCCACTGGAATGTTCATTGCAGCAAATAACGTTTACATAAACAAGTATAGTGTACTGACAAACATATTGACAAAAACTACAAGAAACTTAATACTTTTTTTTTGACAGTTAAGTGTTAACTTAAACTTCCTTTTCTCAACGCATAAGGAATAATATGTAGTCCTTTACATTACTAAAATTAATTTCGAAATGCATATTAAACAAAATTAAACTAATATAATAATTATTTATCGAAAAATTGTGCGTCGATAATCCGGCTAATGTGAAACTTTAGATCGTAGGAACTAGACACATCGATCTCAGACTGTCGAAATATGGTCAACCTAGAATTACGTACATCTAAATATGAGACAAACCGAAGCCTATGAAACCGTAAGTCCCCGAACGGTACGAGTAACTATTTTATGCACAACCTCCCGAAGTAATAGATACAGTTAAATCACATCTTAAACGGAAACCGTCCATACGTAACACGAGCATACTCTTTATAATGATCGAATATTATACAATCGTAATTTTGAAACCTTACAAGCTAAACGGATACAAAATTCGCACTAATAATACTCATACCTCGAAAAGGGACGACTCACTCACGACACACACAGAGGGGGGCGGTGGCGGGGTTCAGCACGTGGTCTCGAGCAGCGGGTCGGAGGGCGCGGGCGCGGTCACGGCGGCGGGCGCGCGCGCGGGCGATACGCGCGGCGAGCACGTGCAGGCGGGCGGCGCGCGCCGGCAGTCGCAGGGCGCCGCGCCGCACGCCTCGCACACAGGCGCGCGGCGTTCCAGGCGCGGCCGGCGCGGCGCGCGCACCCACGGGTCCGTGTCCATGCGGCGCCACGGGTCCGCGGCGGCGGGCGCGGGCGCGGGCGACGCGTCGGGCGACGAGCGCTCGCTGCGCGCCAGCCGCGGCTGCAGTGCGGCGCCGGGCGCGGGCGACGCGGCGCGCGTGCGCGGCCGCTCAGAGTGGCTGCGCGCGCGCCGCCCGCCCGCCACGTCGCTCAGCGAGCGCAGGTGCACGCGCCGCCGCACGCCCGAGCCGCTGGACGCCGACGCGGGCGACGACCCGCCGCCGGACTCGGGCGAGTCGGCGCGCGTCACGCTGATGCTGATCTTATGCAGAAGTTTGAGACTTTTGTTTTCTGTGGCGTCCGCTTCTCTGGGTTCGCTCTCTCTGTGACGGTCGGGGCTCCCGGTGCCGTCCGTTATAGTCGAGTTTTTGGCGGGGCCGGCCCGGCTGGGCCCGGCCCCCGCTAGCTAGAGAAGTCTCTCCGCCGCCGAACTTGAAGTGCCAGAGCTCAGGGTCGATGCGGGATTTTGGTCTTCTCCTGAAACATTGAAACGCAAATAACAATAATAGTAAGTTCAATGACAAAAATTATGTTTGTGTTGTCATGGTTAGAATAATTTATTTTCTCCGAAAAAATAAAACAAAAATCGACTTCAATTTAAATTCATAAAACACACACTCAACTCACTAAAACACACTCGACCAAATTTCATAAAAATCTATCGCTCAGTCGTTCAGGTTGGTGAAAGACAATTTATTAGACGTGATCTTTCGAACTTAATGTTTACATTCAGCGTGCCTTTTACAATACGGTGATCGCTGGCGGTCTTAACCCTGCTGATCACAGAGATATCGCTGAATATTTGCCGTTTAGTCGTCATAATGAAGTCGATCTCATTTTTTGTGGAACCATCTGGGCCAATCCAGGTCCATTTTCTTTGTGGCTTTGAAAAAGTTCATCATACCTAAAGAGGCTCTCCTTTTCCAAGAGTCGAGTCAGCATCTCGATCACTAAATTGTTTATGTTATAATAATTTTACTAACCTTTCACATTTTATTTACATTTCCACTAACAATTATACCACATAAGCTATTTTACCCTTCTAAACATCATATTATTTTGTATATAAAAAGCGTTAATTTATTAAATAAAAACATTCATCACTCAACCTGTGTTTGAATCACTCCAACTCCATCTCCGAGAAGACAGGCTAACCAGGCAGCCTCGGGACTGGCAGCAACAGTACCAGTCCCTCATCACCACCAGCGGCAGGTCAACTTGGCGACCGCCAGCCGTAACTTCCCTGGTACTTGGGAACCGGCACCTCCGCCCGTGGTGAGTCAACTCGGCGACCTCCACCCCGAACGCCCCGTACTGGACGTTCGGCTCACAATCGCGGTCGGTCAACCTGGGGACCACCGCTCGGACGCTCCCATACTGGAGACGTCCTCTTACCATCGTGCATCACGGGTCCGGTCGGACTAGCACCGGACTCCGCACCACCTCCACCCCGAACGCCCCGTACTGGACGTTCGGCTTACATCGCGGTCGGTCAACCTGGGGACCACCGCTCGGAGTCTCCCGTACTGGAGACGTCCTCTTACTGTCGTGCAGCACGGGTCCGGTCGGACTAGCACCGGACTCCGCACCACCTCCACCCCGAACGCCCCGTACTGGACGTTCGGCTCACAATCGCGGTCGGTCAACCTGGGGACCACCGCTCGGACGCTCCCATACTGGAGACGTCCTCTTACCATCGTGCATCACGGGTCCGGTCGGACTAGCACCGGACTCCGCACCACCTCCACCCCGAACGCCCCGTACTGGACGTTCGGCTTACATCGCGGTCGGTCAACCTGGGGACCACCGCTCGGAGTCTCCCGTACTGGAGACGTCCTCTTACTGTCGTGCAGCACGGGTCCGGTCGGACTAGCACCGGACTCCGCCACCACATCCAGAGCAGGCCATCAAGAGGAGGCCTGCCACCTGACATCACCCTCGTTGAGCATTGTCCAGCATTGAACAAAACATTGAACAATACGTTGTTAGGCGCTTGCACTGACTTCTCTGGCAATTGTTAGTTTATCGACGATTCGATAGGCTAGCATTTGTTCATTTGGTTCCGCTAGACGTTGCCCTCTTGGGTTCCGCTGCCCATATCCGAAATTCCCCACTCTCAACTCATCAGCTCATCACCGCTACGTTTGCCCAGTTTCGCGTTGAAGTCTCCCATCACAACTGTGAAATGTGTTGGCGAGACATATATGGCTTTGGAGATGTCCTCATACATGGCCTCAACCTCTTCGTTGGGATGTGTCGAGGTCGGTGCGTGTACTTGTGGTGCGTTTATTTTATTTTATACCGGTCGCTAATTTTAAGTACAAGATATACAATCCTGTTCGACACACTCTCGATCATTATCACGTTGTTGACGAGAGACTTGCGGACAATAAACCCGACACCCCCTGGGATTGTTAATCTCCCTCCCGGTAGTAGAACAAGTTGCCGGACTCGAGGGTTATCATGTCCCATGATATCCCAGCGCAACTTGTCCACTTCTTCTTCCAGCTCCACAATCTTTTCGTCAGCCCTCAGCGTCCGTGCGTTAAACGTTGCCAGGTCGAGTCGTTGGGTTGTCGTCGAGTCGTTGTTTTTTCGCCGCTGCCCGTCATCGGCCTGGTCCATTTAGGACTGGCTTTTAAATGGATATACCGCCATTGGTTCGATCGTCAGAGCCTCGTTAGTTGGCAGCAGGGTGTACCACGCGCAGGAGAGGTTGACATTAGGGGAAGCTAGATGTTTAGCGCTTCCCCCTTACACCCCTTTACTGTATTTCAGTAAATTGATCAATTTACGGCGTCTTGCCGTTAACTAATCCCACGAAGGCGAGGTGTGCGCTGATTGGTTCTACGACTCACGTGTTTTACACCACTCTACAGTGGGTATTTTCGCCTGAATCGCGGCCATGATTCAGGGAAAGACAGGGGAGAAGAGATAACCTTTACCAAATTTGGTGATCCGTTGTTTTTGGGGTAGCTGATTACGAATTTGGTATCAAAATTTTCACAAACAAAACAAAGCGGCCGTGATGTCATCCTTCGAGCCTAGAAACACTGGCGGAAAATGGTTGAAAGTTGGCTATTATACGTTTTTGGTGCTACTGATTATGAATTCGGTATCGAAATATTCAAAAATAAAATGGCGGCCCAAATATCGTCCTTCAATCTTGGAAATACTGATTAGAAATGCTTGAAAGGTGGCTAGGATTTTTTTTTGGGTCATATACATCTTTTGGTTTTTGACCATATATCTTCGTTTCTACTGATAATATGATATGTAGGTATTCCTGTTCCTCTACGTACGAAAACAGGTAGTCCAATATACCTACTAGATACTTTTGTATTTATGTCAAAATTAACTCACTCATCTATTTGAAGTCGGTGCCAGTCAGGTCAAAAAGTTATTAGATTGATGCTATGTAGGCACAGGTAAGTAGTATCTATATACTACTTATCTTAAGCGCTTAACTTTAGCGCTTATAATAATGATTTTAGTTTATTTTTCAGTTTTGAAGTCGGTTTAATTTTTTGTACGAAAATAGTTTATTTTACCCTGTTTAGTGTAAAACGAGTTTTTATTAATCCATTTACACAATTTCGTATTGACAGGATCGAGTGTCATAACTTTTGTGAAACCTACAACTACGTCATCCAGAAAATTGTACGCAAATTTTAGTTTATGGTTCATATTTCAAAAAACCACCCGACCGATTTCGATAAGATTTATATGGGATTCGGGAAGCATACCCATCCGAACACAAAAATAAATTTTAAAATTGGTGTAGGGGTTCTCGAGAAATCAGGTAACATGCATAAAAAAACATAGCTTTCGAATTGATAACCTCCTCTTTTTTTTGAAGTCTGTTAAAAATAACGAATCAAAGAACAATGGCAGACTTTCATACTTTAAAATAGTTGAGACGAAATGATAGCGTCTATACATCAAAAATATCTTAAAATGTTGAGCGTCAGCTCCTGAGTAATATATGGAAAGATTTTTGTCTTGAGAAGGCCGTGAAAAAAAGATATTTAAGTTTAAACTTTTTTTAGGTCATGTAGGTTTGACATTGGTTTGACATTGTATGTCGAGACGTCATGTTCTCACAACAAGAAAACTACTTTTTCTGAGGTCTTGTTTTGTTACATAACTAATCTAACAGCAAATAAGATTGCCAGATTAATATGTAGGTGCCGTTAGGCACGCACAAGTCACATAAAACGATGGGAATATCAGTCCGGTAAACAATCCAAGTCCAATAATTATAATGAGATATTCAAATACGAAATCTACCCACACGAAAATCGCAGGAGCAACGAACTTGACACTTGACAGCGACAAAGGTATTTCCGATGTTACCATAACATAAAATAAAATTAATACCAATAGTTATTAGGGTAGGCATTAATATTGTAATCGTAATACAGCGGGAAGAAGTTAAAGTGAACCTTATTTCCATTATCTATCGTTTGTTTTTTTATAAATACTGATATTTTATCTACTAATAGTAACCAACTCTAAATAAAAATGTTTTGGCGTCATTATTGTTTTAAAATTACTTCCAAAATAGTATGATTATAGTTAGTGGTCTCACTTGAACTGAGTAGGAAGTTATTTTAATCATTTAAAACCCAATAAATTGTAATATTTTTTGTGGCTTCTATTACCATTTATATTTATGTGAAAAATCTCAGCAAAAACAACAAATTACTTTTGTATAGATGGTATTTCTAGACGCTATCAACGATGTCAACTATTATTTTGCCATTGTTCTTTTCGAATTTTGGCCGCACATCGGCCAAAATCCCCCACTGTGCGCTCCCCATCAGCCGGTTGAACCGTGAAAAGTTATTTTTACAACGGCTCGCCTGTCAGATCCTTGGGTAATATGTCCGTCCGCGTTGTTACGAGTAGGTAAGTTACCAAATCGGTCCGTTTAGGTTACATAGGACCCAGATCCGACTCGGAACGCCCGACTCCACCTAGTCTGGTGGTTACTACCCCTAGAGTGTTTATAAAAAAATGCGGGAGCCAGAAGCTCAAGGGAGGTCCTGAGTGGAGTTTTGAGAAACGACTCTCAGGGCTGACCGCAGAGCTTCTGGCGGGAGCCCACCCGGTGTCAAAAGTGCACCAATTTCGAGTTAGGGGCTTGCAAGTTATATTTGACAGGTGAGCCGTTGTAAAAAAAATCTTGTCACGGTTTACCCAAGCTGTCTCAGGAGGTAGAAGGTAGGTAAGAACTCTGAATAAACACTTGCCAAATGCTTATAATTAATGTCATCGACCAATCAGAGAACAGTGTATTAATGGACGGGTAATAGTGTACCATTAAATTTAAATAGTACGCTGAGCAACGATTTTTTTGGACGCTGGCCCATTTGTGGATGATTATACTTGCGGCAAAATTGTAATTAATAAATGACGGCCAGGCACCGTTAGTTGATCAATTAACGTAAATTCATTGCGTTAAATAATATTTTTCAACCGCTGTTTGTTATTTTCCGAAAGTTTATCAACTACCTAGTGAATTGACCAACTAACGATTCTTGTTATTGTCCTGTGACATATATACCTATTAAGAATTGAGATATAACACTCAAAAAATACCTTGTGTAGTTTGGCCAGAGGCCGGCAGTCTTTGTCAGTTGAGCAATTCCACTGAAACAAAACGTTTCAGCCTCTCCAAGTATTGGTTGAACAACTCGACGTCGTTATGCCCAGCACCCTGAAAACAAAACGTAAATTAAAATCATAGAATAGGTGGTGGTAATTATAGATAAGGTGGATATCTTATTTTGAAGTGAAAACTTCTTGAGCAGTGTTGAGTACTTCGTTTTTTTTATCTCGTATAGGTCCGCATTTGTCCACTAATTCGCCTAATGGTAAGCGAAGGAGTAGTCGACAAATCGAAGATGACGCCCATTGACCTAGAAAGTACCTATTCATTCTGACCCTGAAAAGTTTTAGATTGTATATATCTCAGGGAACAAGGAGGCCGGCAACTTATTCGATTCTAAAGGATATGAGCACATTCCATTCATTCTAGGTATGAGGAAAGTGGATTCAAACCGTTTTGAACGAATTTTGGGAATATGTCATACACCCTACACAGAGGTAGTGGGTCGACTTACGACTTGTCCTGTAGTGGAAAGGGGAAGGCAATATTTGGTCATGTAAATCTGCTGCAAGCTCTCCGAAATCTATTCTGTAAAAAACTGGCGGACTAGCCTCTTTTCGACGATGTTCTAGGCTGAGCAGCTTTTTAGCTACTGTCTCTATCACCGATTAGCCGAACAGCGCGCCGGTCTACCGTACCGAGCCAAGGGGTTTGAGCTGAAATCCTAGTCGTAAGGAAAAACCTTAGAGATTCGCGTCACCGAGAAGCAAATATCGGGCGGTGTCGGCGTAGCGTCACAGTGTCGTAACAGCGGAGCGGGACGTCTCTTATCATAAACGACAGACTGGACACTCACTGGATAACAATAGCAGACGACATCATATTATCACGACTCAAAATCACGTCGCAAATTACATTAAAATGTCATTGAGGTTGGTAGATCGAAGTCATTTATTTTCATGCTTTACACCAAACAGGAGTGAATGGAGAGTCCGATATTAGATAACATTATTAGACGAATTTTTTTTAATCACTCTATTTTTAACCCCCGGCCACAAAAAAAGGGGTGTTATAAGTTTGACGTCGATGTCTGTCTGTCTGTGGCACCGTAGAGCTCAAACGGATGGGCCGATTTCGATGCGGTTTTTATTATTTGAAAGTTAATATCCGTGCGGATGTTCTTAGCTATGTTTGGTTAATACCGATTTAAGATGACCGCCGCCACAAAATTGCGGACAAAACATTTCTTCATAACCTACCTCAATATGGGTATCAAATGAAAGGGCTTGACTAGTAGAACACTAGTGCGACGATTTACTTGAAAATTCCTTCAGAAGGTTCTATTACTAGATCCTACCCGTTGGAAGCGTTGGGCAACCCAACCCATTCGGGGTCGGTATGTCGACCCTGGGAGATTTTCCCTGCCTGAGGTGCCTTTGCGCTTATAATCGTCGTACGAAGTGTAGATACAAGTAAGCAGAATACTCAGTTATACTTTACTACTCTCTCTACGTGTGCGTAATATTAGGTTAGTAAGGTCCTGCGCTATCTGCATTAGACTTATTTAGATACTCAGTAGAAACATAGAAGCCATAAAATACAAACTGCCGGAAGTCCTATAAAAATGCTAACAAGCACAAAATTAAAAATTTTGATTAACCCCCGATTACCTCAGATTTGTTATCTGTACTATATATATTAGTCAAGCCCTTTCATTTGATACCCATATTAAGGGAAATGTGAAAAAAGAAATGTATTTCGCCATTTTGTGGAAGCGGCCATCTTGGATTTGAAATTTGTCATAGTGCAATGTATTCTACTTGTCAAGCCCTTTCGTTTGATACCCATATTGAGGTAGTAGTGATAAAAAATATATAATTCGCCATTTTGCGGTGGTGGCCATCTTGGATTTGATTTTTTTATAGTGTATAGTATTTTACTAGTCAAGCCCTTTCATTTGATACCCACCCATATTGAGGTAGATCGTGAAGAAATATTTTGTCCGCCATTTTGTGGAGGCGGCCATTTTGAATCAATATTAACCAAACATAGCTAAGAACATCCGCACGGATATTAACCTTCAAATAAAAAAACCGCATCGAAATCGGCCCGTCCGTTTGAGCTCTACGGTGCCACAGACAGACACACACACAGACAGACAGGCAGACAGACAGACAGATAGACAGACAGACAGTCAGACAGACAGACATCGACGTCAAACTTATAACACCCCTTTTTTTTTGGTCGGGGGTTAATAAAATAGTGTATTAATATCTGAAAAAAATATATGTATTAGTTAAGGATCTAATCTAGTGCAATTCGCAGTCAGTAACACGATTGAATGAATTTTACTTAATAGAAAAAAAATCCAAAGATTTCAAAAAGCTTTTTCAAGATTATGACTAAACTAATACATTTTTAAACTAAATTTTTGTGCTCAACGAAAGCCACTAAAAAGTTATAGATGCATTCGCAGAGTTTGACTTGATAAAAAGTCTCAGTTATTTACTATGTTTAAATACCTACAATATATATAGCGCGCCAGGGCCGATCAGTCGCGTTTCGGCGCTCGCAGACTACGGATCTGTGCTTGATTTTGCAATTTTGACAACCGAAAAATCTTTAATATTACGATCATAGTGCCACAGCATAACAATTTCAGTAGGTATTACTAGTGAAGAACGCTATGATCTCGATTTTTGATACCGTTTTCATTGGAATTGCAAATAGGCACTTATACTAATTAGTGCGCTGTTTACTTTATGTTATAGACCAATAGGGCAGTCTCGAAAAACCGACGTCGATAGCACATCAGTAAAAAAAATCTTTTAGCACTGAATTCCATGGAAAATGGATAAGTATCGGTAAAATGTTCGTCTGTCAAATTAGAGGTCGGGAGAAGGAAATGAGAGGGGAGAAATCCCCTGCGAATGGATATATTCGAACCCGTTTATATAAATAATATCGAACTTGCATTTATATGCCAGTTAGGTAAATTCTTTGGTTGTAAGGCACGTAGTACTTAGAAGAAAAGTCCTCACACACACACATTTTACCACTTTGGAAGTCTCTCGCGCAAACTATTCAGTTTAGAAAAAAAAATGTTAGAAATTTTAATACAATTTTTGAACACCTATCCATCCATCCACACAAACGTATGGTTTTGATAGATTTTTTTTTGAGTTTCAGTTCCAAGTATGTGACCAAAATGAGTTGTTTTTTTTTTCTTTTTATATGTATCAAAATGGTAATGCGGTTCATAGAATACATGTAGGTACTTACCAAGTTTGAATAGTATAGTTCTTATAGTTTCGGAGAAAAGTGGCTGTGACATACAGATGGACAGACAGACATGACGTACGTACATATATAGGGTCCCATGTTTTGCAATTTGGCTACGAAACCCTAAAAACCCAACTTCGTTCATTTAAAATGAAATTGAGACACTCGACCAAAGGAGACGGCCCATTTTCCATGGGCATTTGCCCCACAGCAAAAGTGCATGAGACTCGACCAAAATTGGACCATTGTATAGGATTTTTAATATCTATTAAGGAACCGTTAATGTTTTTATTCTGCATAGCGGGGTTTAAAAGATATCAACTAAAACGTTGAAAAAATATCGTCCCAAGTAGGTAATAAAGTACGTGATAATTTGCGTACTACTAAAAGAAGGTGTAGTAAATTAATTAATTTGCGACTTACTATCCACAAAATAATGTCGACTCGACGCAGGACAAGAAAAATCACAAGAATATTACGAAACCTTTGAAAAAATAACGAAATTCCTTGTGTTGTGTAAGTTTAGTGATCGAATCGGTATACGTAGTAATTTACATTCTCTTTGCGAATCGGATGTTGTGTCAATTTTATTCACTTCTTTTTTAACTGAGAGGATTTTGGCGTCGCACGTCTTTTGTGTTTTCCCATATTACGTATTTAAATATTTTCGAGTTTTACTAAAAATCGTCAAAGAAACACGTTCATGAACATCAAATAATTTTTGAATAATCCGCCATTTATATTATATATTACCACGCAAAAATACACCACGTTAAAGAAAATAATGCAATGAGGTGACATGTTTTTTTAACAGAAAAAACATGGCTGACTTTAAGTACAATCATAGTATTTTTTAATAACACAAATTTGCAATCCCCGCTTCGCACATTAGTATGAAATGTACAGTTGTCATTATTTAATTGTATGTTATTTTAAGTAAATAACTTTTTTAGGTCTCCGGGTCTAATTACGTACCTAAACTTGAAACGACTTGGGGCAGAAATGAGCCGTCTCCTTTGATAAGAAGCCCTTTAGGCAGTAAAATTACTCATAGAATTTAACTCTGCACTAAAATTCCGATTAGTATTTTTTTTTAAGGTTTAAAATCATTTCCTGAGCATAAAATCACAAAATAATGACAGATCCAGGTGGAGCTTCAAACGCCATCTGGAAAAAATGTTTTTGGCCGATGTTCCGAAAAAGTCATACAGCCTGTTATGGGGCGTTTTCAAGAGGCAAAAGTACCTGTCAAAGACAGTTCCATTCCAAGAAATTTCACACAAACCAACAGTGGTGCTACACTTGGCAATATTTAGAACTATCTTTGACAAGTCTTTTTGCGTCTGGAAAACGCCTCATTATTGTAGAAATTAAAATTAATTTCACATCTTTTGTTGCCAGGAAACTTTTTTTTCGAACTTACTGATTACGATTTATGTCCAATTTAATAGTAACAATGTAAAAATAATGAAATATACATTTTTTTTCAATACTACCTCAATATGGGTATCAAATAAAAGGGATAGACTAGTAGAATACTTTGCACTATGACAAATTTCAAATCCAAGATGGCCGCTACCACAAAATGGCGAAATACATTTCTTTTTCACAACTCCCTTAATATGGGGATCAAATGAAAGGGCTTGACTAGTAGAATGTTGTACAGGTAACAAATCCGAGGTAGTCGGGGGTTAATCAAAAATTTTAATTTTGTTCTTGTAATGTTATTTCTAGCCGACGTTACCCAAAAGACAGCTAATTTAAAATGGGATTGGGCCGGACATCCGTGCCGAATGTCGGATGATCTTTGGGCTAAAACCACAACTTTTTTTTTTTTTTTTTTTTTTATTTAAATTATCCACTCCACAGACTCCGGGGTCCGTGATCTTTGTCATTACAATAATCTTATTTTTTTTACACATTTCTTGGATAAGGAGAAGAGGAAAATAGAAGGGATTTGGGTACATTTAAAATCTAATTCTAGTGCTCGTCTGTAGAGCCGATCACTACCAGTTGGGATTCCGCTAGTAATCGACTCGACATCGAGTGTTTGCCTAATTGCCTTTTGCCATTTGCCTAAGCTGCCTCCTCCCGGCCCAGAGCCTCCACAACGGCCGCATTTCTGTCCCTGATGGCCATCTGTAGGTTGAAATCGCGGATGGTCTTCGATGATGCAGCCCACGCTCGCCGCACGAACCGACCGATGGCGTCGTCGGTGTCGTCAGCGTAGTATGTGAAGGTCCCCGTGTGCCGTGAGATTGCAACTACCGCATGGGGCACGCTCTCGTGCAGCTTCATGTTTGCCTTGGTTTTGATTACGATTACCGACTCGTATGTTAGTCCCTGAGCTTCATGGATGGTAAGGATGCGTGACCCGGTGCCTGACCCATAACCCTGGTTTGTCAGGGTCTCCTTCTCCTCTTGAGTGTGAACTAAGAAGAGGGTGTTTGGTTGGGTGTTGGGTATTTGCGCTCCCTTATGTCTTCTCTGCTCTAGGGACTTTATACGGGACGCTGAGGAGTACATACCGGAGTATATTTCCCTCAGTGCATATGCGACGTCCATTGGGTTTCGATGTGTGCAGAGCAACTCCTGGCTGATCTTTGTTACCAGGTTCGGGCGATGATACCTCATTTCGAAGAGATTTTCCCTGTCGATATAAGGCAACTGATTGACGTCTCCAATGAGGACAATTTCGCCAACACCAGACAGCCTTGAAGCCATCACAATGGCTCCAAAATGGTTCATGAGAGCTTCGTCCACCATGAGGCGGCTGAAACTTTCTCTACCAAAACCATTTACCAGAGCAGAAGCCATGGTTCGCACTCTGGTTTTGACCAGGTTTCCGATTCGGTGCGATAGCTTTTCTCTTAGATCTTTGCTGCCTCAGTTGTTGTAGTAATGATGGCGTCCTTGTCCACGTCGAAGTGTCTAATCACCCATGTTGTTTTTCCACATCCTGGAACTCCGTTGACCCACTGTATTCTCGGTACCTCCCAATTTTCCCAATCTGCTTTGACGTTTCCGTTCCCTTCGATGGTCTTGGCCATCTCTAGGATCTTATCGTCCAGCATAATCTTGGTGCATCGGGCAGTAACTACAATTGGGTCGTTTGGTGGTGTCGCATAAACAGGCACTCCCGCGCGCTCTGTCTCTCTCTCGTTCAGTGTCACGAAGCCATTTTCAGCACTGTAAGCTGCCATATACTGTCCTGTCATGGTTCCCTTGATGACCCGGGATGTGACATTATTGTAAATGGCTGCTTCGGCCTCCTCGAGTTTCGCCTTTAAAAGGCTTTCACTTCCTAGCCTATAGGACTGCATGATGTTTTCGCAGGTCTTGAGGTTGACTTGTCGTGTCGCGCTCAGTGTGGCTATGAATTCGATGAAGGCGTTACGTGCATGGCTCCGCGGCTCCGAAGCCGTGACATAGCGGGGCGGTTCAACCTGTCCCATGTCGGCTCTCGTTCGGGCTGTTTGTTGCTGTGAAGCTGCTTTTGGGGTCTTTGACGTCGAGGGGTGATGAATGGGATGTGATTCGAGTACGCTCCTTGCCGCTGCGTTGAAAGCAGTCACGAACGCCGTGTTGGTGCCTCGGCTGCCAGTTAGATTGGCTGAGGCTTTTTCCGCGGCTGCCCTCTGCTGTACTCTTTCGGAGCCGGTTTGGATGGTCGAACTAGGAACAGGATGTCCCCAGCTGTCAGTTGCATTTGTTTGGTCGTGCGAAGGGGTTCTGAGGAAGCTCAGATTTTCCCCCTGTCTTCGTATACGACAACCTCATGATGTTTAGAGGCCTCAATGCAACCCAGCCGGTCTGCGACTCTCGCTCTTGAATATTCGATTGCCATCGCATCCACGCTTATCACCCGGGGTGTTTCACCTGCATTTCTGCTCAGATGTGCGAGCAGCGCACTTGCCTGTGTGAAAGGCGTCCGACCTTCCGAGTACTCTATTAGTGCAATCGTTTTGTTCTTCGATCGCACCAACCGAAATCGGTGGCCGTCTAACTCGCACACCGGCATGGCGTCGTAGGTTTTCCGCTTCATCGTGACTTTTGCGGTACTCCCATTGAGCAGGCGAGACAATCCAGGCGACAAACGGGCTCGTTTCCGTTCCCAAGCGAAGCAAAAGCTTATTCCGAATCTTTCTTTGTTGCTGTCCATGAAGAGAGCCACCCGCGTATACGGATCCCTGCTTCTCCTCGGTCTGCGTTCTCCAGTAGTTGTTTGACGGAGATGCTCTTCGAGGAGAGTTGTTGGGCGGGAACCGCATGCCGCGCGGCGTCCACAGACAGCGGGGCAGAGTGTGGTGGTGATGGGGGCGCGTATTTGATTTAGTGGAGTTTCTCATGGCCGCTATGCGGAATGAGCTCTCCATGAAGGACAGGAGCCGTGTTCTGTTATCTGGATCTACTAAGATGTTGTGGAGATCCGAGACAACCAGTCTTCTGTCGATCATAGATTCCAGCTCATGTCTTGCGACCATGAATCGGGGACAATCGACTAGCACGTGCCAGATCGTTTCGGGTTGGTCGGGGTCACACTCGCATGCCGGACTGCTCTTGAGCTTAAATCTGTACAGGTAATCTGCTATTCCTCCGTGTCCCGTCAACGCTTGTACCTGGAAGGAGTCAGTTTCGTGGTTCTCATCACCCGATATGCGTTTGCTATATCAGGGAGGAACGTCTGGGTGACTTTTCCGGTGTCCGAGGTCTCATATCGATCCTGCCATTTCTTGACCGATTCTTCGCGGATTTTCCTTTTGACGTAGGACAAGGGGATCCCCTCGTAGTCCCTGGTGACTCCGTGAGTGCCGCCGATTTGGCCAATTCGTCGGCTCTTTCATTGCCGACGGTGCCAACATGCGCTCTCACCCAGAAAAAGACGAAGAGATCTCCTTCAGCATTTATCTGTTCAATGTTTTCCTTTACGCACTTAACCAAGGGGTGGCTCGTTTTGGGTTACTTAGCAGTTCGAGTGAAGATCGGGAGTCACTCAGGACATTGACTTCTGGGTCCTTGCTCTTTAACGCCATTTGAGTTGCCCGGTAAAGAGCATAAAGTTCCGATTGAAAGACTGTGCATTCGGAGTGGAGCTTGAAGGTCGAGTTCTTGACCTCCTGCCATTCTCCCACCATGTTAGAGCAGCTCCAACTTTACCTTCAATTTTACTGCCATCAGTATAAATTTGAGGCCCTTGTGGAAGATTGAGGTGTCTTCTAGGAGCTCGTACTCTACGGATAACTGCGTGGACGGATGGGGTTGGTCTAGGCAGTTAACATTCTGTTCGAGCTCCACTTCTGGTGGGAGGTAGTCTTGGGAGAGGTTCTTTTTACTCTGTACAAATTTGCCGCTTCCTGTATTCTCAGATCCAGGGGAGCAGGCCGGAAAGGGCAAGTGATGCTTTCAGGAAACAGTACGGTACGACTTACAGATTTTCTGGGCAAAACCTCTTTGGATAGCGTTCAACTGAGACTTGTTTTCCTCGAAGTCTGCCGCTTGCGCCCATACACTTGAGGCATACATGATGATAGGTTCCACCACCGCGACGTAGATAGTTCTCGTGATTTCGCCATTTAATCCCCAGTTCACCTTCGCTGCACATGCGAGCTGTTTATAAATGTTCGCCACTTTTTACATTGGGCGGTCACATGTG
Source organism: Ectropis grisescens (assembly GCA_017562165.1). NCBI lineage: Eukaryota > Metazoa > Arthropoda > Insecta > Lepidoptera > Geometridae > Ectropis > Ectropis grisescens. Next base: position 23,157,449 of record CM029771.1, read on the forward strand.
CTTTAAAGTTGAGCCGGCGGTCGATCAGTAGGCCTAGCAGTTTAACTTCCTCGACCAGATTTAGCCGGACGCCGGACATGACTATGTTTGGAGTTTCGTATTTCAACTTTTTGTGAAAAGCATCGCGTTGGTTTTATGCGCTGCAAAGTTGAGTTTGTTAGTGTTACCCCATTGCACTGTCATGCTCAGCGCCCTGCTCGCCTGCTGTTCGATGATATTCGAGTTGCCTGTAAACACGAGAACGACGTCGTCTGCGAACGCTTGACAGTACACTCTCCTCTGCTTCTAGCATTCGCAGTAACGAGTCTAGGATCACATTCCAAAGGTCGGTCCGCAGATGGACCCTTGGACGCATCCCTTGGTTGTTTCCTTCTCGTAGACTGCTCTTGCATAGTTGACCTTGATTTTACGGTCGCTGAGGTAAGAGTTTACCATGTCGTAGAGGTTTGTTGGGCACCTCTTCTTCGCTAATTGATTTTTGAGGGTGGGCCACCATGCATTGTCGAAGGCGCCTTCTATATCCAGGGAGATTAAGAGTACGGTATCTTTACTGTCTACTCCTTTTTTGATGTGCTCTACCAGGTCATAGAGGGCGTCTTCAGTGCCTCGCTGGGGCATGAAACCGTACTGTTTCCTACTAATAGTTGGGAGGAGATGCCAACCTATGCTAACTGATGCTAACCTAACCTAACCTAACCTAACCACAACTCTGTGGAATCCAAACCGGAAACGACGTTGCGGCAGGCAGACCTAAAAAGCGTTGGCGGGACGATCTAGACCAATATCAGCGAAACTGGTATGACATAGCACTGGATAGAGACAAATGGAAAGAGGGTAGGGAGGCCTTTGCCCAACATTGGGACATATCGGGCTCATAATATAATCTAATATATAAAATTCTCGTGTCACAGTTTTCGTTGCCATACTCCTCCGAAACGGCTTGACCGATTTTGATGAAATTTTTTGTGCTTATCCGGTATCTATGAGAATCGGCCAACATCTATTTTTCATCCCCCTAAATGTTAGGGGTAGTCCACCCCAAAATTTTATTTTTTATTTTTTAGACAAAAATTTTTATTTTTATTTTTTTATGATACAACATACAAAAATACATACAATCCTCAATTTTCACCTTTCTACGATCAACCCCTATTTTTAATAGCCATTTTAGTAATTTAATCATTTTTCATCCCCGGTCGATAACTGATCAATCGTCATTTAATTAGTTATCCCCGCCAGTTGCATACAGGTGTCACTTCTGACCCAGTAAACAGCACGATAATTTGGGGATCAAAAGTAGCCTATAGCATATATATAGTTTGAACACGCTAATCTCGGGAACTACTGAACCGATTAAAAAAATCGTTCACCGTTTTTTCATATGTACGTAATCCTTGAATGCTGTAGGTTATATATATTATGTACCACGGGCGAAGCCGGGGCGGGCCGCTAGTATAATATATAATTTTATTTCTGCACTGTGGCACCGATTCCGCACAAAACGGCGCATCAGAACGGTCGCGAGAACCAGAAAGCGTTAAATCCCTACTTTGACAGAAATACCTGGCCTTAAGAAAGACATTTCCTCGACGTCGAAAGATTATAAATAAAACGTCTAGAAATAGTACAGATAAATCACGTGAAGTACTTATTGTTATTGTGTAATAAAAACAGCGGACTCAAGATATTCAGATATTGAAACGGCTTTCTGATTCACGATTTTTTTTAACACAGGTTTACACTTGACCGCCTTCTCTTGATCGCCGAGAATGCCTCATAGGAGATCCACAATCCCGCGATAATTATGTGTAAAGCTGAAGACAGGACATGAGACATGGCTTCGAAGGCTATACTTGTTATAAGCTACAATAAAAAGGGACTCAAGCGCCCACACACAGCTGCCAAAAGTAAACGGGTAAGTTACTAATAAGTCTGCTAAAGTGGCTTTGTTAGATCCTTTCTATTTCTACGGAGCTTAGAGTTGTTTAATCATGTGACATTTAAAAGGATCTCCGAAAGGCATGTACGCTCATAACTTTTGAATGACTGCACCAAATTTGATAATTCTTTGTTTTGTCTTTTCTTTATTACAAGACAACAATCAACAACAAGGACAAGGAAAATATTGACCAAAAGAATTAGAAAATATTGACGAAAAAAAGTATGGTGGTAAGATCAGCGTACGCAGCAGTCGGATACGGAGTACCGATCAGCTAGTGAGCTAGAATTTTTGGTGGGGCTATTTAAAATTTGAATATCCTTGTGATTCTTAAGTAGGTACATACCTCCACCCACAGCGGCTCGACGGCGCGCGGGCAGCGCTCGTATATAGCCAGCCCGTGGGAGAAGTCTATCACCTCGTCTTCAGTTCCGTGGATTACCAGAACTGGTGAGGTCACTTTTGGGATTTTGTCGATGCTGAAATGCAATAAAGGTTATAAATAAGTTAAGATAATAATTGTGCCCGAGTTTCTTAGGATTATGACGGTCTACTGACACCCAAACAATGTAACTTCTTAGTATGGAATCTACATTGAAATTGCCTTCTTCTTCGTGTCAATGTAGGCTATATAGCAGGGGTCACCAAATGGCGGACCGCCAACCTATTGTGTGCGGACCGAAAAAATATATCCCCGCAGTATTTTTGTTGACGTAATGTCAATAGCTTGCACCAATTTCATTCCAAACTTCAGACAGATAATCAGCAACAAAGAAGTTGAAAATTAAATCAGCAACAAAACATGACACTTTTCTCATTGATAAGTAGGTACATGGATACCTTTGTAATTTCCGTAATTACCTTTACTTAGTAAATATTTTTTTAACCCCCGACAAAAAAAAGGGGTGTTATAAGTTTGACGTCGATGTCTGTCTGTCTGTCTGTCTGTCGGTCTGTCTGTCTGTCTGTCTGTCTGTCTGTCTGTCTGTGTGTGTGTCTGTCTGTGGCACCGTAGAGCTCAAACGGATGGGCCGATTTCGATGCGGTTTTTTTTATTTGAAAGTTAATATCCGTGCGGGTGTTCTTAGCTATGTTTGGTTAATATCGATTCAAAATGGCCGCCTCCACAAAATGGCGGACAAAATATTTCTTTACAACCTACCTCAATATGGGTATCAAATGAAAGGGCTTGACTAGTAGAGTACTAAACGCTATAACAAATTTCAAATCCAAGATGGCCGCCACCACAAAATGGCGAATTATATAATATTTTTCACTACTACCTCAATATGGGTATCAAATGAAAGGGCTTGATTAGTAGAATACTTTGCACTATGACAAATTTCAAATCCAAGATGGCCGCTATCACAAAATGGCGAATTACATTTCCTTTTTCACAATTCCCTTAATATGGGTATCAAATGAAAGGGCTTGACTAGTAGAATGTTCTACAGATAACAAATCCAAGGTAGTCGGGGGTTAATCAAAATTTTTAATTATGTTCTTGTTTAAGAAATGTGTGAAAGGTCATTTCATTTCTTAAAATGGACCCCGAGCGAAACTAATTTGTGACCCCTGCTATATAGCTAAATAATAATATTAGACTAGTAGACATCGGTTTTAGACCGAAAATAGTTTTAAGCATGGCCTGCTTAGCAGGCCTTTTTTTCTCGATTCTCTTTTGGGGGGGCACGCTAATTCTTGAAAGTTGTAACTCTATACTTTATAGAAGAACTCGGTGTACTTACCACCGGTGCGGCTTTGGGAGCACTGCGTGCCCCTACCAAAAAGACCTAGTTGTAAGTAATTGGAGTCATAATTAATCTTAAAAAATAATGTACTTGTATAGTCACATTTTAAAAACCATAGTTTGGATAATTTCTATTGCTACCTCGCAAAACATACGGCGGCCTGGGCATCGAACTATGCTTGTCGTACTCTAGTTAAGTACACGCTTATGCGACTAGGATAGACAGATACTTTTTATTGACACACCAAAAAAAAAAAGAGCATTAGCAGCAGAAATTAACAATAGATTGTAAAGTAGTAAAGCAGCGGGCCGCCTTATCGCTGAAAGCTATATTTTCCATAGGATAGCTTGTTGCTTACGCCATATGAATGATACCAGAGCATTATCGGAACACATGTAATATAAAAACTGCGAGTTCCACAAAAGAGGAATTCTGGTCATGTAATGTCACTAAAATACAATTTAAATAATATACTAGATTTAAAACACGCCAATTTTGCGTGTTCTTGATAAACGTAATTTCATTACACCTTCAACATAATATTATGACAACAATTTGTTTTTTTGTTTATATACATAGATAACATATTTGCCTCCATTAGCTCATAGCTACTATGCATAGGTATTTTCATAGTTTGATGTTTACTTTCAGATCTTTTTAACCTACATTCAAAATAATTGATTTACTTTCAAAAAATCTCAATTACCTGTTTAATGTTTATATGATACCTGTGTATTTCTTATACTTACAAGGGAAAATAGAATAGGTCCCTAGTACATATTTAAATTAACCTACCTTTCAGTGATTGTGAACATTCTAATCAAGTGATAATAAATAACTACTTTTACATTGCAAACAAACAATTGTATTTAGTTACATAGAGTTGGATATCAGTTTCTTAGAAACTATGGGACATTTAATACCATGTTACTGTGCAATATAGGTACAACAGATTTCAGTTGAAATTGTTTGTTTATCAAATCCAGTAAAAAAGTAGTTTCACTAAATATGTTGAAGTGAGTTGTTGGTTATTGCATGCTAGTTAATCCAGTTAATGATGTAACTACATGTCTCTTATAAATAAGTATGAAAGCGGGTGGTGCAGGTGTAAGCATCAATGATTATCTGGGCCTCTATGTGTGGGAAACAAACATGAAAAATGAAAGTTGAATGCCACTGCTGATGTCAACAATGGAATCCATTATGACCTATGGAATGCACAAATAGAAGGACAATGACATTAGGAGCAGGTAGCATTCACAGAACAGTTAATGAACATAACTAAGGTTAAAAACAAATAGGTATTTGAATCGTATTGAACATAATTTAAAAAATAATTACTTAAACTATTTTTTACTCTACATGTAGCAACACTAGCACAATGTTTAACAACATACTACCACACTGTTCTGTAACAATACAATACCACTTAGCATTTAAACATTTTCAACTTCAACTGTTATTATGGTTCAGCCTCACAACTTTGCCAATGTCATGTAGAAAAATAGACTGTCAAATAAAGAAATCAGGGATGGGATAGTAGCTGTGAATTTTGTAACATGAAGAATAGTATGATATGTGATATTTCTACAAACAGTGTGTAGGTATAGGATTAAAAAATTAAAGAAAAGTTTGGATTTACAGATATAGACCTATTGGAAGAGGTTCATTGTGCCTAACAGTTTGTTTTTATAGTAAGTAACTATTTGTAGGTAGAGGTATTAGTTGTATACACGACATCTGAATGAAGATCTTCTTTAGAGTTTCGCTTTCTTTTTCCCATTTATATTAGGTTTCATTAACAATCAAAATATTTGTGGATTACAGAAAAAAGTTCATCTCTAAAATTAAAGTATCTTATTTAAAATTTGTTTATATTTACACAATTCCGAATTGTATAAATAAGTATAAACAAATGATTCATAAATCACATATCCACAAATATAAATATCAGAACAGAGTATCAAGGGCAGACCAAATATCAATAATAGCAATCTCTTTCAGACAACCTTGGGTTAGAGAAGGTTGAGGTAATTAAGTGGACCATGTAAGCTAACTAGTAACCTCTAAATGTTCTTTTCTGAAGCATGTTTTTTTTTGGTTTGTAAACTAAACCAAAATGCATTAAACACTTTGACAGCCTCTATCATGCCATAAGAAATAATTTAAATGTTATGCACAATTATTTGTAAAAAGGAAAATTGATACATTTTAATACCTAATGGTCTTTTTGACTTTTTGACATAGTAGTATATTTTTTGTGCAATTATTTCTATTTATTAAGTATGTGTTTTATAATATTTTGTATTTCTTATCTACTATTGTTACAAATGAATTATTTTCAATAATATTTATTCATTTCTTTTCCACCTGCTCAAACAAATATTTTTTGGTATCAAATAATAAGTAGTAATCAATGTTGTGTTAATTCAGGTCTTAAGCACATATTATGGCACAGCTATCACTCTCTTTGATTTCGAGTTGAAGTGAAAGAGATTGATATCTAATTTAAGTACATAAATAATTTTGCTAGCCAGTAGTGGTGTTATGAACATAACAGGGCAGTGAACACATTAGTGTATATACATTTTTGAAAAGAAACTTCGAAATTAATATTGTACTTCATTCCACAACAATAATGTTTTACTATTACTAGGTCAGCAGAGCATGCCACTGAGGTAAGCCTAGTAGCAAACAGATAACACACATAGAACCTGAAGTATGTGACATCATTTAAAAAGAATCAGTTTTATACTTATGGGGTATACTGCAATGAGTAAGTAGTTATTATCAATACCTATTAAAAATATTTTAATGTTTATTTTTGTATTAAGTATATCATAATAAGTATAATCTTCATAATTTTTACATGTAATGTAAATTCTTTAAATTATTTTGATACTAAATGAAGATGGTTAAAAATTAGCCTAAGATGTATTATTCAGACCATTATCTATCTATGTACCAACATCTAGATCCCTTCTGTAATTTTTGTGTCAAAAAGTAACAAACTTCCTCTGTATACTAACACACTTTCACAATAATAAATATTAGTAAGGATTTATTAACTTACTTATAATACTTATTAGTCCTGTACTATTCAAACTACTACAAGAGTAGTAGGTAAGATGAGTGCATTGTATTTATACATAGACCAAATCATAATTCTTTCCAAATCACAAGTCTTTTTTGTAGACTTTCATTCTTAAAAACACTACTGATTTTATGACTTTGTATTTACAAAAGAATATGAGTAATACCTTCAATGTAATTTTGACCAAATTATGCTGTGTAAGTGTAAATTGGATGTAGGTAATCCTTATTTGACCTAATTTCTGAGGCTAGTGTGTGTACATTTAGATTAATATTTTCTGCTTTAATATATAATGAATTCTATTTTACCATTATAATTACCAACATTTACTTTAGGGTTTTTCCAACATTTGTACAAAAAATCTACTATTTCATACAAAACTGAACTTTAGACTTAAGAAAATTCATACAGCTAATTTTGTTTTTCATGTTTCAAAAGGTGAAAGTAGTTCATAATAGTAAGCACAATGTGTCCTTTTTCGCTTTTCACATATGTTCTGTGTTCAGTTTATGCTTTATCCTATTATTTATTTCTCATTAACATGGATCTTTGTTACTTATTCAAGCAAAAACTACTGAATCAATTAGGTTGAAATTTGGTACAGAGATAGATTATAGTATGGATTATCTCATAAGATACTTTTTATCTCGAAATAATCATGGGAATGAATAAAATGGGTAATACCCATGGGATGTTACAAGTAATAAATAATACTTTTTGAAATAAATGGTAGTTGCTTTTTTCATTGTACTGAAATAGTTAAATCAAAGTTTGTCTAAGTGGTGGGTCTAAAAAATCTATTTTAAATTATTTTGTCTGATGCTAATAGCAATTACGTTTTACCTTTATCATAACTATGTAATATGATAAAATTAAAGTTCTTTAACCAATGTGAAGATTAATTCATCTTTAAACCATTAAAGTTGTAATGTCTTGGTTCCATTGTGAGATATTAAAGTTTAGAAAAAAAACATCTTTATTTTCTACCTTTGTTGTGTTGTCATATGATATAAAGATGAAACTTCATCTATTCATGTGTAAAGATATGTATGTGCAAGAAAGTATGTGTCAGATTTTGATAGTTTATGTCGTTTTGCTCAAAAGTGGTATTCGTAGACTACATTGGTTTAAAATAAATGAATCTATGCGATAACATCAGAAAGTTTGCTAACAATTAGAACAGAACAGTGTTTAAAATCAATTTGGATGCAATTCTGCATACAATTTTTCTATAGCTTTTTCTGATGTTATCATTTCCTGACCTCAAAATGATTGATATGGCACAGTAAAACAGCAGCAATCAGTTATGTACATTAACTCAAAGATAAAACAATAAAACATAGATAAGGAGGAAAAGGCATAAACAACATTAATTAGTGACTCATTTGTGGAATTAATTAAAGGGAAAAGTTTGGTTTCGACGTATACTTAGTTGTTTAGACTACGCTGTGTGTTATCAATCCAGTCTGTATTAAAACTAAATAATAAAAACAGCAGTAATAGGACTCGACAGGATGGCTACCAATTAAAACTCACATTTTATAAACTTATGAGGTACCTACTGTGTTTTACTCATGACATTATTTTACACAAAAAATAAATTACAGAAACAATGCTGTGTTATTTACCATTACTCATCACTTACAACTAGTGACTAATGGTCATATAAGATAGCTTGCTAACTAGTATAATCAAACTTACCTAGGGAAAGCATCAAAGAACCAAGTTCTCTTAGTGTTGGGAAAGGCAACTCGCATCCCGGACATGAGTGGTGAGTGGAGTACCACAGCTCCTACTTCGTACCGTGCTGCTAGGTCTACTGTGGGTACTGTCCCAATACTCTGTCCGTAAAGTATGATGTTCTCTGGGCTGATGCCGTAGCGGGTCCGTAACGCTTGCCACGCAGCATCGATATCAGCGTACAGGTTCTTTTCTGATGGCTTCCCACCACTTACACCATATCCAGAGTAATCATAACTGAATATATTACAGTTTATTCTAGTTCCTAGCCCTAAGTAAAAAACTGCTCATTTGTCCAAGATCCACTGCGTTTCCATGGGAGAATAGAATTGTGAAACGAGCGTTGGGGCTACACCGAACAAAGAGGCAAGCTATTCTGTTGCCTCTCGTCGTTCTGGAGTAGAATCCTTCGATGTTTTCCTTCTCTCGTTCAGAGTACTGCCACTCAGCGCGCTCTGTGAGTGTTAAAGCGAATTTAGATCCCGTCTCGTCTGGAGTGAATGCATACGTCGGTTCAGGAGGCAGAAAGGCGAGTTTAGCTGCAATTTTCCCCGGGCATGGCGGACAACAAAACAAGCAACAAAGTTCACCGAAACTTAACCCGTTCATGGTTATGTATTTCAATTATTCATTAAAAAAAATACTAAACACGGCCCATTACAAAATCACAACTCACAAATTACTGAACATGGCGAAAGAAAATAAGATTTCACAAAATTGACAGTTCGTCAACAAATTTCATTTTCATTCAGCCATGACAGCAAGGCACAACGACACGACAGACGACAAGGGCTGCCATTAAAAAAAATTACTGCCGTGTTTTGGATATCGAATTGCTGTGTTTTGAGGCAAAATTTGCGAAATTGTCGTGTCTCGTATATTTTCATAAACGACTAACTGTACCCTGCCACGCTGCGCTGTGGTACATTGTGATTAGATAAAAATAATCCTTGATGCGGATTATATATCATTCAAAAATTTCAGCTCGATCTGAGCAGAACTTTTTGAGTTTTTGAAGGGTACACAAACCAACATAACATTTATATATATTGACTAGCTGTTACCCGCGACTTCGTACGCGTGAAATGTGATATGTTATTTACAGCAATCGTAATTTGAATCATCGGATAATACATTTACTATCGACATCAGGAGGATGAATTGGTTTCTTTAAGGTAAACACGCTCCATCGTAGACCGCATCGTTGCTTAACATAGACGCGATGGCGGTCAAGTGTAAATAACCCACAAAAGTGTAAAAAACATCTTTGATGTATGTAAAATACTATGCATAGATACCGACTTCGTATATTTCAGTAAGTGGAAAAATCCTGATGTAGGTATAGGTCGAAGTCCCAATCAGAAAAAATACATAGAAATACTTATATTGCTATTTTTGTAAAACCTCTGTATACACTACATTTTTACTTGACCAGCCATTGAAATATTGCCATAAAGCAAATAAGACAAAGATGAAAATAAACATGCCCCATCGCCAGGTATTTCTACCACTCTGCATTCGATTTGTAATCCTTCGACGACAACAGTTATAATTTCACCGTCCATTATTCAAACAAAAGCAAGTTAAATTAAAAAAAAACTATAAGTACTTGTGTGAAATGAAACTTTGAAACTAATTTTTAAATTACCTAAATACTAAAAAAATTGTAATATTTACTTACTCAGTGTAAAAAAAAAAAACAGAAAGTTCAAATGAGTTGATATATTAATGCAAAGAACTTAAATAATCTGAAAAAGCGAACATCAATCAATAAAGTAGTATTGAGTAGAGAATTTCAAATAGTACACTCGACACGTGCGGCAACGATGCCTGCCCTCACGTGACTGCCCGTTCGGGTAGCTATACCATCCTCCATCTCTATTAAACGCGCGACGTGCGGCAGCCCGCAGTGCCAAACGGGCAGCCACCGCGCGTGTGCACTCGCTTTGAAAAAGGCCGCCGGACGCGGCCGAAACTCGAGTCGGATTGACCGACCGTATATACGTGAGTGTCCCGTTATCCAATTAAATATGTGTAACAACCACGTTAATTTTAATACTAAAAATGAACATAAATAACTCAAGTTCGATCGTGCCATGCCTTCAAATTGCGTCTCTGTGTATGTTTGTTTGTATGTATATGTGGATGTCTGCGTGCTTGCATAAATATATTTATGTGTGCGGAAATAGGAATATTTAGACAGGAGGTACCTAAAAGTGAATGAATTTGGATGGTGTAGTCGCCAGAATCGTTATACGAAGAATTTGTTTATACAAATAGTAGGTAAGTGCGAGTATTAAAATGTTTGTAAAATGAGGTTTTATGTTTGTAGCTTAACTTTGGGACCAGACTGCTGCCGAGTCTATTAAGCAACTGAGGTTTAGCTAATTAAGTTAAGTTGCTCTGGCTCAACCGCTGCAGCAGGCCCCTTTGCGGTCATAAAACGTTGGATACTAATAATTTTTCAGTTTCGGTGTAGTTTAGGGAAGTTAGCCGTTGTTTAACGATTCTCTTACATATAAACCGCGACAATTTCATTATATTTAAAGAAGCATCAATGTTATAATACAGAAAAGGCCCCATGAAGAAAAAGGAGCGACGTGCGAACGAGGTTTTAATGGGGATTTAAAGTTTTAAAGTAGGTTGCTCTGATTGCCGTGCTTTTTTGCCAAGCAGCCCCAATTGCCGTATAACACGGCAATTGCCATAGCAATGGCATCGCTGCAGACGACTGTAAAGCGCTTATTAGACTACGCGTTATTAAGCACTCGTTATTCAGACTGTTTTAGAGTCTAATTTTTCGGCTCGCTATTACACCAGTCTGAAAAACCAATGGAATGATATTTTAAGACTATATGTCAATGTCAGTGTCATATATTTCGTGATTGGTTAATGAGCCGTTTTCCGACGAGACAAAAATAGTTCCAAAGTACGCACTAGATGTCGGTGTGAAATTTCAAAAAGATTTGTCTGTACCATAGACTCTCAAAAGTGTAATTACTATGAAGCCCCTCCCAATGTTCAGGGAAAAAGTGTAAATATAAATTATTTGCGATAACTAAAACTGTTGGAGGTTTCCCGAACACATCACTTATTTTAGATAAATTATAATTTTCTTCTCAGCTCAGCTGATGTGTTTGGTTCGTTTACCTTCTATAAACCCTAAATACTCAAAGAATTTTTTTTATTATAAATCAAATTTTCTTCTTTTTTAAAATATTGGGAATAAAAAAAGTCAATTAAATTGATAATGGAATAAAAAATCGTTACTGATCACATTCGATTTTCAATAAAAATCTTTAAAACTCTCGATGCAGAGACACAAACTAAGCACAAGTAAAAGGAAGATTCAAAAATATAAATAGCAACACTGATACGAAAATATTTATCTGTGGCTGAACGACTAGTATCTATTCTCTCTACTTAGTGTGTGGTATCTATCTAGTGTTTTGTGGTATCTATGGCCAAGAATAAATAAAAAAATTAATAGTGGTGGGACATTAGTTACCAAACCACGAGTATACAGAACAGCTCCTTAACTTTTAGTGAACTATGCGAATTAGCTCATTCTGGTTTCGATTATCTGGTTCCGTGACCGTTATTTTTCGGCGATCCACTATTGTCCAGTACTGCCGCATGGTCAACTGACTGATTTAGTTTGCTCTTACCCGAATTATATGTTACGTATTCAACGATTTTAATATATTTCGAATTTTTGTAGTGAACTTTTCTTTAGCAGCGTTGTGATTTGAAAATCATTGAAACGAAAAAGCGACAGTAAAAAGAAAGTTAAGCATTTCTAAAGTATCATTTCTACCACGTATTTTTTTCTAGATACAGATTGTCTAGACATTTTCACGAGATTAAAACGAAGAAATGATAGATGGCGCTTATATTACGTCTAACATTACTTAACATTTCTATCCAAATCTAAGGTTTGAACAATATCCGTATATTGAGATAGATGAAATTTTTTAAATCAGACAATTTATAGTTCTCTTGAATTTTAATGCATGTACAAAGCGTTTCCGAGTTTGCAGATGTTCATAAGCAATAGCAACCAACAACACAACAACAATAGCAAATAACAACAATCGTAGACATCTACAGTCAGGTAGCAAAAGCATAAGCAGCCCACTAATTGTTCCCACTGCTGGAACTCGGGCCTTCTTTTGCAAAGAGAGAGTCATACCCATACCACGCTGGCGCAGTGTACCAATCCACACTGATGACACAGTCATGACCTCGAAGAATTCTAGGTACATGTCGGTTTCCTCACGAAGTTTTCCGTTTTAAGTTAGCGGCATTACGTACATATTATTATCTTCGAAACGATAGGATACCAATCGGCAGTTGCCATTCTTCCGACGAAACCAGCCGGAACTTTTCTCAAATCATGTGAAATTTTTGAATTTTACATTATATGAAATAGTTAAATATTGGAGCGCAGTATGAATAAAACAATTGCAATATTGTCTTCTAAAATATTTAAAAAAGACCTAACGAACGAAAGATGGGAGCGAACTAGTTCGACACAGGTATGCGAGCTAAGTTCAGCGTTCCCAGTGGATCTCACTATGTGGCTCAGTGGCTTTTGACATTGACATCGCAATCTAAAACTTACAAGCGCCTTCTATCGTCCTTTTTTCGAACCATTTTTTTTATCTCGTCGGAAAACGGCTCATTGATATTCGCGGTAAATTTTGTTTTTGTGTTTTGGGTATTCGGAGTTCGAATACTATACATTTATTTTCAATCTCGCTGTTATTATACTTATCTTAAATACTTAAAATTCAATACAATAAGTACCATAATAGCGTGCAGTAAAGAAAAATAGGTATTTTTAAAAGTCCTAGAGTTGTATCGCATAAGCGCGAGTGCACGCGTTTTTCAGACTGGTGTAATAGCGAGCTGCGAAGTTATAGTCGGGTCATTTTAACAGGTAACATTTGACGTTTGCCAGTTATGTCGTCATAGTGAGGTGATCTGGTTAAAACCTCGATTAAAGTACTGAATCGATACGGACTTGAAATACCAATATGTGAATTTTAAAAATCATCAATATTATTATGGGGCAAGGGCTTGCCCTTGCCCCATAATAATATTTTTTTTCATAAATTTAAGGAGCAATATATGACAAGTGCATAATTTAACAAAAAAAATGCATTTATTAAGCAGTACGAGTATATGAACAACAGTTAGTATTGTCATCTTCATCATTGGTGTGAGCACTCAAAGAAATTATTAATTATGTTCAATAATATTGTCTATTCTCACAGTAACTTTTAGCATTTTTATCTATATAGGTATATAAAAGCGATAGGTCACTCTTCACGAAATTTTGCACGGAGGTGTCTTTTAGCACGCAGGCGCTCGTTAAGACGGGGTTTTGTGAAATTCAACCCCTAAGAAGGTGAAACAAGGGATGGACGGTTGTATGAATCGTAATTTTCAAAGTTATAATATAATCGTAAATTTAAAAGTACATGGGAATTCGTAATTTTTGAACACAAAACCAAAACTTCGTATCTAGACATTTAACGCGAAGCAAATATGTGTTTGTTTTAGCAATTTCGTAATTTAGAATTGTACAGGGTTGAAATGGGCTTAAATGGGGGATGGAACGTTTACATGAAAGTTCGTTACTGTTGAAGATAAAATCATGACTTCGTATCTAAACGCTTGACGCGAAGCAATCGCTTCGCTATATAATAAGCTTCGCGTAGCAATTTTGTAATATCGATTTCTTAATTATTCATTAACTGAACGGAGATGAAAGTTTTGTGTTGAAATTCGTCGTTGTTGAAGATAAAATCATGGAACTTTATATCTAACACTTGAAGTGGAGAAAATAAAGGGTTGTTCAAGCATTTTTGTAATTTCAAACCGTACGAGGATGAAATAGAAGTTGAAATGGGGGATGAAATTTATATGGAAGTTCGTCAATGTTGAAAACCGTAAAAATTTTAAGCTAGACACTTAAAATGCATACTATTTTATAGTATACATGTGAAAGTAACTCTACCTGTCTATTAAGTTTTGACGCCTAAACCACTGAACTGATTTTTATGAAATTGTAGGTACAAAAATGTTTTAATATTAGTAAAAGTAAATTTGTATGGGTTCAAGTAAATATGTACTCCCTCGGTTACCTTAATACAGTCCGCGAGGTATAAGCTGAGCTTTGCATTTGTGTGAGTGTACATGGATAGTGTAGGTGTGACAACCGGCCTTAGGCGCGGCGCCATTTTCGCCCGGTAAAAACCGGTTTAAACTGATTTTGGGTAACCGGCCTGAGGCGCAGCGCTATTCTGTCTCGCCGCGCTCCTGCCTCTTGTACAGACTGCAGCGTGACGTGTTTAATATTATTTTGTTTTTGTTTGATATAAGTGTTAGTAAAATGGATGCCAACACAAATAAGCGCAAAATACGGAAACCATTAAATAGCCAAGTAAAAGAAATTTTGTGTAATTTAAAAGCTATTTTAAAGACATGAACGATAAAGACATGTCAAGTGTGACTACATCAGCCCAATTGGTATCGACATCGACAGGAATTCCACTGTCAACTGTTAAAAGAGTCTTATTGGAAGGTAAACGTGTTTTGAAAGATGGAACCAAATTCAAATCTCCGAAAAGACCAGATGCAGGAAAAATATAATAATCATTGATGATTTTGATAAAGCAGTAATCCGTAGAACAATTCATAATTTTCACATTACTGACAAAGAGGTGCCAACAATGAAAAGAATTCATGAAAAATTAAAGGCTGACATTAACTATCCAGGATCAATATGGTCATTGCGAAAAGAAGTATCTCTTTTAGGATTCAAATGGTCAAGGACAGAGAATAACAGAAAATTTTTAATGGAAAAGCATGAGATCCGTCACCTACGTATAACTTATTTACTTAAAATTTCCGAATACCGTATTCAGGGCAGGCCTATCGTTTATACCGATGAAACATATATTGACACCACCCACACTTCATCAAAATCATATTCAGATGGCAGCACTTCTGGTTTGAAGAAACCTATTTCTAAAGGAAATCGATTGATAATCGTTCATGCCGGCGGCGAGGACGGTTTCATACCAAATGCGCTGCTGATGTTTAAAGCTAATCAAAAAAGTGGTGATTATCATAACAATATGAATACAGAAAACTATACAAAATGGTTACAAACGCAATTAATTCCCAATTTGAAGCCCAATAGTAGTAATAGTAGTGTAGTTGACAACGCATCTTACCACAATTCGTTAAAAAATCCCGCTCCCAACTCAAATAGTCGCAAACAAGATATGATTGACTGGCTCAAGTTACGCAATATCGATTACTCAATATCCATGATTATACCACAACTTTATCAATTGATACTGCATAATAAACAACGATTTATTGAATATAAAATTGACACCTTATTAAGAGAACATGGTCACAGCGTCCTTCGTCTACCACCCTATCACCCAGATTTCAATCCGATTGAAAATATATGGGCAATGATAAAAGGATACGTCGCGAAAAAAAACGTGTCAATGAATATGGATACAATAACGAGGTTAGCAAATGAAAAATTGAAAGTATCACTGTACAGGAATGGAAAATGTTTGTGACCATGCAATAAAAGAAGAAAAAAAGTTTCATGGATACGACGCCGTTATTGACAATATAACGGAAAGATTCATTATTAAAACAAACGACACATCAGACGAGAGTGAAAATGATAACGAGAGTGATAAAGAAAGTGACTATGGTGCAATGTCTGATGTAGAAGATGTGTAGTTATTTTGTCTTTCAAATTGAATTTTTAGTAATAATCACACAATAATATGTACTCATCAGTCAAATACACAGCTGGACTTTATTTTATCAATTTAGTTTATTTTATTTTAATACTAGAATACTTCTCCGACTTATGTTATGCCTTAAGTACCTACCTAAAATATAATGATATTAATTTTTTAAGAGTTTGTTGTCTGACTGTACTTTTGGTGATCACTCACACTAATGCAAAGCTCAGCTTATACCTCGCGGACTGTACTTACTTATTTTACGCGGAAGAAGTCGCGGGTAAAAGCTAGTAGTAAATAAAATAATAATAAATATATTTATGTTTTATTATAGTCACAACGTGGTCATTAATTTGTGGTGATATTTCTTCACAAGTAATCCTTGCATTCGATTCAACTTATCAGCTTTCGATTTTACAGTAACATCCTTAGTGGGTAAAAACAAAAAAGGTTAACTGACGCAACATTGTAGCGACGTGCTGCAGTTCTTTAGATCAAATATTGTTTATTATGTTTAGAATGGTTTATAAGTGAAAACAAATCGTAAAATTGCTAGTATCAGTCATTAATATAACAAATATGTAGTCGTAATAGAAAAAAAATTGGTTGCCTGTAAAGTCGGTATACGGGCGAAAGTTTTACGTGACAACGACTTTGAGTGGTAAAATAATTTTACGGAAGGGACGCGTGCCTTTCACTTTTTATGTCTGTCTCTCTCGCTCTTAGGCGGGCTAACCATGCCCGAGTGGAAGGGACGCGTGCCTCTCACTCGCTCTCGTTGTGAGCGCATAACGTGAGCGGAGCGTAACGCAGTTTCTTGAAGTGTCACCCGGCAAACCAATTTATAAGACGTTGTCACGTCAAAAATAAACAATATGTAGTTCTAACAAAACGAAAAAATATATTATTTTATGCCCGCCGTTACAAGGTTACGTTGTCGAATTTTGATGAATTGTCAAATGTTACCTGTTAAAATGCCCCGACTATAGTCTGAATAACGAGTGTTTACGCGTAGTCTAATAAGCGCTTAATATTTTTTTTTTTAATTTATAATAAGCGCTTAAGGAGTGACCGTGTTGCTAGTATCGCTAATAAATCTGTAGTCATTTGGATTAGGCTCACCTAATCCAAATCAAGAAATCTAAATCAATAAAAAAATAATGGAATCAAGTACCTCAGTACTTGATTCCATTATTTTGAGTTTTATAAGTTTTCATATTATGTGTGATGAATTCAAATATTTGTACTGTGTCTGAGTGTTTATAAGAATGAAGAATGTAATTAGAACTATATAAGTATTATATCAGCTATCTGGCCGCCACAGTACAAACTTTGATTAGTTTGGGGTCAGATAGTGTGTGAATTGTCCACCAATATTTATTTATTATGTAAATGGAATCATTTTCTGTTTTACCTTTATTATTGTTATAACTCGTCATAAAAATTAAATATCCATCTATAAAATTACATAATAATTCTACATCGTAGCAAAATAATGTTTAAGTAAATAGGTATATTGTACTATGTAAGTAAGTAAGTAGATACTTACGTCGTAGGCTAAGTCATTGCTTAACATCAAGTAAATCAAAACAGGAAATTGAAGAAATACAATTCAACTTTGAATTTGTCTAAAACAAACCATTATAATAGAATTATACACGGAAGCACGAATCCGTCTAAAGCTATGTGGAGCATCGTGAACACAGAGAGGGGGAAAAATAATACCCCTAGGTTGAATTTCACCGATATCGTAAAGGACTGTAACGACAGAAAGTTTAGTTCACCAAAAGACGCAGTACATGCTATGAACGCTCGTTTCTTAAATGCGGCTGCTACCTGTGGGGCTCCTAAAGCTGATCCTGCCACCGTTGGTAAAAATATAGTGTCAGCGCGTCAGCCAACTAACCGCTCTCTCAGACTGACCAGTTTGTCGGAGGATGAAGTATTCCGCATAGTCGCGTCTACAATACCCCAAAAAAGTCAAAAGACATTATGATCTATCGATGGAGCTACTAAAACTGAAAATTTTGCCCCTAGCTCCAGTTCTCGCCACACTGTTTAATAAGTGTCTTAGGGAAGGCTCGTAGGTACCCGTCACCGCTGAAAATATCAAAAGTGTCCCCGATATTTAAAGGCAAAGACAAAAGGGATGACATTGATGGATATAGACCGGTATCGATTATACAAGCAATAGCCAAAGTGTTCAATAAAAGTGGTCAAGTGCGAGTCGGACTCGCCCATGAAGACTACCGTAGCAGCAAGTAACATACCTAATATAGTTCTTGTAGTTCGTTGTTAGGTACTTTAATCAGTGTTTTAACCTTTTAACAATACTAGTCAATTTATGTCGTATTAAAATAAAAGTACTAACTAGATCTCATTCAAACCAATGTTCGTTGATAGTTTTGTACATCATACCTACACTTTCTTTTTTGTCATTCTCTTATTTTAGAAGTTACGGGTTACAAAGTGGTAAAAAGTGTCCCACTTTTTACCACTTTGGAAGAGTCCCTCGCGCAAACTATTCAGTTTAGAAAAAAAATATGTTAGAAACAATGACCTATAATTAATAGACGAGTTCCTCAAGCAAAACTTTGGCAAGACGAAAACGAGGTAATTAGCTTATTCCCGCTCAGTCATGCACTCTCCAGTGTCGAGAGCAGTACGTATCGCTTGTAGGTATTTTCGGTTAACATTGTGATGTGAACAGAAGGAAAAATCCAGTGTTTTTAGACATTGTAAAAATTATACTGCAACTGTTAAAGAGAAAAATGTTTCATTTCATGCGTAAGTAACACTGTAATTATTTTTCAAATTATTTGTTGTTTAATTTGGTTGTTTATTCCTACGAATGGATAGAGCGAGATGGATATAGTCAGATTAGAACGAGAGTGTAAGAGAGAATCGGCCTTCTAACTAAATCGACTTTCGCTTTGCTATTGCGGTCTCTATCATTTCAACCGGAAACACAAAAGAGAGAGAAATATCAATGCTAAGACATGTTTCGTTCGGCGGTAAACCTCCCGATTAGTGTCATGGCAGTAGATTGTGTTGTGGTATGATGCTGTTTGCTAAACTTATATCGTTTCCTTTCCAACTACCGATATTCTGGATATGTTGTCTCTTTCTTCCGCGTGATATTTATTAATACAAATGGAAGTGTAGGTATATGTGTATGTGTGCAAGTTGCGCTGTGATTTATTGCATGATTGTTAGACTATAACGCTTCTGTTGACGACTGGCTGGAACATTTCCTTTTTCTATTTTTAAAATTGTATTTTATATTCGATTTTTCCTGTTAAGTTGTTTGGTAGTTACCTTGGTTACGGAGCGTTTTGGTTTGATTTTGTAAATATTTTAAATAATTATAATATTTTTACCATCATTGTGTGCCTTTCTCATTTCCTATATTCACCAGTTAGTTACAGTCCACCGCTCGCCAACATTTTTTGGTCCTTCGTCGCCAGTTTTTGAACCATTTCATTCCATTTCATCTCATGTGATTTTCATTCCATTTCTTTTGCGCACAATGGTGGTCACTCGTAACCAAGCTAAGCCTGTTACTGCTCCGACCGCGGAGCCAGTTCCGCCACGCGTAGTGCATTCCCCTCCGCCCATGCCGTGCAGCAGCACCCAGGCGCCAGGGCCATCGAGAGGCGAAGATAATGTGATGTGCAAGATTGACGACCGGGGAGATAGCAGGACCGTTGCATCTCAGCAAGAACCGTGCGCCCTCCGGACCAGTCAGAGTCTACACGCCCCAACATCGCGTAAGTCAAAATGCACTCGCACACAACTTCAAGTTCAGCCACGCTGGCCAAGAAATTGGCAGTTAAAGCTGAGTACCAGCGGCGAAAATTAGAACAAGAGCGTACGCTCTTAGAACATGAACGTCGCCTGGTTTTGTTACAGCAACAGGCAGAGGAAATGGAACTTAAGGCAAAACTCGCCGCATTAGACGCACGAACCGTGTCTAATTCATCGCGCAGTTTTAGTTCTATTTCTCCTCAACGTGCTCAAGAACGTGTCGTGACATGGGTAGATCACCAAACCGTGCCCGACTCTCTTTGCCCATGTCCGCCAGTATCGACACATCATAAAGTAGTTACACAAGATCCAGTAACTCAACTTACGGCCGCTATTGCTGCGTTACCCGACCGCATTAAACGGTCCGAGTTGGTTTTATTTTCGGGAGATCTAAACGAATGGCTTGCCTTTAAATGTAGTTACGAGAGAACTAAAACATTTTTTCACCTGCAGATAATTTAGCTCGCTTAACTGCTGCGGTTCGTGGAGCCGCCAAAGTGGCAATCTCATCCATATTATGGGCAGCGACAGATCCCGAAGAGATAATGACAGCTCTAGAACAGAACTACGCACGACCGGAGTTGCTGGTCGCACACGAAATCGCCGGTCTAAAAATCTAAAAGTAAGTAGCGGCCCAGAACAATTAAATAATTTAGCTAATAAATTGAGAAACTGTGTCACTACCATAAAACTACTCAATCAACACGAATATTTGTCTTCAATTGAGCTTTTCCGCACAGTGCTTCTCAAACTAAGCGAGAATACAAGAGATCGCTTTACGGATTTCGCTGCTACGCACAAACCTTTCGAGCCGTCGGTTACCAAGCTCGAATTACTTTCTAGATTTTTAGTTATCGAAGCTCAGCGACAACTTACGTACAACTTCGTGGCAGACGTAGCTCCGGGTTCTACTAGACAAGTCTCATCTTATAAATCTTTTGTAGCTAAGGATCAGGTGCACGCGACTTCAAGCGACGAAATGGCTCATGCAGTGACGTCTACCAGCAAAGCTGTAGTGTGTTCCTATTGCAAACAGAAACGTGTTCAGGGACCGCACTCGGTGCTAACATGCAAGTCGTTTTGTTACTCTCTGTTGACGACAGATGGCGCTGGATTAAGGAATCAAAACTTGTTACCGATGTCTTAAGTCAAATCCGCACAAATGGAACGACTGCAGAGCGAAGCGTTGCGGTTTAAATGGCTGTGATAGGCGGCATCACAAGCTTCTTCATGGCGGTAATGATAGCGTGTCTTTGTCACAGAACTCGAGTCATCACACTACTACCTCTATTTCTCAACAAAATAGCGATACCGTAACCGCTACGGCTACCAATGAGTCAAACAATATTTCTGAATCTTTGAATGTTACTAACCTCTCTGACATTTTATTAGGCACAGGTTTAAAATCGTCTGCTGTATTTAAACGAGGCTTATTAAAGGTGTTACCGGTCGTGTTGGAAGGCCCGAGTGGAACAATTGAAACGTTCGCACTTTTGGATGAAGGTAGTACCGCCACTCTAATCGACGGCAACATAGCCACGCAAATTGGCGCAGAAGTTACTGGACAACAGCGACTACGTGTTAACGGCATAGGTGGTATGTTTTAGACACGGAAGTGTGTTATGTAAATTTTCATATTAGGGGCGCAACTCATCTGATCGACATTTTGTTCAAGGCGCACGCAGCATCACACCACTTCACCTTGCACCGCAGAGCACAAACATGATTAACCTCGCTAGGTACGATCATTTAGCGGATATTTCTAATTTGCTGACGTACGAAAACGCAACTCCAACCGTTCTCGTTGGAGCCGCGGATTGGTACCTGTCTGTAAGTCGTGAGATGCGCGTAGGGAGGAAAGACGAGCCTGTAGCGACAAGAACTTTATTAGGTTGGGTGCTTCACGGTGCCGTGTCTACGTCATCCAAGCCCGTGGATTTTACTCATCATGTGTTCGAAAACGACTACGCATCACGAACAATTGATAGTCTTGAAAAACTTGTCAAACAACAGTATGAGATTGACTCGTTAGGTATTCAAAATCATACTCCACGACATAATAAAGACGACTTACGAGCTATTAATTTAATTGAATCTTCAGCCCGTAGACTTGATTCTGGACGTTTTGAGGTTTGTTTGCCCTGGAAGGAAAACGTATCTAATAACCTTCCCGATAGTTATCCACAAGCATTGTCGCGCCTTAATGCAATCGAAAAGCAAATGTCAAAGGATGAATCCTTTGCTTCCGCTTACAAACAATTTATAAATGGCATTATTCAAAAAGGTTATGCGGAAGAATGCGATCCATCCTCTTACCACAAAAATCATCCAAGAAGTTTATCTGCGAAATCCTCGTTTCCAAAGTGGTACTTACCACATTTCGGTGTGTACCATCCGCAGAAAAGTAAGCTCAGAGTAGTTCACGATGCTGCAGCTGTTACTAAAGGTGTGAGTTTGAACAGCATGTTGCTACAAGGCCCTGACCTATTACAATCTTTGTTAGGTATATTGTTTCGTTTTAGAGAGGGACCAATAGCGTTTAGCGCAGATATTAAGGAGATGTTTCCACAGATTAAGATAAGGGAACAAGATCGAGACGCGCTTCGTTTTTTATGGCGCGATGGTGGTAATACACAGAGCGCGGTAAAAGAATTTAGAATGTCATCGGTAATTTTTGGTGCTGTCTCTAGCCCTTTTATAGCTTTGTATATTAAGAATAAGAACGCGAAAGAATTTGAACATCAGTATCCCGCAGCTGTGCACTCGATCATACACGACCACTACATGGACGATTACATTGGTAGTGAATTCAAGCTTTCTAATGCCGCACGTCTAGCTTCCGATATAGTCACGGTCCACAAGTCGTGCTGTTTTGAGATGCGTTCTTGGGTTTCAAACGTACCCGAGGCGCTCAATTTAGTGCCTGATGAACTGCGTAGTATTTCAAACGCTGATATTAGTTTACCTCCTAATAGCGACATAGGGGCATTAGGAGTAAAGTGGAATCCTTATGACGATAGTTTAGGTTTCCGCACAGGCCAGAAGGACACGCCACAACTAACCAAACGCGGTTTACTTTCTAGCGTTATGAGCGTTTATGATCCTTTAGGTTTACTTTTACCTCTAACCATCCAAGGCCGTATTTTAATCCAAAAGTTGTGGAGAGAGGGATTAGCTGGGACTCTCCCATATCTCCTAAGTATGAGACCGAGTGTAAGAACTGGTTTAATCAACTTGCATCAGCAGCTACTCTTCGCATCCCACGCTGCTACAATGTTAGACCAGACCCTTGTGATACACAACTTCATATCATAGCGGATGGGGGAGAACAAGCCTATGCCTGCGTCGCGTATTGGCGTTATACATTCTTGGACGGTTCCGTTAGTCTTGCATTGATAGGAGGCAAAGCGCGTGTTGCCCCCCTGAAGCCACTCTCTGTTCCGCGTTTAGAATTACAAGCGGCTATTATTGCTACGCGTTTCGCTCAATCTATATTGAACGCCCATCGAATTCGACCGTCCACTGTTTATTACTGGACTGATTCTACTACGGTCCTTAAGTGGATTCGTAGTGATGCGCGAATGTTCAAAGCTTTTGTAGCTCATAGAATAGGTGAAATATTAGAATTTTCAAATCCATCTGATTGGAAATGGCTTCCTAGCATACTCAATATTGCAGACGATGCTACGAAGCCAAAAATTTGCAACTTTTCAGCATCTCACAGATGGTTTGCTGGCCCTTCCTTCCTCATTAATTCACCTTCGGAATGGCCATGCGAGGTAGATAGCATCACTGACGAAGCTTCACGAACTTCTGAATTGAAGCCAGAGTTTGTGGGGTTTCTAGTAGAAATTTCATTGCTAGATCCGCCGGTTCCTGATGCAAACCGTTTTAGTAGCTGGTTACGACTAGTAAGAGCTACGGCTCGTGTTTATCAGGCCGTTAAAAACTTTTGCGCACGATCTCATTCACCGCGATTAATTACCAAATATGTTGAAAACTCTACGTCCCTGTCACAAATTTCTACTGCCGACATGATTCAAGCAGAGAAAATGCTTCTCCAACGCATTCAGACAGATAGCTTTGCCGAAGAACTTAAGTATCTCAAATCTTCACAGCCACTACCTAATAATAGCAGAATAGTAGCGCTCGCCCCTGTTCTCGACACAGATGGCCTGATCAAATTAGATTCGCGCATAAAATCTGCACCAGGAGTACATGACAATGCAAAGTCTCCAATAATCCTTGATGGTCGTCATCGCATCGTTCATTTGATGATTTTACACAAACACGCTACAGCCGGTCATGGCAATCATGAGCTTGTATTAAATGAAATACGACAGAAATTTTGGATTTTACGAGCCAGAACTACAATTCGAAGTGTGGCCAAAGGCTGTTTACAATGCAGAAGACAAAATGGTCGTCTCCCTACGCCACCAATAGGCAATCTACCAATAGAACGCCTCGACCACCACACACGGCCGTTTACGCATGTAGGCCAGACTATTTTGGTGCCATTGAAGTTTCAGTGGGTCGACGAAGAGAAAAGAGATACGTGGCTTTATACACATGCCTCGTTACAAGAGCCATCCATTTGGAGATCGTCTCATCGTTGTCATCTGATGCTGCCATAATGAGCCTTAGACGTTTTATAGCCCGCCGTGGAACGCCGAATACAATACTTTCTGATAATGGTACTAATTTTGTCGGTGCAAGTCGGGAGCTTGCAGCTCTTTATGACGAAGCTATTCATGATTTTGCAACAAACCGCATGATCACATGGCGCTTTATCCCACCCGCTTCTCCCTTCATGGGTGGGACATGGGAACGTTTGGTACGCTCTGTTAAGACAGCCCTGAGATCCACTCTTAAAGACAGAGCACCACGAGAAGAAGTATTGGCGACTTTACTCGTCGAAGTTGAATCCATATTGAACTCCAGACCTCTTACGTACGTGCCAAGTTCTCCTGATGCACCTGAAGCCATTACACCTTTTCATTTTATCCTTGGTTCGTCATCAGGATCTCCATGGCCTATCACATTATCAGACGCAGATTTGGTACGCAAATGTGACTGGAGGCGCGTGCTAAGGCTTGCTGACCACTTTTGGGAGAGATGGCTTAAGGAGTATCTACCGACGCTAATACCACGAGGACGGAAGAAAAATGATAGATCAAGCATTTGTGAGGGGGACGTAGTTCTGATCGCTGATAAAACTTTGCCCAGGGGTCTTTGGCTTCTTGGCAGGGTAGTCAAAACATTCGTAGGTAATGATGGTTTGGTTCGGGTCGCAGATGTTGCAACCAAGGGTGGAGTTTTGCGCCGTCCACTTAAAAAACTTCTACCACTTATAACTGAACCCCAGCCAGTGGTCACCACGGTTTAGTGTTCCACTAGGGGCCCGGAATGTTGACGACTGGCTGGAACATTTCTTTTTCTATTTTTAAAATTGTATTTTATATTCGATTTTTCCTGTTAAGTTGTTTGGTAGTTACCTTGGTTACGGAGCGTTTTGGTTTGATTTTGTAAATATTTTAAATAATTATAATATTTTTACCATCATTGTGTGCCTTTCTCATTTCCTATATTCACCAGTTAGTTACAGTCCACCGCTCGCCAACAGCTTCTATGTGTAATACTTCGTTGGTGTGTTCGTTGGTTAGAAACCTCAATATCATTTTTGATGACCTATCCATAGATAACCCACATGTATGGTTTTGATAAAACATTTTTTTAAAGTTTCATTTCAAAGTATGACACACCCCTAAAAAAAATTTGTTTTTTTTTTTCTATTTTTTTGTATCAAAATCTTAATACGGTTCACAGATTACATCTACTTACGAAGTTTCAATAGTATAGCTCTTATAGTTTCGGAGAAAAGTGGCTGTGACATACGGACGGACAGACAGACAGACATGACGAATCTACAAGGGTCCCGTATTTTTCCATTTGGCTACGAAACCCTAAAAATGGCTTGAGTTCACGATTAGTGGCTACACTATGGCATACCTGGGAAATCAAACGCTGTATTAACTGACATATTACGAGGCCGCTCTCAATTGGTGGATGCTGGCGATGGCGATAATAAATCAGACCCATTGTCTTCATCTATGGGTGTACCGCAGGATTCGTCAGTTTCAAACATCATGTTTTCACTCCTATTGAACGATCTACCTGACGCCGTAAAGGGTATAGACATATTCATGTATGCATATGATGTGGCTGCCATAGTAACCACCCTTTCAATAGAGGAATTATAATACTTACTGTAATTAACGGTTTAAACACATGGTTTCGTGCTAACGGTTTTATGATAAGCTCTAAAAAGACTCATTTTATTCACTTTTCTCTGTCGGGTCAATATACAAAATCGCTAAAAGTCTTGCTTGACGGGGTCCGGATTGAGCAGGTACAAAAAAACAACGGTTTCTGGGGTTTGAGATTGACCGCTGCATGACATGGGAACACCACATCGACAAGATGTGTGCTAAAGTAAGCAGTGCGTGCTTTGCACTAAGACGAGTGTCCCGAGTGGTGTCTGCGGATATATCTCGTTCGTGTTACTTCGCCACGGTGCATTCCCGGTTACAGTACGGCGCCGAACTATAAGCACGCGCTGCCGACTGGGAGCGTGCATTCCGCGCCCTAAACGTGCCATCCGCCCCATCGTGGGCGTGTCGCAATGCACATCCGTCAGACCATATTTCAAAGAGCTTGGCATACTTACGTTACCTGCAATCTTGATCTACCAAGTAGCTGTGTATGTCGGAAACAACTTAGACTTACACGACACGCGAGGATAGAGACAGTCGCGCAATATAAGTTTTTAACTGTGTTGTAAGTTTCTATGAATTTTTTCTAAGTTTAAGTAAATTTAATTCTGTTTCAGAAACTTTATGCAAGAAATATAAGGCTTTTTTATTTTATTTTTTATAAGTAACGCTGACAAGCTGGACAGAGTATACCTCACTCTCTCGCGAGATCGGAAAAACTGACTTACATTATGGAGCCGGAAGCATACAACACTCTACCTAACTATGGTTGCCTGGAAGAGATCGCTTTTAGTGATAAGGTCGCCAATTGCTACTTTATTTTGTTTGTTGTAAGTAACTTTTGTTTGTTTTTATATTAAGTGCAATAAAGAGTTAATCTATCTATCTATCTATCTATCTAAATTGGTTAAATCAGCACCGAGTTCGGGCAGCTTCAAAAACCGATTAAAAAGCTGGCTTATCGACCAAACTTTTTAGTTACAGCGAGTTTTTATATAATGATGGCAAACTCACAATAAAATTGTTAAAATTGTCATTGTTCATTACAATTTTAATAAGTACAAATATTTTATATTAATACTTATTATTGTGAATTTGAGAGTGTAGCCTTGCATTTTGCTTATATTCTCCCATGTAATATTTTAACCCTTAATTTGACTATGTACGGCGTCACGGACACTATAATAAAACAAATCCTGCGTGCTTATAAACCATTTTATGTAAATTAATTATGTTACAAGTACTTATAAAAACACTAATAAATTAGTAGAAAAATATAATTCGGACATGGCAACACCTCATGTGTCAGTGTCTGACAAAATGTCGGCGAAGCGCAAGCCATCTGTGTTGCTCAAGGTATTTGTAAATATTTTTAAAGGTTTTAATAAAAAAATGCATAATATTTTCGATGGTGTGGCTTCCCAATATTGTGATAAATAGTGTTGCATACAGTTTTAGACATTTTCTGTTGGTTTGGTTGGTTTTTTGCCTAATAATTGCTTTGTCCGCCACTACGAACATTGCCAATAATGTAAACATTTAGTGCTAAAATAGTTTGTCCGCTTCAACGGACATAGCCAATCGCAGAGATTTCTATCCATAAATCCCAATGTCCGTCGAGACGGACATTACCAAATTAGTATTTAGCTATAATCATTTTTTTTTTGTAATGTTGAACTTTTTTTAGCTACTTTTGCGCTAAGTATACATTTTTTTACTACTTAATTTTATTTGCATTAACCTCTTGTGTGCGTGACGCGCCATTGACTGTTGACATAAGGGCCGGCCCCCCCCTCGCGTTTTTGGCGCGAATTCCCCGCGTGCTACTAAAATCAGTATTTCTACATGTTTTCTTTTGAATTTACCTAAGAAACATATATCATTGGAATCGCCTTGAATGCAGCTAATAGATTATGAACATATAATGCAATTTTGTTGGTATATGTATTATCAGTCGAAGTTTAAAAGTAGAGATACCGATTTTTTTACCCATTTCTCATATTTAAGTCTGAAAATAAAAATAATTCAAACAATTGTTAAGAATATTATTGTTTTATTTACACAACAACTTACCAATTTACATTATTTAAACGATTTATCACACCTTTCCATACATATTTCTCACGTAACAAGCTTGTAAAAACACTTACTCGTAAAACGTAACCCGAGCGTCGAACAAAAAATAGACCATGATGGCCTTGTGACGTACCTAACCTAAACTGATTTTCGTTGATTTTTGTAAATGTTAGACTATTTGAATGCTATTTATGAGTTAAACTAATATATTTTAGACATTTTATACATATAAGTATAGTTGATTTGCAGTATTTATTGGAAATTACTTGAGAAATATGCCTAAAGGTGTCGAAGTAACCGCCCGTCGGTGGTCATTTTACGTAAAATAACACATCACTACCCATATTTTGAGCAAATATACGTATAATATAGTCTAGAACTGTTTAAACTTACTTTTCCATGATGGTCCGTCGCAAAATAAGCTCCAAATCACCCAATAACACCAAAAATCCACAATGTCACAACACAACACACCACTCCGTTCAAAGCGCGCGAACGACCACGAATGAAAATAAAATGTCGTTAAAAATTATCAGGCGATGGTATTTAAAACCATATATATATTCATCCTTGTCTTTTGTTCTATCAATCTCCCAGATTAAACAAGGATAGATGCATGTTTCACTTCATAATAAAGTCAAATAGAAAGCGCGCGAAAAATATGGTGGATCGGCCGGCAGCCGGCCGCTTGCCAGATGCGCACTTTATAAGATCGGCCGGGAGCCGGCCGACCGCCAGCCTGGGGTTTAACATGGTTATGGTCGCTTATTTGTTTTTTGTTCTCGTTTGTCAGCAGCATTCGCGTGGTGCTAGGATGCTAGCTTTAGTACCAAAAGAGCATGCTCCTTCCGACGCAAGCGAAAAATCAGATTCTGATACTGAACTGCACGATACCTCAACACACTATTCTTCTTCACCCCCACCGTCATTAGGGTCATTTGAGAAACTAAACATTTCTATATACGGACCAGATTCCGAGGAAGAACAACATATTTCATCAGACCCGACATCATCTGCTCATGGATTACTCGACATTTCTATCACTGATTCAGTTCCCCTTACACCGATCCTCCAAGAGATTCGCGAAGAGAACTATATAAACGTGCCATCTACATTATCAGCAATTCCTTCGCTTCCATCCTCCCCAGCAACACCGGCAACTGCTAGACCTAGGAAAACAAGATCTAAACAACTAACTTTACCAGCACTAAAAAAAAAGAAAACAGCAAAAAAGTTCCAATTATCGTACAAGTGGAAAAAGGCATCATTTTGTCATCAAGCAATCATCGAAGAATCGAAAGAACCAGATTTCATTGATTTACCTGAAGCCGATGCATCACCATTGACATATTTCCACGCATTTTTTTCACAAGACATCAAAGCAGATATTGTGGAGCAGTCAAACTTCTACTCAGTTCAAGAAACAGGGAAGTCAATTTTACTAACCGAAAATGAATTTGATGACTTTTTGGCCATTCACATAATAATGGGGATCGTAGAAATGCCTTCATATCTCGATTATTGGTCGCATAAATTCAAATATGCCAAAGTAGCTGACATAATGCCCTTGAAAAGATACCAACAAATACGAAGATATTTACATTTCGCCAATAACAACCTAGAAGACGACGACAGGTATTATAAAGTACGGCCTCTGTTAGAAAAAGTAAGACTGAATTGCTTGAAGTTTCAAGGAAAGGAAAGCAAATTTAGTATAGATGAGATGATGATAGCGTACAAAGGTAGCAAGGCAGGAAAACGAAAACAGTATATGAAGGATAAACCAAACAAGTGGGGTTTTAAAAATTATGTACGTGCAGGTGTCTCAGGCATAATATACGACTTTATCGTGTATGGAGGCGAAGATACTTTCCGGTATCACACATTTTCGGACGAAGAATCGTCTCTTGGTTTTGGCGCTCAAGTAGTGATTGCGCTATGCCAAAGTATTAAGCGAAAGCCAGCAGTCATCTACTGCGACAACTTTTTCTCGTCACCAGAGCTTTTCTACGTTCTGCGAGAAAACTACGGCATTTTCGCCCTCGGCACAATAAGAAACAACCGCCTCAGAGGAGCTGAAAAATTAATACCCACAGAAAAAGAAATGAAGAAGAAAGAAAGAGGTGTTTTTGCAGAAACATCATGCAATAACAACCGTTTGGCGGTCGTTCGTTGGAATGACAACAAAGCAGTGACATTCATCAGCTCTTTTGTGGCGAGTGCACCTGTTGAAAAAATTCAACGATACTCAAAGGACGCCAAAAGGAAAGTGGATGTACAGTGTCCCCAAATAGTACGTCAGTACAACAGACACATGGGAGGAGTTGACCTCGCCGACATGTTGATATCGCTGTACAAAATACCATTTAAGAGTAGAAGGTGGTATTTGGGCATCTTTGCACAAATAATTGATATTTGCCTAAACAATGCTTGGTTGGTTCATCGAAATCAAAGCAATACCGGGAAAAAGGAACAAAATGCCTCTGAAGATATTTAGATACGAGGTGTATGAAAGTTTGTTGATGGAAAACCGAAGTGCTAAGCGACAGAAAACAGTAGCCTCGACCGTCAACAACCCTCATGTGGCACGGCCCTCAAGCCCGGTAAAATATGATGATGTGGGCCATTTTCCATCAACCATGACAGAAGGGCGTTGCAGATATTGCCAAAAAAAAAACCGTTGTGTTTTGTATAAAATGCAATTTAAGATTGTGTTTTGTTACCGGAAAAACTCCAAGAAACTGTTTTCTTAATTTTCATACAAAATAAAACCTAATAATAATAATGGCAGTGTGTAAAATTAATAGTTTTGCTGTTTTATTTGCAATATTTCCACTATTTATTTTGTTCTCCCTTTTTGGCAATGTTCCCTTCACCGAACATGTAAATCAGTAGGCTAGTTCTTACCTATTTGATTTTGTCCGCTCCAGCGGACACAGATTTTCTCGAAAATGGAAAATGATAGATTTTTTATTTTATTTTTGTAGCGGTCAGAAAACTTCTCTTAATATAGGCAAATAACAAAAAAACGTTATAAATAAGATTTTTTTCCTTGCCAAATTAAGGGTTAAGGAAGATATTTAGCACGTGAGTCATTAGTAATATTATACGATATTAGCTGTAGCTTTTCGGGTTGTTGTTGTTGGGGAGAGTAAGTTGGCTTCAGCCAGTCCATCGGTATGGCGCCTGCGGTATAAATTATATAAAAAAGATTCGTCAAATAATCCAAACTGCCCTTATCCAATTCCTTCAATAGCTCTACTGGGATTTCGTCGTGCCCGACAGTCTTCCCTTGCCTAAAAACAATGGCCATGGCTACTTCCTGCTTGGTAATCGCTGGTCCGGAATTATCGTCCTGAATATTGACGCAATCTGTGCGATTAATTATAGTGAAAAAGTTTTTGTAAATATTTTTCCTAAACTTTCAACTTCCCTTCGATGAACGTAGCAATTTGGCCGTCCTCGTCTAGCAAGGTCAAATGTTTTTGCATGGTGTTCTTGTTACCGAGTAACTCCTTGATCCTTTTGTGCATGTTGAAGTCATGCTTTGCATCAAACTGCTCAATTTCCTGACATCTGTCTGACAACCAACTCTCCCATAGCTTCAATTATTTTCTTCCTGATTGCATTTTGAATCGCTTTGTAGTTCTCATCGTCCTTACCCTTCACTTCAAGTAAGCTTTAATATCTCTGAAGTCATCCAATCATGCTTTGTCACCTTTTATCTTTACCTTATTTTATTATAGTATTCTTGAATTTAGTCCAGGTAGTTTCTACATCCATTGTCCATTGGTGTTGGATCAGGCTCCTGTAAGCGCAACTTCAACTCTTAATTTAAATTTCAATTGTTGGCGGATAAGTTAAATCACAGACGCAGATCCAGATCCCTGAGCTTCGACGTATCTATCAAAGATCTTGGTGTACGATGGCTAACTTTCTTTATTTTAACACTAATAGCTGCCACTAAGGGATTGTGGTCCGAACCAATATCAGATCCAGGATAGGTTTTGACTGATTTTGTACAGTTCCTGTGTCTGTGGTTTAATAAAATGTACCTAGTATATTTGATTGCTTACAATATTGTCAGGCTTGTGTGCGGGTAGGTAGGTTGTGTGCATAGAAATGGATCATCTTATCGGGATGACGGGCGCAGTGCAGTGCGAGGTAATGATTTGGTCTCTTCATGTACCCATAGCTATGTCTCACTGTGCTGTTTTGGAGAGGGTTGTTTCTCACCATCAGGTACATGTTTTGCTCGTCTTGACATTGTATAAGTACCATAAAAAAAAATCTACATGCACTATCCAACTACGCAAAAGCGTCCAATAAAACCCTAAAGATTATAATATTTTTTACGGAGATATGTTTGGTGAGCAATCATTAATACATCGTTATGCAGGGGTGATCGGGTAATTCAATTGTTTTATAATCTTTTTGGGATCAAGTTTCTTGCGGCAGGCTTACGGGAGATAGGGGATTTGCTGCGGGACCAAACTGAAAAAAAATGTGAAACTAAAACCATAAGAAAATTATCTAACAAATGTGACGCGTAGTAACTGCCCGTGGCCAGTGCTGCCAACTTTCACCATGAGAATATCAACCGAGTAGTCGAAGTCTTCCAGTTCCTCTAATTCGAACTTCTAGACGCACCTCTCAAAGAAAGAGGAGCGTAATTAGAGACTACACGCCCGTGAACAAAATTTATGGGTCAAATGAACCACCAGGAGACCTCTATATAGGATGATAGAAGGGTATAAAGTAATAAGATTCAGCACTATGCACTATGCCGTCACTTGTAAGCTGTCCAACTGAGTGCAATGAGGCGTTTTCCAGACGCAAAAAGACTTGTCAAAGATAGTTCAAAACATTGCCAAGTGTGGCACCACTGTTAATTTTTGTGAAATTTATCTAACAAAATAAAACAGTGGCACCACCAACGCTGAAATTGGGAACTGTCTTTGACAGGTCTTTTTGCTTCTTGAAAACGCCCTATTGAAGATGGGTTGCAAACCGCGATCATTTCTCCTTGTCTGATTTTTGTACGGCATTGCGAATAGGTACCATCGAAACTGTATGGAACCAATGCCGTACATAATCAAATGGCCAAATTTACTCTGTAAATCGTCGGAAAATCATGAATTTATCCGACAAACTAATAATTAAAAATTAATAATTTATATAGTCTCAATACCTCTCCTAATCTATTATTCCGCAACGCCGAACAAAAATCATGCGACAAGGGGAAATGCTCGAGGGTTGCAACCCCCTGTCTTCAATTGCACTCAGTTGGGCATCTTAGAAGTGACGGCATAGTGCTGAATCTTGTTATTTTATACCCTTCTATCATCCTACATATAGGTTTCCCGGTGGTTCATTTGACCCATACATTTTGTTCACGGGCCTGCAATCTATTAGAAGTTAGCTATTATAAGTTTTGCAGCGGGGATTCACAATCCCCGCTGAGGAGCAAACTTCTTCTTAAAGCCCAAAATGAAAAAAAGTGGAAATCTTAGGAACTGGCGATAGAAGTGAAAACTTATAACTTAATAATTATAAAATAAGAATTTGATAGCTTACTTTGGAAACTACACGATTGGAAATGGAGGGCGTGGCCATGAGCATGGCTATCTATCGTCAGCGTTTCTTGATAGCCAATGATAGAAATACTGAGGCATTTCTAGATGGCCAATGGCCATGGTCTCGAGTTTACCCAATGATTTCTAATCATTCCCGAGCGTGACGCTAGACTTCAATTCAAAGCCCACTAAAAATCTGTCTGTGGTGCGTCAAAAGAAGTTTTAAATTAAAAAACACAACAACCGTTTTAGTCGCGTGTGCGTATTGCGGTCAAGCATTCTTTCTTTAATTTAGATTTTTTATGTATATTATAAAGAATACTTTTTCGAGTATATTTTAGCAGTGACATTAAAACACTTGCAGAACTGACAACCGATGGGGAAGAAAGGTTCTCGAGTGGCGACCACGAACCGGAAGACGCAGTGTTGGACGGCCTCCCACTAGATGGACAGATGACCTCATAAAGGTCGCTCGAAACCGCTGGTTGCAGGTTGCGCAGGACCGTTCGTTGTGGAAATCTAGGGGGGAGGCCTATGTTCAGCAGTGGACGTCTTGCGGCTGATGATGATGATGATTAAAACACTTAGGTACCGCACAGTACTTTCAATTAATTTTCTCGTAATAAAAACAAAAGCAATTCATTTCGAAATAAAAAAATTGGCAGTCATAGGAACTACCGATAGAAGTGAAAACTTAAAACTCAGAATTTTATAGCTTACTTTGGAAACTACGCGGGTGAATCCGGAGGGCATGGCCATGAGCATGGGCATCTAGAAATGAGTCAGCCAATGAGTAATGCTGACTCATTTCAATATGGCCAATGGCCATGGTCCCGAGTTTACCCGAAGATATCTTAACATTCTCGAGCGTGACGCTAGAATTCAATTCACATCCCACGAAAAATATGTCTGTGGCGCGCCAAAAGAAGTTTTCACTTCAAATATTTATACCTACCGCTTCCCACCAGCAGAGTGAACCGTGAGAAGTTTTTTTTTATAACGGCTCATGATGAGCCGTTATAAAAAAACGGGACAAGGATGTGACAGATGAGCCGCTCATTTGTCACATCCTTGGGAAATATGTCCGTACGCGTTATTAAATTACCAAATCGGACCCTTTAGGTTACATAGGCCTCAGATCCGACGCGTAGCATCCTGACTCCACCTAGTCTGGTGGCTACTACCCCTAGAGTGTTTGTAAATGCGGGGGCCAGAAGCTCAAGGGAGGTCCTGAGTGGAGTATGGAGAAATGCCACTCAGGACTGACCGCAGAGCCGGTGTCAAAAAGTACACTAATATCAAGTTAGGGGCTTTCAAGATTTATCTGACAAGTGAGACGTTGTAAAAAAAACTTCTCACGGTTCACCCAGGTGGTCTCAGGAAGTAGAGAAATTACAGAACTTAGAGATATAAGATCTTAGATCTCTGGGTGACGAGCGCAGTGCAGTGCTAGGTAATGACTTCATGTTCCAATAGCTGCGTGTCAGTGTGCTGTTATGTGTCAGGCATGTTGCTTACCATCAGGCACATGTACTGATCGTCTCGTCACTCTTTATTTAATAAAAAAAAAAGTAGACGGTAGGTAAAAACTCTGAAGAAGCACTTGCCAAATACTTATAATTACTACCAATCAGAGAACAGTGTATTAATTGATGGGTACTAGTGTTCCATTAAATAGTACGCTGAGCAAGGATTGCCCCATTTGTTGATAATTTTACTTGCAGTAAAATTCTAATTTATTAAATGACGGTCAGGCATCCTTATTTGATCAATTAACCTAAATTCATTACGTTAAATAATACGTTAAATGTATTATTTAACGTAATGAATTTTGAAACGGCTGTTGAAATTTTCAACAGCCGTTTGCTATTTTCCGAAAGTTGATCAACTACCTCGTGAATTGATCAACTAACGATTCTTGTTATTCTCAGGTGACATGTATACCTACTCGTAATTTACATTCTCTTTTATGTGTAGCACAAATTTAAGGATACACTGTGCACTGCAGGGTATGTAGGTGTAGTAAAAATAGGTGCTTTTGATGTCACAGGGGGTAAACGCTAGCAGATGTATGGAAAATACAGTTTTTTTAATTTATATCCGCTAGGGGCGCAGTCGTAGTTTTCTATGCTTTCGCGTAAACCTAGACCGCAGCCGTGGCCTGGTCATCCACATAACAAGTCAAGAGGAGCCCGTGAGCTCGATTGTCTAGGTCTAGAGTCTAGACCAGGGGTCGGCAAGTAGTTTTAGGCGGGGTCCGGATGATGGGCGAAAATTTTACCGAGGTCCGGAAAAAAAATGTCGTAATAGGTAATTGCTAAGTAGTAATAAATGTGTAAATAAGTGCTAAGTAGCACTTACTTACACATTTAAGTATTTATTGTACGTTTTCAAACCAAATTTGTAATTATAATAAAAACCCAAGACCTAAAATCAATGCAATAAATTACACCGACGCGCTTGGCCCAGTCCTTTATATATAGTTTTGGTTCTCGAGAAGAACAGCAAACTCAAAGTGTGCCTTTTAGGTGGCCGTCGGTTAATCTTGAACGATATTTGTTACTAAAAAACATTTTTGAGAAAGATGAGTTACATACGTAAGTTGAACTAAGCATAGTAGCCAAATTGATAGCATTTTTTAACGTATTTTTCTGAACTGTGCTTGGCCTGAAATTCATCAGTTAGTACACAGTTTTATACATTTGTAAAGATTAAAGATTTTTATCAATTATTTCCATTTGAAGTGAAGCTTTTGACAAATTAAACAATTAAGCAGTAAGTCAGCCACAATAGCCCAAAATGGTTAATGAGAGCTTTCTTCCACCATGAAGCTGAGTCGCTTTATGCTTCAACTTTCTTTTCCGAATCCATTTAACAGAACAAAAACCATGGTTCGCACTGTGACCTTTGTTTTAATTAGGTTTCCGATACGATGCGGTAGCTTTTCTCTTAGATATTTTGCTGCATCAGTTGTTGTGGTGATGATGGCGTCTTTGTCCACGTCAAAATGTCTAATCACCCAAGTTGTCTTTCGCATTCTGGAACTCCGTTGACCCACTGTATTCTCGGTAGCTCCTAGTTTTACCAACCTGCTTAGACATTTGAGTTCCCTTTAATGGTCTTGGCCATCTCTAGGATCTTATCGACCAGCATAATCTTGGTGCATCGGGTAGTAACTATAATTGGGTTGTTTGGTGGTGTCGCATAAACAGATCTTCCCGCGCGCTCCGTCTCTTTTTCGCTCAGTGTCACCAAGCTATGTAAGCTACCTTATAAGTACTGTCCTGACCCAGATGTCAGTTGCATTTATTTAGTCGTGCAAAAGGGCTCTGAGAAAGCTCAGATTTTCCCCCCTATCTTCGTATACCGCAATTTCATGATGTTTAGAGGCTTCAATGCAACCCAGCCGGTCTGTGACTTGCGCTCTTGAGTTTCGATTACCAGCGCATGCACGCTTATCGCCCGGGGTATTTCACCAGCATTTCTGATCAGGTGCGCCAGCAGCGCACTTGCCTGTGTGAAAGGCGTCCGACCATACAAGTATTGTAGTAGTGTTTTTCGATCGCACGAACCGAAATCGGTGGCCGTGTACCTCGCACACATGGCATAACGTTGTAGGTTTTCAGCTGTTTTGTGACTTTTACAGTACTCCCATTGAGCAGGCAAGACAATCCAGGGGACAAACGGGGACGTTTCCATTCCCAGTCGAAGCAAAAGCTTATTTCGAATCCTTCTTTGTTGCTGTCCATGCTGTCTACTCCGCGGATACGGATCCTTGCCGTCCTCGGCCTGCGTTCTCCGGTTGTTGTTGGACGGAGATGCTCTTCGAGGAATTATCTTGGGCGGGAACAGCATTCTGCGTATCCATGGACAGTGGGGCAGGGTGTGGTGGCGAAGGGGGCATGTATTTGAAAGTGTGGAGTTTATCTTGGCCGCTATGCGGAAAATATTTGAAAATAAATTGTTTATTTACTAAGTTAAATTCTACTTGGTAAAAAAATATTGTTTCAATTAATAAAGGTGTTGTACCTTATCTACATTTTTAAATGTATACTCGGTATACAATACAATACAATACTCGGCGGTCCGAGGTTCGACCTTTCGCGGTCCGGATACGGACCGCGGTCCGCCTGTTGCTGACCCTTGGTCTAGACTTTGACCTCCAAGTCTACGACCACGGATATATCCGTGTCTACGACTATGTCATGTTAGTTGTGCAGTGTATGGCAATTGAGGCAGTCCACCACCGAGCTTGAGTTGGGATGCTACACAACCTCTCAGGACACTCCTCGAGGTGTAGGTAGGATATTCATATTCATTTATTTGGTAAAGCCAATTTACACGTCACATAGAATTACTAATTTATAATAATTAAATCCGTAAATAACAATAAATAAATTACAATTGTAAAAATTCATTAATGTCATAAAACGAGTGCTCGACAAACCAGCGCTGAAGCCGGTGCTTGAAACTGTTAAGGCTGAGGGCCATCCTGATAGAGTCTGGTAGCTTGTTATATACTACTGTACCCATGACATGCGTGAGTTTGCTCGACTTCACAAGAGTTGTTTTTCGTTCGTCCGTTAAATCCGTAGACAGGTGAATTCGCGCGTACATTGCCATTTGCAGTATTATTATTGATGGCAGAGTTAAAATACCTAGGCTTTGGAAATACGGTCGCGCGGAAGTATACTGCGTTACTCGCACTATCGCTCGTATGGCACGCTTCTGTAGGCGAAACACTCTTTTCCACTCGGAGCATAAACCCCAGATTTCGGCAACAGAGTGAATTGTTGCGAAATAGCAAGTGCGGGCTATCTCTGCCGATGCCAAGCGTGAGACTCTCTGGAGGGCAAAGCACGCGCTACTGATTTTACCGCCAATTTTATCTACATGATTATTCCATATAAGAGCTGAGTCTAGCTCGAAGCCTAGGAAATTCGTACTTTTACTTGCTGAATGGGTTTTCCTCAATTTGCACTGACATGGTTCTACGACTTCGACCAGACAGATCGAAGTCTAGAAAAGTGTCTTCTTGAGTTTTAAAGACAACCCATTAATGGAGAACCAGTAAGACAGCCGGTGTGCTACTTTATTTAGTTTTCGTTCAAGGAGTCCAGAGATGATGCGGTCACTATCGCAGCAATGTCATCGGCATACATAAGTATTTCCGCATCCGTTATAGCGTCCGGCAAGTCGTTTAACAACAAAGAAAAGAGGAGGTTTGACACCGATGACCCTGTGCTACTCCCATCGTAGATCCCTGTGGATCAGATCTTACCGACCCTCCGTTCCCGACCACTATTTGTGATCGGTCTTGGAGTAGGCTAGTGAGTAGACTGTGTGCGGGACCAACTATTCCATAATGTTTCATCTTCTCCGCGAGCACAGTGTGGTCAGCTACATCAAAAGCCTTAGAAAGGTCGCAGCACAGGACGGCAACCTGTCTCCTTCCTCGCGAGCGGACACTATACGCCGAACCAGTTCTCGTGCAAGCATTGTTGTCGAACGGCCATCCCGGTAAGCGTATTGTCTATCGGACAAAACATCCGTGGATGTTAAGAATTCAGTAAGACGACTACTGAGTCCATTTTCAAATACTTTTGAAATCGCTGGTATAATAGACACCGGCCTATACCCGTCAATATCTGTCTTTTTACCCTTTCCTTTGAAAACTGGCGCTACTTTGCTAACCTTCATGTGAGATGGGTATATGCCCTCACTCAAACATCGGTTAAAAAGCACTGCGAGTATGTTGGCCAAAGACTCCGCTGCAGTTCTAAGAAGCCTCACTCTGATACTGATACTGATATACTGATACTGATATACTGATATGATCACTGATACCTACTGGTGATGGGTCGACGAGTTCTCAGTCACTGTTGTTTTCGTCGACTAATCTAGTAGCTATTCCCAGCCGAGGTGGGATTTCTGTGCACGATCTTCGCCTTTCGAGCAGCGCATATAGAAGTTTGGAGAGGAAATACCTGGGAACATTACTCTAAAGCTAAAGTCTTTTATATGCCCCTGTAACCAGACCTAAGTCTTTTCAGAAGCATGCTCTTGTTGTGCGAAGATTCTTTATAAGATCGCGGAAGAATAATGTGAAGGCGTCCCCGCGTTCTCTCAATAAGCGCTTAAAGTGGACTTGAACCCAGGACGGATCCGGGGGCATGAGCCCTCTCCAGGGGTGGACACTAATTAAAAAGCATGTATGTACTCATCACACAGTTTTGTGACTTGACCTCGACTATGTGACCCCCTGGAGCCAAAACTGGATCCGCCCTTGCTTGAACCACTGGATATTTTTAGTGGAGGTGCCAACCGGTATAACTTACACACGGTTACTTAGTGCGACATTATACCTCCAACCCTCCAGGACAGCGATGTGCGTGAATGCATTTGTCCCGCGTTCAAAAGAACCAGCGTAATTATGATTTCAGTGCGAATACTGTTTGACGCAAGGTAGGTAAGTGGAATCGACCAAACGGCAAAGACAAAACTATAAGCTGTTAAACGGTTTATTAATAGAAAATATTCGACATACTCCAGATTGTAGATTGATACATTAACACTTAGATTAACTAAGCGTTTATAAATTCTTGTAAACGCTTAGTTAATCTTAATAACTTCGTACAAAAAATGCAATTTGTTTCACATCAATACACTGACATTACATTGTACCTACATATACCAACATTAGTGACAATTTGTAATAAATTGTCATTATAAAATATCAGGAATAACAATGTTTGTTTAATACATAAATATCTATTAAAATAGCGAAATGGGATCACGTTACTACTA
Organism: Ectropis grisescens; assembly: GCA_017562165.1. Classification (NCBI taxonomy): domain Eukaryota; kingdom Metazoa; phylum Arthropoda; class Insecta; order Lepidoptera; family Geometridae; genus Ectropis; species Ectropis grisescens. The sequence goes on from CM029771.1 coordinate 23,198,298, forward strand.
TTAAAATATTAAACGTTCGCACAATAAAACATTATAAATAATTTAATGTTTAATTTAGCTAAATATGGTGTGCGTTGGTAAGTTAGAAGTTACTGTTTATTGAGACGTTTTTGGACGAAACAAAAAGTTGATTGAAAAGTTTCGATATATGGCTCCTACCTGATGCTTGAACATTTTGGTCAAAATATAAATAAGGTTCTTTCAACGCCAACGAGGTGTTTTAAAATGCAAATATGCCTGTCAACGTTTCGTTATTTCGCTCTAAATTGTGTTTACAAATACTTAGCACCTAGACGATATAGGTAAGTTAGTATCTCAATTTCACCATGGGTAGAGAAATATCAGAAAATGAAATACCTATTAAAGCTAGGTACATTTGGCGTAATTGAGAACTATCTATGCCAGGTCTATTTGCATCTTGAAAACATCTCGTGGAAATAGAGAGAGATTCATAGATTAGGGCAAAAAAGTGCTTAAATCTTCACCATCTATCATGACGTATTTGAAATAAGTTTTTTTTTTCGTTTGAAACTTCCTTTTCGTTCTCGTGTTTCTCGGTAGTGCGGTAACGCGTTCGTTCGCCGCCTTGCCTGCGAGTCTAGAGTGGGCATTATAGTACAAGAGCCTACGACCAACAAATTTACTTTATTATTCTAAAGGAGAAAATATGGTGCCTGGTTGCGCTCGTACACTCCGCGAGGTATAAGCTGAGCTTTGCATTAGTGTGAGTGATCACCAATCAGGCAGGAGCTTGAAATTTTGTCCGCGAGGTATAGGCTGAGCTTTGCATTAGTGTAAGTGATCACCAATCAGGCAGGAGCGCGGCGAGACAGAATGGCGCCGCGCCTAAGGCCGGTTGTCACACCTACACTATCCATGTACGCTCACACAAATGCAAAGCTCAGCTTATGCCTCGCGGAGTGTACTCTAATACGTAAGGCTGAATATTTTTTGGGTCTGGGGGGATGTTGGCCGATACAATTTATTTGGCAGAATTGCTAATATACATTTTAAATTACAAACACAAAATTATAAACAGCCTTTATAAAATACAAGAACAAAATGAAAAATTTTGATTTACCCCCTTTATTTGACTACCTCGGATTTGTAATCTGAACAACTTTCTACTAGTCAAGCCCTTTAATTTGATACCCATATTGAAGTAGGTTGTGAAACAATACTTTGTTCCCCATTTTGTGGATGCGGCCATCTTGAATAGATATTAACCATTTTTGTTTTAAGTTTGACATCGATTGTCTCTGTGTGTGTCTGTCTGTGACACCGTAACTCTCAAATACCGATTACCGATATCGACGATAGACCGATTTCGACGCGTTTTATTTTATTTGAAAGCCAATTTCCTTGCGGTGGTTCGAAGCTTTGTTTGGTTAATATGGATTTGACAAGGCCGCCTCCACAAAATGGCGGCATACATATTTTTTTACAACCTCCATATGGATGTCAAATGAAAAGAGTTGACTAGTAAAATAATACATACACTAATACATTTCAAATCCAAGATGGTCGCCAGTTCAAAAAGTGCGAATTAATTTTTTGGGTATTTGGGTATTATTTGTCTCAATTTGGGTATCAAAAGACATGAAAGGGCGGGAGGCGTGAGTAGTGGAATACTATAACAAAGGAGATTGCCCACGGACGGGCCCCACTTTTGGGACACACGTGTTTTAACTTTATGCTATTCATAATCGCGTTTTTACATCTATGTGTGTTTATTGTTTACATTTATTTTACCGTAGCATTGAAATACGTAATAAATATGAATCTAACTGAATCCGATACATCCGCCAACGAAATTTAACTTAAGTCATAGAATAGATAATATAGATAGAACGGACACTCCCCAACCCCCGCCTATTTCAAGCTTCCTCACCCCTCAGGCCGTTTCGGATACGCTAGGAGCACTCAACGAAGGGCTGGTATCGAACACCTAATTCCTAACGAAATATCATCATGGTGGGTTGTTGTGCTGTTTACGGCTGTCCGACAACTAAACGGGACAAGATTAAAAGTTTTATTTAATTTCCTAATGATAAAATAACGTAAGATTAGAAACTTTTCAATAACGTTACTTTATAATATTAGAAGCTTTGCTTAGTTTGGGGTCAGATGGTGTTGTGTGTGAATTGTCTACCAATATTTTATTTATATAAATTAACGAAGTCATTTTTTAACTCAAAGTGTGTAACTTACACAGCCAGTAACTATGTGCCCAAGCACGGATTGATAATGCCTGGAGGAATAATTATAGTGACAGAACAAAGTTTCCTTCATGGGTAAGTGTAAAATAAAATGCGAATGTGTACCTACTAACAGAAATAGATATCTAGGTGCCTGATCTAATCTATCATCGGTTTCGTTACATTTTACGCGGCAATACAAACACCCACAGATTTCTGAAACAATTTAGAAATCTGTGCAAACACCCTTTTAATTAGAATAGTATAATTTGGCTCCATTCTATTACTCAACATTATAGCAAGTTTATAGACTACTTTACGTAACCACCAGGTGAAGTCAAGGGGCACAACTACGCAATAAACCAATTCAGTAGCCCTAGCTCTAACGCACACATTCGCGCGTGTGTACGAACGACATCTGCGTAGTTGTGTGAAGAGTAGGTAGCTCCACAGCGGCGTTTGTATGGAATTTTAGTGGAGTGTCCAGGGTGTGACATAGCTAAGAACTTCCGCACGGAAATTAACCTTCAAACAAAAAAACCGCATCGAAATAGGTCCATCCGTTTGAGCTCTACGCTTACGGTGCCATAGACAAACAGACAGACATCGACGTCAAACTTATAATACCCATTTTTTGGTCGGGAGTTCATTAAGTTCCATTAGATATATTTTGTAGAGCTTGAAACGTCTTGCGGAAAGTAACCGGCAGTAAGCTATTTTATTTTAGGCTTATAGTTATGTTATTGTGTATTTATACAATTAGCCTTTAGGATTTAAATAATTTCTCTCATTATTAGATACCTTTTCCACCAGGCGAAAAAGCCACGGGGCTTTTTGGCTCGTGGCACCAAAGGTCACCTGAAAATTGGCCGTCCTACCAATTAAGCGAAGGTTGGTTCAATACCAACTTTGCCTGAAGCACCACATTTTATTCTTAGAAAATAAAGTGTGTCTGGCGACTCTAGGCGTTACTGTAGGCGTGACACAAGACGTTCTTTCGTATTTCGTTTATTTTTCGTCATTTTTTCCTTTCATCCTTTACAATTTACATACAAATTGTCAATATAAAAAGTATAAAAACATCAGTCATAGTAAAATGTTATACTTTGAAGCTCACTGATAGAAAGAAATATAGCGCGTGGACTAACAGTAAGGGTAGACGCGACAAAATAGTTTTGGGGAGCGTTCGTGTTAATAAGTACCTACTTAAAAATGCGGCATATTAAATTGCGTGAACAGACATGGAATGAATATACGAACTTTCACCTTGCATCATGTCCCTACATTCTCATATCTGCTCCTGTCTATATGAATGTGAACTTATTTCACATTTACCCGAACACAAACGTGCCAAATAAATGTGATCTCATTTAGTTAGACTTCTAACAATAATTTTCGTTAATCAGTTCATTTAGTTCGACGCACACGAATTTAATTTCAAGGAATGTTCTACATAAGTCAATGCACCAAGCAGCGGCGCGTTCACATTTATTACGACAACCACAGTTTTATTTTTCGCTCGCGCTCATACAATGATTCGTTTTTAGAATGACAGATGATTACATAAAACTGTAGAACAATTCTCAATCCTGCTCAAGTATTTCGTACCACAGGTGGCGGTAATATTTCATTTTGGTACAGAAATTTGATGTGCATCCGTCAATGTTTTTATTCATTAATATTTTTTTACCCATCTGTCGCTTATAGCTGTCAATCTAAAGACGCCTCACCGCGCGATTGTTTTATACAACCATTACATGCATTCCAAGTGTCCTTAATTAAACCAGCGTACGCGCTTCTGTAGGGCCAACTACAAATGGTTACACAAATGACTGAATTGGAAATATTGTGTGTTGGGCCTTAGAAAACGTCAACATGGTATGCAATTTTCTACATGTTACCCTCGCATAATAGGTATTTTTAAAGTAATATTACATTAGCAAATAAGTGTAGTACCTATTTCTCGCCGAAACACAAATTAATTTCTTGATACACCGTATATACAATAGAACATATATATTGGTGTACCAAGACGTAGATTTCTATTGTAAGAACATAGTGTTTGTAATGCTACACTCCATGAAGCGTTTTCAGATTTAAAGATAGGTATGAGTGAAAAATTGGTACCTAAATAAATAAGTACGTCAAGTTATTAACATTGACATATGATTCTCAAATATCACTAAGAAAACGAAACATTAGCATTTGACGCAATTAAGCACTATTTTTGTCTGTTTTTTTTTTCGTTCTGAAAACACGACATTTATAAGTAGTTTTTATTATTATTAACTAGTAATAATTCAATATTTCAAAGTTTCAAAAAGTTGCACTGATTGACAGTGGAATCTCAATTGATAAATAAATTCATATTCATAATATTAATAAACATATTAATCAAATTATTTTAAATAATACCTATGATATTCAATGGTAGGTACTGCATACACTTTGTGTTCATGGGCCACATTTTTCTGTTGGGATCCAAAACTCTAAGGCTGAGTCACACGTGCTTAGGGCTAGTATTCCATCCTGGTAACAAAGCTGGAACAGTATAATATAAACAACAATATTAATATAAAGATTAGCAGCTTTAAAGTTGAAGCTTTAGAGTGGAAAAGTTCCCGGCCTCCTTGTTCCATGAAAGATCCAATCTAGAACTTTTCAAGGTCAGAGTGAATAGGTACTTTCTAGGTCAGCGTGTGTCATCTTTGACACTTTGACCACAGCGTCACGTGGCGTCGCTTCCCATCAGACGAGTTGGTGGACAAACGCCGAACTATGCGCGATAAAAAAGTATCAAGATTACCCACAGAATAAAACTTTTAATTAGATCCACAAATAGGTACATGATTTTGGATACTGAATAGTAGTGTTCTATACTTATTGTAGTATTCGCGGACGTTGGTAGGGCATACCACAAGTCACTTTTCGTCGTGTTGAATTTGAAATGTACTCGCGCGCGTGATAGATGAACGTCATTCCCCCAGTATTTTTAAAAGACGGTGCAAGTGACTCCTCTCACTTGCACCATCTCTTAAAAATACGTAAGCTTCTACATTTTTAAAATCCTATATACGAGTAGGTACTTAATACCTAGTTTGACGGCTTGAAATCCACTTAGACGAGACTTTAAAATACTTTAAATATATTTTGTTATGGTAATTACACTAAATACATATCTTAATTTGACACAGAATATTCTGATATTGAAAAATTCGAGTTTAAGAAATTAATATTTATTTGTATATTGGCCTAAACCATGTATTAGGTACTTACCTCAGTAATATCAATAGTACTACTGGCAATAGATGTAAATTCCGTTGGCGGGTAACTGTTGTACATAAATTTTATTTCTCCTCTGTCAGAACATACAATCAAAATCCCATCGCTTTGGTAACAGCACTTTGTCTTGATTTGAGGAAGGGTAATGGCCGGTTGCTCCCATAGTTCTAAAGTCGCAGTATGTGTATGTTGCTCAGGATCAAACAAGCTTAAGCATCCCCTGGAATCTCCTATGTACATAGCTGCCGAACTCCAGCTAATACAGACTGGGTAAGCCTTAGTATCATTATTTGGTACTAAAATATCGTTCTTGAATACCTTCCCAGCGACTCTATCAAAGATAGTAATCGTTTTATCGTCACTGATAGATGCAACAAGATTGTCGAATTTACATAGGTCTAATACTGCGCCTTTGTGTGCGTTATAGGTTTGAATGGCATTACAGCCTGATCGCTGGTCGAAAATATGCACCTTCTTTGCGTACAGGCCTGCCATTACTTCCTGTCCATTACCTACTAGTGATAATACAGACATTCCACACCTGTAACAAATTACCTACAGTCAAGAAAATCATCAAAAGCAAATAAATATCTCCGTTATCATTATTTCAACCCATTATCGCCCACTACTGAGCAAACGTCCCTGTTCGTATCCTACCTCTCATCCCGGTCCGCACGGGTGGTGGCCCGAGCAAAACGAGTTTTTTGTATAGTTTTCAGAGCTATCTACTATTTATACAAAACAAATATCAACTGGTAAAAAATACATTAAACTTCAAACTTCTGCAACACCTTAGGTTTAAAATGGTAGTTTCCTTTTTTGTTACTGAATATAATGTTTAATTACTCTCCCCACAACGAAACCATAAAAAATTATTTTTTTTTTAATTATCATGCATTTACTCGAAAAGCTGCCATTCTTTACTTTAGATTTTGTACTTACACCAACGGATAGGCAATTTGGTTACGAACTTTATAGTAGCTAGTTTTGTTTAGCGTAAAACAGTGACAAATCCTACTGTTTCTCTCTTGCTCTTTTTTTGCCGTGTGCGATGATGTAAGAAATATTCAAGGTCATTTGCTCGGGGTAGGCCCTTAATGTAATGACATCTTAATGTAGGTATATAAATTACGCGTCATGTTGTTTGTCCGCGATGGACTCACAAACTACAGTAAAGGCCGTCACAGACGTAGCTATAATATATATTTTCATATTTTCGTAACGTCAGCAAAATATACCGTAATTTATTCATATTATAACATATTAACATAGCAAGACATATTTTGAGTTTACAGTATGTTTCAACATTGTCTGAGCGCACGTCACGAGTCTTTTGAACTTTTTAACCCCCCGAAGCAATAACGACGGGTGTTTGACAGTTTGACATAACTGTGTATGTGTTTGTAGCATCGTAGCTCCCAAAAGGAAGAACCGATTTCATCAGACAAAGATAACTAAACGATCCCAGATTTCACGAAGTTTCGTCATTTCATTACAGAGTTCCTATGACCCACTCCAAGATCCATCATCAGATCTTGCTTAATATCGGGATAGGTGAAACTAATAAATATAAGCTTGTAAAACAACTCGTGATGTTGTGCTCGGACAATGTTGAAACACGCTGTACATTCGAAATATGTCTTGCTATATCATAATTTATATTAATATGCCTTAATATGTATTACGGTATAGTTGGGTGACGTCACGAAAATATATATTATAGCTGCGTGTGTGGACACTCGAGGATTTGTATAGAAAATATACGGAAATATGTCCAGCTATGAAATATGAAAATATATATTATAGCTACGTCTGTGACGGCCTAAGTACCCGGCGATAAATATTGCACATCGACACCTGGAAAGAGACAATCGGCCAACTTCGGCTTCGTAGAGCTCTGTCGCACGAAATACAAACAGTCCGGTATCTATTAGGAGCTGTTAAAACAACTTAAATTGCTTTTAATAATTATTTTTATTCTTTGTATAAAATACACCAATTTTTCTATAAGTAATGGCTTCAGGTTCGGGTAAAATAAAAAAAAATATGTTCAGCTTTTTTTTTTTAACTTATATAGGTTTACACTTGACCGCCATCTCGCCTGATGTTAAACGATGATGCGGTCTACGATGGAGCGTGTTTACCTAGAAGAAACCGATTCACTCTCGATTTGAAGACACAAAGATTGTAACTATCGGGAAAAACTCTCTCAGGCAACGTATTCCACAGCCTAAACGTTCTTATCACGAAAGTAGAGCCAAATCTCTTCGTTCGTGTCTTTGGAACATCAGCCATGAAACGATGTCGCTTTTTCGAGCTACGAGCATTCCGATAGAAAAAAGGGCAAGGTGGTATTAGATCGTACAAATCAGTCGCACACTCTCCGAAGTGTATCCGATAAAAAACCGATAAGAGATGTTCGAGACTTTGCAGTCTTTTTCGCACGAGAATGTCATTGCCTATGAGCCTTTTGGCACGTCTCTCGATCGATTCCAGAGCCTCCAGCTAATACTTAGCCGATCCATCCCAAAGGTGCGAGCAGTACTCCATACAGGAGCGAATCTGTGCTTGGTATAACGTGAGCAACTGTTCAGACTTGAAATACCTTCGCACCTTTGAGAGGACACCTAGTTTTTTGGCAGCTAATTTAGCCTTAGATTCGATATACGAGCCAAAATTGAGAGTAGATGACAAAGAAACGCCCAACAGCTCGAGATTGTCGGATACCGGCACGGATACACCGCGAAAAGTAGGAGTCTGTTGGAAAGGACTTCTTTTTGCGGAGAACAGACACGCCTGCGTCTTTCCCTCGTTAAACCTGACCAGATTGGCATCGCCCCATTTAGAGACGGCCTCAAGGATCAAGTTTAAACGCTCGATCAAACTCTCTCTCAGTACCTGAGTTTGTTGTCTATTTGCTCTCGCGCTCGATATGAAGCTCTCTACAACGGTGCTATCATCTGCGTACCCAAAGATACCGGGCTTCAACAGATCGTTGATATGTAGCAGAAAGAGTGTGCACCGACCCTTGCAGGACTCCGGCATTAATAGCCATTTGATCCAACGAGCAGCCATCAATGACCACTCGTATGGATCGATCCCTCAAAAAGTCCGATATCCACGTTATAAAACCTGGAGACAAACCATAAGCTGAAAGCTTGCTTAAAAGGCCATCGTGCCAAACCCTGTCGAAAGCCTTCGAGATATCCAGGGAGACTGCAAGTGCTTCCCCATGCTTCTCGATAGCTTCAGTCCAGATGTGAGTGACGTACGCTAGAATATCCCCGGTAGACCGGTTTCGACGAAACCCGGGATGATGATTTTATTGTTGGCAGTTCATTAAATCGTAAGTGAAAATCATACACCATTCTTCAAACAACATCATAATCAAAATCGTCCATATCCAAACGAAATTGCTTTTTTGGTCTTCCTTTTTTTGGAGTGCTAAACTTAATTTCAGTAGGATGTATTTCTGTACTGACTTCGTTTAGTATATTGTTCAAATTCTTGAAATTCCAGTGGCATTTGCAACTCGCGCTTGAACCTTCTTAAAATAACAACTTACATTTTCATCTTCATTTTTTTTAAATCTGTCAGCTTCTGTTACAAAATATTTATAAACGGGTTATAGGCGATTCGCCACAAAGTAAATTCGTCACAATTTGTATACTCCATACATTCAAAGTAAACTCGCCACAAGTTATAAAAAAACAAATGAATAATGTCACAGGTGAATAAAGTTGTTGTAAATTCGTCACAGATTTTTGTTTTATGTCATTTTAGCATAAAGTAGGGTTAGCAAGTAATATTTAGGGTTATAGGCCACAATTTATTGGGTTGGGTAAGTACTCGAAATATAATCGTATTTTAAACTATGACAACAAATAACTAATGGCTCATTCCATGACAAACGCTACTGAAGGTGAAAAAATAAATATTTTCTATTAGCATTAAATTTGATGAAATTTTAAAGAATAGGTACATTACAAATTATAACACGCTGCAAAAAAATCTAGAAAATATGTGTAATTTTTAAATTAATTAGACTTTAAAGTCTGTACTCAAGTGAACCAGCTGAATGACCATTGTACCTCTATCTACGAATACGAAATAAAATAAAAACATTGTAGGTAATTTGGCGTGACTGACCTCGTAAAGGTTTCACTCTTTTTCCTAAAGATGGCATAGTGCAACTTTATTTTTTTTTAATTTGGGGGTTTTAACAACCGACCGCACTCTATCGCCCTTGAACAACGACTGACAAAACGTCACATAGGTAGTGTGCGACAGAGAGTGTGCTCTACGAAGCCGAAATCAGCCGACTGTCTCCCTCCAAAGGCCGATGTGCAATACTTATCGCCGGGTACTGTACTTAACCAATTGTAGTGTTCGGATTTTTGGCAGAGTCCGCCTGGGGTAGTACCTACCTCACCTTTGCCAGTTATTCTGCCGCCAAGCAGTAATGTGCAAACATTACTGTGTACTACTACGTGTGTAAAACTATCCGGGTTGAAGGGTAATGTTCACAGATAAATTACAGGGCTTAGAGATCTAGATATCTTAGATCTCTAGGTGACGAGTGCAGTGCTAGGTAATGATTTGGACTTTTCATGTTCCTGCTCTCCTCATGTTCAACCTCCGTGTCACTGTGCTGTTATGTGGCAGGCATGTTGCTTACCATCAGACACATGTCCTGCTCGTCTCGTCATTCTATGCTATATAAAAAAGCAAATTTGAACACTGTGTGCAGTTTGATCCAACTAGAAAGAAATGACGGGATTTATTTCGATTCATAGTCTTTGTAATAGGTCATAGTCTTCTCCAAAATTATTCTTCTCTCATATCGTCACGTCACAGGTCACCCTAGTGTGGGATCCAGTGATCACCGACTTATTTTTTACTTTATTTGTTTTATTGTATCTACATGTTTAATTAATTAAGTTGGTATTGTAAGTAACTAAGTTTTTGTGCTAAGAAACATTTTCATTTTCATCGATATTTATTTATTATACGAGGGGTGATCCAAAAGTAATGATAATCAGTTATTTCTAGTGCACACAAAAATACAAAAAAATTACAGTCACTTGCTCAATTACCCACTAGTTCAGGAAAAAAAAAATCATATAAATAGGCCACGATTCCCGGGAGCTACATTCATTTGAATACGGACTGTCAAGGAGTGAACATCAAAATGGAAAAACACGAAATCAGAGCTGTCATTAAATACCTCTGCTTGAACCAAACACCAAAGACATACACAGCGACTTGGTGGAAACATTAGGGGACTGTTCTCCTCCATATTCCACAGTTGCACGCTGGGCTAAGGAGTTTAAGCTGGGAAGAACATCGACGGAAGACGAACACCGCGAAGGGCGCCCATCGACGTCCCTCACTGGAGAAAATGTGAAAAAAGTTGAAGAAGTTGTATTGGAAGATCGAAGAGTGACTATCAGGCATGTAGCTGAGGTCACAGGGATCTCATATGGCAGCATTCAAAGAATCCTTGTGAACGAATTGCATATGAGAAAGGTCTCCGCGCGTTGGGTACCGAAAATGTTAAACGACGAGCAAAAGAAGAAACGAGTCGACATGTCAAGAGCAAATCTCGAAAAGTTCCAGGCAGACAAGGATAATTTTTGTCACGTTTTGTGACCATGGACGAAACCTGGATCCACCATTTTGATCCTGAAACAAAACAACAATCGATGACATGGAAACGATCCGATGAACCGACGCCGAAGAAATTCAAAGTGTCAAGCTCAGCAGGGAAGGTTATGGCGTCTGTTTTTTGGGACGCTGAAGGAATAATCATGGTGGACTACTTGGAAAAGGGGCCACTATTACAGGCTCCTACTATGCAGAACAAATAAGAAGATTGCGGGAGGCTATTAAGGAGAAAAGGCGAGGCAAACTGCGGGCTGGAGTGCTGTTCCATCAAGACAACGCACCGGTTCACAAAGCTGCAATTGCCATGGCTGCCATTCAGGAAGCGGGCTTTGAGCTGGTGGAACACCCCCCCTATTCACCAGATCTAGCCCCCAGTGACTTCTATCTCTTTCCACGACTCAAGGAACACCTCCGGGGCAAGAAATTTGACGATGATAGCGACGTGATGGCCGCGGTTGAGGACTTTTGAGAGTCAAGATAAAGATTTTTTTCTAAGGAATTTTAGGTTTAGAAAAGAGATGGACTAAATGTATAGACTTGCTAGGAGACTATGTTGAGAAATAAATTTAGTTTTTGATTTTATTCATTGTGTTTATTATTGATTATCATTACTTTTGGATCACCCCTCGTAATATGACATGACCCGCAAACTTCTCAATGTCGTAAACCCATCATTTTGGAGGACGTCTTAGGTAAATATTTTACAAGAAGATATTTGTGCGAGTTTATTATTAATATCTGTTTAGTTCAGTCAAAGAACTACTCACCCAAATTTTTCTATGCATTCAAAAGTTTCCAAGTCCCAAGCCTTGACACTATTGTCCCATGAAGCTGAATACACAGTGGTGGCTAACTCAGGATGATCCGGGGCCAGATCCCAAACCCAGCCTGCATGTGCGTCATACAACATCCTTAATGGTTTCCCGTTGTACATCACTGGGTCATCCCTGGTATCGCCGTCAACTGCCAAATTGATGTCGGACATTTTCATCAATGCCATACTTCGGTCCCTTGAGCCAGAAACACATATTTCACCTTTCTGTTAAAAATAAACATAGAAAATGAAAATCATGTTGTGGATGAAATTATATTACAATTTCTGTGTTTCAGAGATTTTGGCTTTTGGCGTCATTCAATAATCAAGTAAAAAAAAAAATGAAAACTTACAACATAAAATTAAACTATTGGCTGGCTTGGTGACTTAGTTGATAGTAAGCCTACCTGTGAAGCCGTGGGTGGTGGATTCGAGTCCCACCCAGTGCAAATATTTGTATGATGAATACGAATATTTGTACAATGTACAGTGCTTGCATGTTTTCTATATATTTTAAAATATAAGTATTATATCCGCTATCTGGCTCCCATAGTTTAGTTTGGATCTAGAGTGGGTTGTGTGTGAAATGCAAATGTCCACCAATATGTGTTTATTCAATTTATTTAAACAGCACTAATGCTGTAAAATAGACGGCTCAATAGACAGATCTCTACTTGTGTGCGACGCGACATACGCTGCTTCAATACTTCGAGTATTGAAGAAGCGATTAAGCAATACAAAGGCTCGAAAGTGTTCGCAAGAAATCTGTCTTTTGGGCAAAGTCAGCTGACCAAACTGAAGACCGATAGTGGTAACGTTGTCTCGTCGAAGCCTGAGATTTTGGTGGTGATTGAGGAGTTCTATGAACAGTTATACACCTCTACGCTAGCACAACCTGTCGTTAGCATGGCAAAATACCCCAGAGCAAAGCTGACCCGACACTTTACTTACGAACTTTACCGAAGATATCCCAGAAGTCAGCCTGTATGAGATTAGGATGACCCTCAAACAACTTATAAACGTGGCTCAGAAGTGATATGGGTCTGTAGTTCTTCAACAAGGCGTTGTCACCTTTTTTGAAGAAGAGCACCACTAAAATCTCAGCCTTCGACGAGACAACGTTACCACTATCGGTCTTCAGTTTGGTCAGCTGACTTTGCCCAAAAGACAGATTTCTTGCGAACACTGTCGAGCCTTTGTTTTGCTTCAGTCTCTCCAGCGATGCCGCATCGACTATCGCTATATCGAAGTGTTGAAGTGTATTTACAGCAAAGCCACAATGTCTGTCCGATTACAGGACCAGTGCACAAAACATATCCAGCTACAGAAAGGCGTGAGACAGGGAGATGTTATATCTCCGAAACTGTTCACTGCCGCGCTGGAAGATGTTTTCAAGCTACTGGACTGGAACGGATATGGCATCAATATCAACGGCGAATGCATCACTCACCTTCGGTTTGCCGACGACATAGTCATTGTAGCGGAGTCGCTGGAGGATCTCGGTGCTATGCTCAGGGACCTCAGTAGAGTATCCCAACAGGTAGGTTTGAGGATGAATATGGACAAGACGACGGTCATGTCAAGTGTTCATGTCTCACCTGTACCGGTTATTGTTGGGAATACCACACTCGAAGTTGTTGACGAATACGTCTACCTGGGTCAAAAGATCCAATTAGGTAGATCCAACTTCGACAAAGAGGTCCAGCGAAGGATCCAACTCGGATGGGCAGCGTTCGGGAAACTTTGGCACATCGTTGAGTCCAAAATACCCCAATGCCTAAAGACGAAAGTCTTTAACCAGTGCGTGTTGCCAGTGATGTCTTATGGAACTGAGACGTGGTCCTTCACTGTGGGCCTCATAACGAAGCTCAAAGTCACACAGCGAGCTATGGAGAGAGCTATGCTCGGAGTCTCTTTGCGCGACAGAATCCGTAATGAGGATATTCGCAAAAGAACGAAAGTGGCTGACATATCTCAAAGAGTAAGCAAGCTGAAGTGGCAATGGGCAGGCCACATCGCTCGCTGAACTGACAACCGATGGGGAAGAAAGGTTCTCGAGTGGCGACCACGAACCGGAAGACGCAGTGTTGGACGGCCTCCCACTAGATGGACAGATGACCTCACATAGGTCGCTGGAAACCGCTGGTTGCAGGTTGCGCAGGACCGTTCGTTGTGGAAATCTATGGGGGAGGCCTATGTTCAGCAGTGGACGTCTTGCGGCTGATGATGATGAATGCTGTAAAATACGCCACCTGTAACGCGAACTCACAAGTTTCCATCCGCTCAAAAAGCGTCTTACGCGCACAGGAAACAGTCCGGTCAGGCGCGGTCCCAGCTTCGAATTTTGGAGGGGGTCACCAGTACGCAGCCTCAGGTTTGAGGGGGGGTCACTAGTAGAAATACAAGAAATCGAGTAAAAATTCATTACTAGTAGCGCCCCACGATTTTACCCGGATAGTTCCCGTTAAGTCAGTTATTTTCCCGCGTTAAAAATGTCCTATTAGATATTTAAACATTTTTTAGATTTATAATGTAACGTATACGATTTTATATATTTACGTCATGTCCCCCCCGTCCCCCTCGGACCGCGCATGGGTCAGGTATATTGGTATATACGATATGATACTTGTTACGTGTAAACGTAGGTATAATATTTATGTATTCGTGTACATAGGCCGCTCGCCCGCGCCAGTCTGGTATCAGAGCAGTATGAGCTATATGTATATGTCGCAGCCAACTAGCTTATTCAGCAGTTCAAGTAGGTAGCCTAGCCTGTTCAATAAACAGCGCCGTTTAACAAGACTACACTGAATGATGCAGACGTAGACATCTTTTGTTACACAATTTAATAAACTGGCTGGCTAATGCTTAGACCATTCGTAGTATATAGGGCGAACATGTGACAGAAATAAAAAGAGATGAAACATCTGACTTCAGAAATTCTATATTCAATACTTTATAATATAGCTAGGTTAGGTTATTTTATTTAAGATTAAAAAAATTACAAAATGTTATGTTATTTGCCGACGCCATTTTGGTGGTTTTGGAGAGTTTCAGCACTAGGGGGCAGAATGTGGAACTAAACTGAAATGATCAGGCTAGGCATGTAAATTAATGTCAACGAATCAAGTTATTTTCCTAGGTGCAACGGCAGGTCCAGAGGCGGGTCATGGCCCCTTCTGACTTAGGCCCAGCACCTAGGGCGGCGGATCGCTAATTGAACCGCACGCATGCACTTATCGCACGGTCTTGTGACTTGACTACGATCATGTGAGATGTGAACGCCAAACCTGGATCCGCCCTTGCCTAGCTTTTTGAACAAATGTCTGAATATCATTCAGGAATCAGGAAGTTGTTTAAATGGCGCTGATGGATAAAAAAGTACCAAAATTAAATGTTCCTAGTGTAATATGGAAAGTATTGAGAGCCTGAGTCAAATTTTATCTGTTTTATAGATATGTTATATAGTTTTTTATAACTCACACTGGTAACACTCATATTGTTAATAGCTAAATAGCTAGTAGTAGTTAGACAAATAGATACACTTTAAAGAACACACCATATAAAAAAAACACTAGTTGAGACCATTTATAAACTTAAAACTAGTGCAAACGAACAGATGGCAGGCTTATAGCTACTAGTGTTAATTTCTTCCAGCCAACCTTAGGGTAGAAGAAGAAATGTAAAACATTATGAGTTAGATTACTCAATAAACACTTACATTGACTAGAAGCACTGTGTCCACAGAAGCATAGTGCATATCTTTAACAATTACATGTTTCATTGTATCCTTCACCTTAGACCATTTTTGGTATTCAAAATCCATCTCAACACAAACTGTCTCCCAATCCACAGGTGTCTCATCCCATACCTTCAGTTTCTGTACAGGTGGATAGTGGCCCTTTATTCGAGAGTGAACCCAATTTTTCCATAGCCCTTCATCTGATAGGATATTTTCAAGTCTTTGACTAACACATCTGAGTGTGTATTTTAAAAACACTGGGTCCAAATATGAACATATTTTCAATATAATCTGTAAAATACATGATAAAATTAATGTAACTATAAAAAAATGTCGCAGATATACTGCACAAAATGTACAAATAACATATTAATTATAAATGTGATTTTAAGTTTTGTATGTAGAATAGAATAATAAGAATAATAATTTATTTACCAATACCCACATACAAGAAACTCATAAAATAAGCACATGAAACAGAATGAGACAATATTTAAATATATATTACAAAGTTTCTCCCAGTCTTGACCATTGGCCCCACACTAGACACTGTGGCCCGTGTTGTGGTGACTGGTGTAAGATTTTTACAAAACACTGGTATTACTGCTGGGGAGACCGTAGCAGATAAACAGGAAATATAAATAGAAACACTAGCTAATAGGAAAAATTATCCTTAAAAGGAAAATAACAAAATTCAGAATTAAATGAAAATTATTCTTAAATTCCTCACTATAACAAGAAACAATTATCTCTCTCTCTTTGTGTGTACGCGAGTGGAAGGGTGGGGGTGGGTGTGGGTGTGTGTGTGTGTGTGTGTGTGTGTGTGTGTGTGTGTGTGTGTGAGTGTGTGAGTGGGTATTTACTATGTAATATATTTGCAGGCCATTGCCACCTTACTGAAATATTCGAAACTTTTCTGTTTTGCTGTAAGACAGAGAAAGCAACCATTGTTTGATGACTTTATTTACGGAATGGCGATTCTCGTTTATCAAATTGGGGAAAACTTTTAGGGCCCAGTTGTATATTTGTGGAAGGAGCGAGCCTGGGTGGCGATCTGCAAAAGTTGTATTGACTCGCACTAGTGGTATCATAAATACTCTTTTTTTTTAAGTAGATCTGGCAGTTGACTGGACGCTCTCACCATCTTGTGCATTGTAACAACTGCGTTGAGTAGAGTTGGCGTACCGTAAGTACAACTGCTTCTGCGTATAGCGATTCTGTTGGATGTCTGTAAGGTTTCCCTAACATCACCTTCAGGACCGCTCTTTGAGCTCTTTCTAGCCTGATTATAATTGATTTAGCCGTTCCACCCCAGGCAAGGTTGCAATAGCATAAGATTGACTGACCGAGCGAAGTATAAATCATAGTAAGGGTTTTAATATCACATGACCTACGCAGCGCTTTCATGACATAGATAAGCTTTCGGACTCGTGCTGTCAGGTTCGTGATATGGTATCGGAAAGACAGGGACTCGTCCAGTTCTATGCCAAGGTATCGGAATCTGTCTACGCGTTCTATCAATTCGCTACGGTGGCCAAGACTACTGAGGTTTCTCATGTGAGTTGGATAAGAGCAAATTTTAATTTCCATGTTCGTCGTCGGTTTCGATTTTTTTGTGTTGTAAAAGGACATGAATTTGGTTTTTTAGTATTTAGGGTAAGAAGGTTCTCGTTTAACCACAATTTTATACGTCCAATCCTTAGCACTTTGTCCCAGGAGTGACCCTTAAACAGAACAAGTCAGCGTAGCATATGATTTCGGCGCCGGGGATTTCAAGGTCATGAACTTCATTCATGTAAATTAGAAAGAGGGTTGTGCCTAAAATACTTCCCTGGGGGACTCCGAAGCTAGATCACTAAGTTTAGAGTCAACTTTGACCCACTGTTTGCGATTTGTCAAGTAGCTCTGGAACCATTTCAGTGCCACACCTCTTATGCCAAACCTCTCTAGCTTCTTAGTAAGAATCGGTATCGATAGGCTATCAAAAGCTTTGATGAGATCTAAAAAAGACCCCAATGCAGCGAGATCTTTGGTCTACAGCAGCAGAGATAGGATCTGTCAGTAACTTTACAGCATCTTCGGTAGAACGGCCACGTCAGAAGCCAAACTGGCCATCCGACAACAAGGCATTAGGCTCTAGATCAGGGGTCGGCAAGTAGTTTTAAGCGGGGTCCGGATGAAGTGCAGAAATTTTAACGAGGTCCAGAAAAAAACTACTGGCAATAATTGCTTAAACAGCCCACTAAATGTTCCTACTGCTAAACCTCGAGGTCGGGGCCTTCCCTCGCAAGGAGAGAGTCAAGACCATAATCTACCACGCTGGCCCAGTGCGGATTGGTGGATGACACATGACTTCGAAAGATTCTAGGGACATGTCGTTTTCCTCGCGATGTTTTCCTTCACAGTTTTAAGTTAGCGGCGTTATGAACATGACTTCGAAAAGACAAAGGTGCGCGTGGTTTTGAACCCAGGCTCTCCGGATCGGCAGTCGCCGTTCTCCCTATTAGACCAGCCGTAACTGGGTAATAATTAAGTGCTACTTATTTATTGTACGGTATCAAACTCAATATGTAATTATTAAAAACACAAGACCTAAAATCAATGCGACAAATTACATCGATCCTCTTGAGCCAGTTCTTTATAGTTTGGTCCTCGAGAAGAATAGCAAATTCGACGTGTGTCTTCTACGAGTAATTGGGAATCGATAAATCTCGAAAATTATTTGTTTAAAAAAAATTGAGAAAGATAACCCACATACGTAAGTCAAATCAAACATAGTAGCCAAATTGATAGCTAGTTTTGCGTTTAGTTTTGTTAGTGAGATCTCCATATTTTTCTGAGATGTGTTTAGCCCAAAATTCTTCAGTGGATACAGTGTTATATATTTGCAAAGATATATCTTCTTTGAATATCAAATATTTCCATTTGAAGTGAAGCCTTTGACAAATTGAACACTTTGGCAGTCTGTCAGCTACAATGGCTCTAAAATGGTTCATGAGAGCTTCGTCCACCATAAAGCAACTAAAACTGAAAGCGTTCCGAAGCCATTTACCAGAGCAGAAGCCATGGTTCACTTTCTGGTATTGATCAGGTTTCCGATACGGTGCGATAGCTTTTCTCTTAGATCTTTTGGTGCCTCAGTTGTTGTGGTGATGATGGCGTCCTTATCCACGTCGAAGTTTATAATCACCCATGTTGTCTTTCCACATCCTGGAACTCCGTTGACCGACTGTATTCTCATTATCTCTCAGGTTTCCTAATCAGATTTGACGTTTGAGTTCTCTTCGATGGTCTTGGCCATCTCTAGGATTTTATCGTCCAGCATAATCTTGGTGCATCGGGCAGTAACTACAATTGGGTCGTTTCGAGGTGTCGCATATACAGGTCTTCCATGCGCTCCATCTCTTTTTGCTCAGTGTCACAAAGCCATTTTCTGCACTCTTCCTTTTCTCTTGATGACCCGGGAAGTGACATTATTGTAAATGACTGCTTCGTCTTGTCGCTGTCAGTGGGGCTATAAATTCGAAGAAGGCATAAAGTGCGTGACTCCGTAGCTCCGTCGTTGGTTGGCCGCGGCTGTCCTCTGCTGGGCTCTTTCGGAGCCGGTTTGGATGGTCGAACTAAGAACAGGTGTCCCCTATATATATGTCAGTTGCATTTGTTTGATCGGGCAAAGGGGTCTGAGGAAGCTCTGATTTTTTTTCCCTGTCTTCGTATATGACAACCTCATGATGTTTACCAGCACTTCTGCTCAGATGTCCGAGCAGCGCTCTTGCGTAAGAGCAAGGCGTTCGACCTTTCGAGTACTCTATTAATGCAATCATTTTGTTTTTCGATCGCACCTTCGCACCGAAATCGATGGCAGTCTACCACGTATACGTCACGTCGTAGGTTTCCCTCTTCATTGTGACTTTTGCGGTACTCCCATTGAGCAGGCAAAACAATCCAGGCGACAAACGAGCTCGTTTCCGTTCCCAGACGAAGCAAAAGCTTATTCCCAATCTTTCTTTGTTGCTGTCCATGAAGAGAGCCACTCTGCGGATACGGATCTCTGCCTCTCTTCGGTCTGCGTTCTCTTGTAGTTACTGGACGGAAATGCTCTTCGAGGAGTTATCTTGGGCGGGGACCGCATTCCACGTTCGTGTCCACGGACAGCGAGCCATTGTGTGGTGGCGAAGAGGAGCGTGTATTTGAAAGTGTGGAGTTTCTCTTAGTCGCTTTGCGGAAAATATTTAATAGAAAAATAATTTATTTACTAAGGTAGATTCTATGTGGCAAAAAAATATTATCTAAATTAATAAAGGTACAGTGTACCTTATCTGCATTTAAAATGTATACTTGGCTAACCATACATTATAATATTTTTTATTGGCGGTCCGAGGTTCGACCCTTCGCGGTCCGGATACGGACCGAGGTCCGCCTGTTGCTGACCCTTGCTCTAGATAGTCCACTAGTTATTTTAAAAAAATTCGAGCAGCTTAGAGAATACGCACAGGAGAGATATAGGTCTGTAATTGCTCGCTAAACTTTTAGGCCCATCTTTGTGTATCGGAACTACCACTGCAGACTTCCAGATATCTGGAAAGGTATCTGGAAAGGTATACTCTCGATACTTAAATTAGCTATAAAAGTGAGTGGCACCAAAATGCGTTCTTTGATATGTTTAATGAGGTTAACAGTAAAGCCATCAAACCCCAGAGCACTATCCAGCTTTAAACCAGAGATAATTTTGTTTATTTCAGAAGTATTTGTAGGTGACATAAAAAAGGATGCTGCTAATGATGAACTGGATTTCACCGAATTTGCCAACGAAGTTTCAGTTACAGGCATTACGCTTAGTAATTTATCAGCTAGTTCCTTGCCTACATTTGCAAAATATTTGTTACATTTATTTAAAGATGTTTGTTCTTATATATCCCTGAAAAGGTTGAATGGACTAAAAAAGAATTTAAAAATGTAGGAAGTATATTATCTGGATTAACACATAGGCTACTTTTTAACCTGTTAAAGTTAGTGGCTCTCATGGGACATTTAATGAAATAGATGACTGGTGAGAATCACAGTTGGTAACAATTATCGTGAAAAACTGTAAAAGCACAGGTCATACTACAGGGCGGACCTAGTAATAATGTAAACAGAAGATAGCTGTTTTTCTATCATCTAGACCAGCGGTAAGCAACATGCGGACCACGATAGGTTGTACATCAGACTGAATAGAACTTGATTTGAAACCAAAGTAATAAAAAGACAGCACTTAATTATATTGCACAACAGTTGTTAATTTCTGGACCTTATTAAAAAAATCTCGCAGTATCCTGACCCACCTAAAAATACTTGCCGACTCCTGTTTCTAGACTATACAAAAATATATATATTGTGATTACCTTCCATATATGCAGTAGTTACAATAAGATGAGTTTTCAAATAATTGTTGAGAGTTATTTCTTAATTGTCTGATTTTATTTATTCATAAAGATAAATTCAAATGAAACTTACTTCAACTGGCATATCCAATAAAGTAGCTTTCGTATAGTCAAGGTCTTCACTGGAGTTTGAATAAGATTTGTGGTCATGGTCTATTTCAAGCAATTGGTCTCTAACAGGCCCCATTGTATCACACATATTAGCCTGTAAAATTTAAATAATCTATCTTCTACACTCAAGTTATAAAAATATAGAGAGCTTAGAGATAGGTACCACAAACAAAGAACTCTAAATGAAATAACTATACAAAAATGTGCTGAGTCAAACACCGTATATGGTCATTGAAACTATAAGTTAGTAATTTTGACGCCAGTGGCACTTTTCAAAAAAGCGAGATCTGAATAGAAAATTAAAGTAGTAAGTATGTGTTTATATATATTATGGAGATTTATTGTAACTCAAATATTTATTAATTCCTTTTTGAAAATTGTTGAGGGACACATAGATTACCTGATAAACTAGAAAATTTAAATAAAGCCTAGGTTGCGTGATTCAGGAATAGTTTCCAACTATTATTTTCGCCCAAGGCGATATTTATTAGTTATTATATTTTGTAAGGAATCTACAATCCACAGACCACAACACCAAATACAAAACAAAATAATCTCTTGTCAAAATTGTCAAATATAGCTGCCGTTTTTTTTTTGTAAACGGCTAGCCAGACTCTAGCTGCATTTTAGGTGAAAAATCGCTAAAACGCTAAATTAAGATAATAATTACGTATGTTTTACGTAACACTTATAATAAAAATTACGTAATTTTGAGCTCAAAATGACGTAACAAAATATTCGATATATTTTATTACAGTTAAAACAATTTTACTAAGATTCCAAAAGCAATCTGCTTGTTTGCAAGATCAAACAGGATCCTGATTCACAGCGCAATCGGATCGATCTCGACACGGAACGCGGCGCGTTCTTTTATTCCTCCGTTTGCGTTGATAGTATAGAATTCCTTTTGCTATATCGTTTGTAGTGGTAGGTCTCTTGGCAGATTCCACATGGGGAAGTACCACACACTTGGTAATTATTCGATGTGACGGACGGACCTCTGACGGATACTCTTGATCCACAACTATTGGAGAATATTGTGTCGGGGCTGTTCCCGAACAGGGCAGACGCTGGAATCGATGAGATCCCACCGGTCTCGGAAGGAGAGCTCTGGGCAGCAATGCTCAAACTTAAAGCCAAAAATAAAGCCCCGGGACCGGGTGGGATTCCAGCTAATGTCTGGGTCATAGCTTTGGAAGAACGTGGAAACCGCTTCCGTCGGCTGCTAGACACTTGTTTAGAGACGGGTTAGTTTCCGAAGCTGTGGAAGACGGGCAGGTTAATCCTTTTACAAAAGCAGGGACGTTCATTGGAGTCTCCGTCAGCGTACCGGCCTATTGTGCTATTGGACGAGGCTGATAAGCTGTTCGAGCGCATAATAGCTAGTCGCCTCGTTCGGCATCTAGAGAGCGTCGGTACAAATCTGTCAGACCAACAATATGGCTTTCGTGCGGGCCGGTCCACCATTGACGCTATCAAACGTGCAAAGGCCCTCTCCGATGTGGAGGTCTCCCGCCGTGGCGTGGTGGTTGCTATGTCTCTTGACTTCGCCAACGCCTTCAACACTCTACCGTGGGCTTGTAAAGAAGAAGCACTGAAATATCATGAAGTGCCTCTCTATCTCAGCCGAATCGTAGGTTCCTACCTCTCTGAGAGATTCGTCTCTTATATCGGGAAAGAAAGTCGAATTTTGCAGCGAGAGATGTCGTGCGGTGTGCCACAGGGTTCGGCCTTGGGCCCAATCTTGTGGGACATCGGGTACGACTGGGTACTGAGAGGAGCTCTCAATCCGGGTGCCAGCGTAACTTATTATGCAGATGATATGCTCGTGACTGCCAGAGGCGAGACTTTCGAGGAAGCTGCCTGTCATGTCTCTGCAGCAGCCGAGATAGTTATAGGTAAAATAGCGATACTGGGACTCCGGGTGGCATTGGAAAAATCGGAAATTATGGTCTTTCATGGACCCCGAAAGACGCCGCCACGGCACGCTCATATTACTATAGATAGGGTGCGTATCGAAATGAAGTCTACGATGAAATATCTCGGACTTATCTCGATGCGAAGTGGAAGTTTCGAGAGCATATCGCACTACTGGTACCTCGATTAATGAGCGCTGCGGGTGCTTTGAAGCGACTGCTGCCAAATCTTGGTGGGCCGAAAACTGGTATTCGCCGCTTCTACCTTGGAATAGTGAAATCTATGGCAATGTACGGGGCACCTGTGTGGGCCGGCCCCCCTAGACGAACGAAGCGTCGGGTCTTTCTTCGGGTCGGGTACTTCTGTAGGAAATGATCTCTTGCTCCCAGCGTTGGTCAGTTCAATGCTTGGGTGCGAGAGATCATGGGACGCGGCTGTTTCTTTCTGCGAGCAAGTAATGCCCAGAAAGAAACAACCGAGCGCGAACGGGAGATTACTTTTAACCTTCCAATGCGCCAACAAAAACCTGGATGTCGGTGGAGAATTTTCCACGCCCTCCTCCGACCACCATAAAGAGGAGCCTTAGGCGCGGGCTCGGGGGAGTCCGCTGCCAGACGAGTGAAGTCCCTGAGGCGGTGTGCGCAGTTCTACTGCGTGTATTTTAAGACAGAGAGGGGTGGAGGTTCTCCAGCTCCACCTCTACGATAGACAGGGTCTCAGAGACCAGCGCCGCCAGGGCCGCGGGCGAGTATGAAAGTGTTCCCATAGCTCAATCAGCATAGGCATATCAGCGCTTGCATGTAACGACCCAGGGTTTTTAGTAGGCCACCAGTGGTGGGAGTCCCACATACCCACTCTACTCTACCCCCAGGGGAGGCTGGAATTTCTTAATGACAAGTACGAAATAGTGACGTTGCGAAATTATTCGACATGGAAATGGAATATTTCCGGATCGATTCTTCTCGTTTATAATTTTACTCTCGTAAACTAAGTATATCAGGAAATTAAATATTTCTGAACCGATAATTTTGTTTTGACGATTATTTAATTAACGATCTGCTGGGTAGCGATTCACAATCCATTCGGTTGCACCCGAATGGACTCAGTCGGTAGCGGTCCCGCACCCGAATGGATCGGAATTTGCGATTCTCGACGCCAATCGGGTTGGTGTAGGAATGTCTTTTTGGCCAAACCAAAGACAAGTTACTCTATCTAGTTTTCAAATATGGTAGAAATGTTAACTCATGGTAGAAATATACAAATCGTCAAATAACTGTATTTCAGTTTATTTTGAGGTGCTCAATTGCTACCTTATATTTAAAAATGCATAATAAACAAGTAAATCAAACAATAACCTTAGGAAATTTGCATTTCAAAACAATAAATCATACATTTTCGTACCTACATACTTTTACTTGTCAATCTGTTGATGTTGTCAAAGTCGACGGAATCATTCTTTGTTTTGTTTTGAAATCATAAACCTTAACAACAAAAAAGTTTATAGTTTTAACTCATAAAACACTCAATAACCGTAGCAGGCAGATCAATATTACTGTTCCTACAAATGTGATCAATTACCTATTCATTGTCTAAAAGGACTTTTATGTCCAAAACGACCGTGATGTCGTAGTAACCGCATGTTGCTTAACAACAAAAAGTTTATAGTCTTAACTCATAAACCACCCAATAACCGTATCAAGCTGATCAATATTACTGTTCCTACAAATGTGATCCATTACCTATTCATTGTCTAAAAGGACTGTGATGTCCAAAACGACCGTGATTCGTGGTAACCGTGATGTTACTTAAAATGCGAATGTCAAGCAACTTGGATGCAAATCATATGGAAGACTCATAAAATTGTCAAGAGAAGAAGAAGAGAACTTTTAATATAATACTCCATACAAGAAGCCAGCAAATGTGATTATATATATGAGTAAAACGACTTGGTGATATCGCGCTAACCTCAACTCGCATTTTCAAGCAAATTGGATGCAAAGCAT
The DNA here is from genome assembly GCA_017562165.1 of Ectropis grisescens. Lineage (NCBI taxonomy): Eukaryota > Metazoa > Arthropoda > Insecta > Lepidoptera > Geometridae > Ectropis > Ectropis grisescens. The sequence goes on from CM029771.1 coordinate 23,223,455, forward strand.
ATGGGAAAACTCATAAAATTGTCTAGAAGAGAAGTTATAATAATACTCCATAAGCCAGAGAGTTTTCGTTTTGTTGTTGAACTCACATTGAAGATGAAGGCAAATTTTCAGTAAAAATATTCACTTATTGATTTCAAACCTATTATTCAATTTTATTTTGTAAGAATATGATATTATGTAATAGATATAGTCCATAACACCAATTGTGATTTAAGTTAAATTAGTTTTCTCTCTATTTAGGTACCTAGGTATTTTAATAAATGTTAATGGTTACTTTTTATAAATTGTATTTTTTTATAAAAGTGTATTAATGCATATTACATAAATAATTAATTTATCTTGAATCTTAGTTAAAAATCCTTGTATTGCACTAAAGAGTTGGGATCATTATAATTTGAATAAGTTTAGAAATCACAATATCCCAGTTAGGTATTATGGAGTTTAGTATTGAAAAGTTAACTGAATTAGCTAGATTGTATTATGTTTATAATTATAACAAATACTTTAATAATAATAAATTAGGAAATTGAAACATGTGGTATGTACAAAAATCTAAATGTTTTATTGACTCTGGATTATACTTTTGTGCGGAGAGCATTTTATGATTTATTCATTTTTCCAATTTTCTGTTTGGTCTCTTATTATTGGTTGTTCTCAATGATAATAACAGCACGGCTAATACACCATCTCTGTTTTTAAACTTTATTGCTAAATTATGTTGAATATAAAGCATCAAAAAATTCCTTTAGATTAATTATTAAAATATTTACTGTATTTACTGGTGTTTAATTTGAACTTTTAGTTATAATAATCACCTTGTACATTAGTACCAAATAAATTAGATACCCTTGTGAGACCATGGCCCAAAGAGTTTACTTATACTTTACCTAAGCGACGGCTTCATGAATGTAGATGTAAGAGGTATATAATATTAGCTAACAGGAACATGACATATTCAGTAGGATTAAATAATACATAGTTTGTGATACATATTACTTTTATTTACAAAACATATCTAGCTCTATCTAAGTCTATAATGGTTATGGAGGACGTAGGTAAGTAAACGTTTGTTGAATCAAACATGCAGTACAACGGCAAGATTCTGTACCAGTCATGCATTGTCATAATTGCCAATGTCATAAAGATGTTTGAATTCATGGTTCGGATTGGCACATTATCATTCAGAATATCGTCTCATTGGTACCTATACCTTCTGGTAGCAGTCCTTAGCTTCATCAAGTATAATGAGACAATCTTCTTAGCATTCCATGGATTCACCGTGCGGGTGCTGAGTCCATCATGTGGCAGAGAGAGAAATCCCGAGACTTGTGACACGGGTGTAGGGTTAAGGGGCCCCTTTCTGACGTACATCAACACTCACCTTCACTACTCGTGTTTCTCTCCCTGCCCAGCCAAATCTGATTTGAGTCTACTAGTGCAGCTTTAAATACTCGTTCTAGTATAGAACTTACTGCACTTCTGGACAAGCCAAGGTCTTTCAGCAGGTTATAGAGAGATTTTGCTGGTATACCTCTCGCTCCCACTTCTACAGCATATAAATTAACTACATAGCCGTTTTTTGTTAATTCGTTTTGGAGGTTGTAATACTTATTTTGTTCGTCGTCAATCCCTTTTGGGCTCTAGCTACTGAAAGGCTCATTCATGGCTTCACATATGATTTCTGGTACCTACTCTGTCATGGCGCCGCAAGTAATGACCCCCATTAAGGAGCACCTTGCATCCCACCAATATGTGCCTTGCTGTACATATCGCCTCTCCACAAGTATAGCAACATTTTTCAGAGGCTTTTCCCCACCTTACCAAGTTACTCTGGTCAGGGAGGGTCATTTGGAATATCAATTGTAATGCGTATTACATAAATGATTAATTCATCTTGAATCATAACATCTCTTTGTAATTAAAAATGCTTGTATTGTACTTACTAAAGTGTTGGGATCATTATAATTTTAATAGGTTTAGAAATTACATTGTCCCAGTTAGGTATTATGCAGTTCAGTATTGAAAAGTTAACTGAATTAACTAGGGTTGTATTATGTCTACAATTAGGAAAATAAAACATGTAGTATGTACAAAAAATCTAAAGGTTTTATTGACTCCGGTTTATACTTTTGTATGGAGAGCATTTTATGACTAATTCATTTTTATAATTTTCTGTTTAGTCTTTTATTAATAGTTGTTCTCAATGATAAAATAGCAAGGCTAATACACCATCTCTGTTTTTAAACTTTATTGCTAAATATGTTGAATATAAAGCATCAAAAAATTCTTCAGATTAATTATTAAAATATTTACTATAATAAATGATGTTTAATTTGATCTTCTTGTTATAATAATGACCTTGTGCATTACAACCGAATAAATTAGATACCCCATTTATTATACTAGGAAACTTTAATGAGGCCACGGCCCAAAGAGTTTACTTATACTTTATCTAAGTGACAGCTTCATGAATGTAGAGGTAAGGTAAGAGGTAGGTATAACACTATCAGCAAACAGGAATGTCACATATTCAGTAGGATTAAATAATATACATAGTTTGTGATACATGTTACTTTTATTTACAAAACATATCTATCTCTATCTAAGTCTATAATGGTAATGGTGGACATAGGTAAGTAAATGTTTGTTGAATCGAACATGTGGTACAACGGCAAAATTCTACTTATATTTAGTTCTGCATTACCATTATTGTACCTATACCTTCTGGTAGAAATCCTTGGCTTCATCAAGTATAATACAGAGCTAAAGTCTAACAGGATACTAAAACACTGTCTGTTATACAAGGACTGATCCAGAGAGGGTCAAGGGGTCATGACCACTCTTAGGCTGGTTCCAGAACCTAGGTAGACCATTTATTAAAACACTGATCGTACGGTCTTCTTACTTGACCCGACTATATGACCACCACCTGAGGTCTGGATCCGATCTTGCTGTTGGGTATATCGTATATGACGTCATTTCTCGTATCTCCAAAGTTTCTTGGTGAATTCTAGCCTTTTTGCTCAATCATGACATGTTTCATCCTTTCATCTCAAAAAACTGAGTATGGCAATCATCCATATCTTCCACGTTGAATCACATATGCCTTACACCGGCAAGATTCTACGTTTAAATACACGTACACTGCATTGTCATTATAAGGACCTATACCTAACTTCTGGCAGAAGTACCTTTAAGTAACCTTTGCTTCATCTATAGATAGAGCTAAAGGCGAACAGATACAAAAATACTGTCTGTTATACAAGGACCAGAGGACCTCCTCTCGTGTCGGGTCGTGGGTCATGACCCCTCTTGGGCTGGTTCCAGAAGTAAAACGCACGCACTTATCACACGTTCACACTTCTTACTTAGCGCCGACTATGTGAGTATGTGACCACCACCTGGGGCCAATGCTGGATCCGCTCTTGCTGTTATATCGTGTATGACGTGATGTCTCGTATCTGACCAAAGTTTCTTGCCTTTTTTGCTCAATCATCACATGTTTCATCATTTCATCTCAAAAAATAAACAATAACAAATCAAGTATGGCAATAATCCATTTCTAGCAATTTTTTAGAGCACAAGCTTAACTTCAAAACCCAAAATTTCAAAAACTATACACATATTATACACTTAAGTAAACAAAAACTCGTTTAGTGTCCATAATCTTACAAACATATTGAGAAAAACAGAGAAAAATTCAGTAAGTACAATAATCTGAAAATCGGATTTAGCTATCCACGATAAAAAAGCTGTCCGAATCTCAACCGAATAGAAACAGCTGGTAGTCGGTTGGAAACGTCAAAACTAATCGGAATCTCCGTTGTGAATCGCAAATTGCTCGTCCCAGTCGGTAGCGGCCAGTTTCCGTGGCTCAGCCCGAACCGAATGGATTGTGAATCGCTACGCTGCTGAGACTTTTCTTTTATAATTGTGTGTAAAATAAATAAAAAAAATGTGATCATGAAGGAACATGATAAATAAAACAGATAGATGGATTATGGTAATAATTTATTTTATAAATTGTCGCCGTCATCGCTATCGCTATCGCTGTCACTTACTCTAACATTTATTATAAATGTGTCTGTGATATTGTCAATTAAAAATTTAAAAAAAAAAGCCTTCTCGAAATTCTATTGCCTTCTATGCCTTCTATTATTTTGAGCTACATGCCCCTTTACCTGCGCCCATATCAATTCGATAGGGTTTAGCTGATTGTTTATCGATTTTTGTGTTCATCACTACACTACTATACATATTATGTGGTATCATTATTTCACAAAATGACAGTAGCTAATGGCAAATCTGGAATCAAATTAAAATTCCACATTGAGTACATATAAGTTGAGTACTATAGAGCACGCACAACGAAGTGGGAACAGTAGGCACGGGCACAAAACGACGTTCCCGCCGCGACCGCCTGTAGTCGTACTCGATCACTAGTAAAGTGCGGTTCTCGAGGGTTTTTTTCAAATATTGTTATTAAAACGGTGAAATGTGCAGTCCGACCTTGCAAAAACGATACTAAAAAACGCACAAAATTGAAATCCAGTAGAGTCTGGCCAACGAAAGTAGATACTGGATTTTTATGCAAACTTTTTACATGACAACACTTAAGTGTTCCTACCAACGGGTATTTACCCTACGAATTGGGATATTTTAAACAGAAAATACTTAGGGACATTTTTAAAACAAATTGATTTAAACATTAAAAGAAATAAGTTGTAACAATTCGTACGTGTTTTAAAATTGTATTCATCAAAAATAAGTACGACGTATGTACGTTTTGGCGATTATTTCAAGAGCAACATTAAGCCTTTAGTTGCCCTAATGAATATATTCATTAATTACGCTATTTAATAGAGAAAAGCTTGTGCAATTTCATTATTAAGAAATTAATTTTCGGCTATTATCCGAAAGATTTGGTAGAATCAGAATCAGTGTATGGTATCCCCTATCTCTGACGCAACAAAATGTCGTGTTTTTGAGGTTTCGTAGTACCTGGCATGTGTTTATTTTTGACGAGATTTTCAGTTTAGGGATGCCATGCTGATATATTTTAAATTTGCCGCGCTTTGTCAGTATCAACTTTCATTAGCCAGACTCTATCACATTTCATCGGCAAGCCGATTATTTTACTTATTTTTATAAAAAAAACTACTGAAAACTAATCCGGAATCGCGGGGTGAAGTAGACGTTCGGTAGGCGGGTACGCGCAGGACCGCCCTCGCACCGCGCTCCCGCCACGTGATTTAGTGATGGGACGTGATATAATGTTGGCTAGAAAAACTACATATAACAGATTTTTGTAAATGCTCAAAATGTTATAATATTTTAATTAATAATTTTATAGTATGTTTTGTACGATATACTTTCAATTTGTTTTAATGCGAAAGTATTATAGAGTAAACTGGAAGTACATAATATTATGTAATGTTACGATATCACGTCTTAACAGTTAAATTGATTTTGAAGATTTTAGTAGGTATAGAATATTGTAAAATTCAATTTAAAAAAATGATAATGAGAGGTACACTTTTGTAAGGAAAATACAGGGTCCTACAATTATAGTATAAAATATTTTAATGACAAACCTACGCAAAACACTGAACATTTTTCTCTTTTTTTTGAACAAGAACCATGCAGCAATCATTTACTGCATTTGCTTAGAGCGGTGATTAAAAAATACATTGAAATACGCGTTAAATATTTAGTTCGAAAGTCAAATGTCACAAAAACTAAAAGACAGCTTTTTAACAAGGTTACGCTTTTTAGCGGTCAGTAAAAATGACAAGTAATATTTAATTAACAGAACATAATATTATTATTTGATTTATAAATAAAAATTTCATTGTTTATTTTATAAATACCTAGTATAGTAATTGAATTAAATTGCAATGCTAATAACTACTAATTGCACGAAATAATTATTTACGCCATTTTTCGGTAATAATTGCCAAATATAGGCAGTATATATGACAACGACTTTGAGTGGTAAAATAATTTTACGGAAGGGACGCGTGCCTTTCACTTTTTATGTCTGTCTCTCTCGCTCTTAGGCGGGCTAACCATGCCCGAGTGGAAGGGACGCGTGCCTCTCACTCGCTCTCGTTGTGAGCGCATAACGTGAGCGGAGCGTAACGCAGTTTCTTGAAGTGTCACCCGGCAAACCAATTTATAAGACGTTGTCACGTCAAAAAAATATCGCTGTTTTCAATACATCGATTGTTTTTAACCCCCGACCAATAAATAAGGGGTTTTATAAGTTTGACGTCGATGTATGTCTGTCTGTCTATCTCTACTACACCGACCAACTGCAAGAGCTACTACTATTCAATCTGAATACCGGCCAAATTCTATTAGAACATCCTGCTGAAACACAAGACATTGGCGAAATTATGGTCATACAACCGAATGGAAGCCAGAAATAAAGAAGAAGAAGAAGTCTATCTGTGGCACCGTAGAGCTCAAACGGATGGGCCGATTTCGATGCGTTTTTTTAATTTAAAAGTTAATATCCGTGCGGATGTTCTTAGCTATGTTTGGTTAATATCGATTAAAGAGAGCTGCCTCTACAAAATGGCGGACAAAATATTTCTTCACAACCTACCACGATATGGGTATCAAATGAAAGGGCTTGACTAGTAGAATATTACAAACTGTAAGAAATTTCAAATCCAAGGTGGCCGCCACCACAAAATGGCGAATTACATTATTTTTTTCACTACTATTTCAATATGGGTATCAAAAGAAAGGACTTAACTAGTAGAATAGTTTGCTCTATGACAAAATTTCAAATTCAAGATGGCCGCTAGCACAAAATGGCGAAATACATTTCTTATAATTCCCTTAATATGGGTATCAAATGAAAGGGCTTAGCTAGTAGAATGTTCAATTCTATAAAAAAGTATAAACTATGTAGGATAGGTAGTTTAGTTCTTTAGTGCTATAGCCTTTTTTATTTTTTTGGACACAACGTAATTTTTTATTTGTTTGACTAAATTTATTCGTTGTATTATCACACTACTCGCATTTTTTACAATATGGATTACTAATATGATACAAAAATGTGATTAATAAGTAATTAAAAGAAGTTTTTGGGATAAAGTTTTAATTATGTTAAGACTATCCTGATGATGAAATGCTTGACACTGGCTTACGGTAACATTACCGAGTGGAAGCCTTATTCATTAGAGTACTAATCCGCCTCCAGGCATCATGATGCTTGTTTTTGTCCTTATTATGTGGGTGATTTGCATTCCACAGTATACTTTCAGAATGGTAATGCTCTAAAAAGGGCATTTCAGTTTTGTTTTTCCAAACGTTCTCGCAAGACTCCATAGCGCGCGCGCGCGTCCGTACGCCTTCGTAGTCTGGAGTAAACTGATAGGGGGCCGTGAAGGGTGATGTGTATGCGTGAACGACGCGCGAAGGAGGCGTGAACCCTTTGTCGCGGGACACAATGCCAATGCCAATGCGAAACCGGTCCACACTCACGTTCGCGATTGTTCACGGAGCTTCACGGCACTAACGTGGAGCCGCTATAAGAAAAAGTTGAAGGTAAGATCTCATGTGTCATGATGAAAAGTTTTTGCATGATTGACATACTGACAAGTGATTAAATTGTGTCAGATACCATCACTGAGTGGTTGATTTTTTTGTTTTTCCGCTTCGATCCATTGAATAAAAAACATCGATGTATCGATGTTGAAAACTTAACAATACATCGGTTTGATAAGTTTGATTCGATGCATCGTAACAAAACATCGAGTATCGAGTGTTTTTAAAACATCGATGTATATCGTCCATCGTCCACTCCTATAGTGAAAGCTGAAAATATTCTTAAATTGAAGATAAGTTTTGTATTATTTGTATTGTACGTTCATCTTCTATTCTTTGGTTGAACAACGATAAACAGAAAACTTGAGTTTTCAACCAAAATAATGCTGTATATTATTGAATAAAAAAGTACGAAGCGGACCTTTGGGTGGATAACTAAATACCTTATTAGGAAATCGAAATCGAATCTCCAACTTCACATCTTAAGGAGCTGTAGAGTATAAGTGTTTTGTGATAAGGACAAAGTCAGGTGGATCATCTATCAGAATTTTATAAAAACTAAAGGGTAAGAAAAAAATTATACATAAGTAATTATTTTTTCATGCATCGGATATTTTTTTGTATTACCCTGTAAAATTACGACCTAAAGTAACAATGGATAGCAAGGACATAGACGTGAATGCTGGGAACAAGGATACGGATATAGAAAAGAAAATGAATATAACAAAATTCCTAAGTGGGGAAATGTCCTTTACTGATTATTCAAGTGAATGGTACACCAATGACAGTGAGGACACAGACGACATTGATAATATTGTCAGACAGAATGATGACGAGCCCCAGCAATCATCTACACCGTCAGAAAGAGTTAAACGCAATCGTCGCGTAACTAAACTCCCTCAAGCTCTCCTGGCTTTGATGGGTGAAGCTAACTTGCGATTTGCACGCGGTGAGGTGGATCATGCTGTGAAAATATGCCATGAAATAATAGCTCAAGTGCCTACTGCCTCGGAACCTTATAAGACTTTGGCACAAATATATGAAAATGATAAAGAAAAGAATTGGCAATTTTCATTGCTTGCTGCACATTTAGGGCCAGCTGATTCTAAGGAATGGTTGAGACTTGCTGCAATTTCCAAAGAAATGAGTAAAATACGCCAGGAGATGATATGCTACACTCAAGCAATTAATGCAGAGCCTTGGAACTTGGAAATGCATTTAATAAGACTTAATGCATTGACTAAGCTGGAAGAAATTAAGTATCCTACAAACACTTTAGGCCTAATACGTGTAAAGTGTTACCACAGGGTGGTTAACTGTCTTCCACGCAGTGAAATGGAAAATATTATGAAATATGCGAGACTGGCAGTCACCATTTATCATAACAGTAATGAAATTGACCGAGCTCTTGAAGTTTTGTCAACTGCATATAAAAAATGCTCTGAGCACTTTAGCTATGAAGATCTTAATATATTTTTAGAACTACTTATTACTCAAAAACAGTTTCAAACATGTATAGATATATTTGTAGCTAATGTTGGGATTGAAATTGAAGCAGAAATATTGACTGTGAAAAATGCTAATTCAGAAATAGAGGAGCAAACTAATTACTTGAACTGCACTATTCCTGATAATCTGCCCATAGACCTGAAGAGTAAACTTTTGATTTGTTTTGTCAATTTAGGAGCAATAAACTTGGTTAAGACTTTAATCCATGAATTTTTGAGCAATGATGTAGATAAAGCAGGAGATTTATTTATGGACATAGAGGAAGCTCTGTCTTCACTTGGATACTATGATTTAGCCTTACTACTGATTGAGCCATTAGTTTCTAATATCAACTTTGATCTTGGAGCAGTTTGGCTTAAACATGCAGAGTGTTTGTACAATCTGCAAAGACATGATGAAGCAATAGCTTCTTATTATAAAGTACTGAAACATGCTCCACACCATCCTGATGCCAGAAAAAAATTGTATTCTATTCTTGAAAACAATGGCCGCATTGATGAAGCTCTTGCTTCTCTTGAGCAAAATTACAAGAATGTTGTTAGTGCTGCTTTACTTTATGATCAATGTAATGCATTACAAAAGTATGGCAAGGAATTGAAATACTTGGAAGTAGGAGAAGCCTTGTTATCAAAATCATTTGTACGATACAGACACCATGAGGAATTGAAAATTGCTTTTAAATTGAAGACTGGGCAGGACCCCATTCAAATGTTCCGTTCAGAGCGGGGAGAAAACCCTTATAATGAGGATGATATACAATTTTTAGAAGATGAAGCATTTAAATTGTCACCTCAGGAAGAATGGAATTTATTCACCAATTTGTTAAGAATTGCAAATAAATACAAACTTCATTATAAAATGCAACGATTAGCATTTGGAGCTGTAACTTCCAAGAATTTGAACAATCGCAGATCTGAAATTGAATTCTTTTGTTTGCAATCCAGTCTCCTCAATAATGACCCACTAAAGGCATTTAGATTTATCCGGGAGTTCACCATGAAACACCCATGCCCTCGTACGTGGAATATCTTAAATCTCGTTGTAAACTCCTTAGAAGAAATGACTCATGTAAAGTTTATGGCCAGATTAGTACAAAGGGAAAATGTTGTTATCAAAAGTCTATTCATGGGAAATAACTTTTTGGTATCTGGAAGATATGTAGTAGCTTTAAAATATTTTTTGGAGTACCATGAACAGTATGACGAGCCTTTGCCAGCTCTTTTAATCGCCATTACTATTTTGGCTATGGCATCTCAAAGAACGGTAGATAAACACCATAACCTTGTGGTGCAAGGGATGTCATATTTGCTTAAGTACCAGAGTCTCAGACAATGTGATCAGGAAACATATTACAATATAGGCAGAGCCTATCACATGCTGAGCATCAATAATTTGGCTGTGGAATATTATGAAAGAGCTCTGGCTAGCAGTAATATTACTAAATGCCCACAGCATGGAGTGATGGATTTGACTCAAGAAACAGCTTACAATCTATATCTATTGTATAAAGACACTTCACCACTTACTGCTAAGAAATATATGTTAAAATATCTTGTAATTGAATAAAATAAATAGATTTCTAATAGAGTTATGTGTTTTATTTTTAGGTTCATTCTCTTCACCATCCAAAACCAAAGATGGAATCTAAGATTGAGATAGCAAACAACATCTCATTTGAAAATGTGTGTAACTTACTAGAACAGCTAACCAGGAAAAAGTTACGTGTACAGGACAAAGAGAAAATTTTAGACAAATATATCCTAGATTTTAAATGCAATGTTGCAAAGGATCAAACAGAAAACAAGGTAACATTAAAATGTTATTTGAGTTATTTACAGTCAGCACAATTCTAGCGACAAGAGCACAAGTACAAGTGGTTAGTAATTAATAAAAAATGGCGTCAGTCTTATTATCTGTTTATACGTGGAGGAAATGCGTCTCCTCATATATTTCTACCTAAATGGGACGGTCAGGTTAGGCCGGGATCGACAACACGGATGGACATGGTCAAATACGCCACTATCAACCTGAACCTCCACGGGGTCCAGCCCTTGCCACATTATGACGGGAACGCGGGGACGCTCGCGTTCTACCGCGAGTCCATCGCGGCTTGCCCGTCTCCGGACCCTCCTTTATGATCAAAGACAAAAACCCACTTGCCTGATCGTACGACTTCCTTCGCCGTTTGGTAGCACGATTGCTCAGTTTAGTACAATGGGAACTCATTAATGTCTTTCTTTGCCTTCTGCTCTGTCCATTGAAGTTTGTATAAGTCTATCTCGTTTTGTCCGATCATTCGTGGAAAGTAGTGCACGTCACAAGGATGTTCGCTAATCACAAGCGCGGTATTGTACCTCATCCTGCGCCCCTGCTGGTGAGTTGTGATAGTAGGCGAAATTCGGATCATCGCCGACCAACAGGGTCTCTAATCTGTGTTTAGGGAACACTACCGTGTCTCGTCACCCCAAACAGGTCAGGTCTGTGTTCCCGCCGCATACCATTTTTCAACTGCGGAGGACAGGGAGAGCGGCGCTTCGTAATACCGGCATTCCTCTTCCCCTGCAGCCTCACCACGTTCGCCATCTAATGGTGGCGACCCCGTCAAGGCCGCGGCGAGTAGAGAAAGCTGCGCATCGTGATATGGACGGTCCTCTCGCGCCTCGGTCTCCACCCCCGATATCGTGGCCCACCTCAGTTGCGTCGGTGCCCATACACTACACAACCTGCATCGTCTTCAGCTTGGAGGCAAAGTCTAGACAAGCAGCCCACCGCGGGATCTTATTAGCTTCACTGTGGGTGACCAGGCCACGGCTATTGAATCCCGCTCTCTCTCTCTCTCTCATCAATACGGGAACCCCTCGAGGGAGAGGTGACGTCACTCCTGTTGCTTTCTACCTTGCTATATCGTCGCAAATTCCATATACCTACTGTTCATGACTTGATTGTCCCAGAAACTTTACGAATTTCGAGATATTTTTTCTATGGTTCTACTTATGCGTTCGTCAAGTTATACCTACCCATAGAATCCAAAAGGTTTACGTTAATTTAATCTACTGCGCTAGTTATTGTTAAGTTCACCATCATCATCATCAGCCGTAAGACGTCCACCGCTGAACATAACATCAGAAGGTTGCGTGTTCAGATCACGGCGGGGTCAACAGTATGGTCGTGTAGGTGGAGGAGTGGAGGTCAACACCAAACAACTGAATCTTCAGTATTGATTTATTGGGTTAAAACTCCTCACACACAATCGTCCAATATTTAAAATATAATACAATATAAAAGGTGCAACACAAAAGCGTGAGTGGCGCCGCACTCCGCGATATCTTGGTGAAGGGTGTAACGAACCATTGACGGTTTGCATCGTACTGGCGCAGCGCGTGCGAAGCTCCTCGGCCAGGGCCGGTTAGTCCCATAGAAACTGGCGCGCTGTTGCGCCCGAGCCATGGTTACTCGCGCCTAAAGGCCTCCCCCCTAGATTTCCACAACGAACGGTCCTGCGCAACCTGCAACCAGCAGTTTCCAGCGACCTTTGTGAGGTCATCTGTCCTTCTAGTGGAAGGCCGTCCTACACTGCGTCTTCCGATTGGTCGCCACTCGAGAACCTTTCTTCCCCCTCGGTTTCCACATTACGGATTCTGTCGCGCAAAAAAAAACTCCGAGCATAGCTCTCTCCATAGCTCGCTGTGCGACTTTGAGCTTCGTTATAAGATCCACAGTTAAGGACCACGTCTCAGTTCCATAGTCTCAGTCCATAAGCCGTATCTAGCAACACACTGCTTAAAGACTTTCGTTGTTATTGTGATTGTTACGTTAGCCAAGTTTAAATTCAGTTAGTCAAGTTTTAAAATGTGTTTATTTTTGTAGAGTACCAGTTTCTATCCTATTCTAAGGCTCCTAGTACCGAGCTATGAGAGGGAAAGAGGCCCATATAATCTTAAAGAGCACAAACTAGGTGACCTATTAGTGAAGGTCCTCTCCTTGGATAAGAAGTCTTCTGATGCCATGAAGTTACTGCAACCATGTCTGAATGCTCAAGACGGAGACTTCGGAAATGTGGCGTACCATGTGCTGAGGAGCAGGGTGTCACAGAACACCTGTAATCTCACTATAGGGGCCATTAACGATACCTTGGATAGAATAGCAAACGTTGAAGTCGGTAATAAAAGAGGTAAGCACATATTTTACCTGCGTTGGAACTCTTGTCTCTGTTACCTAATTGTGTGGAAAATATACTTCCGATGGAACACTGTTCTAATATGTAGCGTAATCAGCCCACTAAATGCTCCCATTGCTGGGCTCGGGGTCTTCCCTCACAAGAGAGTCGAGTCCATAATCCACCACCCTCCAATTAAGTACGAGTTGGTAACGCTTGACCACCGAATTATTGCTGGAACATGCCGGTTTCCTCACGAAGTTTTTCTTCACTTTTTTAAGTTAGCGTCATTACGCACATGACTTCGAAAAGAAAGTGCCACATCGGCAGTAGTGGTTATCAGCCGTAACTTACCGTTACCGTAAGTTATTTAACGACCAACTACTAGGTATTTATGAATGATGAGGGAAGATAACCTATACCTGCAAATCTTACTAATTTTATAAATGTGAAAATTGGAACAAAGTTGGAATTTAGGCTGGAATAGCACATACCTACTAGCATGTACGAAACGTTTACTTAGGTAGGTACTGATACTTTTTATCCCGGCAAAATATTGGGAGCGGGGAACTATGCGGTTAATACCGCAGGGCGCTGTTTTTTTGTTTTGTTTAAAATCACTCATCACATATTTATTTTCATCACGAAATTCCCACTTAGCATAATGAAAGTAGTAGTACCTATCCAAGCGTTTTTCGCGAACATTTTGCTACAGTAAAATTCACAATATTTTATGTTGCAGTGATCTTAGATGACATATTCAGTAAGACGATAGGAAACTTAACCCCTGCGCAAACTAAATGGTTCCTTCGTATGGTACTGAAGGATTTGAAGGTGGGCTTGAGCTCGAAACGGATACTATCTTGCTACCATCCTGATGCTCCAGAACATTACGAGAGATTCGGGAACTTGGCTAAAGTAAGTTTCTATGTCGGTAACGCCATACAAAAATCATGCGACAAGGAGAAATGATCGAGGGTTGCAACCCCCCTCGTCAACTTGCATTCAGTTGGACAGCTTACAAATGCATAGTGCTGAATCTTATTGTTTTATATCCTTCTATCATCCTACAAAGGTCTCCTGATGTGTCCTACTACCCATACATTTTGTTCACGGGCCTGTAGTCTATAAGAAACATGTATCCACCACGCATTCTCACACAGCGACTGTTACTTTGACCAAAAATAACTTTTTCTTATAACTTAAACAGCGTTTAAGTTGAGAGATTAAGTTTGCCCGCGTTGCCGTAGATCGTGGCTTCGATTCCATTCGAATAAACTGGTGATGTCAATCAAGGGTGGATTCAGCTATGGCGCCAGCGGGGGTAAGTTAAGCCACAAGACCGAGCGAAAAGTGCGTGCGTTTTAATTAGTGGTTTACCTAGGTTCTAGAACCAGCTCTGCTTAGTTTGGGGCTAGTTAGAGTTGTGTAAGGAATGTCCACCGTATTGAAATATTATTAAACTTCAAAAAAGGCGGAGGTTCTCGATATATAATCGGTTGTATGAATTAATACCATGACGGACCCACCATACCACTAGCCCTACCCCTGGTGGTAGGGTGGGTCCTAAACCATACCACCATAATGATGTGACATATTAGTCATATAGTTATTTAGCTATCGTTATTTTTTCCGATACTATTATTATTATCTATTTGTTGCAATAATGTACGTCTTATCATGCAATAATTAATACATGATGGCTCCGATAATTGTGAATCGATTTTTAACCGACTTCCAAAAAGGAGGAGGCTATAATTATTCTTTTTTTGTTTAGTAGATAAGTAATTTTTCGAAAGTTAATCGAAATCGGTGTGCCGCCGGTTTCTGAAATATCAACAAAAAAATAAAATTGCTTACATTTATCTGAACGACGCCGACGTAGTCGTAGATTTCACAAAAAATATGAAATTTAGTCGAGTATTTTGGATATTTGTAGTTTCCTAGCAAAATTAAATAATTCATTTGTAAAATTCAGGTATGCGAGGAGCTCGAAGACGGCAACTTTCGTCCCACAGAAGTAGGCATAGAACTAAACTATGCAGTCAGCCCTATGCTGTCGGAGAGGCTGGACGTCACTGACATAGGCTCCCTGAATAACGACAAGACGTATCAGATTGAAGAGAAATTCGATGGAGAGAGATTTCAGGTAATAAACCCAATGGACTGTTACATATCAAATAGAAGCGCCCCGGGGGTTTCCGAGCGCATTTCCCAGTGCCGTTATTTGCCAGAGGTAATAACTTTAATTTAAAAAACCTGACTGCAAAAATTTACAGGTAAAAAAACATTATATACTTAGGTAAGTAGGTATTATCTAAGGACACTTGGGTGATTGAGAGGAATCTAACAATATGTTAATTGTCATAATCCATCCATCCGTTTAGAAGATACGTGGGAATAAAGAAATTTACAAACATACAAGATACGGAAGAAAAACATAACCCTTCATTCAGTCGGGTAAAAAATTGCCTCTGTGCCTTCAGACTAAAATATTCCAAATTTCAAGCCGATACGTTCAGACATTCCGACGTGATCGAGCATCACACATACAAACATCTAAACTTCCAAAATTACGCATTTATAATATTAATTACCGCTGTTAAATAGTGGAACGAATCCCTATATTTCGGTGGATTTTCGTGCATGGTGCATAAATACATTGTACCCATGTCACTTGCTACATTGACGACACGGGTACAGTGACATGTCATAGGTAAGTTGACGAATGGTGGTAGTTGAAACAAAAAAAATTGTTGTTATTTACGGATATACACATCGAACGAACTTATTTTTTAACCGACTTCATAGAAGGAATAGGTTCAATGTTCGACGTTATAGAAAAATAAGTATTGTGAAATCGTTCGGACGTTTTCGCCCATGACGCGAAGTTAGATATGGCAAAATAATACATTTGTAATGTAATCTGTTTTTACAGATTCACATGGAGAAACCGACGTTAGAGAGCAATGACCCCGTCTTCAAGTATTTTTCGCGGAAAGGGTTCGATTTCTCGGACAAGTTTGGGCGGAGCTACGACAGCGGGCTACTGACCCCGCATTTCAAACATCGCTTCAGCTCGCAAATCACCAGCTTTGTGCTCGATGGCGAGATGATGGGCTGGCATAAGGAGCGCCAGTGGTTTGGCTCCAAAGGTACATACTGACTAATATCGATCGTCACCTCGACATATCGGATATATTTCGGAGAGTGTACAATCAAGGGCGGGTCCAGAGAATTTAGCAACTCCACAGACTCCGGTCCGTGACCTTTGTCATTTGTTTTCTCTTTGAAGTGAACTCATCTTTTGGCGCGCCTAGACAGAATTTTTGTGGGCTGTGAATTGAAATCTATCGTCACGCGCGGGTATGATAATAACTTTTCGGGTAAACTCGGGATGCTAGAGCGAGAAACAAAATACAGTGAACAAGCGTGTCAGAGCGAGAAAGATAATATAGTCTCTGTGTACCTGTGTTTATTATATTTATGTTTTTTTATCTCGACATTAACTTCTAGGTACTTACCGCATTAATTGAACTTGTCACGAAATATTAAATTTGCATTTCACATCCATTGCTAAAAAGTTTTTGTGGTTATATACTCGTACTAGGTACTTACTGTTTTATCACAGCACTTACACATACACTATAGACACAACGTATTTATCCATCTTTAGCGAAATACCTATAAAATAAATAAATAGCAAATACTGTCATTTTTACTAAAAAAATTGCTGGTCAAACGCCGACCCGCGTATTATTTTAAAAAAAATATTCTTGGCTATGAATACACTTGCCATTCAGGCGCATGTTATTCTCGTGTTGCTGCGCTTACTAGGTATATTCTAATTTTCAATTTCTAAATGTTTTTTATTTTTAATTATTAAAATTACTTTAGTTTTCACTTCTGCCGTGCGGTCTTAAGCGGACACATTTTTCCATTTTCATTCTAATTCTAGGACTATTTGTTTTTCTAAGTCGCCTCCTCCCGACTCAGCGCCTCCACCACGCATGCGGGGTCCGAAGGGGGGGGGGGTCACAGGGGACATGACCCCCCCTAAAATCGTATACTTTAAACTAAAAATATAAAAAAATGAAAATATCTAATAGTACATAGACTATTTTTTTACGCGTGAACACAATTGGAACAAGAACTACGCGGGTATAAGCGTAGGGCGCTACTAGTAAAGTATTTTTTACTTCATTTATTGTATTTCTACTTGTGACCTCCCCCAAAATCTGAGGCTGCGAACTGGCGTCCCCGTCCAAAATTCGAGGCTGGGACCGCGCCTGCCACCACGACTGCATTTCTGTCCTTGATGGCCATCTGCAAATTGAACTCTCAGATGGTCGGTGTTGCAGCCAACGCTCATCGTAGGAACCGACCGATGGCGTAGGTACCTGTACCTAAGTGGACCCCCTCCGTAGCGCCCAAGCTGGATCCGCTCTTATGTACAATAATCTGCATGACCCCTTGCCACACGTCGTTAACTTCTCCTACACTACGTGCGGTATGCTTTAGAATAGGCGTACTAAGTGTAAGTTTATTATCAAAATAATTTAAATGATAGATACGTTTTTTATTTTCAACTTTTTCTGTTATCAGGGATGGCGTTCGACGTAAAAAAGTTAACCGAGAATTCGAGATTCCAGCCTTGTTTCGTGGCCTTCGACGTTCTTTATTTCAACGGCCGCAGCCTCGTCGGACCCGAGGAGAGTGGGGGCATGAAACTCAAGGAACGGGTCAAACTGCTCGACACCATGTTTTTAGACGTGCCAGGGTCCCTACAGCATAGCGCGAGGACGAGTGTTACACAAAAGTAAGTGAAATACGTATTTAATTAACTACTTATGTGACCGTGCGCGCGTTGCTACGCCACCTGTCGAAAATTGGTCGCACACACTCAGTTTTGGAACAATTTTGATTAGCAAAGGTTTATAATGACGCAATTTTCAAAGTAAGACACATGCTGTCACGGGTTTCAGTGCACGTCAACGCACGCAACGGAAGCTCTCAATAAGGTATCAATATTTTTACCCGTTTTTGCTACATTCTTCATTCATACTCCGCTCTTATTGATAGCAGATCCTAACTCCTAGTCATATAGCCTAGATCCTCGATAAATGGACTATCCAACAGAAAAATAATCTTTCAATTCGGACCAGTAGTTTTCGAGATCCTAGGGTTCAACAAACAAACAAATTCTTCAGGTTTATAATATTAGTAGACACACATTATACATTCACGGGTGACTCACGTGTGATATGGTCGGTCCAGTCCGACTTAAACCACAGCCGCATCCTGCACCATTTTTGTTTTAAGTTTAACGTCGATTGTCTCTGTGTGTGTCTGTCTGTGACACCGTAACTCTCAGATAGACCGATATCGACGCGTTTTTTTTTAATTTGAAAGCCAATTTCCTTGCGGTGTTTCGAAGCTTTGTTTGGTTAATATGGATTTAACATGGCCGCCTCCACAAAATGGCGGCATAGGTACATATTTTTTCACAACCTCCATATGGATGTCAAATAAAACGGGTTGACTAGTAAAATAATATATACACTGTAATACATTTCAAATCCAAGAGGGTCACACAGTTCAAAAAGTGCGAATTAAATTTTATTTTATTAAATTGGGTATGAGTAGTGGAATACTATGACAAAGGAGATTGCCCACGGACGGGCCCCACTTTTGGGACACACGTGTTTTAACTTTATGCTATTCATAATTTATGTCTTGTTTTTACATCTATGTGTGTTTATTGTTTACATTTATTTTACCCTAGCATTGAAATACGTAATAAATATGAATCTAACTGTATCCGAGACAGGCGCGGTCCCAGCCTCGAATTTTGGAGGGGGTCACCAGTACGCAGCCTCAGGTTTTGGGGGGGGTCACAAGTAGACATACAATAAATCGAGCAAAAAAATACTTTACTAGTAGTCCCCCAAGGTTTTACCCTCGTAGTTCCCGTTCTAGTTGTTTTCCCGCGTTAAAAAATAGTCTATGTACTATTAGATATTTTTAATTTTCTTAGATTTTTTGTTCGACGTATACGATTTTGGGGGGGGTCATGTCCCCCGTGACCCCCCCCCCTCGGACCGCGCATGTCCGAGACATCAGGTCAATCAGGTTTATAACCTCAATTTCAGTAAACTAAAAAATATATTTCTCTTCAACCAGGGTGAATAAATGGAAATCGTTTGCATAATACGAAAATCTATTTAATTATCTACAAAATAAAGTTAATATCACTGTGACACGACAATATTTTATAAGGGCCCAAATCTCCTAAGAAATAAGAAAATAGGCATTCTCCTTTAAAATCTAGGGTAGTCAGGGTATTTTTTTTTAAATTTTGTTCTTGGTATGCTGGGGCCACACTAACGAGAAATGCCATTAATTACCGCGATAATGGACGTTAACCGTAGGTCTAAAATAGACCTAATGGACGTTTACTGAAGGTGTATTTTACACCTACGGTTAACGTCCATTATCGCGATAATTAATGGCATTTCCCGTTAGTGTGGCCCCAGCATTAAGGGCGTGTGGGCCGTAATTTTGAATTTTCAAAACAACTTTAAGACCTTTAAAATAGTGTATTAAACTCTGAAAAAAAAATATGTATTTGTTAAGGATCTAATCTAGTGCAATTCGCAGTCAATAACACGATTTAATGAATTTTACTTGATAGAAAAAAATCCCAAAGTTACCTCTTTTCAAAAAGTTTTTTCAAGTTTATGACTAAACTAATGATTTTTTTTACTAAATTTTTGGACTCAACGAAAGCCACTAAAAAGTTATAGATGCATTCGCAGAGTTTGACTTGATAAAAAATATCAGTTATTCACTATGTTTTAATATCTACCATATATATAGCGCGCCGTTCGGCAGGCCTGATCAGTCGCGTTTCGGCGCTCACGGACGACGGGCCTGTGCTTGATTTTGCAATTTTGACAACCAATAAATTTTAAATATTACGATCATAGTGCCACAGTATAACAATATCAGTAGGTATTACTAGTGAAGCACGCTATGTTCTTGATTTTTGATACCGTTTTCATTGAATTGCAAATAGACGCTGATACTAATTAGTACGCTGTTTACTTTATGTTGTAGACCAATAGGGAGTCTCAAAAACTGACGTCGATAACACATCAGTAAAAATTCAATGCGGATGCAATGGAAAATAGATAAGTATCGGTAAAATATTCGTACGTCAAATTAGAGATCGGGATAAGGAAATAATGAGAGGGGAGAAATCTCCTGCGTAAATCCCCTAATATAAATGCAAGTTAGGTATCACTTTGCATTTATATGCCATTTAGGTAAATTCTTTGGTAGTAAGTTACTTATTCCTTGGAAGAAAAGACCTCATATACAGATTTTACCACTTTGGAAGAGACTCTTGCGCAAACTATTCAGTTTAGAAAAAAAATGTTAGGAACTTCAATACAATTTTTGAACATCTATCCATAGATACACGTATGATTTTGATAGATTTTTTTTTTATTTCTTTTCCAAGTTTGTGACAACACAAAAATTTATTGTTTTTTCTTTTTTTGTATGAAAATGTTAATATTGTTCATAGAATACATGTACTTAACAAGTTTTAATAGTATACTTCTTATAGTTTCGGAGAAAAATGGCTGTCACATACGGATGGACAGACATAACGTATATTTTAAAATTTGTCTACGAATCCCTAAAAACCCAACTTCGTTCATTTAAAACTCATTTAAAATGAAATTTAGATACTCGACCAAATTTGATAAGAAGCCTTTTAGGCAGTAAAATTACTCGTAAAATTTAACTCTGTACTAAATTTCCGATTCGTATTTTTTATATAAGGCTTAGAATCATTTCCTGAGCATAAAATTACAAAATAATAACAAATACAGGTGGAGCTTCAAGCGCCAGCTCGAAAACACGTTTTTGGCCGATATTCCGAAAAAGTTATAAAGCCTATTATTATTGTAGAAAATAAAATTTCCCATCTTTTTTTCGAACTTACCGATTACGATTTATTTTGTCCAATTTAATGATAACAATGTAAAAAAATAAGATGTGAATTCTGTTCCCAGTAGCATAAATATGTCTCTTTTTACCGGAATGGAAGAAGGGTTATGTTTTTCGCTCGTATCTTTATGTTTGTAAAACTTTTATTTCCACATATCTTCCAAACGGCTGGATGGATTTTGGTAACTAAGATATTCTAAGACTAGTCTCATTCGCCAAAGTGTCCTTAGATAGTAGGTAATATTTTTTTACGTGTAGTTTTTTTTTGTAGTCGGGGTTTTTAAATTAAAGTTATTCTATCATATTGCTCGTTGCTCGAATAAACAGCACCGTTCATCATCATGATTGAAGAGTTGGACGAAGAGTTTGGTCTCCAGTTTTGTAATAAGAACAACTAAGCTGTGAAACGCATTGCCAGAGTGGGTTTTTGTCGAAGGTGCGAACCTTGGGGTTACGAGGTACACTGTGTTTGTTTCTATTAGAGAAGCAAGTTCCGTCGTAGACCACATCATTTTCATCCACTATTATCGGCATCATCGCAACCGTATCATTAAATGGGTTATAAATCGTAAACAGTAAGTTTTACAAAAAAAGTTAACTAGCAACAAAAGATGCAAAATTTTATTTTCGACAATTATTGTCAAAATATATAGTTTCCAAAATATCGGCTAAAACAGTTTTTTTTTCAATTAGCGTTTGAAGCTCTACCTGGATCTGTGAGCATTTTGTAATTTTATGCTCAGTAAGTGATCTTTACCTCATAGAAAAAAAATGTTTGGAACTTATGAATTATTGGGAAATATTTTAAAAAGATGCATGAATTGGAAAAGCCGTTCTCAACTTATTGTGTGACCAAAAAAGAAAAGGTTGAGTTTTGTATACCTACCGAGTATAGATAAATTTAATATTTCTTCGTTTATATAGCAACAAAACTCTAATCATAAACAAACAAACATAAACAAATCTTGAACAAAAAATGAGTTTAAATTACATAGTCCAATATTTTAATGTTATTTCTGCACTGTGGCACCGATTCCGCGGTCGGTGACGGTCGCGAGAACAAGACAGCGTTAAATGCCTACTTTGACAGAATTACCTGGCCTTAAGGAGAGGCGAGTATCCGATTGGCACGTGACTGCTAGAAGTCACCCGCGTGCATTCTCGTTGAAAAAGACCGCCGAATACGGCTGTAAAGTTAGTTTCCACACCAAAAAAGTGAGTAAACGGGTAATCGTTTACTTAGAATTAAGATTATACTCGTACATATAAGTATTATATCAGCTAATTGGCTTCCATAGTACTGGGCAGGTGTATTGCTTACCATCAGGCACATGTCCTGCTCGTCCCGTCACTCTTATAGCTCTATATTATAAAAAAAGAAAACTCAGCTTGATAATTTGATTACAGGTCTGACATACTGAATGCGCTGAACAACGCTATTGACAATCAAGACGAGGGTATCGTCGTCAAAGACGTAGATTCCTACTACATGGCGAACAAACGTAACGCTGGCTGGTACAAGATAAAACCCGAGGTAAGTAATTAGAACTACTTAGTCTGGTCATAAATACAGTTACACTTAAAAAAAAAATTACATTTGAATTTCGAATCTGTCATTTTTATACGGTTGTTCATTGTGCTTTCTCATTTTGGCGCCAATACATTTTATAATATTTTGCGATATTAAAATGGAGTGGGGTGATAAAGAGAACCGTATCGCTGTGATTGCATTACACAAAGTAGGTATGGACCCAAATGCAATTTTTAAAACTCTCCATACCCCTGGTATGAGGAGTGACTGAGCCATAATTTTGTGAAAAAGGTATCAAAACATCGGCACAAGTATATCAAGATACCATTCTTGAAAAGGTAGTTAAGCCCCTTAACATCACCATGTTCAATAACCAAGTATGGTCCTTCCAGCAAGACTCGGCGCCGGGTCATAAAGCTCGTTCCACGCAGTCTTGGTTAGAAGCAAACGTTTCGGACTTCATCAGAGCTGAAACCTGGCCGTCGTCTAGTCCCGATCTTAATCCACTAGATCATGATTTATGGTCAATTTTAGAGAGTACAGCTTGCTCTAAACGCCATGATAATTTGGAGTACCTAAAACAGTCTATACGATTGGCAGTGAATAATTTTCCCATGGAAAGAGTGCGTGCTTCTATTGATAACTGGCCTCAACGTTTAAAGGACTGTATTGCAGCCAATGGAGACCACTTCGAATAAGCTTTACATACTTTTAATTGTTTTATATTTATGTACTAAACTAACATAGTGTAAAAGTAATAAATGTTTTAAGCAGATAAAAAAATAGTTATTTGTTATACAAGAGTGCAAAGTTGATTTTTAACCGCGTGCTCAATTTTGATGACCGAGCAAGCGAAGGATTCTAAAATTGAATCACGAGCGCAGCGAGTGATTCAAAATTAGAATCCTGAGCGTAGCAAGGGAATCAAAAGAGCACAAGGTGAAAAATCTTTGCACTCGAGTGCAACACGTAACTTTTCATTCCACCTCAGCGAGGAAATGACTAATTGACTAAATGCAAATTTTTAAATGTTTTCGCGCTAAGCAAATTAAAAAAAAGTAAGTACACCAAGGAGGTTCCGAGTCTGAGTTTTTAGCATATTAAAAAAAGTATGATGCATTCGGCATCAAAGAGGTAGAAATAAATAGGTTGAATTATGTTTTGAATTCAAAACCTCAGTACACACGATGTTCTAAATTCAAATTTACTTTAACCTCTAGAGGGTAAAAACGACTTTTGCGCCCTGATATCGAGGAGCAAAAGTACTCTTTCCGAGCTGGTGGGATGAAAAATGTTTTTTCTATATTACAATATTTATGGCAAGACTGGGTACCTAGTTTGCCTACTTTTAACTGGCAGTCCTCCGCGGTTTCACCCGCGCAGTTTCCGAGTTCCCCCTATATTACCGTGATAAAAAAGTATAATATGCCATACTAGGCCAGCGTAAAAGTAGCCTATGAGTTATTTCAGATTATAATCTGTGTTCCAAATTTGAAATCGATCCATTCAGCAGCAGCAAACATCCAAAAAATTCAAACGTTCCAAACTTTCTCATTATAAATGTTAAATTTTAATGTTAGAACGACTGAATGAATCGGATTGAAATTTGGAACACAGTTAGATTATATATATTTTGTTTACTTTTATAGGTTTACACTTGACCGCCATCTCACCTGATGTTAAGCGACGATGCGGTCTACGATGGAGTGTGTTTACCTAGAAGAAACCGATTCACTCTCTATTTGAAGACACAACCACACGGTACCCACGACACGGGCCCAGAGCCTAGTGTGGGGCCATTGTATAAATCCTTAAATGTAATCTGTTTTTGTACAAAATAAAGTGTTTAAAGTGTTTACAAAGATTGTAACCATCGGGGAAAACCCACTCAGGCAACGTATTCCACTCTAATCTGAATTAACTCATAGGCAACTTTTCATCGTGAGAAAATACACGGGTAGGATCGCGGGGCACTGCTAGTTTATAATATGAGTAGGGTATGTCTTCATTTGAGTGTTCGTAATAATGGTCGACCAAAACAAGAAGTGATAAAGAACCATTCCATTCCAGTACACAGAGGGCGTTATAGACGATATGGATCTGGTTATCATCGGTATCGACGCAGCGGAGAATGCGCGTCGCGGGAAAGCAAAGAGTTTCGTCGTTGCGGTCGCCGATGCTCAGCCAGGTATGATTTTTTTATACTGAAACTACTTTCGAATATCTTTCACTTGATTTCCATTTCACTCAACAGCATACCGTCAGTGAAGACGGGATTTGATCCAGGGTGTCCCTCCGGCTCGCCCCGTCCGTTTCAAATGTCGTCGCATGAGCATGATGTTATTGCCTCCTTTCAGTCCGCTTCACACGACATTTCACTGTCGAGCATCTTAGCTAAGATGGTTGCCAGTGAAAGGTCCGCCCTTACGACCGAGGTCAGGGATTGTCGCAATTCCACCACCTTGTTGTCCTTACTGTCGCCCTTGTCATTCACTGACTCTTCACGAACATACAATAATGGTATTACCTAATTTTAATATTTTTTCGTAAATCGTACTCTAAATTAACTTATGCAATATGAGGATTATTGATGTTGAAAATCCGTGGTCGCCAGGTGAGCCGCCGCACCGGTGGCTGTGCGCCGGCCGAGTAGCGACCGGGCTCTCGGACGAGCAGCGCTCGTCTGTCTGCGCGCTGCTGGAGAAGCGCTGGCGCCCGTTCCGGCAGCACGCGCCGCCGCCGGCGCTCGTCTTCAACAGAGTCAAGCCCGACTACTGGATCCTTCCGGAACACTCCGTGGTAGTGCAGGTAACGTAATCACTGCATTTACTATCTGTATCGGTTTATTCTAGGCTTTGATTATATACTTGACTAGATCGTTACGCTGTAAAGCTGTAAATGCGACAAAAGTAACAGATTTCAAACCCTTGTGTGCGTGTTACGCACGGAAGTGTTGAAACACAGACACTTGTATTAGTGTCATATTTTAAAAACATGGCGTCAAATGACTTAGTCCTGAGACACATGTTTTTTAAATCTATTGTTTCTGTAACTAAATGATAATGTAAAGGTTACCTACTTACCGATGATTGCTAACGTTTTTAGTTATTTTAAATCGTTCTCTGTAATCGTTTTATAGCGCAAATCGTCATATTCAAGAGTCACAAAACACGTGTTTACCGCATAACGTCAGTGTCGCAACTAAACTGACAGATTGAGCTTATCAGCCAACAGTTTTAAAATATTTTTTTGATGTTTCTACGCTCGAACGGTCTATCTAGACAAGTGTATAATCAAAGCTTCAAAGTCAAAGTACTTTATTCATAAATGTACAATTTACACGTCAATTAATAAAAAATAAAAACAAAAGAAAGAGCATACAAATTGTATACATTTTCAAAGTTTGAAACTACTACTTTACTGTATTACAATAATTATTGTACAGAAAACTGTCAAGCATTATACGAGTATAATGTCTTTATTGCAATTGTACTAACCTATGTCAAATTTATTTATTTACATTTTTATGGAAACTTTGCCATCACTCTCTAAAAATTAGAGCTTCTAGGTAAGCTCTAGCGTACACAGTATAATACTGTATTTGTGTGAAACTGATTTCGCGCCCTTGTGTCGTAGGTCCGCGCGACAGAATTGATCCGGAGCACCGATTTCGGCACAGATTACACTCTGAGGTTCCCGCGCATCAAACGGGTGCGCGACGACAAACCCGTCAAAGATACCATGACGTTGCAAGAGTTCAATGATCTTGTTCAGGTGAGTTCGTTTTTTTGCAGTTGCCTATACCTTCTTCTTTTGGATCGCTTGGAAGAAATGATGACAGTGTATTATTAAAAAAGCGGACACAGCGACACCCGAATAACGACATGATGAATTATTATAAATAAATAAATAAATAAATATTGGTGGACAATTCACACACAATACCATCTGAACCCAAACTAAGCAAAGCTTGTAATATGGCGGCCAGATAGCTGATATAATACTTATATAGTTGTAAATACATACTTATTATACATAGAAACACCCAGAGTATTTATTTTAATTTATTATAACTAAAGAGTTTACATATACTACATATAAAGTTGGCACAAACGCCGAAAACACGGGTAGCATCTTTCTTGCCTTGTCGTTGTACTACTGTACTTCCACAAGAGCGCCAGTAGTATACGAGTATAATACTACTGTCATACTTTTGTCGCGGGTCGCGGCTCATTACTCTGTTGCCACATAAAGTGTGCACATCATCTGCTTGCGATTGCTTCTAAGAAACCGTGCGGAAAATCTAACTCTATACGTAATATATGTAAACTCTTTGATTATAACTCAGGATTTGATAGCTCTCGTTGGAAACTACATGGGTAAACATAAACTTCACACACACACAAACTAAATAATCTTCACCATTGACTCTTAAAAATTATTTCAATGGATTTTCCATTGATATACCTATAACACAAAAAAAACAACCGAATTCACTTTCTCCTATAATTAAGCTGGTGAAAAATTTAGATTTAATTCATGGTACGTCCTGTTAACAGGGGGCAGGTGCAGTTTTCAAACTAGGCAACAAAAGGGTGGGAGAGGAACTGATCGGTGACGCAGAGGCGAAACCCCGAAAGAAGCGAGTGTCAATCCTGCCGCAAGTCCCCGACGACCTCAAGAAAACCACCGTCGGAGATGTGGAGGTTACGTCTCAAGCGCTGAAGGGACGGAAGATCTTCATACTGTCAGACGATGAAGATTGCAAGAAAGAACAACTGATCAGGATTGTTGAGTCGCACGGTGGAAAAGTCGTTGCTAATCCTGGTAAGACTACTTTTATTCCTTCGCCGATATTATGCTTTGTTATGGTAGTAGTGGTGGTGGTGGAAGGACAGGACACTTTGCAGAGTCCGCCCGGGGAAATAGCACACCTTTGCTAGGTGTTCTACCGCCATTTACACAAGCATTACTCAAACTGTTCCGGTTTGACGGGCTATGTTTCCAGAGAAATTACAAGTCATAGAGATAAATCATTTTATATCGGGTGACGAGCGCAGTGTAATGATTTGGACTCTTCATGTTCCATATTGTGTACGTAACGTGATAGTGATATTATTGACGTGTTTCTTACCACCAGGCTCGTCGCGTCTCTCTATACTGTAAGAAAACGGCAAATTTTATACAGTTTTGAATTGTAATGACGTCATTATTTTGTAATTAGTATTAAAACGATCTTCTGAAGTTATGAAGAATGAAAGTTGTATGAAGGAAAACATCATAAGGAAACCCGCGTGTTACAAGAAAGACATATTTCCACGTCATGTGGAATCCATCAACCGTTCTCTGGCCAGCATGGTGGAAACTATCTTCGACTCGCTCCCTGTGAAAGTACGGGGACCATCGTGTTGGCTGCTTTTTCTCCAATAATAAGTAAATAACTCCTCAAAAAGCGACTTCTGTTACTTTATTATATGAAATTTATATTAAACCTAAAACTACGGCTAATTGTCGTATTATGCACATGAAGCCGTGGAATGAAAAAAGCGGCAAACCAATAAATACACTTTTCAATTCCACTAATAGTACTTATAAATGTTCAAGTTTGAATGTTTGTTGCTCAATCACGTACGAACGTATGAAATGTTGAAGTTTAGAACACAGATTACTGTCTGGAAGAGCACAAAGGCGTTTTATTACGGGAAAATAACGACTAGTTTGTAACACATTTTAAACTTGGGGGAAAAATTCTGTGTATAAATTGTGTTTGAAGACAATACTTTTGTGTAGGATCGGACACGTGGGTGAGTATAGTGGGCCGGTCCACGTACCGCGCGCGGAGTTTCATCTCGGCGGGCGAACACGATGTGGCGCCCACCGCGTGGCTGCGAGACCTGCCACTCTCATCTGCGCCCATCTCGCTCGCACCCCTCGACTTCATCACCATGAAGAGGGAGACGAGGCTAGCCTACGCGAGGGAATACGACACGTTCGGGGATAACTATACCAAGCCTGCCACAGAAGACTCGCTGCGCCGATGCTTCAAAAAGATGGATGACGTAAGATTTTACTTTTTTTTCAATTACAATAATGAACGATGGCTTCAGTTTTGCATGCTTTTGTATATAGCTTCTTATTAAGGCATTACCTGCACTTAAAAACTAAAACCTACTAACCTTAATTACCTACCTTGAACATTTCTTCCCTCTTCGCACACCCCAAGTGAGAGAAAGAGAGAAAGAGCAAAGTATTTGTTACTGCTTTACGCGCAGATTTTAGAATAAATTTTCTTAACAGAATGAAAAAATCTTTCTAACATATTGTTCGTAATTTAATTTTAGTTAATTAAATGGCCTATCTGTTGGTGTAAGTACCTACAAAATCAAAATAATGACGTATATGACGTAATAATGAATTTTTCGAGGAAATAAGAGTAGATGCATGTATTAAATAGAAATTATTTCTAATTTCTATGTTTCTTTGTGAGGAAATTAGTTAAACATTATATTCATTAACAAGAAAAAAGTACCTATAATTTTGAAGCTAAGATATGTAAAATGCAGGGTTTTCGAGTAGATACGAGTAGATGCATGTATTGAAAAAGAATTATTTCTAATTTCTATGTTTCATTGCGAGGAAATTAGTTAAACATTAGGTATATTCAGTAACAAGAAAAAAGAACCTATAATTTTGAAGCTAAGATATGCAAAATGCAGGTTTTTCGAGTAGATACGAGTAGATGCATGTATTGAATAAGAATTATTTCTAATTTCCATGTTTCATTGCGAGGAAATTAGTTAAACATTATATTCAGTAACAAGAAAAAATAACCTATAATTTTGAAGCTAAGATATGCAAAATGTATTTAGGTATTAGTTGATATTTATTTTAAATAAAAAGAAGATAGGGGAAGTCTGCCCAAAACGGGTAGCCCGCCCAAAACGTGTAAGCAGTTTAAATTTCGCGCTTATGGATTTAGTTCGAATGTGTGCATGAGAAAGGATGGCGCACGCGTCGTCCAATCACAGACAGTCTACTCACGAATCTGAACCAAGCGGCCCCATCAATGACCTATTATTAATAGACGAGTTCCTCAAGCAAAACTTTGGCAAGACGAAAACGAGGTAATTACCTTATTCCCGCTCAGTCATGCACTCTCCAGTGTCGAGAGCAGTCCGTATCGCTTGTAGGTATTATCGGTTAACATTGTGATGTGAACAGAAGGAAAAATCCTGTATTTTTAGACATTGTAAAAATTATACTGCAACTGTTAAAGAGAAAAATGTTTCATTTCATGCGTAAGTAACACTGTAATTATTTTTCAAATTATTTGTTGTTTAATTTGGCTGTTTATTCCTACGAATGGATAGAGCGAGATGGATATAGTCAGATTAGAACGAGAGTGTAAGAGAGAATCGGCCTTCTAACTAAATCGACTTTCGCTTTGCCATTGTATTGCGATCTCTATCATTTCAACCGGAAAGAAAAGAGAGAGAAATATCAAAGCTAAGACATGTTTCGTTCGGCGGTAAACCTCCCGATTAGTAGCATGGCAGCAGATTGTGTTGTGGTATGATGCTGTTTGCTAAACCTATATCTTTTCCTTTCCAACTACCGATATTCTGGATATGTTGTCTCTTTCTTCCGCGTCTTATTTATTAATACAAATGGAAGTGTAGGTGTATGTGTATGTGTGCAAGTTCCGCTGTGATTTATTGCATGATTGTTAGACTATAACGCTTCTATTTGTAATACTTCGTTGGGTCCCATGGTAATTTTGCATCAAAGATTTTAACTGTTTTTGCTAAAAGTTATGAAGTTTGCTGTTTAGTCGATTATAGTTTCTTGAGTGTTTTCATTAGTCAGATTATATTATTATCTTATGCTTTGACTTTCGTTTCAGAGTAGTGTTTTGTTATATGTTGCTTTGGTTTCGAGGTTATTAATGATCAAAGAAAAAGTAAGTATTTGGGCAAATCAGGTAGGTAGGTACCTAAAACGGGTACCCGTCTTGCCCTGTTTCAAAGGATCTTGAGGAAAAGTTGACTATCAAAGCACTATGTCTCCGTGTATTTTAGAAAATTGAATATCTGAAACACAAGATCCAACTGAAGATAGTGAGCAAATAATTCAAAATAATAAAATGATATGACATGGATTAAATGTGATGATTATGAGTGTTGGGCCCATGAAATATGCAAGCATAGGTTCATACTATTGTGATATATGCCAGGAATGATTTATAATTTCAATTTGATTCTGGTTACGTTAAATTAATTTGAGTTTTGTACTATAGAATTATTAAAAGTAGGTATTATATGCCCGGGTATAAGATTAAAAACATGAATAATTAAGTCAATTTTAGATGTTTATATCAGTTTTGTAATCACTACCCGTTATGCCCAAAAGCCTTACCCGCTTTAGGCAAAACCTCAGGGCAAAACGGGTTTTTTGAGAGGTTTAGTTTTTTAGATTTTTTGTCAAGTAAAGAAGACATTTCTTTCTGTTTGAGACTGATTTGTTAATGTTTAATAAAGAAAAAGAAGATGTAACTAAAATGAAAGCCCCTAAAATTACAAAAAACTAGTTTTTTATGCATCCTACCTTAGCTTACCCGTTTTGGCTCAACCTGTAAAAACTACGCAAAAAACAGCGATCGCTGCGTTTTGCACGGAGACACGCCTTAATATCTGTATGAATTTTGTCATCAGGAGCCTCAAGTGTATCTCACGAAGCAAGAAATGCTGAACTTAGACCGGGAGCTATTCGGAGACAACAATCCCCTATCCTTCCTCCGATCCTGTTCGCTCCACATAGCTGCCGGGAGAGACTCCGTGCTCGGCTTCCACTCACAGATGCTTGGAGCTACACTATGCGATATCGATGACATCAACCTCACACACGCCGTCGTTTCTAAAGATATAGAACCAAAAATACTGCAAGGGCTAAGAGAACAATTGTGGAATCGGAAAGTCCCAGTTGTTTCGGAGGAATGGTTAGAAAAATGTTTTGCACATGAAAAACTTGTGTCCGAAACGATATTTGCTATGTAACAAGTACGAGTACGTATTATTTATCTAGTTTAGTAATATGTCTACTTTCTACTGTTTATGTTGTCGATATTGAAGAAATAAAATATACTTACTCTAACTAAATCATTGGTTGTTAATTAACCCAAAAACCAAACCAAAGTTAGTCTTCAAAACGTGCCTATAATAATGATTGAATGTTTATTGAATTCTGAAACGTTTCCTGTTTTCGAGAGATTTTAACCGACTTCAAAATCAGAAGAAGTTCTTGATTCGGCTGTATATTTTTTGTATATAATATGTTACCGCGATAGCTCCACCACTTGTACAACCGATTTTGGATGTTTGGATTTTGGATGAATTCTTTTTGTGTATGGTAGATCATGCTTCAGAAGTGGTCCCTTGTAAATTTTATCGAATTTGGTTACACACACGGTTTTTGAAAAATCTACAAAAATCTTAAATATTTTCGTTAAGTCCGAAACCATCGTAACAAGTGTGGTTAATGAGATTAAAAAAAAATTGTCGAGCGTCTGAGTATAGTTTGAAGTCGCTGTTTGTTTTTTTCGGAGAAAATAAAATTATTCAGAATATATACCAATGAATGCGAGTCTCTAACTGCGTGCTACCGATAACTACTTACTTACATGAGATGTATCGATATTATATTATATCGATTTAGAGAACAGGAGGTAAGTAGTAGGTAGGTTTTTTTTTGTTTTTTTTTATTTGCCATACCGAAAGCAGCACTATCCTGAATAAACATTAAAATAAATAAACATTGTAAGTAATCTCTCACACAGCTCTATCTAACCCACATCCAGTGTGTCTACCTACTATGGAAACCAGTTATTGGATGATATAATTATAAATAGATACTTATTAGATTATAAATACCCAGACATAGAACAAATGGTTCTAATGCATCACATAGATATATATGTCCTAGGTGGGCATCGAACCCATGACCTACAACTCTTAAGGCATACATACTATCAACTGAGCCACAAGGCCAGTCAAAGGAAAAAGTACTTTTAGGTGAATATTAAATAAGTAAATTATGTTAGACATTGTTGTTAAATATTTATTTATCGGCTTCGTGGCGTACACGTATCTCATAAATAGATATTACACATCGTATAAACTCGTAATTAGAACTGTCTTTAAAATTAGACTAATAAAGACGAAAAAAAGAAGACTGTTCGTGTATGGAAGTGTGTATGTTTGTGCCCACGTATCTTTGCTGCATGAATTTGAATGAAACTACGTACTCAGGAGGAAATAACACTATACTTATATAATATGTAGGACGTTTATACCAGGACGACGACATAGGCTACAGTTAGTGTTTGCTTACCTGCTATTAAAGCCGACGCTGCTATTAGTAATATAAACATCTATTAAAAAGAAATCAAATCTATCTTTATGCAAGACTCTCATCAGCCAGTGCCTACTCTACCACAGCAAATAACTCCTTAGCCTATTATCATACAGTATGCTACACAAATCAGACATTTAAAACGGGCGGTAGGGTTTAATTAAATCATAATAAGGCGATATATCGGATGGTTACCGCTGCACATTGCACAATCAAGTGCAGTCAAGCGCCAAATGAAGGAAACCCGACCCCACTGACTCCCGCCGTTACGCCGCGGTCCAGCGCATCAAACGCTCCTTGTGCCATAATAGCTCAATTAGGACGAAACAGTGCTGCTCTTCAACTTAGTTCGATCCGGTGTACTTATCCATCTATACTAATATTGACATGTTAAATGTATATTTGCGAATAAAGAAATACTTTGATTGTATATAGATAGATTTTATAGAGAAATAATGAATGCGACCGTTATGCCCGATCTACACGAGGATCTAGATCGGGGATATCGGGGAGCTAGCAAGAGAATACTTCTAGTTTCGTGTAGACAATGCTACGCAACGCTAGTTTTGTCTACACGAAGCTAGAACTAGCTTGATAGCTTACTAACACTAGTTTGCTATCCTAGCTTGAAAAACTAGCATCGTGTAGCTCGGGCATTAGTGACATTATCACTGAAAGCGCTCTCTACCACAGAACCATAGGATGAAATGAAAAAAAGTCAAAAAAGAAAGTGGAAACAAATTTATGAATTTTAAGTCAATTTGTG
Organism: Ectropis grisescens; assembly: GCA_017562165.1. NCBI lineage: Eukaryota > Metazoa > Arthropoda > Insecta > Lepidoptera > Geometridae > Ectropis > Ectropis grisescens. The sequence goes on from CM029771.1 coordinate 23,257,403, forward strand.
TTTTAGTGAAGTTACGGTTGGTCTAGTCGGGAAAGTTACGGCTGGTCTAGTCGGGAGAACGGCGCTTGCCGATGCGGAGATCCCGGGTTCAAACCCCACACGCTCCACTGTCTTTTCGAAGTCATGTGCGTAATGCCGTTAACTTAAAAACGGTGAAGGAAAACATCGTGAGGAAATCGACATGTACCTAGAATCTTTCGAAGTCATGTGTCATCAACCAACCCGCATTGGGCCAGCGAGATGGATTATGGCCTCGTTGCGAGAGAAGGCCCGATTCCAAGCAGGGGGAACTTTTAGTGGGCTGTTGATGTTGATGATGTGTTTTAGCTGATTAGTTACTGTTTAATAATTAAATAAAAGCCTGATATAGACAATTGTATGATAGTTAAGATTCGTTAGTTATCTCATTACCGTAGAAATTAAAACTCATTACCATTTACTTTAAAATAAAAACTGATATATCGCTAAAACAAAACTAGTTTAGAGAGGTCCCTCTATTTTATTTAAATAAACTCATAAACAACTTCTTTAAGACCATAAACAACTTCATGAAAAAAGTACAAAGAGCATTACAGATCACTTTTTTCTTTGAGTGTCCAAATATGCACGAAATTAAATATTCACCCAGCTCCAGAAAACTAATAATGAATGAAAGTAATGTGACCCGGCGCGGTGGTCACCGCTGAAACCCGAGAGATAATTGGCAATCGGTCTGCTAGATTGGATTTGAACTTGCTTCTCGATATTTTGTTGCTGATCATATTATAGCTACTTCATTTTGTGGGTAAAGTTATATTTGTAATAATTGAATTAAATAAATAGAAAGACGTCGCACGTCGCTGTGTCTACAGTCTACAGTCTGTTTGGAACTTTGGAATAAGATATTGGAAAGGCGCCTTTTTTTATTTGGGGCAAATACTTTTACATATGCCCACCATGCAGGGACATGGTGGAGTATGTCGGACTCGACGCCATTGGACACGACATGGTGCCCCTACCAGAGATGTGATTTATTTGAAATACTTCTATTTAAAATGCAAATACAAAATGCAAAATACCTATTTTGTATTTTGCATTTAAATACCTTTTAGTAAAAAGCATTTTGTATTTTATTTGAAATACCTTTTGAGACGTATTTTGTATTTCAATATTCATTTCAAAATACAAAATACTTTGTCATTAAGTTTAGCCAAAAAATATGAAACGAACGCATAACGTTCGTATCACCGAATTTGTCCGATAGAGGCGCCTGCTAGCTGCGCGCCCTTTTTTAACCCCCGACCAAAAAATAGGGGTGTTATAAGTTAGAGCTCAAACGGATGGACCTATTTCGATAAAGTTTTTTTTAATTAAAGGGTAATTTTTGTGCGGTGATTTTTAACTATGCTTGGTTGATATCTCCACAAAATGGTGGACAAAATATTTCCTAATAATTATAAATATTTTCTAGTTTTTCTAGACTCGGCGTGTAGAAAGACTCTCCGAGTCGAAAAACTATTTTGGTAAATAATAAATTATTAAACTATCAATAGTAACTATATTTTATCTCATTCTCACTACTTTTTGATCCCTCCATGACCAAAATGTCATGCATAAGATGCCATGTTATTAGACGTTTTTGTTCGGTTCGGCATTGTGTCTCTATTTCTCATGATAAATACCTAAAATATAAATAAATATCTGAGATTTGGTCAAAAGGTATTTTATTTTGAAAAGGTATTTTGAAAATACCTATTTTGCATTTAGCATTTGAAATACAAAACTCAAAACTATTTGGTATTTTGCATGTGAAATAGTAAATCTGAAAAGTATTTTGCATTTTGTATTTAAATGCTTTTTTAAAACCATTTTGTACATCTCTGGCCCCTACCAACTAAACCCCCCACAGATTGCTCCTGCATGGCCAGGGGTCAGGGTCGCGGGGTCACTTTTCGCACTCCTACTATGACCTCAACATCTAAGTAAGGGGTGTGTGTGGGGGTGTAAGGGGGCCTCAACATCTAAGTGTCCCCAAAAATGTCAACCTCACCTGCCCGTGGTGCACCCTGCCGACCAACAAACGAGGCTCTGACAACCGACCGATGGCAGGATAACCATCCAAATAGCCGTGCCGTAAATATAGCTGTGACGGGCAGCAGCGTCACATGCAGAAGACGGCACGGTACTGCGGTCGCCAACCCGCATGCCCAGCGTGGCGACTATCGGCAAAACCTCCTATGATGAGTTCAACCAATAAAAGGCCCCTAGTTCCCGGCCGCCCTGCTATTCCTGGCCAAGGCGGCGGTCATGGTAACGGCAGGGCAGGGGTGCGAAGAATCCCCGGGCTACAGTAGGCCGCCAAAACCAACTAACCCTGGCTGTGCATAACGGACGGAGGCTCGCTCAGCTAGAAGAAGAACTGACCCACATAAGATGGCACATTCTCGGGTTATGTGAAGTCCGAAGAGAGGACACCGTAACCTTGGAATCAGGCCATCTTATGTACTATCGTGAAGGTCACCAGCTGTCGCAAGGTGGTGTTGGGTTTCTGGTTCACAAAACTCTCCGTAACAACGTTTTAGAAATCGCAAGTGTGTCGCCAAGGGTCGCGTACCTTGTGCTGAAGTTAACCGAGAGGTATACCCTCAAATTGGTCATGGTGTACGCACCCTGGGAGGCATACCCTGATTCAGAGGTGGAAGCTTTGTATGAGGATATATCGAATGCCTTACATAACACCTCCAAAACCCACTTCAACGTTGTTATGGGTGATTTTAACGCCAAAGTGGGAGTACGGACTTGCAGTGAATCAGTAGTAGGACCCTATGGTTTGGGACGTAGGAATGACCGGGGCCAAATGCTGGTCGACTTCCTTGAAAAGGAAGGGCTGTTTCTGATGAATTCGTTCTACAAGAAACAGCCTCAGAGGAGGTGGACTTGGCGAAGCCCCGACGGACGGACGAAAAATGAGATTGACTTCATCATAACGGACAAACGGCGTATATTCAGGGATGTCTCCGTAATCTCTAGGTTTGTCACCGGAAGTGATCATAGGCTTGTGCGAGGCACCCTGAATATTGATTACAAGCTTGAACGCGTCCATTTGATGAAGTCAACGCTCCGTCTGAACCTTCTCCAAACCATAGTTGGATCTGAAACGTTCCAGCTAAAACTGGAAAACCGATTTGCTGCCTTGGAAACTACAAATAGCGTTGACCAGAGGCTTGAAAGAGTGGTGGATGTCCTGCGAGGTGAGGGCACAAAATTTTGCGAAATGCGGCGCAAAGGCAGAAAGTCCAAGCTTTCTAGAGAGACCTTGCAGCTCATGGAGGAACGACGCAATCCCGCGTTAACTTCGTCAGAACAAGGGGCTCTTAGCAAGAGAGTTACCAAGCTTGTGCGACGTGACCTCCGATTAGCTAACACGCTCTTGATTGAAAAATCAATTCAGCAAAATCAGGGGTCAAAAGTGTTCATCAAGACACGGGGTAGAAGCCACCTGACGAAGCTAACTACCTCGACGGGGAGAGTCGTTGCATCCAAAGCGGATATTCTCTCTGAAGTGGAAGACTTTTACAGCCAGCTGTACGCATCGCATGCTCCTCATCTCCTACAAAACGAGGACAAAAGAGCCACTCTGACTCGCCACTATAACGAAGAACTGCCGGAAATAAGTCTAGACGAAATCGTGATGGCTCTTGGGCAACTTAAAAATGGAAAAGCCGCGGGCGAGGACGGAATTACAACAGAGCTCTTAAAGGCAGGTGGGCCGCACTTATAAAAGAGCTCCAAGAACTGTTTAATGACGACCTCTTCACCGGGAGAACTCCACAGGCATGGCACAGAAGTGTGGTCATCCTATTCTTCAAAAAGGAGATAAGACTCTTTTGAAGAATTATCGACCAATATCGCTTCTGAGCCATGTCTAGTATAAGTTGTTTTCGACAGTTATCACGAATCCTCTCGCCCGAAGACTCGACGAGTTTCAGCCCCGGAACAGGCCGGGTTTCGAAGTGGGTACAGCACCATAGACCACATTCACACGGTACGGCAGATTGTACAGAAAACAAAGGAGTACAATCGGCCCCTTTGCTTAGTGTTTGTGGACTATGAGAAGGCGTTCGACTCAGTCGAAACCTGGGCTGTTCTGGAGTCCTTACAGCGATGCCAAGTCGATTTGCGATACATCGAGGTGATGAGATGCTTGTACGACGCCGCTACGATGGCAGTCCAAATTCAAGACCAGCAGTCAAGGCATATTCCTCTGCAGCGAGGCGTGAGACAAGGGGACGTAATTTCCCCGAAATTGTTCTCAAACGCACTAGAGGATATGTTTAAGACTCTGGATTGGGTTGGGCATGGCCTAAACATCAATGGCGAGTATATCTCTCACCTGTGATTTGCCTACGACATCGTCATTATGGCAGAGTCACTGGAGGATATGCAGTGGATGCTGGACAGCCTGGCTAACGCTTCTCAACGCATCGGCCTCCGGATGAATTTGGATAAAACCAAACTCATGTGCAACGAGTTCGTTGCTCCGGGGCTGATTGCCGTAAATGGAACCACTCTCGAAATTGTTCAGAGATGCGTTTACCTAGGGCAGACGCTCGAACTAGGTAGATGTAGCTTTGAGAGTGAGGCCATGAAAAGAATCCAGTTGGGCTGGGCAGCGGGTGGAAAACTACGTCGAGTCTTCTCGTCACCCACCCCACAAAGTCTCAAAACAAAAGTATACAACCAGTGCGTCCTACCCGTTATGACCTACGGTGCTGAAACGTGGACACTGACCGTCAAAATGGTGCGAAAGCTCAAAGTCGCTCAGCGAGCTATGGAAAGGGCTATGCTTGGGGTTTCTCTGAGGGGATTACATCCGGAACGAAGTAATTCGTCAGAGAACTCAAGTCACCGACATAGCTCAGTGTATTAGCAGACTGAAGTGGCAATGGACCGGTCACATCTGTCGCAGACCCGATAACCGTTGGGGTAAGCGGGTTCTGGAGTGGAGACCGCGAATCGGTAAACGCAGTGTAGGACGCCCTGAGACTAGATGGAGTGACGATATACGAAAGACAGCTGGTGGCGGTTGGAAGCGTAAGACTGGGGATCGGGCTGAGTGGCGTGTTATAGGAGAAGCCTATGTCCAGCAGTGGACGAACACGGGCTGATGATGATGATGACTATGACCCTGGCCCATTTCCGCGTCAATTAAGGAGGGAGAAGTGTCCAACTCTCGCTCCCCCTAACTCACGCCACCTCTCACTGTCGAGAGACTTTCATCTTGCCTCTCATGGCGAATATGATCGGCAGCCCTTGTCCTTCCACCGAGCACTCTGCTAATTAGAGTCCTCGTGGAGCACCCTCATCTGGAAGACTTAGGAATTTTACTTGGTCGATATATCAACCGAGTAGCATTCCCAAGTCTCTCATCCCCCCTTCCCAACCTCTACACGCACTGCTCAAGGGGGTGAGGAGCGCGTGTAGAAGTTCCCAGCTCCGGCCGGGATTCGCCATCACACAACAAGATGCCACCGAGGCAAGGCCACAACAACTTGTGTGATGCCCAGGGTGCACCACGTGGAGATTCCCAAGCCACGCACCCCATTTTAGAAAGGCATCTAAAACAATCAATTTTAACGACAAACCCACATCAGGGTCCGCAACCCCTCATTTTCGAATTGCCGCCATTGTAATTTGTAGTGTTTTTTCTAATATTCCGAAAAAAGCTGTTGGTACCTAACTATTTTGACGAGGCTCTACATAAATAAAAAAACAATTAACAAATAATTGAACGACTTTTGTTCTATGACCGAAAAGTGTTTGTTTGCGTAAGTGTTTATAATATAAATATTAACATTACTTATTAATCCGTGTACACTTTTGGACTGTTTGTTTGACCTATCCACTTGCCATCCACTATGAAATTTGTAGCTTTGCAAAAGTTTACTGAATCTTAGGTAGGTAGGTACTAGAGCTTTCTTTTCGAGTGAATTTATGAAATTCTTCTTTTAGTGCATGTCTTATATCTTATACATTAGGTAGGTATGTAAACAATAATATTTAAAATAGTCAAAATACTACACCGTCACGAGTTGTGCACAAAACATCAAAATCAAAATAATAATAAAAAAATTAACGAAATTCGGAGGTTTCCAAATTTAATTTCTCGAAGATTCAATTTCCCTAATAACAAAACAAAGAATAAGTCGATTATTAGACTGTGCTAATAATATAGAGATTAAAGTTTTGTATGTTTGATCCTATAATTTAGCTCTGTAACGGCTGACCGGATTTGAATAAATTTAGGTAAATTAAATTAAATTAAAAAATTAAATTAAGTAAATACGTAGTATCTTCATTATCTGCATTAACGCATAAATATGCTATTTTTATCCCGTTAAAGCCAGTGATTCTCATGCATTAGTTTTTTATACAATTTAGTTTGTGAATTGATTATGTCAGTTAGAGCAAAATACAATACCTACTTAAGTATATGATAGATGTGTAAAGTACGTTGATTTATCTATTTCAGAGAATTTGAGAAAGTATAACAAGAATGTAATAATTTTCAATTTCCGCCTATAACAATTTTACGTGAATTCCTAGGTATTTTCTAAACGTCAAATGAGGCCGTTTAAAATTACAATTCCTTGGCAAGCTTCAAGAAACTAAAAGTATTTTTTAATCGTCATCATGATTTATCGTCCTTTGAAGATATCAAAAGACAAACAATAAAATAACATAATAGAAACTTATAAATCTCGGACATGAAATGTATCATTTTACTAAGAAAATTAAGACTTTTCTCAAGGCGAGTTTTGGGGCCCACGCCCACTGGATTTGTGAGCCAATGGAGTAGGGGATAGGGCGGGGCGATTGAAGAATAGCTCTGTAAGTGTTGAAGCTTAAAGCTTCCCGTCAATCTCTGCGGGGATATTAGATCGGGAGCATGCGTGGCGAGTACGGGTGTGTAGTGGTGCACGCGACCGGGCTTCGAGATGCCGAGTGAGTGTGAGGAAGGTCGGAAGGCGCTGCGGACGCCCAAGTGCGCGCGGTGCCGTAACCACGGCGTCATCTCCTGCTTGAAGGGACACAAGCGGCTCTGCCGGTGGCGCGACTGCCGCTGCCCCGGCTGTCTGCTCGTGCTGGAGAGGCAACGGGTCATGGCTGCACAGGTAATAGCCGGGTTTATGTTAGTAGCAATACCTCTCGGTTTTACCCGTGCAATCCCGTTACTTTCTCAAAATATAAAGTAACCTATGAGTTATTCCAGACTGTATTTTTACTGTGTTTAAAATTTTAACCCGATCCGTTTAACCGTTTCGACGTGATCGAGCAATAACCATCCAAACTTTAGCATAATATCTACTAAGTAGTAGGTATTACCTATTAGTAGGAAGTAAGATAAGTGTGATGTGATGAGGTCACTTATTTCCGCCGCTCCATGTACCTACCTACCTTTTTGACATAATAATTTTCCATTTCATCTTTCATCATCGATTGGAATGCGTTTATAAAGGGATTTAACCCCTTGGTATGTAAAAAAAGACATAAGAAAATGGGGCAACTTATACTTGACTTTTACCTATCCTCTGAAATCGAGTGAGCTTTCTCTGAAATCCGCTGCCCCTAGACCGCAGCCTATACCTACGGCGTGGTGACAAATCCAGACTGCGTTCTCGTGCGTTAGTTTTTGATCCAACTAATATAAATATCATTGCGAATATTTTATGTACCTATGATTGGAACTTTTAAAACTCTTTCACACAAAAATTACAGAATGGGTCTCGTCAAAATTTGTTACAGAGATATAGATAGTCGGATATAGAGAGTAACACCGCCTACTTTTTATTGCGGTAAAATTACGGGAACATGAGTTGTGCGGGTGACGCCGCGGGGCACTGCTAGATAGCAATAAAAGCGATAGGTAATGATATTTCGTTTTAACACGTAGACACGCGTTAATGAGTTTGAAGAGTCCAATTTTTGACCGACTTCAAAAAAAAGGAGGAGGTTATCAATTCGACCCGTTTTTTTATATTTTTTATATATGTTAAAAATTTCAATTTTTTTTAAGTTTGTTTAAAATTTCTTTTTGTGTTCGGATGGCTATGCTTCCTTAATGGGCCCATATAAATCGGTCGGGTGGTTTTTGAAATATTTTATGAACCATAAACTAAAATTTGCGTACAATTTTCTGGATGACGTAGTTCGTAGATTTCACAAAAGTTATGACACTCGATCCTGTCAATACGAAATTGTGTAAATGGATTAAGAAAAAACTTGTTTTACACTACAAGAACAAAATTAAAAATTTTGACTAACCCCCGACTACCTCAGATTTGTTATCTTTACAACATTCTACTAGTCAAGCCCTTTCATTTGATACCCATATCGAGGTAGTTGTGAAAAAGAAATGTATTTCGCCATTTTGTAGTAGCGGCCATCTTGGATTTGAAATTTGTCATAGTGCAAAGTATTCTACTAGTTGAGACTCTATTGTTAAGTCTTTATTGACGAAAATATCATATTCACACACATAAAATATTTTTTATATTTGACAACAATTATCAATGATCTTGATCTGCGCTTCATCTGCGCTGGGATCACCAAGCGCAGATGAATCAGATATTTACCTTTGTAACTCCGAGATCCAAGTGAACCAGCCCCATGTCCACCTTCTGGTGCATCCGTTACACGACTGGCTTCCCCCATGGGGGAAGTCAGGCTCTCATTATTATCACCCGACCCAGCATGGTCAAGCGCAGCTTATGCCAGATTAATCAGTATTATATGCCGGACACTTCTTATTTGCCTATTTATAAACATACTAATGTAGGTATAACTAATAAAATATATTTTTTATAAAAGGGCAATTCATTTCCTTGTGATATAATTACAATTCATAATGATTTATCACAGGGAAAATGCGGCAAATGGACGCGCCATATGAATCCGAAGAACAAACTTCAAATATTTTTAATTTATAGTACTCAGACTGCAATTATTTGAAAAATATTACTTGTCCCAGTTAGAACTAAAGCTAAACTGTATAAAAAAAAAATTAAACACGCCATTTCGTTAGTTAGTTTCGGAAATAACCCCAAATACGTCCAAAATGTTGTCTTAGAAGAAGTACCCATCTACAACCTACAACATATAAGTATCTTCTATTGTTTCTTACTTCTCTTAAAATATCACGGACAATTATAATAAGCAGGTGAATGTGATGGTGGCCAGGTGGCGCTGCGCAGACAGCAGGGCGCCGGGGCGGAGGCGCGGGACGGCGAGGCGGCCGCGCTGGCGGCTCGCAAGCGGGCGTACCGTGCGCGCCTGCGTTGCATGCAGATGACCAGGGCATACCCGGGGCCACACGTTTATGCGGGTAATCTCATTTTTTACATATATTGTATAGCAGAGCTTCCCAAAGTGTGCGTCGCGACGCCCTAGGGCTTCGCGGTATGATCCCATGATGCCAGGTTGTGAGGCGATCTTGACCTAGTCGAGTTAGGATCATGTGTATTGTAATGTGGCTAGCGGTAGGAGCGCTCGCTTCCTACAAGGTAGCGAAATGTCAGCCCCGGATCTCCAATATGTTTTAGGCGGGGCAAAATCTGAAAATCTGGGTTACGAGCGCAGTGCAGTATGATATTGACTCTTCTCTTCATGTTCCAATATTATAGTTGCATGTCACTGTGCTGTTATGTGGCAGGCATGTTGCTAACCATTAGGCACATGTAATGGCTCGTCTTGTCACACTCTTTATTAAAAAAAACATGCATTGGCAATGCCGCTAACTTAAAAAACGGCGAAGGAAAACATCAAGAGGATACCGATTCCTAGAATCTTTCTAGGTCATGTCATCCATCAACCTACAGCGGGCTACACTGGTGGATTTCGAGGCTCTCTCCTTGCTAGAGAAGCCCCCGACTCCCAGCTGTGGGAATATTTAGTGGTATGCTTGTACTATTTTAAAGCCTTTACCAAAAAGACAGACCGATCTAAGGGGCCAATCATCCCATAAACTCAATTTGAATGCCTCTATGGGTAAAAGCGCGAGAGTGAGTGAGACATGTATTTTGAAATATTGACTTCAAATTGAGTTTAGTGGACGATTGGCCCCTTGGATCGGTCTGTCTTTTTGGAAAAGGCGTTAAAATAGTTGTATGACGAACGTAAATACAAATGGAGTATGATAATTTAAGACAAGTTAAGTCATTATTTTGGGAGTTTTAAAGCGTGTGTTAAGGAAAACGGCCGACGGAAAGTGTCTCGGAGTATTGGGGCCTTATTTTTAAAGATATTGCCTATACCATACCTGAAAAAAAGTTATTAGAAAGTAAGTGAAGTAAATAATGTTTTTATGTACCTACCCCCCCCCCCCCCCTCATATCTCCCATATCTCAAAATTGGCCAAGCAAGTTAGCGGGTAAGCATGCGTTCTTAGTGGGGTACTCTATTCAATCGTCCACATTTCGTTCATCAGAAAATACGTGACGTCTGGCGGCTCTGGGAAAAAAGATAAATATACTACATTTCAAAAATCTGATCTTAATTAACAACTATCACTGGCCGGCTCGTGTCACGTTTAGATTTCAAGAGTAGGCGGGAACATTATCCCATGTTTTTGTAACCGGTATGACGTTGACGGCGACCAACGGCGCTGGTTCTCGCCACTCCGCGGGTGTTATCTTAGTAATCGAGTCGGAGAGTGTTTCCTTTCCACACTGAAATGTTCAATGCGAATTAGCTGGGTAAATATTTGCTTTAGGATATTGGGAGCGAGTTAAAATTGTATTTTTGAAAAGGCTTTATTTTTAGTAGGATATTTGTTTTGTAAACTAATACGGAATCGGATTTACTGACGTCTCATCAAACACACTCTGTGTTTAATTTGAGCAGTTGGCGCAACATGGAAAGGCTTATTTATGTCCAGTAATAGACGAGTACGAGCTGACGATGATGATGGTTATATACATATATGACCTGATAAGTGGGAAAACATAATTTAGTGGTTTCGGACGCGTTCGCTAACTAAGTATAGGTACAACATAACTACCTAACATCATACGTACTGAGGGGCTCACGCTGCATTTTGAACCTCAAATATACTTTTAAGTCTTTTCACCCCAAAAAGTTAAAAATTAAATGAAGTCAGGCAGCTGACATAAACAGGAAGGCACGGGGCACGGGTAGTCCTACAAATATTATAAATTACTAGCGGTCTGCCCCGGCTTCGCTCGTGATACATATGTACGAGTATAGCCTATATCACTCAGACCGTACCTACATAACCAACGGTAAAAGAATTCATGAAATCGGTTTAGTAGTCGCGTTCAAACAAAACACCTCTTCAGCTTTATAATATTAGTATAGATAAGTACCTATGAAAGTTTGGATGTATGTTGCTCAGTCATGTCGGAACGGCTGATCGCATCGCGCTGGAATTTGGAACACAGTAAGATTCAGGCGCGGTCCCAGCCTCGCATTTTGGAGGGGGTCACCAGTACGCAGCCTCAGGTTTTGGAGGGGGGGGGTCACAAGTAGAAATACAATAAATCGAGCAAAAAATACTTTACTAGTAGCCCCCCAAGATTTTACCAGCGTAGTTTCCGTTCTAGTTGTTTTCCCGCGTTAAAAAATAGTCTATGTACTATTAGATATTTTTAATTTTCTTAATTTTTACGATTTTGGTGGGGGGGGGGGGGTCATGTCCCCCTCGGACCGCGCATGGTAAGATTACAGTCTGGAAAAGCACAGGCTTTTTATCGCGGGAAAAAGTACGGAATTACGGGTAAAACTGCGAGGCACTAAATAGGCGATAAAACATCTTATATCTCGGGGTGACAGTGTAGCAGTGTAGTAGGTGACGCAGTGCAGTGTAGGTATTGATTTAGACTCTTCATGTTCCAATAGCCGCCTGTCACTGTAGTGTTATGTGGCAGGCATGTTGCTTACCACCAGGCACATGTCCTCCTCGTCTCGTCACTCTAAACTATAACAAAAATCCTAGGTTTACACTGAATTACCGTCCGTTAGTTCCGTCAAATGATCACCAAAATAAATTAAATTGTTTTTTTTCATTGTATAAACAATGTATAATACAATAAAATCTGTACATTCTACAATAATTACATTTCTAATTTCTAAATAAATATACATGTTTCATATGAACAGACTAGGTATGTAGATGTAGTCTTTTAAATTTAAAAACATTTCAGACCAGCTTATTGATAGTAGGTAAATGTTACACACATCCATCTATACTAATATTATAAAGAGGAAAGATTTGTATTTTTGTATGCTACGAATAAACTCAAAAACTACTGGACCGATTTCAAAAATTCTTTTACCAATAGAAAGCTACATTATCACTGAGTAACATAGGCTATATTTATTACGAAAAAAAAAATGAGATATCCATGGAAATTTTTGCTAAAACCAACGCAAGGTATAAAAAAACAGTCATAAAATGGCTTTCATCGCATACGCTGCGGAAAGCACTAATGATAGACCAAAACAATGTTCTACAATATTATAGAACGTATTAAAATCTACAAAAAACCTCGCGAGACCATATGTCTAACTACAGTAATTACGTCGCTACAGCTACTTTTTTACATTTTAAAAGTAGGTAAAATGCCTATCAAATTCAGACCATGTTATCAACACATTTGTATTAATTCTTATCCAAATAAATTATTTCTTATTCAACTCTTTTAATACCTATTGATTACTTTTTGAATTATTGAAGTGGGACATTCCATTCAAAAGATATAACGAAATCAAAAATATCAATCCTATCAAAATGCGGCGCCGCGCGGCGTAACACCGATAGAGGGGACACCGAGGCACGGGGGAGAGGTGTTCGCAGCTATGAAATAGGTAAGTACGAGCAGCCGCGCGCGCGTCTACTAATTCGCGTGGTCGCCTAGCTACGCAGGTAGTGGACGCAAATGATACTAAATATTAAACATTTTTTCGTAACACTTTTTATGTTCCTATCAAAATTTTTGACGTGACAACGTCTTATAAATTGGTTTGCCGGGTGACACTTCAAGAAACTGCGTTACGCTCCGCTCACGTTATGCGCTCACGACGAGAGCGAGTGAGAGGCACGCGTCCCTTCCACTCGGGCATGGTTAGCCCGCCTAAGAGCGAGAGAGACAGACATAAAAAAAGTGAAAGGCACGCGTCCTTTCCGTAAAATTATTTTACCACTCAAAGTCGTTGTCACGTAAAACTTTCGCCCGTATACTGACTTTACAGGCAACCAATTTTTTTTTTTTCAGAACTACTTTTGTATAAGTTTATTCTACCTTTACTGTTATTGTTCAAGTTTTCTCGCACTCTCTACACAGTATTACATTAAATTTATTCCATTTCTGTTTCCTCACGATGTTTTCTTTCACCGTTTTAAATTGGAGGCATTACGGATATGACTTCGAAAAAACAGTGATGCGCGTGTAATTTGAGCTGGGGGATAGGATACGATATAGGTCATCCCCAAAGGTCCCCTTTATCCTACTTACTAGATTAGAATATAACGAGCATTAAGGACTACGATGATGAGACGATCAGAAATCTAGCTGTGTCAATAGATTCAATAAATAAAATAAAATAAATAAAAAATAAAAATAGCCTTTATTTCTACTACAAATATGACAAATAATTACTATCTACTAATCACTAAATTATTTACTACTTATCTTAAATATACCTAGGTTTAAGTAATTATAATAGATTCAATAAGCAGCCCACTAAATATTCCTACTACTGGGACTCGGGGCCCTCTCTCGCAAGGAGAGAGTCAAGTCCATAATCCACCACGCTGGCCCAGTGCGGGTTGGTGGATGACACATGACCTCAAAAGATTCTAAGTACATGGCGATTTCTTCACGATGTTTTCCTTCGCCGTTTTAAGTTTTGCGGTATTACGCATATTACTCCGAAAAGACAGTGGTGCCTGGTGCATGTGGGATTTAAAACCGGGGCTCCAGATTGGCCGCCGCCGTTCTCCCGACTAGACCAGCCGTAACTATTTAGTATTTAATTATTTAGAACTAATAGACTTTAGTAGTTACATAAAACATTGCACAACCATAAACTACGTCGTAGGTGGCATTAGCAGATTTTTAACACTAAATTACAACCATTAAATATTTACTGATTTAATTTTTGATTTGATGCGTAAAAGTAAAAGGGGAATAACAACGACGCCAGACACGCCTAACGTTTTTAGAACTAATGATAATATACCATAACAACTAACGCATAACAGTTTTCGCATAATTTTTGCTACCGTATATAGCATAAACATAACTTAGCATAATGTTTAAAGGCACATATTGAGAGAAGCATAACAATACCTAAACATAACAATTGGTCCTATTCTCCTATTATGGTCTATCACTGAAGTTCGACTCCGGGTGAGCTGCCGGAGCCAGAAGCTCTATGTCATTGAGTGTAACCTCTCGCTACGGCGGCGACCTCGCTTGGCTCGCTCCTCTCAGGACCTTGAGATACTGGCTCCCACATTTTTTTAATAAAGTAAAATAGGCAAAAAAAACATGCGTTTTAAATGATAAACAGATGATTGGGATTGTTTGTTTTGTCTTGGTCGTATGTACTGAAATTTCTAAGTCTAATAATTTTGTTTTATACTTATTTTCCATAATACCCGTGCGAAGCCGGGGCGGGCTGTTAGTCGCTTATAATTTACCTGTATTAAGTCTCGAATATCCGTGATTAAGTTAATCCTCAAACATTACCAAGAAACAAACCAAGATTACCCCCATTAGATTGATTTCCACATTACAAATCAAACAGGTCTAAGTCTAAGCTGTAGTGGCCTAGTGGCAAGAATGTCCTGTTTTATAATCATGGGGTTTTAGGTTCGAATCCCGCCGGCACTTCTGGGTATTTTTCAGATGTCCAAGTAATCCAAGTCTTTCATCACCACTGGGTTTAACTTTAAAGGTGAAGGAAAATATCGTAAGGATACCGACATGTCCCAACAAAGACATCTTTGGAGGATATGTTTCATCCGCACACCCGAACTGGGCCAGCGTAGTAAAATGGCTTCGACTTTCTCCCTTTAGAGAAGTCTCCGAGTCACAGAAGTGGCAACATAAATTTATTGCCTGCAAACCAAACGTATGATAAAGTGCGATCGAAAATAAAATTACGCACATTTCTTAGAGTTTGAAGTAAAATGAAAATAGAGTAATTTTGTTTGATGGATAGACATTTAACAGCTGCCTCTCAACTACGACACGCTCAATTTGTAATATTCACGACGAACAGAAATAGAACGGTGGCAATAAAAAATGTTAACGTCGCATGAAAGTGTCCCCGCTTCATTACAGAACAAAAGCTGTCATCCAACACTCGGCAACATTTCACTGTCTATTAAAACAAAAACTAGAATCTCTTTTAACTATTTTTATGGGCTGTAAAAAAGTGTGAAGATTGTTTTACAAGAGAACGTGGAGGCGGCTCTTTGTGCGGTGTCGGGTTGCAATACTGTTGACTGTAAACATGTCTTTCCGCCCTGCCGCTCTGTCCGGGCGTCGCGTCGCGTCGCGGGTGCAAACTGACAACACGACATCCATTTTTTTGCTTACATTCGTTTTTGTTACAACTTCCTCAGTATCGCGGGGCTATCTAGGGGGTCTAAGTCAAAGTACCTAGTTTATTCATAATTGTAGAATTTACACGACAATTAGTGAAAAAGGATATAAAAATGTAAGAGCAAATAAATAGGTTACACTCCGCGAGGCATAAGCTGAGCTTTGCATTTGTGTGAGTGTACATGGATAGTGTAGGTGTGACAACCGGCCTTAGGCGCGGCGCCATTCTGTCTCGCCGCGCTCCTGCCTGATTGGTGATCACTCACACTAATGCAAAGCTAAGCTTATACCTCGCGGAGTGTACATACCTATATTATGAAAGCTTAAAATTAAAATTTCTTATAAAATAGATATCTAGGTAAATATAAATGGTATAGTACCTGTACGATAATAAATAACTTATTGCGTGGTCATTCATGATTCAGAGCAAGACATCAGTTATTCCATAGTTTGTGCAGCACATAGAGTGTACCCAATGGTGCAGCACCATAACTACACTGCTTAGCTTCTGCAGTTTCTTATACTTGTTTATAGTGACGGGACGATCCGGACATGTGCCTGATGGTAAGCAACACGCTGCCCACAACAGCAGAGTGTCACGCATCTAATGGAACCTGAAGAGTCCAAATTATTACCTAGCACTGCACTCGTCACCCAGAGATATAAGGATTTATCGCTATGCCATGTAGTTTCTGGAAACATTGCCCTTCAAACCGGAACACAGTGATGTATGGACATTCCTGCTTGGCGGTAGAATAACTGGCAAGGATGTAGTACTTCCCCACGCAGACTGTGTGTGTGAATTGTCCACCAATATAAAGACTGCAAAGCGTGACCGCTGCTCTTTTGGCACTGCGCAGTCGCGCTCTGCATTCTCCTTGAAAAAGGCCGCCGGATGCGGCCTAAACTTAAATCGGACTAGACTATATATCACGTGAGTAACGCGAGTATTCATTTAAAATGTGTAATAACCACGTTAGTTTCCGTACTTCTGCATTTTTAACCCCCGACCAACAAGAACAAAATTAAAAATTTTGATTAACCCCCGACTACCTTAGATTTGTTATCTGTAGAACATTCTACTAGTCAAGCCCTTTCATTTGATACCCATATTAAGGGAATTGTGAAAAAGGAAATGTAATTCGCCATTTTGTGATAGCGGCCATCTTGTATTTGAAATTTGTCATAGTGCAAAGTATTCTACTAATCAAGCCCTTTCATTTGATACCCATATTTAGGTAGTAGTGAAAAATATTATATAATTCGCCATTTTGTGGTGGCGGCCATCTTGGATTTGAAATTTGTTATAGCGTTTAGTACTCTACTAGTCAAGCCCTTTCATTTGATACCCATATTGAGGTAGGTTGTAAAGAAATATTTTGTCCGCCATTTTGTGGAGGCGGCCATTTTGAATCGATATTAACCAAACATAGCTAAGAACACCCGCACGGGTATTAACTTTCAAATAAAAAAACCGCATCGAAATCGGCCCATCCGTTTGAGCTCTACGGTGCCACAGACACACACACACAGACAGACAGACAGACAGACAGACAGACAGACAGACCGACAGACAGACAGACAGACAGACAGACATCGACGTCAAACTTATAACACCCTTTTTTTTGTCGGGGGTTAAAAAAAGGGGTGTTATAAGTTTGACGTCGATGTCTGTCTGTCCGTCTATCTGTCTGTCTGTCTGTGTGTGTCTGTCTGTGGCACCGTAGAGCTCAAACGGATGTGCCGATTTCGATGCGTTTTTTTTATTTGAAAGTTAATATCCGTGCGGGTGTTCTTAGCTATGTTTGGTTAATATCGATTCAAAATGGCCACCTCCACAAAATGGCGGACAAAATATTTCTTCACAACCTACCTCAATATGGGTATCAAATGAAAGGGCTTAACTAGCAGAGTACTATACGCTATAACAAATTTCCAATCCAAGATGGCCGCCACCACAAAATGGCGAATTATATAATTTTTTTCACTACTACCGCAATATGGGTATCAAACGAAAGGGCTTGACTAGTAGAATACTATACGCTATAACAAATTTCAAATCCAAGATGGCCGCTACCACAAAATGGCGAATTACATTTCTTTTTTCACAACTTCCTTAATATGGGTATCAAATGAAAGGGCTTGACTAGTAGAATGTTGTACAGATAACAAATCTAAGGTAGTCGGGGGTTAATCAAAATTTTTAATTTTGTTCTTGTATTCTACTTAGTCAGATAATAAGGTCCGTTGTCCGCAGACGAGGAGCGCGCGTTCGGCGGCGACCGCGCGTGGTGCGAGCGCGTGCGGCGGCGGCGCGCGTTCGCGGACGCCGAGCTCGAGCGAACCTTCGCGCCCCCCGCGCCCGCGCCGCCGCCCCCCGCCGCCTTGCTCTGCCGCAACCTGCTAGCGGCCCTGCTGACCACCTACGCCCCCCTACCAGCTCCACCGCAGCGACAGAAACTATCCTTCTCCATCGAGTCTATCATTGGCGTGCAGTAATGGCTAAATTTTCAAAGGCAGTATGGTCATTGGTGTACATAAAAGATACGAATATAATATACATAGTTTTCTCTATATCGAAGGCGCGTACAACAAATTGACGTGCAGTAGATCGCACAAAAGATACGAATATAATAGTTTTCTGTACCTAAGGCGCGTACAACATATCTATATCACGTCAACAACTACTTAGAGCGAATCTTTGCGCCTTCTCCATCGAGTCTATCATTGGCGTGCAGTAGCTCTTTGGTGTATGTTACCTACTGTAAAAGCTCGAACTGCGGTAAATCCTAAGATTTTCGAGTAAAACCTAAGATTTACCAATTCTTAATGGTTAATTATGTCCAAAAAGGTTTTCGTTTCGAACTTTTATCACCATTCAGTTGGTAAATCTTAGGATTTACATTAAAGGCACGGTATATGTCGATCTGATTAGGGTCTATCACTGAGATTTGACTCTGGGTGGGCTCCCGTCGGAAGCTCTGCGGTCAGCCCTGAGTGTCGCTTCTCCATACTCGGCCTGACCTCCACTACGGAGGTCACCGGCTCGATTCGATCGCCACCTCCCTTCCGCCTGCACTTGGCAAAGCCTCGCATGGCTCGCTCTACTCAGGACCTCCCTTCAACTTCTGCTTCGTGCATTTTTTATATTTATATTCGTGCATCTAGGGGTAGCAGCGACAAGAATAGGTGGAGTCGGGGTGCTCCGAGTCGGTTCTGGGAAACCAACATCTACCAGCTGATAGCAGTAAAAACCTAGCATATATTGAATTCGAATGGTAAAAGCCCAAAAAATACGTCCTATTTTCACAAATACTTACCTTTACCAACTCATATCGGTAAACCCTAAGACTTAGGGTAGGATTTCATGGAGCGGTTTCAAACCGCGCCCGCGCGCGGGCGCGAACCGCGACGGGCGACGATTTTTTTTCAAAACTCACGAGACCGCTGATTGTAGCGGTTCGCGCCCGCGCGCGGGCGCGGTTGGAAACCGCGCGGACGTGCGGTTGGAAGTCAGTAGCATAGCGTAGGGAGGGCGGTAGGGGCGGCCCGCTCGCGGCGGCACTTTTGAGGGGGTGGCAAATTTTAGATTAAATAATAATATATTTAAGGTCAGATTTTTCTGCCAAGGTAGGCATTTACGCTGCCTCGCGCGCTCTGATGTCCCACTTTGTGCGGAATCGGTGCCACAGTGCAGAAATACCACTAAAGTATTGAATAAATTGAACTAAGTAAATAAATAATAAATAAATAATAATATGATATGGTCTTATCTCGACGGCGCTTACTTCTCTAACAGAAACAAATACACTCTCGACTCGAAAATCCCAAGGTTCGAACCATCACGAAAAACTCACTCTGGCAATGCGTTTCACAGCCTAAGTAGTCCTTCTTATTACAAAGGTGGAGATAAAACTCTTTGTTAGATTCTTTAATCTATGATGAACGATGTTATTTTTTTTCGAGCAACGAGTAACACGATAGAAAAACTTTAATTTAAAAACCCGACTGCAAAAATCAACACATAAAAACATTATGTACTATGTGATGATACTTTGGCGATTGACACTAATCTAACAATATCTTAGTTATAAAAATCCATCCAGGCGTTTGGAACAAACGTGGGGAATAAAGAAATTTACAAACATACCAGATACACTTGAAAACCATAATTCTTCTTTCAGTCGGGTAAAATGGCAATAAAGGAAATAAATAATATTTTTTTATCGCAGCCGCAAATTAAGAAAAGCTTGTATTATCTGTAATCTGTATATGTTTTTTATTCCACAAATTGTTTTAACTTCTTATTCTATGACGATTTCTGAGAAACTTTTTTTTTTTGACTCCGATTATATTGACCAAGAACTTGTCAGAGTGAATCTCTACTCGTAGAGTCTTGCGGGAGGAGGCCACGAAATGTTTTGCGATAAGGCGTAAGAGCAAGATTAAAGTCGAAGCGTTCGAAACAGACTTTGGAAATGATGGAAGAAGAAGAATCTATTTAAGCTGTGTGGCAAATTGTATAGAAGACCAATGAGTACAATCAGCCCCTTGACTTAGCGTTTGTGGGCTATGAGAAAGCATGACGGATAACTTAGTGAAAGTCTGGTTGGTCATGGAATCCCTACAGCGATGCCAAATTGACAGCCGAGAAGCCGAGATATATCGAGGTAATGAGATATTTGTATATCGCCGCAACTATGACTGTTCAAGTTCGAAACTCGCTGGATTAGACAGGACGTGACATTTATAATTATGGCAACAGGCATATCTCACCAAACGATATCGTCGTAATGGCCGAAATCTATGTATGGCGGGGATCTACAAGAGATACTGATGGGCCTTGTTTACGCCTCCCAGCGCATCGGTCTGCAAATGAACCTATATAAAACCGTGCACCAGTTGAAAAGCGTGCTGTGAAACGAAGAATGGTTGGTTTTTTCTGAGTGATCGTATACGAAACGAAGTCATCCATCAGAGGACCAAAGTTATTGACATAGCTCAACGTATTAAAACAAGCGGAAGTTGACTGTGTCCTCGAGGTCAACCATAAGTTTAGCATGTTTCAGTAAAACTTGACATAACTGATGCGTTGGTAATGAAAAAGTCACTAAAATAAACACAGGTTTTTTACCTTAACCTTAAATCATACAAAAATGTTCCGCCAGGCATTAAAAACTCACTAGTTCTAGTGATAAAGTCAAATTAATTTAGCCATATTACATTATTTATTAAATTAAAAAAAGTTCCCGTTATTTTCATGTGATGAAAAGTAGCCCACATGTAATCTATTATCTAATCTGCAATAAACTTATATTTTATTGCAGATAATAGATTACAAGCAAGCAAATACTTGATGCATTCGAGACGTAGAAAAACCCTATCCTATTTTACAGAATAGCCTACAAACACTAAAAAGTACAAAAGTTAAAATAAAAAAACATAAAAAGTTACGTTTAAAATAACCGACTTCAAAACCACAAAAAGGCATTCAAAAGCGAAAAGTAAATTACTAAGGGCAGTACTATTTTTGTTTCTCCCGCCCCTCAACCGACTGCCAGAACATTGACTTATATAAGTATGGACCAGACCAACCGTACAAAAAAAACACCGCATTGGCCCTAAAAACATTTTTAGGGCCAGTGTGACTCAGTTCACAGCGTTCAATACGCGGAAGTAAACGAGTATTTGGTGGGCATTAAAATTCATAATTGTGTGCTAAAAGGTTGCAAAAACTACGACACAAAGAAAGATGGGATATGGTATCATCAGTAAGTATGTAATCTTAATTTCCTTTTGTTGCTGTTAGATTAATAGGCATCCATTTTTAAAGTGATATTATTTTTCTACGGATTTCCACAAAATAACCGCCATTGAACGCGTGAAGTGGACGAAGTAGCCTTGTACAAACGTGATTTTTGTTGTTGTTTTATTGTTATTTCATAATATAACAAAACGTAAACCGTCTTATTCCAAAACACGGACTAATTATAGTACTGGAATTAAGCCAGGTTTAAGCCACGTACTATCTATGATCCTAAAGATTAACCATGGAACCCCTAGTTTAACTATGGACTTACTTCGCATCTGTCATTTTAAGGTTAGGACAACACTTATTTCTTCCATATTTAACAATTTGAACTCTCGCAATAGGGATGTTAACACTAATCACACATTAATGTTTAATGTTAATTTTATGATAGTTTGCATTAATAGAATATCGAGAATCACATTATTATAATTTAATATTACGTAGTAAATTTATTATAAATGATTTTAAACCCTATATTTTTAATCTGTTGTCACGTGACTGGCTACACCAATATAAATTATTACGTCACTAGTCGCAAAACAAACTGTCAAAACTGATTAAACTGTTTACATTTCTGCTTTTTTATTATAGTTTGCGATCTTAGCGACAACAATTTTGATTGTTTGTATTCAAGTAATGATAAGAAAACACATAACCTGAACATACAGTCATGAATCGCGAACAGTATTTTGCGACTAGTGACGTCATGTCAGTTGTTAGTGTTTCAAAATGAGTCTAATATTGTATATTTACTCATCGAAAATACTAATGTTTTGAAATTAAATGTATTTTTTTACGGTAAACAAGGGTCAATCTAGTTAACTTTCGGGAGCGCGAGAAACTGTTTTTAAAAACTAATTTTAAAGTTAAATTAAAACTAAATACGTCTAGATGAGCCGAAGAGTTTATTCAGACTGCATTTGCTTATTACAATTAGCCTTAAAGAGAACTTATAATCTAACCCAGACGCAACTATGCATTTCTGGGTGGCATGGCGTGATGTCGCCTGATCCTGCGTAGGCGCAAACGCTAGGTCAGCAACTTATGCAGGTTCGCGGGAACATAACGCCTTCCCCCTCAGACCCGAAGTTATTGGAAAAGGATTTTCCATATAACTTCGCTTCTACATTTTCCTTATCCTATTTATGTTATTATATGTACTATACTCTAACTTAATACTAATGTTGTCTCTACAATACGCAATTCCAATACTTGAAAAGGGTGAGTAGAGGCAACGAGCTTATATTTAATTTAAGTATGTAGTAAAATTGGATTTGCGTTCACATTTTCAGGGTCGTTTACATTAGAATTGATTTTACGTAATTTTCGAACAAGTGGTATAAACTTTTTCCAAATGAGGTACGCCAAGCATGACGATAACACTAAATAGAGAACACTTGTGGCTATGCCAAGGCTTTTCACTTCACTTAAATTTGGAACACTTTTCACACTCTTTTTTAAAAGGTAGTTGAGATGCTGCACTTCGTCTAGGTTGATATCTTGCAGGTCTATAGGTTCGGCTTCTTCTGTGGTATTATCTGGTAAGGCAGGTAAGTTTACAATAGGTAAATGGCTGTACGAATTTCCCAATTCACGGAAATGGTTCGCTCGTAAACGAAGAGCATCAATTATAACATCACATGGTTTTTGGATTGTAATGAGGTATGTCCCTCTCAATGGCTCTTGGGTGACGTCATCGTCACATTTTTGGGTAAGTACTTTTGTATATTTGGAGAATATAATCCAGCTGTTATCTGAAATTCTCTGGACCTTTAAATCTTCTGTAGTAATTCGGTGTGCAACACATTTTGAGGGGTGTTGTTGGTACTGCATCAATTGTTCAACGCAGGTTTCTCTGGAGTAGGGGCAATGTCGTTCTCGGAGCACAAATATTCCTTGGCAGTTATCTCTTTGCATTTTTGGGCAATTGGGCGATATCTTTTCTCATCCTGGAGTAAATAAGGATATTGGGGAATAATGGTGAAGGTATCGGTAGTAGAGTGGTTGAGCATGGGTAATGGGTACAATTTATAATATACATAGCATTCCTGTTCTACAAGTGGTACATCTATAATAAATCTTATGTTACTATCCTTAAGGTAAGTTTTGACAGAAAATGTTTCCTCTAAATTAATTAAATTCTGGTCATTTACTGGATACATGAGGTTGCCGTATGTACTTATATCTTTCAACAACTTTAGGATTTCTACAGAGTCTATTACAGTTTTATGTAGTACTGAAACCTTGCTGAGGGCTAAAGCCGTCTGTACATCGCTGAGTTTTGTCGAAATAGAGCGGAAGTTACTTATAAAAGATTGAATACATTTATAATGTGGAAAATTACAAAGTCATCATTATCTCTAGATTTTATAAATTGTTCTATTTTGTTAACTCTGTCGTTCAATATTTTTGTATTTTCGTTTACCATTTTAGACGAGTTTACTATGTGATCCAGCATTTCAGAAATAATAGTAATTTTACTAGAAATGGCTTGCTCACGGGTTTTAGTGTCCGTTATCAGTTGTTCGAAATGGATGGCGTCGTCATTGTCTAGATTTCCTGTTATTACTTTAATTAAGGAACCTAGAGGGTCAATAAGGCCACGTTTTACCCGCTTAGTTGGCATTAGTTGCCCTAATTTCTCTACAGCCTCGTCGCGGATGTAGTTTATTTGGGACTGGAAGTCTTTTAAGTTACTGACAAGAGAAGAAGCATTTTAGAAGACGATAGTTTGGTACAAAATTTAGAGTACTGTTGCGAATTGAACTGTAGATCGGATGCTATGCCTTTCAGATCTATGGTTTTATTATAGACCAGCTATCGTACTGTACAAAAGCACGGCCTTGTTTGACTGGGAGGAGACCTGGATTTTCATTTATTTCTTGAAGTTGTAGGCCCTGGCTCAGGAACCCTCGGGTTTGCATCACCCATATCACCACCGCCAGGGAGGGGGCCACCTGCGGAGGGCGTTTTATATTTTTAACTGGGACTTTAGTTTCTCTATCTCGGACTTTTATAGGTAGTACATTTCGTTCCACTTCACCACATACTATTGCTTTTTGATATTTTGGCTTATCCTTAGATTGTCGTTTGTTAACCGCCTTTGCGTATAGAGTTTGACCCTCTTGGAACTGTGGTCCTATCTCGCCACCGCGTTTTTCTCTCACCGTTTCTTTCTTACTTTTCATTTTGCCGCAATGTGTTTATACAATTCTTGAGTTCGTTTTCGGTGGTCCTTTAATAGCTGTTGTTTGTATGCTTTATCGAATTCCACGTCAAATGTAGAGTTAAGCTCTGTGTGTCCGAATACTATTTCAAATGGGGTTAAATCTGTAGCACTATGTATAGTATTGTTGTATGCCATTATTGCATAAGTCATCCTATTTGTCGCGTCTGTATATTTCACTTCATATTTGGCTATTCTGTAGATTTCTATTATAGTAGAGTGAAAACGTTCTACAATGCCAACGGAGTTTGGATTATTTGGTGTTGTTATGTGTAGTTTTATTTTGTATAAATCTGTAAGTTCTCTGAGAAGTTCGTTATTAAACTCAGAACCCGGGTCACAACTTACTCTGCGTGGGATGCCATAAAACTGAAATATTTAATAAGGGCTCTCACTACCTCTGGTGTAGATCGAGATGGTATTTCCAATGCTTGGCCTAATTTACTAAATGCGTCGACTATGGTTAAATAGTGTTTTGATTCTATTGAAAAGACGTCCATAAATACTTCCTGAAAGGGCGCGTCTTGAGTGTCTGTTAGTTGGAGTACTGGTTTAATTGGTTTCCTGTCATATTTGGTTGTCCTACATTTGTCGCAAGCATTGATAACGGCGGAGACCGTGTCAAGCATATCTGGCCAGTAATAATTTCGCTTAATTCTTTTCACAGTTTCGGTGATTCCACGGTGGCAAGTCTTGCCTTCGTGTAATTTTTGTATAATCAGTTTTGTTCTGCTTCATCTTCAATGTTGATTACCCGCTCAGTACATTCGTAGAAATTAATTGAGCCTTGCTTGAAAAGGGTAATTACTACGTTACTGAATTCCGACGGTGTTGTGTTGTTTCAAAATAAATGAAGTATTTTATTTTGGTCTAATATATTTCTTTAGAAATTCGCATATTAGATCTGGTTTGCCGTGAGGAAGGAAAACTTCTAATATTTTCTGATGCTTGGTGGAGATGTCAGTTACTTGGAGGTCGTTAGTAAATTTATGGAACACAAGTATTTGGTTTGGTTTTGTATCTACGGCTTCTTCTAGAATTGGTATGCCTAGTGACTCTAAATCTTTACCGGAATGTATAGTTTCTGTCGCGCTTGAGCTTGTGTCTGAAGGTACTAATAAGTCAGGCTCCTTTCTCAAGATTTGGTCTATGGTGTCGGTGTCTGAAATTGTAACAGGGCTGTCGGTTGCTGTTCTCTCAGAATCTGATATTGATATGGTATCTGAGTGATCTTGTTCTTCGGGGTTTACAATCATTGATCTGTTGTCGTTGTCCTCGGCGGTAGTTAGTGCATTCAACCTAAGTCGGGAGAGGGCATCCGCGTTAGCATTAAGTTGGCCATTTTGTGCTTTATGTTGAAATCGTACTCTTGAAGGCGAAGTCGCCATCGTGTCAGTTTGCTCCCTGGCTCTTTAAGTTGGTACAACCAAAGTAGAGGTTTGTGATCGGTAACAATGTCAAATTTTCTACCGTAGAGGTACGGTCGGAAGTGTTTAGTGGCCCATATTATAGCCAGTAATTCTCTCTCTATGGCACTGTATCTCTTTTCTGTTTCGCTTAGGGTTCTGCTGGCGTAAGCGATTGGTAAGTCAGATCCTATAGTCCCTTGAGAAAGTACTGCTCCTAAAGCTACCTCAGAAGCATCGGTGGTTAATATAAATGGTTTACTCATGTCCGGATACTGTAATATAGGTGCATTAACTAACAACTCTTTACACTTCTGGAAGGCTTCTATATATTTTCTGTCTTCTCTACGGTTTTGCCTTTTCTTAAACAAGCGGTTAGCGGTTGAGTAATTCTTGAAAAATCTTTTATGAATCTTCTATAGTATCCTATGAAGCCTAAGAATCTTTTAATTTCGGTCTGTGTTTCAGGGATCGGATAGTCTAACACTACTTGTATCTTGTCGTTGTTTGGTCTGAGTCCGTCTTTCGTCAGCGTGTGTCCTAAATATTGGACTTCCTTGCAAAGAAATTCCGATTTGTCTAATTGGACCTTGAGGTTGGTAAGTCTCAGTCTGTCGAAGACGGCGCGTAATTTCTCTAGGTGTTCACGGAGCCCGTTGGAGTAGATGAGTATATCGTCAAGGTACACAAGGCAATGGATACCCTGTAAGCCTCTTAATACATTGTTCATTGCTCGCTGAAAAGTTGCCGGAGCTGTCTTGAGACCAAATGGCATTCGGAGGAATTCGTAATGCCCGTTTTGTGTGGAGAAGGCAGTTTTCTGTCTATCTTCTTCTGCTATTTCTATTTGGTGGTACCCAGACGCGAGGTCTAGCGTCGTGAAATAGTTGCTTTACCTAGTTTGTCAAAAAGGTCGCAAATATTGGGGAGTGGGAATCGGTCGTCAGTTGTGATTTCATTTAGTCGCCTATAGTCTATTACCATGCGATATTTCACCTGGCCAGAGGCATCCGACTTCTTCGGGACTAAATGCACTGGGGCACTCCATGGTGAATGTGACTCTTGTATCACATTATCTTTGAGCAGCTTTTCAACTTGGTTCCTAATTTCTTCCGCTTGGGCCGGGGCTTGTCTATATGGCTTGATATAAATAGGATTGTCGTTAGTCGTCCTTATGTGGTGTTTGACCTGGTTGGTGAAAGTTAAGGGTAATTCTTCACTATAGAGTATGTCCTTATATTCAGTGCACAGTTCTAGTATAGCGTTTTGTTCTTCTGGTGGTAAGTGATTAAGTCGTAATTTTGTCAAATTTTGGGTGAGTATTTGGTCAACTTCTACGTCTGTTAAGTCTGTCGTGTTAATTTCACATATGTAATTTTCATCTGTGAGTTTTG
This sequence comes from Ectropis grisescens, assembly GCA_017562165.1. Classification (NCBI taxonomy): domain Eukaryota; kingdom Metazoa; phylum Arthropoda; class Insecta; order Lepidoptera; family Geometridae; genus Ectropis; species Ectropis grisescens. Next base: position 23,284,852 of record CM029771.1, read on the forward strand.
GACCTTAAAAGGTTTCGTTATTTTTAAAGTTATGTCGGCGTCAGAAGTATTTTGTATAACGGTGGTCGCATAATAATTTTCACATTTCACTAGGGCTGTAGGCATTCGGATTTTGAGTCGAATTCCAAAAATTTAGGATAGCATCCCCTTTTCGAGATCTACAGGCAGCTCTACACGAGTTTCAGTGCGCGCTTTGAGGTTAAATAAGTATTCCTGGTCGTTCCAAATCGGGATATTGGCATGTTGTGTTTTTAAAGTTTTGTCGTTCAGGTCTATTTTAGCCTTTAGCTTCACTAACAAATCCCAGCCAATAACTCCGTCATACTTGGGGTCAACGTCATAGATGAAGAATTTGTGATACATGTCCTGGCTGAAGGCCTTAAAGAGTGGTATGTCCGCTACCTCTGTATGAGAGCTAGACGCGTGCGTGCTTGTTACTTGAAAACGTTCGTATCTTTTGTACTGGGCGTAGTACATATCCGCTTTTGTTGGGCTGATAAAACACCTGCTACTGCCGGAGTCTAACATGAATTTGCCATCTATTTCCGTGATTTTTATATAGGGTAGTTTGAGGGCGGCATCATAATTTAGTTCGATTACCTCGGAAATCTCTGGGTCACTTCTACACGAAAATTTTCCAAATTTGTTTCTTCCTTATATTATCATATTCCTGCACTGGTTCCTGCATTTCCATAACAGGTTGTGGACACTCCCGGGTTGGGTCTGCGTAATAATAATTCTGCTCTTCCTGGTAGTTGTTGTCGCTGTATTCGTACTCGTTCGGGTCGTCTGTTGTTCCACATTCCTCGGCGACTATTTCGTTTATGGGTAGTCTTGGCACTGGTTGTGCGGCAGTCCTCATCGTCACATCGCTAGAAAACGGTTGAGGATGACGATAGCCTTGAGGCTGCGGCGCTCTGTAACCGAATTGTCCCGGCTGTGGTCTAAATCCGAACTGATGTTGTACTGGGGTCTGTAGCCCATCTGTTGTTGGGCAGGATGCTTATAGCCAAATTGTTGCTGAACCGTTGGCTTATAGCCAAATTGACCGGGCTGTGGTCTAAAACCTAGGGGTTGTTGGGTCGGAGGCCTATACCCAAACTGCTGTTGTGGTGCAGGTGGTTTGTACCCGGATTGATTTTGTGGCACTAATGGCCTCGCTAGCATAGGTTGTATAGCATTCGGTCTGACTCCAAAATACGGGGTCGGAAGTTACTATTTGGGGTTGCATTATTGCCTGAAAGGCTTGAGGCTTCGGATCCAGCATGGGTGGTTTGGGTGCCTGGTTGTGAAGCAACCTGGACCTCATTAGATACTGCTCGTGAAAATTAACTTCATCCATCACAGTTTTTAGGGCCTCTTCTAAACTGGTAGGGTTCTTTAGTCTTACTATTCTCACTAGGTGTTCCGGCAAATTATATAGGAAAACATTGAGAGCTGTATTATTATGGATGATGGCCTTTGCATGTTTAACTTCGTTGGAATTAGTGACATTAGTGTTAATTTTGGAAATTAAAATGGCTCTTACATCCTGAATGCGGCTACAAAAATCAAGGTATGACTCATTAGATTTAATTTTAATGACTCCAACTCTATGGCTACACACTCTTCGCTTCTATGATCTCCGAAATGCTGAATTAGTAGTGTTTTGAAATCGTCATAACTTTCAAAATCACCCTTTCGCTGATAAGGGCGGCGGCTCTACCTATGACTCTACTAGTTATTGACTGCATTATATATTCGTTGCGTTGAGCAACGCCTTGAAATTGTTCGATAACATACTCGCATTTTCTGAGGAAAAATGCGAGCATTTTAGTGTTTCCGTCAAATTCGGGAATGAGCTTAAGCATGTCGCGCAACAGGGGCGGCGCTATTTCGTTAAGCTCAGTCATTTTGCTGTTAAACAGTTTCTAGTTATACTACTTATATACTTCCTTACTTAATTAATGGTGCAATTCTAGTCACCGTTTAAATTATGTTATAACCTAGAGTACTTTTGTGCATTTGTAATCACGCTAGTACGTTTACCTAACTTAGCGTATCTGAGCATTTGTAATCACAGTAAACATCTAAAATACTTATCTAATTGTGCAGTTCTAGTCACAGTTTAAATATAGAAATATAAAATAATTGTGCAGTTTTAGTCACAGTTTAAATCTAAAAATATAAAATAATTGTGCAGTTTTAGTCACAGTTTAACCTATGTAGAGACCTGTGCAGTTTTAGTCACCTGGTTCTACAGCTTAAAACTAAACAGTATTTCATGGATAGGATGGGAGGAAACGAAGGATTTTACTCCAGTGAGTACTCTGTTCGCTATAACTTACTTGCCCATCTCCGTCCGGCTCCGGTTAACAAATTTCTTTGGTTCGAGGATTACCACTGCGGCCTTCTTCCGATTTGAGGGAAAACCGCTGTCACTGCCAATCACGAAGGTACTAACACTTTTCAAGCACTAGTCACGGATTTTACGTGGTCGCGATAGCAGCGGCTGGTAATCCTACCGGCTGCGCCAGTTAACTTTCGGGAGCGCGAGAAACTGTTTTTAAAAACTAATTTTAAAGTTAAATTAAAACTAAATACGTCTAGATGAGCCGAAGAGTTTATTCAGACTGCATTTGCTTATTACAATTAGCCTTAAAGAGAACTTATAATCTAACCCAGACGCAACTATGCATTTCTGGGTGGCATGGCGTGATGTCGCCTGATCCTGCGTAGGCGCAAACGCTAGGTCAGCAACTTATGCAGGTTCGCGGGAACATAACGATCTTCAAAATAAAAGCAGTTCCAAAAATTGTTAATATTGTTGTATACCGTTGGGCTATTTCAGGCTTAACCTTGGACTAAGTAGTCTTTGGATAGTCTGAGTTTTGTAATTGGGACCGTATCAAACCTGGATTAGTTAGTCCTGGTTTAAACCTGTACTACGAGTATCTTAGTTTCTTGGAATAAGACAGTAGGTTTAATCTACACTTAGGTTTGAGTACATTACAAAGAGAAAATATTCGTAAATACTTTCGAATTTTTGTGTTTGCATTGAATAGGATTTGAAAGTAATGAACCGATTTGAAAAAAAAAAAAATGAATGATACTCGTACATTAATAAAAATACTTTTTGCTATGTTTGTTATTGTATTTAAATATTTGAGAAACTATTTTGAATACCTATACATATGTAGTTCGTTTAGAATTTATAGTAAAAATTTTATTCACATATATAATTCCAATTGCAAGTAAAAAAATTATGCATGAAATTAGGTTTTTTTTTGTACAATGCTATGCCGTCTTTTGTCGTCAACGCGGCACTAACGTAGTTCGTATGATTTACAGATCTCGCTGTTTTAGCTTGTATTAAGAAGTTTTCTAAAAAATGTATAGTAGGGCGCATCCTTCCTTTTGAAATCATTGGCTGCAGATGGCTAACGCGTTGCTGCGCGCAACCGCGCGGTCGCTACGCGGGCGCCGCGCGGCACCCGCGTAGCGACCGCGCGGTTGCGCGCGCAGCAGCGCGGTCGCCACGCGGGCGCCGCGCGGCACCCGCGTGGTAGCGCGGGCGTAAACCGCCTCGTGAGTTTTGAATTCAATTTTTACATACAAATCTGCATCCTACAGAAGACGCGGGCCCGCGCCCGCGCGCGGGCGCGGTTTGAAACCGCTCCGTGAAATCCTACCCTTACACTTAAATTTTAAGATTTACCGTAGTTCGAGGTTTTACAGTAATATACCTACAAAAGATACGAGTATACTGTAGTATATTCAATATCTAAACCTTAGATTCTAAGGCTCGTACAACATACATATCCATGTCCCGTGCGTACATTTTCCAGTACCTAGTAAGTCGACCTTAGTAGCCGTAAACTAATTCAAACCACTTTTTTGATTTGATAACGTCTATAAGAGATAGAGAGGCACGATGGGCCTAAGCGTTCTCTAAGGCGTAATCATCTATGTATAATGGCGTTATCACTTAAAACTATCGTCCGTAAATCGACTTTACAGACCATTATTTTTAGAAATAGGTACGTATGTATTCTATATCTATCTATAAAAAACGGCTAAAATAACCTGGTCTGTTGTAGGGGAGCTTCCCTTAAATATCCGTTTTAAATTTATTTATTTTTAAAGTGAATACGTAACTATATATTCTGTGAATATTTCAAGCGTCTACCTGTTGCCGTTGATAACGAACTATCGAGCAAAAATCATGTTTGTTGTATGGGAGCTTATTATTATTATTCTGATTTTTAGCATTTATTGCTATAGCGGCAACAGATATACATCACCTGTGAACAGTTTTAACTGTCTATCACACTCTTAAGATACAGCTTGGTCACAGACTCATGGTAATAGGGTCCCGTTATACCATTTAGGTACGGAACCCTAAAAAGTGAGAAATTAATGAGTATTTGCAGTGTATTCCATGTTTTAGATTAGGGTGTTGAATATAAGTAGTGAATAAAACCAGTACGTTGTCGAACAATGAGTGCTTTTATTAACGAAATGTATGGTAAAAGAATTTCTATTGTGAGGTGTTTGCATTACAACCAGAACTTTTGTATATCTCTTTATAAATTGCACACTGTATTAACTTTTGACACCAGAATATAAACACAACTGCAATAAAATGAGTACAGAGTATTTTCAAAAATTCATATAAAACTCCGAATATGTCTACAAAATTATAGATAATCTGTTTGTGTGGATCGAGTGCGCTTGAGCCGTTAGGCCGAAGGTAGCCCCTAATTACTGCCCAGTCAGTCTGTACTCACTTTATTGATTACACATATTTATTACGTACACTCTTTTGATTTACAGGATGTAACAATTTCTATATTCTAAGATATCAATGGATTCCTACCGATGACATACATTTGTTACAAGTGATTACTTCACGATGACTTAGGAAACTATTACACCAATGTAGGTCTGACAAAATATTTTGAAATACTAAACCCAAAGGTTTGAAAATTGTGATTTGTATGATTTATTTTCGATGAATCATAAATTATTTTTTAAGTTCATGTTTTAATAAATAAATATAATCCATATTATACAAGATGTTTCTTTTTTATAAAATGGCAATATTTTTAAACATTACATATAAGTATGACAAAAATATCAGAATGTAATATAAGTACATATAAATAGAATCACATTGTCGATATACCATTATCAAAACTGTTACATATTTTGATTGTAAATAGGAAATTTATTACATTAAACAAGTATTCCTAATGCCAGTGGAGATATCTATATCTGCCACCGATAGAGAACAGAGCGATTAACATTTCATAACAGACGGCAACCGAAGAGAAGAAGCAATCAATTTATCCATCACATGAATGCATGCCGACAATGAGATTGTCTAATAAAATATACTGCAGGTTTGCCTAACCATATAGATTTTTACATGCGATATTATACAAAAAATACCTAGTACATATCATATAAATATAATACAATATTTTATAAATAAAACACGATAACTAATCATATACTACGCAAACAACCTACAAAAATATCGACATCACAAATGTTCGTCTGTTGAATACGACTACGTAACAAAGGTTACGGTCACAATACGACGACTGCCTCGGGGAAGGAGTGGCCAGCGGCGGCGCGCGCTCTCCCACGCACCACGCACGCAATACTTACCTACCTATTATCACTGTTTCTTTTTTAAACGAGAACAAAACCTACTATTCAAAATCAGACGATAAAACCTAACCTTAAAAATTAATTACGAGATAACCCCGTAAAATTCATATAAAATGGATTCTACTTAAAAATAAACATTAGTTTCTCAAATTTGTTTTATAAAATAGAGTTGCACAGAAGTATTTCGAGTCATTCCTCCACGGGTACCGAGGTGAGAGAAGCTACCGAAAGATCCGTGGTCACACGGTCGCAACCAGGGAATAGTACTAACGAGTTTGTGGCTAAATTATAACAAAATAAATTTAAATGTATGTTGCTAACACTGTCTTTTTGGAAAAAACCCTACACTAGGCATACGTTGTTGTTTTGTCAATGTTAACACGTATGTCGATGTAAGAGGCGTAGTGGCCACGGCACCGAATCCTAGGCGAGCATACAACTAACACAACTAACATCATCCACACCTTGCGGCGCCGACCTTCGCTGGCACACGGCGAGGGAAAGGACTAGACAGGACTCAGGAATACTCGGGATAGGAACCGACAGGGGACTCCACGGACACAAGGATACGCCTACTCGAAGTTATGATACGCATCTTACAATTTTGCGAATAATAAAATATACTATGAAAATCCATAACACAATAGTAAAAAAAATAAAAGAAAATAACGCGTGATGAGCCAAAAATAAGAATTTAGATCTGACGGAATGTTAAATACTTGCTTTTATCCCCGTAAAATAATATGATTCCACAGAATCTCGAGACGATTGCAAATCTGAAAATATTAACTACCACTTAAGGAAACGACTGGTAAATATAGTTTTTATTGAAATAATTGCTGTGATCGTTTCCATGCATGAGTACAAGCATGAGCAAAAGAACGAATACTTTTAAATAAAATAAATTTATCAAACGTTTCACATAAAAAAAAACACGTTCCCATGAACTACAACATATCAGATCTTATCATCTGAATGAACTAAATGACATCCAACAAGTGTTTAAAAGTCAGACTTTTTACTTTTTATAAAACATAAAATAACAATTTACTTGAATATAATAATATACATCGTAATATGTATTTACATATACATAATATTAATTTCGCTAAAAACAATATGCATGTCAATATTACATTTATATCAAGGTACATTGTTGCACGCGATGATTCAACAGTCTCGAAGTGGACACTTCCTCATGATTTAATGATGAATTGAATGTGTTAGTATTCTTTATATGAGATCTAATTATAGTTTTAGTCTATTTCTACTGTCAATTTTAGTCGTTGACTTGACTGAAAAGGGTTAAATTTTTATCAAATGTGATTGACACATTTGAACTGAGCAAAATGTTGCTTGCCATCTGATGGTAGATGTTAGGAATTTGATTCAGTCATATCTGTTATCGTATTCGAGGTATTGGATAAAAGCGGACGATACTCGGAAGCGTCAACGTAGAAAGTATCAACCCTAACGTGCAACCCGAACATACAAATACGGTAAACAATATACAACGTAAAAATACTATTTGGTATATTTATATAGCAGAAAATCTAGCCGTCGTAAAATCTATCAAAGCGGTACTTTACATCTACACTGACTTTATATTCGTACACATATATTATTTAGTTAAAAAAAACCACGTCACAAATCACAGTTTACATAAATTCTCAATTTCACCAAGTCTTGTAATTTATACAAATAATAACGTGCTTGTGTAAGACAATTGAAAAGATCTAACGGAGAATACATAAATGCTCTCTTTGAGAACGAGTCGCAAAGTAATTTATTGCTATTGTTATTTTACGACCAAACTGTGAAATTGTAAAGACTTTAGTGAAATAAACTACAGGAAAGGTTAGTGAGATGTGAAAACAGAAGAAAGATTTAAAAGTAGGTGAGGTTTGTTGAGCAGCGAACGACATCAGTCAAACATTACCTACGCTTATTGAACTGAACACTAGACATTTATCTGCCTCCGAATGCTGCCCTAATCATATTGCACATCGAGCGACACCGGCGGATCAAATGCGCAACAAATCGACAAAACGTATAACCGAAATTATCCAAGCGATTTTCTTTTACCATTCCAAAGCTTACACAAAACTATCGATACATTTCGGCGGCGAAAACTGCCCGCGTAACATTGAACCGAGACACTCAATGATTTCGCACGAAAGAACGAAAGTAAGTACCGTTAACGATTTAGTACAAATTACATGTAGTCGTCTCATCCGAGTTCTAAACTATGAGCTATCACTAAGGTTCATGCAATTAGATATTAAGGTCCGACCGCGGTGCGCGGCGCGCGGCGGCTCGGCCTCGCGCGGCCGGCGGTTGGCACGGTGGCGGCGCGGCGCGCGGCCGCTGTGCTCCCTACGCCGGGGGCCGCACTCCCCCGCAATGTCGTCCCGACCCGTGCTGACATTGGTTCCCCTGCAACAACAACACTCTGTTTACACCTACCCATGATACACGCCAATTAAAACACCTTTTTCACGCTAACATAATCTACATATTTATTCACTTTACAAACAAGAACAAAATTAAAAATTTTGACTAACCCCCGACTACCTCGGGTTTGTAATCTGTACAACACTCTACTAGTCAACCCCCTTTCATTTGATACCCATAATAAGGGAATTGTGAAAAAATAAAAGTATTTCGCCATTTTGTGGTGGCGGCCATCTTGGATTTGATTTTTTTTATAGTGTATAGTATTCTACTAGTCAATCCCTTTCATTTAATACCCATATTGAGGTAGGTTGTGAAGAAATATTTTGTCCGCCATTTTGTGGAGGCGGCCATCTCGAATCGACATTAACCAAACATAGCTAAAAAAATCCGATTAAAAAAAAACGCATCGAAATCGGGCCATCCGTTTGAGCTCTACGGTACCACAGACAGACAGACAGACATCGACGTCAAACTTATAACACCCCTCTTTTTGGTCGGGGGTTGAAAACAAGTTTTTATTAATCCATTTACACAATTTCGTATTGATAGGATCGAGTTTCATAACTTTTGTCGAATGTTCAACTACGTCATCCAGAAAATTGTACGCAAATTTTAGTTTATGGTTAATATTTCACTGACTTCAAGTAGATGAGTGAGTAGCGGTTATAATAGTGATTTTAGTTAATTTTTCGCTTTTGAGTGCCTATTTCTGGATTTGAAGTCGGTTTAATTTTTTGTACGAAAATAGTTTATTAAGTTAGCGGCATTATGCACATGACTTCGAAAAGGCTGTTGAGCGTGGTGGGATTCGAACCCGGGGGCTCCGGATCGGCAGTCGCCGTTCTCCCGACTAGACCAGCCGTAACTATAAAGTACGTGTATAATGTGACTCACCATATCTATGGCGTGTTGTCTATATCCCACACATGGACGAGAGTCTGGCGCTGAGCTGCACCGGGAACTGGTCGGTGAAGTGGCGCCAGTTGTCGTCGCCGACCTGGTTCTTGAACCCGTGCAGAATCTTCGTGAACATCTCCTTGAGGTCGTCCTTGGGGTGCGACCACGACGCGACTGCGTCGCAGAAGTACATGAAATCGGGCACCACGCCTCCGGGGTTCACTTGGATCATCTGACAGATGCCGCGGAACGCAGAGTCCTTCTCGTCGTTGTCGCGAATGTTCCGCAGTGACGTACACCTACGGACGAACGCGGATTACTTCCCGACGCTAAGTCGCCGGATTCGTTTAGTCGATCGATACTCCGAGCCCTCGCCAATGCGTTTTTTGCTATCAACATAAACTGCTGCTATAGTGGACCAAAGCGTACCTATGTGCGGAGTAAAACCGCATCCATTATAGAATTGGGTTTTTTTTGTGAACATTACGACGATCGCAGTTGTACAAAATGCTATTCAAAATAGCTTTTTATCACAATCAATAACGTAACTACAGTCTATTTGAATGTAGTATAAAAGTTGTTTACTTTTATTTAGTGATAACTACGTTTGTTATCCATCCGTTACAAAAGGTTTCCCATTTAAACTCGCTCAAATGTCACGTTTTGATCGTCAGCTTTGGTTCACTGTAAGAAGTTGTTGTGTTAAGACCTACTTGTGTTATTCTAAGCGTACGTGCGAAATTGAGACTCGGGGTCGGAGTACCGATCGACAACATTACTATAAAAATATTTTTAATCTTATTTGATATTCTGGAATCAAGACTTCAGTAACACCAAACTTATTTTGTGATTAATGAATTTTTAAAGGTGTAAAAGTAGCTATTGGAAATGATTGGCACACAAAAATATTTATATGGAAACTGGTAGTCATGAGTGGAATATATCGAACTGTAGACAGCTTAACGTCACTTCAATTAGATTGATATTAAATACTATATGAAACTTTTATTACAATGTATTTAGGAAACAAGTCTCAAGTTCTTTTTATTTCTTAGCTAGTATGGGTCTCAATTTGAAATTCTCATGTTTTGACGTTCAAGCTATTCTTGTGTGTTGCTTACGATCAAAAGTCGTATAATTAAGACGTGTTAGTTGCAAAGTAGCTGTGTGCAGTTCGATGAAATATAATATTATTCTATAATCAGAGCAGTAAATAGTTTAGAAAGCGGATGGTGTTCAACACATATAAGGTACAGCACTGAAAACAAGATGATCAACTATTACCACCCCATAAGTCAGTGATCCCTCAAGTGTGGCCCTGCGGTAGGTATGTAAATATACTAAATATGTATATTATCATGCTCCGTTCAACTCAAATTACAACAACATATTGTGTAAAAGAATATTAATAATAAGCCACGAACAAACACCATCCACAATCGAAATAATATAGGTTAATAACTTATTTAATATTAAACGTAATAGTAATAATATAAAGTAATAATAAAAAAAATGACTACAGACCACTGGCGTACAAATTGTTGTAATACGGGTGCGACGTCGTGGGGGCACACATAACCTAGCCGACCAATAGTTATCGCTACGCGGACCACGACAACCGAGAACAAAACCAAGAAAACAAATCAACAAACCATCAAAACACGTGTCCGGCATTCGGCACTGGGCACTCGGGCTCGCGCCCCATGCCATACGGAAGGCAACATCTCACAGATGGACAAAACGTGAAACAATTTTATGCTAATTATATAAATCTAGGAAACTTAAATATGGCAATATAATATCATCAAAAGATGGCCTAGAATCAATCTCACAAAATTAATTAAATTCTGAAGATTTTAGACAATCAAACAAACTTCTAAGTGCAGTTCGATCATTATTAAGTATACCAGTGATTAAATTTTTGATAAATATTTATTTTAGTATTTAACTTTTTTAACATTAAACATGGATAATATAAAAAAATACTATTCTTCGAGGCCATCTTTCAAGGCACACACTGTGTTTGGCGCTACTTTGGTGGCAAAAAGGGATAGTAGGTATTTACATGAACCCCAAAAATAAGTCTGTAATAAGCCATGGCAAAATTACTTCTACTTCTGTGTATTATATTGGTAATGCAAGTATCATCAGTATATTCATTCAGGTATAATAAAATACAAATATTAAATTAGTTGTATGGTAACACAATATCCACAGTATTAGGAAGGACACAGCACTCGTTGCATTATACTTGTAAACATTATTCAGGTTAGCATAATAAAAACAAAGTAAACGAGAAACCATAATGATGAACATTGACCACAGATGAAGTAAAATATAAAGCAGTGAAAGGTTTATAGAAATATACATATTTCTGTAGATATTCACAGCACAAAACTGCCACCAAGGATATATATTACTAAGTCATCTTGGCAAATAATAGACAAATCAAACATGTGATTTAGCTGTCTTAACAACTCTTTCAATTATTATAGAAAATAATTTATTAAATTAGATTTTTCTTAGAAAGGGTTATTAGGTATAGCCAAAGGAATTATTAGTTTTTATACTAAAAAAACAAATTATGTATCATTTAAGACAAAAGAAAAAGTGAAACTTACCCGTGTTTTCGAGGAGTGTTTTAGGGGTGTTGGGCCTATTTATTATTTCAACTAGTTGATTTAAAAATAGTGGTATATATTTTGATGTTTCTTGACCTGAAATAAATCATAAAACAATGTTATTAATCATTAGATTTTTGTAATTGTTTAGCCAAGTCGGCGTATAAATATACTTCTTTCATCTATGTACTGAAATAAAATTATATTTTCTGCATTCTGACAGTAATCTGCACTTATGAATATTCTTATTCCACCTCCAAAATTATTAAGATAAGTATAAAATCAATTTCACATCCTTTTTCCAAAGTTACAAAATACATCAATACAAATGTTATATTATTTAGCATAAAGTATAATAATTAGCCTCCTTATGTTCCCATAGGTGGGAGATTCGGGCACTCTCAACAAGGAGACTGTCTTCCTTGTTGAGAGTGCCCGAATCTCCCATAATCCACCGCAACAGTCAAGTGCAGGTTGGTCAAATGTTTAAAGATTCTTGGAAAATGACTGTTTCCACACAATGTCTCCCTTCACCAGTGGTAACATTACATCTGCACACTTGTATATCTCACCTAACTTGATGCTAATCTCTCCGATAGCCCACGTGGCGTTATTGCAGACGGATATGAGCTCGGGATTGAGGTTCATGCCAAGAATGGGCAGGAACTCCGGTATATACGGGTGCACGTGTTGGAAGCAAGCCTTCGTCAGGTCGCCGAGCAACGCAAACGAGGACTGTCTAACCTGTGCGGGGAGAACAAATCTTACAATTATAATCAACTATTGTTAAAACTTTAACCCGTCACCCAATGTTAGTGAAAAGCTGCAATGTCAAGAATATTAAATTGATATACTCAATATTTAAAGTATTTCAACAATATGGAAGAAATTATTTGAGAACTGAAACCTAATAAAACAATCATTAAACAAAGGGTTGTATAACTTGCGTATTTTTACCTGACTGCGCAAGAAGGAAAGTTGAAAGAAAGTATGATTCTACTAAGCATCTAAAGAGCAAGCCCGATTTAAGAAAATCTATTGGTCGGATTCTTGCACCAACAAAAGTATTATACGTATTTAAAACATTACGTAATCTATTTTATAAGTGAAAACCTCTTTTGGTGCATCACAGACAGATTTTTCATGGGCTGTGAATCTAGTTCAAACGTCACGTTCGTTAATGAAAGAAATCTTCAGGTAATCTCGGGACCTCATGGTCCTCCGGTTTCACCCGCGTTGTTTCTAAAGTGAGCTATCAAATTCTGAGTTATAAGTTTTCACTTCTATCGGCAGTTCCTATGACAGGCATTTTTTCAAAGATTCTAAGGTAGTTGGTATCGAGTGGCTTTTATTGCCTTGCGAACTTTGGACTAGCGCAAAAGGCGCAGGGCCCTACTACCCTAGATTAGGTACGACGTACGACTAGTTGCGCAAGGTCAACTCAGACGGTACTACCTCGGTTTGGGATGGCGCCAGTAGAGAAGGTCAAGAAATGACCTAGCATCCCAGGAGAGGGTGACCAACAGCACTATCCAGGAGCATCTAGCACCTGCCGCCTTGTAGCCATTTAGCTCTACATGAGCTAATACAATATTTTTTATTGTTATCGGATGTTGTATGTTATTATTTGGAGGATAGTGTTGTAAAATATGTTTCTGAGTTGTTTGACTGATTGTTAAGATGTTAAGATGTACTTCAATTTAATATTCTTTTTATTGACTGGTCAAAATTACACTTACAATGTACAGTTATGTACTTAATGATTTAAGAATTAATCCATGACACTAATCTATTGATGAATTTCTAATCTGCATACAATTTTATGAATTGTGAAACCTAAACTACATGATATGGTTAAATTCCATGAATACTTCAAGTAGGTATCGATTAGTAATGATAAATGTACTATATAAATGTATATATATATATATTTAATACTATATCTGATAGTATTAAACACCCTGACCCTCTTAATGACACATGTGGTTAATTTTCAGCAGTGTATGAAGAATATTGCAACAGTAATAAACAATGGATACATCATGCTTGTTAAACACATTTAGAATTGTAAAGCAAGAAAATATTAATAAACGAACGAAAACTAATCCAGAATTGGAGTTATTAGCAACCCATAAAACCTTGTTGTAATTAATTTTTTTTTTAATTTACTATTAATTTAACTCAAAACAATTGGAAATTGCTGTTATCGTCAATTTCACTCAAAATTAATATTTATGAACCAAAATCTTTGAAATCAACATGCAAATGAACTTTGACCAATAAAGCAGCAATGATTACAAAAGTAATGGCAGAATCAGGACACTTTACCTTTCCAAGTACAAAAATTCCCTATGCTCCGAGTGTCCTGAGGAATAAATAAGCGAAGGTCACATACAAGGTATACCTCAGGCATGGGATCCTGCATGCACTGGTAGAGAAGTTGCATCAGGTTCGAGTTGAGCACAAGGTGATCGATGTGCCCATCCAGACCCTCTGCCAGGCCACTCAGTAAGTCCAGAGCTACTATCATGAAATCTTTGTCGGGGGCCTCAAACTGATCCGGGCTTTGGCTATTTGCCTGAAATACAAACACCATTTTAGAACCTGGTTGAGAGACAATCTCATTAAACAAAGAGATTGTCTAATCCTCGAATTAACAAAGTAATACAATAAAGTGTTTGATAATGATGCTTTGATTCACTTTGTATCAAGTTTTGAAAGTTAATATGATTAAGGAAGAGGAAACCCTCATCTGAATGATCACATTAAGTATTAATAATGTCTATATAAAATTTGTTTAAAAACAGCATATAGACATTATTTTTTGAAAACTTTTTAAGAGTTATCAAGAAGCTTTGTATGTTCCATGATTTGTCGTTTTGCACTGGGTAAATTAGGAACCAATGACAATTCAGATGATAAGTAAAACAAATAAATAGTTTTCTTTATCAAAGAGTTGAAGAACTATGTATTAGTAAAACAGCCATACACTCACAATATTCTGATTTAATGTCTGCTCTATTAAAGACACACATCTCCTGAAGACAGGCTCACAATATGGAAGGAATCCCGATTGTAACGCCGTAGCCACAGACGACAGACACTGAAAACATGGTGTATTATTTAACTATCAATGTTGTATAATTTACAAAGAAAACTAAATAATAATTGTATTGATAACGAAATAATAATGTATAAATAAATAAAAATATCATATAACAGCAAATATACAACTTTTCTTATAACAATTGTCCTTAAAATTAAGACTGTTTTACAATTTAAATAGTGGATTTAAACATCATAGTAATCTATATGTATAAAAATGGATACTCTAAATGTATGTACACTCGTATATTTTGAGTGACTGCACCAAATTGGATGATTCTTTGTTTTATGTATTCGTTACTGTAGGGACAAGTTTTGTATAGTAGAAAATTTAAGAAAATGTTTACGAAAAAAAGGATAGCGGTACGAAATTCGCCATTCGGTCATCTGGTTTTTAATACAACAAACAACTGACACAATGCCGATATGCATTGTGTCAGTTGTTTGTTAACAGTCGCGATTTCTCTCTTTGAGGTGCAGAAATATGCTGATCAATTATTCTAAATAAAAAAAACTTTAAACTTTACAGACTGAACTGAAATTATTTAATTTATATACCTGTTATATATTGTTTATAATTTACAAATTAAAAGATAAGCCATTACCTCTAGTAGCGGAAATAGGTCCTTATCTTCATCCTTCAAAACATTCCACTTGTTGATAAGTGGCGGCATCAGTAAGTTTATGTACTCCGGTTTGTTGAGGTGGTGGCCTACAGAGTCGGCCAGAGTTCCGATGGCGTCGTATAATATGAGCAAGTTCTTGTGTTGGTATTTGCTGAACGCGTAGACCAGGGTCTGGAGGATGTAGCCGAGGTATGGGACGAGCTCTGTGCAGGCTTCCTCTTCAAGAGTTGCGAAGGCCGAGCATGCGGCCTCTTGTACGCGTTTGTTGTTGTCCAGGACTCGTTTTAGGAGCTGCAAAGTTATGTCACTTTATTCCCTACTTATTTCACTAATTTTCATAGAGCAGTAAATATGATAGTGAATGATTTACGAAATCAGTACTGGCTTCGGTTCTACCAGTAAAATCATTTCTAAGTCACTGGCTGTGTAGTTAAACTTGAACAGAGAAAGTGCACTTTCAAGAGATAGATCAGCACTGATCGGTACATCTAAATTGCTCAAAGCATTGTAACAATAATAAACAACGGATACATCATGCTTGTTAAACACATTTAAAATTATAAAGCAAGAAAATATTAATAAATGAACGAAACTAATTTAGAATCAGAGTTATTAGTTTCTTTAATGAAATTTTTATATTTACAGTTACAGTTAAATTGACATTTAACTTAACAGAATTGGAAATCGCTGTTATAGTTAATGTCACACTATTGCTCACTCTGAAACTTAGCAACAGCAAAGATAGATAAAAATTAGTGGAATGTGCAAGTTTAATTTTTAGGTAGAAGTCTGTTGTATCAAAGAATAATAGTTACGTGGTACTAAAGTGTTTTAGTATTATAGTGCTCCTTGTGAGAGAAGGCCCGAGTCCCAGCAGTGGGAACATTAGTGGGCTGTTGATGTTGTAGGTTTCGTACCTCGGTCATGACTGGTCGCAGATAGAGGTCGTGGCTCTGGCTCACGATCCAGTGCGAGTAGCGCGAGAGCGTCCAGCAGGTGATGGCGCGCACCAGCGCCTTGCGCTCGGCCAGGCAGCAGACCAGGTAGGGCACCAGGTCGGGCAGGTGCGGCACCATGCCGCTCATGCAGCCGTCCGCCACCGCGCCCAGGGCCAAGATGCCGCTCTCCTGAGGACGAACACACGGAACAAATTTATTTATAAAAATATTGGACGAATGAACCCCTATAAAATCTTCAATAATTGCATTACGTAATACTTGAACGGCCCCCTAACCAACCATAGGGTTCTAATCACAGGCGTTACGAACTAAGAGCCCGTGAACCGCAGACCTTCGTTATTTTAACAAAGCTGAAAGTTCAGCACATGCTCTCCCCAACACAGGTAAGAACGATGGACCATAAGAAGTTTAGGTCAACCTGGCTTTGGGAGATATCTTATTCATTGGTGCTATTATTTATACATGAAATAGATGACTTGCAGTCCATATTTTTGCTAGTGGATAAGTGGAATGATTCCTCACTTTTGAATATACATACATATTGATTATCGGCCGGAGTAATTTAAGTCGACGTCAGCTATGTATTACACAGTCATCAAGTCTTGGCTCTACATATAATAATTATGGACAAGTCTGGATTGATGCGCTAAATCTAGGTGAACCATTAATTAAAACGCACGCACGGTCTTGTGACTTGACCAAGACTATGTGACCCTCCCCTGGCGCCAAAGCTGGATTTGGGCAAAGAGTTTACGTATACTACGTATAGAGTTAGAACAAACGCTTTATTCCGAAAGCACGGGTATGATCGCTCTTCGGGAAGTGGCATACTTTTGTCGCGGCACATCACTCTGTTCCCATAGCTTACATACACCTCATCGGCTTACGATTGGTACAAAGGAACCGTGCGGAAAACCCGGATCTATTTACTTATTCTTTGTCTATGGAAATGGAACTGACCTTTATGACCCAGTCGTCGTGGAACAGGGTCTCCTTAAGTATGGGGAAGAGCACGGGCAGCAGGTCGGCCCCGAACACGTTGGCGAGCACGTCGAGCGCGGCGGCGCTGCACTTGCGCAGGTTCCAGTCCGACAGCGGGCCGTCGTCGCCGTCCGCGCCGCCGTCCTCCTCGTCGTCCGAGCCGCCGCCGGACATGTTGCTGTCGCCCGCGCCCGCTGCGATACACACCGGATTTTACAATCAATGATTTCATTGAAATATATAAGAGAGAAACATAAGCCAAGCTGGACTCAATCCTAGTGAGATAAACTCAGATTTTTTTGAAGTGAAAACTTCTTTCGGCGCGCCCGACAGATTTTTCGTAGGCTCTGAATTGAATTCTAGCGTCACGCTCGGGATTGATAAGAAATGTTCCGGTAAGCTTCCTCCGGTTCCAGCCACGTAGTTTCCAAAGTAAGCTATCAAATTCTGAGTTATAAGTTTTCATTTCTATCATCAGTTCCTATAACTGCCAATTTTTATTTATTTATTGTTTATAATAGTGACGAGACGAGCAGGACATGTGTCTGATGGTAAGCAACATGCTTGCCACATAACACCACAGTGAAAAGCAGCTATTGGAACATGAAGAGTCTAAATCATTACCTAGCACTGCACTGCGCTCGTCACCCGGAGATCTATGATGTTATATCTCTAAGCCCTGTAATCTCCTTCAAACCTATAAAGGTTATAGTAATATAACTGACCATTGTGTTTGATGGTGTGCGAGCGCGGCTTGTGGAAGCGCGGCCGGATGTCGGACTCGCGGTCGGGCTCCTCCTCGTCCGCGTCGTCGGTGCGGTCGCCGCGCAGCAGGATCACGTCCATCTCCGAGTAGCGCATGCCGCGCACCAGCACCGGCAGCAGCGTCTGCAGCCGAGGGCCTAGCACCTGCGCAAACACACGACCTACATCATCCGAACCTTCGATAGGGTATTATCCATGATAAACCTAATTAGTCTGTCAGTCAGATTGCTAAAAAATATTGTAATAATGTGGGTAATTTTACCCACAAGTGACGTCACAAGAAAATTCTAAGCACTGTAGCTTAGTCTTCTCGTGATCACGGCGTTTGTAACGCTGCCGAAACGTGGAGGTATTTAAACAATGAATTTTTCGTTATTAAGCCACTTTTATATGGTTTCGTTAGGTTCTATACAAACATTATGTGTTCAAATCGCGAAAGTTTAAAAACAACACTGTAGCTTCGTCATTTTTTTGTACATGTATTTGTATGTATTCTTTTATAATATAAAAAAACAAAATAACAAAAGAATACATACATGTTCAATATTTCTTGTCTTGTAACGAACCCCTGCTCTGAATGTTTGATGATATATTATATCTTTGTTGACTTTTATTTTTTGAAAACAAAAAACTAGTCCCACATTTTTTCATGCTGACGGACATGCTGATGGAGTATTTTTTACCCTATTATCTCAATGAGTCTGAGTCATCTCAGAGTAGGTTGGCTAGTAGTAGCTAACTAGTAGTTTGGCATATTTCATTGATACACTCAAGATGATAAATGCTAGGGGACTATAATATGATACAAAACGCGCAAGGAACATTGTATAGTTAAATTAAACAACCATCTAATTAGTAAGAATCTGATTTAGATTCTTTTCCCCAAAAACTAAATAATCATCATAACATATTCTGATGCCACACCCAAGTCTTCGTTTACTGTATATTGTGTGTACAACTTGGTTCTTATTGTGTCAAGAATTATGGAACCAAACACTATTTATTTGTTGCAGAAACCTAATAATTTAAAGTGGTTATTAAAAGTAAAACAACATTTATTCTCTCCTTACCTCACGGCAAACATTTTGTTCAGCTAGTGACAGCCAGAATTCACATGCTTCCAAAGCAACCTTTTCTTCAGGGTCTTGTGTACGCACCAGCATATACTACAACAAACACATATTTAAAATATTGGAACCGGAAAAGGGAACATGTGCATTTACAACAATGGAAAAAGGAAAATAAAAATATTATACAACAACAGAAAAAGGAAAATATGAATTTGCAATAATAGAAAAAAAGGAAACATGTATTTGTTAAATATTTTTGAGATAAGATTAATAAACTACTTTATAGACTGTATAGTAGACAGTAATATGAGTATTTACATATTGCAAATAAACAGATAAATTATCTCTGTATCATATTTTACTTAATGACCTTTACTGCATGTGACGTGTATTATTGTACTAAGAAATAATATGTAAATAATTATCTCTTTATTGCATTTCTTTGAACAAAATTCACAAAATTTTAATGCTAAAAGAAATTGGCGACCTTATCGCTTATAGCTCAATAGTATATACTTACGTCAGTGATGTAGGGCAGATGTGGAATCAACCTGTCCAATCTCACTTCTAAAAGTAGCACGAGAGCATGACAAACATTTTTTCGTACATCTGGATCTTCATCAGTTGCTAGGTGGAATAGGTTCTACAAACAAATAATAAAAACATTATATTATTCAGACTAAACGGATAGATAAAACTGTTTGTTGCACTTAATTTACAAACAAAAATACATAAAATCTCAAAAACTAAAACTACAGTAGCAGTAGTAGTAGTAGTAGTAGCGCTCCGCTCAGGCTTTGTGGGCGGGCTGTTTCCGCAACTCGACGTCTTGGTGCGCCTGTTTTGCGTGTGGTAACTACAGTAGCAATAGGAGAACTTCTCGCTCAAAGCGATGCCTTCCAGACAACTGTAGGATGAAAAAAAAAGAGACACGAAAATAAGACAGGAAGTATAAATAAGAACTGGGTGGGTACTTCTATAATATTAAATAATAAAACTACAGTTGTTTCTCTACGGATGTCTCTATTTTTGAGTAGGACATACAAAAAGTGGTACATTTGTACCAAACAAGACGTCAAACATCTAAAAAGTGTACTACGGCATATTTTATGTTGTGAAGGCATGTTACTCTACCTCAGTTAATTACAGGGCAGGAGTAATAAAGAACAAGACAAGCTTCGGTCCACCTCACTATATTTGAAGTGAGACACTGTAGTGGCTCAGTACAAAAGCCAAGCTACTCTTACAAACTCATTTTTCAAATCACGTCCTACCTACCCTAAACTATAATAGTTTCTGATAATGTTCATGACAAACATTTTTTGTTTTTATTCATATTATGGCTTGCGCCTCACGGCTTTTCCTGCATAGTTCCCATTCTTGTAATTTTCCCATGACAAAAAAGTAGACATGTGTCTAGACTAAGATCTTACTGTTTTATAAAGGATTACAAATATTTTTATCGCACTTTGACAAAGCTTTTTATAGCTGAGTCTGTTGGACAAGGCCTCTTTACAGCCCCTTACTGTTAAATGTTGTCACTTGTTTATGTATTTAAACTGTTTTATTATTATTTTGTAATTGATGTTACCAAGTTTTCTTTGTAAAATAATGGTTTGAAGAAATAAATTCCATTTTTTTTTAAATAAATTTCACCCAATCCTTTCAGCCATTCTGATGTGATTGAGTAACAAACTTATTATAATATTAGTAAGATATCTACCAATATTTCTTTTCTTTTAGTATAGGGTTTGCTTCTCTTCCAGAAGCCTCAATAATAAGGAAGTTTCCATTTTTTTAGTTTTATTTAAAAAAAACACACTAAAGCTACAATAAAACCCAGTGTTTTTACATTTCATCTTCATTTTTTCCCTTCCCATTTTAAAATATATGACGCGCGGCCGCCCAAACCCCGCGATGACGTCACAAGTCTGGATCGGCTCGCAAACGACGTGGCGCCCAGGCGGCTGTTTGCCGATAGAAATAATATATTAATATTGTGGTGAAAATGTTACTATATTCCGTATCTAATTATGATTGTTTTGTTTCTTTGTTTCACCCCCATTCCAACTGTATATTTATTATATAGACATATTTATATAGACATGGATTTATTTAAAACCGAATGTCAACTGTTGGCTTTTGCTTACAAAGGCTTTCTTGCAAAAACTTAATATTGTTATTGGTATTATTTAAAAAAAAAAAAGTGCCGTTTCTGAAATAAATAATAATGTAATAATATGTACCTATGTAATGCCTTGTAACTTAAAAAAAAATAGTTAAGGAAAACCGACATATGCCTAGAATCTTTCGATGTCACATGTCAACCACTAGCTCACACTGGGCCCGCGTGTCGAATGAAGACCTAGGCTATCCTTGTGAGAGAAGACCCAGAGACCCAACTGTGGGAAAATTTAGTGGGCTGCACATGGGATGGCAACTGTTGATTTGGAGCCACTCGTTCGTATCAAACGCGCACCACTGTTTATACGGAGTCATGCGCGTAGTAATAAACTATACCCATAGTAGAGATTTAATGAACAATAGAATCAATATCGAGGTTTATAAACAAATATCCATTTACGTATTCTAGCTTTATACTACTCGTATGGGTATAGTTTATACTACTGCTATGGGTATAGTTTATTACTATATAGTAGAGATTTACTGAACAATAGAATCAATATCGAGGTTTATAAACAAATATCCATTTACGTATTCTAGCTTTATACTACTCGTACTTTCATACATAAGCATAACTGGTGACCCCACCAGTTACCGCTTCCCAAAAGTCGGGCGAACCCACGTGAGTTTTTGCGCCTATTCGTTGTTTTTTTTTTTTTTAAATAAACAAAAAATATAAGGCAGTAAAAACAAACAAAAATCTGTCTTTAACATGGTACAGATACCATAGGTAGTTAAAATGTAATAACTAAATTGTGCTGACCGATTTAGTAGTATGTTCCGAGATAGCTACCTACAATAAAATAATAATAATTGAATGATAGATAAAATATAAATTAGGTAATTAGTAACTTATAATGACAGCTTGACACTTCTTCTCTCTGCACTTGTATACCACAGATTGGGTATTACCTAGTTTAAAAGTCCAAAACCATACCCATGACACCCATGTAGAGTTTTGGTAAATTTTATTAGACTGTCCGCACACTAATTCTCCGTTCATCATCTAAACTTAAAGTCAATAGCTTATAATTGAGTTGAGTTCAGAACAATTCTGTCTATGCCTAAGGGAAAGGGTCATTTTTAATATAAACTCACCATTCTAAATTACCATTGAACATATTCCATTATATTCCATAGAAATTAAGGATATATTCCATTATAAAAAGGAAATAGTATTTTTTCTTCAATTACAATCTAAGACCAAAATCTAAAGTTTCAGTTATTCAGCAAAATTGGTGGGAGTAACACAACTCTATGTTTCCATAACTAATACCATAAGTTTCTTACCTCAATGAAAGAGTCGATGTGGACCATCAGAGCTTGTGTTCTACCTACAATGAAGTAGTTAACACAAGCTATGGCATGACATCGGATCTTGGATGACGAATGTCTGAAAAACTGCAAGAACTTAGGAATCAAAATGTTTAGAGGCCTGTTGAGCGCATCACTGTCCAGTAGCTCTGCTGTATCTTCACAAATCTTTTGTAAAGCTCCAAAAGCTCCCTGAAAAATTAAAAACAAAGAATTAAGCAAGCTGATATAAAGGGATTTGACTTTTGATGCATTTAATTTCAATAATTTTTTTGACAGTTTCAAGGTCATGGAATGATTTGTAGAATTTAATAATGAGAAAATATTACCTCACACACATTGTAGTCTTGTGAATCAAGCATCTGGCACAGAGCTGGTAATAGTTCAGGCCAGGATGTCAGTTCTCCCTTGCTAGCAATGGTAGTAATAATAATGCCCACAGTTGCTCGAATCAAGGGGGATGGATCTCCAACTGCTGATAGGCATTCTCTCTTGATAAACTCTGCCACTTCTGGCATGAAGTTGTTATAGTGGGCCTTAACATTGTTTTTCAAGATAAGCCCACTAAGAGACCGTGTAGGCTCCTCCTCGGTGATCAATTTGGTCAAAACGAAAATCAGGTAGTTGTTGAAGTCCGGGTATTTGTTCAATTCTTCAAGTTTCTGAGATAACAATGTAAGGAAAATAAAGGTTGTCAATGACTGTCATGTCGGAAAAATCGATTTTATCACAAGCGTCCAAATGATAGGTGATCGTTATTTACGACTATAGAGATGTAATTTATCAATGTTCCACATTAAATATAAGATATTCTCAAGAGAAGAGCAGGGAAATTCAAAGAAAAGCAGGTGAAGTGATAAAAAATATCCACGCCGATAGATACATCGATGTGAGAATTAAGAAAAGCATACCTGTTGTACGGCTCTCTGAGTTGCTGTATCTGGTGACTGAGACTCTTTGAGCAATGTTAGTATTTGTCGTAATCCTTCTTGTTCAGGTTTCCACTCCATTTTCATAATAATTTCACAAAACGGTTTTATTCACTCGGTCCCGTAAAGATCAACCATGCCAAAATTTTGAGTGAAATTGCCAGAAGCAAAATTAGTCAAACCAAACAGCGATGACGTTTCGTTTTTCCTGTGATAAAAGTTTTTCCATCAGACGGTATGTTTTTAGCTTAGCCGCAACTACTGGGGTCCGACGGAAATTCAATTTTGAAAATTTTGCGTCTGGTGGAAATGAAATGGTCCAAACTACAAACGGAGCTTTTTGATATCTTTCACCTAAGTATTTCTGTCTCATATTCTGATCAAGGGTTCGAGAAGGATAGATAAATTATTTTATGATTTCCCATTCTGCTACAAACATTATTGAATTCATAATATTTCTGGAACATTAACGAAGAAGTGCATGTTTATTGTTTATTTTCAATTTTCGTCTTGTGTAATTTTTCAAACTAGCAAAATGCCCAAAATAAAAGCAGAGAAAAAATCAAGAGTTCACAATGAAATAGCAAAGCAAGGTAAGTCCTTTGAGTGATTATAAATATGTTCCCAAGTACCCATACTGTAGGTTACCTCAATGAAGTGTTCATTGATGGTATACAATTATCTTTAGAATACACCTGCACCTCTATTGTTCTTAATAATGTTTCTTTTACTATAGGTATCCAATTTAATAAGGACTTCGGCCAACACATTCTGAAAAATCCCCTCATCATAACCTCTATGTTGGATAAGTCTGGACTGAGACCTACTGATGTTGCCTTGGAAATCGGTCCCGGTACGGGTAATATGACCATCAAGCTGTTAGACAGAGTAAAGAAAGTAGTTGCCTGTGAAATTGATACCCGGTATGGTATAAAATCTTCAGTAACATGAAATTGTTAACAGAAATGATATAGGTAGATATTGTTACCATGCTATTTTATTTATTTTCAGATTGGTTGCGGAACTTCAAAAGCGTGTTCAAGGGACTCCATACCAAGCAAAGCTACAGATTCTTGTGGGAGATGTTTTAAAAACAGAATTGCCTTTCTTCGACATTTGTGTTGCCAATATTCCTTATCAAATCAGTTCTCCACTTGTATTTAAACTGTTACTTCACCGACCATTCTTCAGATGTGCAGTATTGATGTTTCAAAAAGAATTTGCACAGAGATTAGTGGCCAAACCAGGTGACAAACTGTACTGCAGACTGTCTATAAACACACAATTATTAGCTCGTGTAGATATGCTTATGAAAGTAAGTATACTGATCTTGAACTACATTCAATGTACTCATGCTTAGCTTATCTTTTTTGTGCGTATGTGGGGTTGGTACAATATAGGGCTGTCTTCATGCATATCTATCACTTGTCATCTCTTCAATCACTCATTTGTGTTCATAAAATATTCTCAGTCACACAGCACATTCATTGTTTCCTCAGTCTACTCAATCACAGATTTTATATCACCTTATTGTCATCTCTAGATTATTTATTTATTAATGACTGAATAATAATCGAACAATAACTTTAAATATTTTTAATTTTAATTTATTGAGATATTTCATAATTTACTTTTGTATTTCATGACATAATATATTAATTCACAATTACATAATTTGAATGACAAAGCTGCACAGCTGCACCTATTGACAAGACCTCTTTACAGCCGCATTCAATTGTTGAACCTAATTATGATGTAAACAACATTTCTAAATTGTTTTATGTGACGTTACCAAGTGATGTAATATCCTAAGGTTCGAAAATAAATTGAATTGAATAAAACAAATTTTGTTGATTTTTTTGTTACATAGAAATCAGGTTTTTCAAGGTACAAACATAATTTTTGATTACAGGTCGGAAAAAACAACTTTAGACCTCCACCTAAAGTAGAATCTAGTGTAGTAAGGATAGAGCCTAGAAACCCTCCACCACCCATTAATTTTGTGGAATGGGATGGACTCACTAGAATAGCATTCGTAAGAAAGAATAAGACTCTGGCAGCGTCTTTCAAACATGCTACTACCATGGCAGTGTTGGAAAAGAACTACAGGGTGCATTGCTCTCTACATAATAAGGTAAACATTCACTAAATTGACTACCTATGCCATCAAGAAACTTCCGTTGGACATTGGATGAATGTTGGAACAAAAGAGGGGCTTCTATCACGTCATAAATCAATCTAGCCCAGTATTACATGAAATCTACTCTAAAAAAAAAAAAAATTTTCCATACTGAGTTCCGGAACAATAAAATAGGTAGTTTTCTTAAACAATTTACAGGTTTTCCATGTGTAAAACTACCAGCACCCCATGGTTTTATCTCCGCAGTTACTGTTACTTTCCTGTGATAAAAAATAGCCTATGTGTTATATCAGGCTATATATATCTGTGTTCCAAATTTCAACACAATCCATTCAGATATTAGATGTGACTGAGCAAAAAAATTGGCAGTCATTGAGCTTACTTTGGAAACTATGCAGGTGAATCTGGAGGGTGTGGCCATGAACATAGATGGCTAATGGCTATGGTTCATAGTTTACCCGAAGATTTCTTATCGTTGTGCAAGTGTCTTACCCGAGCATGACGCTAGAATTCAATTCACAGCCCACAAAAATCTGTCCACTTCTTTTGGTGTACTGCGGTACAATTTGGATTTGGATGTTTTTGAAGTGAAAACTTCAAAGATTGTCATTTATATTATTAGTAACATTATTAATTTTATGAAGATAACTATTACTTCTGTTGGTGGTACAAACTGTATGATTCTTTAGGTAGAATTTCTGTAAGTTTCCTTGTTCTATGATAAACATCTTTTTTTTTCTAGGAAATTCCAGAAGATTTCGATATAAAGCAGAAAGTGCAAGACATTTTAACAAGCTGTGAAGCCAACGAGATGAGGGCTCGCACTATGGATATTGATGACTTCATGAAGCTCTTACATGCCTTCAATTTGGAAGGAATACATTTTGCGTAAAAATATATATTTATATGATCAACACTTGTATTTTTAATCACTATTTATTTTTATAACAATAAAACTAATAAATAAAATTTCCTTCATTGGAAATTATGTTTTCAAATGATTGACAGAAGTTTATTGAATATTGGTGTTTTACTTTTCATATAATGGAGATGATTTAAATCCCCTGTCAGCATAATCAGCTCCAACACAGCGTTCAGATTTAAAGGGAAAACCAGGCTGACCTGGGAGCACCATAGGTTTAGTCTTCAATACTTTCCAACCTCCTTTTTTAGTCCAATCCTGAAAGAACATAATGTAATTAATGGAAATCTCATGCATCACCAAAATTTAATATCTGAAAGACTAAAACTGGTTACATTAGCAGCCCCAGGAAAAAGGCTAGTTATCAAGTCATTAAATCAAGATAAATAAATCTGTTATACTCTTTGAACCAATGTACTGAAAGAGATTAGTTTTAAAAAAGTCATTTTACTCCTTTCCATTTTGTTATTGTAATTGATTAGATAAACTTAATTATACTCGATAGTTATTTTATTTAGGTGTTAATTTACCTATCTTAATTAAAAATCTACATATTGTTAACTTTTCAGTAACTTCTATATTTACTTACATTTCCATTGTATTTGAAGTAATAGTGAATAGAAAGTATGCCCATACTGACTAAGCCCAATTTACCTACAATATAGCGATAGTTAACTGCACGCTCTTCACCCTGAAAAATAACAAATTCCTTTAGATAATGATACTATGAAATCTAATTGACAGATGTGGACCAGATTAGATCAAAGCTCAATAATTTAGAGGAACTTAAAAACTATACAGTTCTCAGACTTTGATTTGTTTACTATTTTCTGAAGCTGTTATTGCGAGGTTATTATTATGTAATCTCACCAAAACACCAACGAGCTTTGTGAAAATCGTGTCCAAAGGGGCACGGTATATGCGCCGGATAGGGTTGGTGCGTTCCTTCCAGTATTCAGGAACATTAACAGGTTCATTAGGAGCTAATATTTGATCTTTTAGCCATTGCTTGCGCCAGGCTCTTTCAGCATCAGTCATGCCAATGCAACGTTCTCGCTCAGATGCCACACGTCCAGCAATGGACATAGGCTTTACGCCCGCCGTTTGCGACATGGTTTAGTAATATTATGGTACTAGTTCCCCAAAGTTATTGAGTTTTTATCACGTAAACTAATCCAACTTTCTACTGCGAAGACCCAATGACCCAAGGGCCTAATGTCAGACAAGAGAATACTATTGTCACATTGACAGTACAGTAATGTCAGTGAGACATCTTCATTTTTTTTATTCAGTAGGTACTACTGTTTCTTTTTATTACCTATAAAAACTTATATTCTTTAGTACCTATAAAAACTGCAACTCGACCTCGACGACATCGGCCTTGTCCCTTGTCGTCTTGTCGGCTAATGTTGCCGGTCAAGAAGACCCAAAGATTGTTTGAGAGCATTTTGAGAGCCACATTTTTTTTTCTAAGTGTTGGTAACTTTATTTCCGTGTCACAAACGATTGTCATTATTGTCATTATCAAAATAAATTATTATCTGTGAATGTGTGAATATTATTTGCTAGTTTTTCTTGTGAAAAGAAGGCTAAATTTCCTAATTTCCGAGGTGAATTTTCTGACGTTGTTCTAAAGTCCGTATTCTGCAAATAAAGAAATAATGCCTCGTTTTCATAAAGTGGAAATTAATAAAACAGAATGGATTGTTCCGGAGCGGTATCAAATGCTTACACCCGTAGGTTCTGGTGCTTACGGCCAAGTCTGGTTAGTATCTCTCTTGAAAATGAGAGGCATTATGCGAGTGTTTATATTGAGCAAATATCTAATATTAATCATACCTTGTTGTAATTTCCTGATAATACATTTTGCTTAGGTACTTATATCGTAAGTACTATAGAACATTGGCCTGCGTGGGCGGAACTGGTTTCTGTTTATATATAAGTAGATTGCAGTTTGAATGTATTTATATATTTGCAGTTCCGCGATAGACACTCTACATAATATGAAAGTAGCTATCAAGAAATTGGCGAGACCATTTCAATCAGCAGTGCATGCCAAACGCACATACCGGGAATTACGTATGTTGAAGCACATGAACCATGAGAATGTCATAGGTGAGTACATATGTGCTACTCGTACACTATTGTTGAATTGAGCTGTCTTTATCACACTGAAATTGTCAAAGTGAAAATCTTATTGCATTGTAACATAAATAAACATAATTTTTTTGGCATTTGTTTTGCCAATTATGTGGGCACATTGCAGAATGGATCAGCTTAAAATTTCTTGAATTACACGGGCTTTTTTCACTGTGGAAAAAGGAAAAAAGGAGATAACTGATGAAATTCATAGAAATCCATAAACTGCACTCAGCATATCACTATTGATGTTTGTTACTATTTATTTAACCTTGAAATTATTCCTAATGTTATTTTTTTTTACATAAATGGAATTGATTAAGTAAATAATGTTTTTGCATTAATAATATTCAGTTAATTTGCAAAGTATATATCGTTATAAATGTTCAGCTAGTGTTATAAAAGTACTTATAGTTATTAATATTTTTTTTACAGGTTTGCTGGATGTATTCAGTCCAGAAAAGTCACTAGAAGAATTCCAACAAGTCTACCTCGTAACACACCTAATGGGTGCAGATTTAAACAATATTGTACGCACTCAAAAACTATCTGATGACCATGTCCAGTTCCTAGTATATCAGATACTTCGTGGCCTTAAATACATTCATTCTGCTGGCATTATACACAGGGTGAGTGACAATAACTTATAGGTACTTAGTGACTATTTATATAAATGGTTGTCTATTAGGGATGGGCCAAAATTCGTTTTACATTCGGTTTAACCGAACTTCGTCATTCGGCCGAATTTTGGTTAAAATGCCGAACATTCTGCATTAAATATACTTGTACTATCATAACATAAATTAATGAAAAAACATAATATTTTATCTGTAGTAACAGTGAAATAAAA
Organism: Ectropis grisescens; assembly: GCA_017562165.1. Taxonomy (NCBI): domain Eukaryota; kingdom Metazoa; phylum Arthropoda; class Insecta; order Lepidoptera; family Geometridae; genus Ectropis; species Ectropis grisescens. The sequence continues at coordinate 23,314,469 of CM029771.1, forward strand.
TAAGTCTGCTATACCTACTCATAGTCATTTATTTGAATTAGAAAAAGTAATCATACGTGACAAACAAAAAAAAAATTGGTCTCTTTAACCACCAACTTTTTAAAAACCAACAAAAATCACGTAAAATCAATTAATTTAATTTTCATAATGTAAGCAATGTATGTGTAGTATGTGACAAGCTGGTGACGTCTTTACAAATGACTAGCTGGCTAACGGCACCGCGGGGAAGCGCGGAGTGCGGGCGGGGCACATCTAGCAATATTTGCAGCAAGTGCGTAAATAAGTCACAACACGAAAAGCGCGGCGAAATTAAACCGAAGTTCGGCCGAATTTTTCATTTTTACCGAATGTTCGGGCCGAAGTTCGTATTCGGTTCAAACCACATTCGGCCCATCCCTATTGTCTATACTGTTTTCATTGTAATTTTTCTCATGTTTCTGAGGATCTTTCTGTGTTTGTCTAATCTCTGACAATCTTAACAGAAGTTATTTTTGTATGTCTTGTGCTTACAACAGTTTGACACTTCATCTCAATAAATTTGCATACAGTTTGTTAAGGAGGTAACTTTGTAAAGTCAGACAAATGGACAGTGTTTTCTAAACAAACTACATGAAAGATTAAATGTATATAGCTATCATACTTATTCACTACATTACTAATAAATATACCATTACCGATGATCATAGTGCCCAACCATATACCACAATAAATAATAGTATTAGTCAAACTTCAAGGTAAAGTTTGTCTCTTGTTATTGTAAAGTGTTAGTACATTTCATGTAGTTTTGTTTTGTCATTTAAGCAAAAGACTAAAGAAAGAGAAGGGAGATGCATATGTGGTAATGGATTGAATTATCCTGAACATTAGGATTTTTTATTCTGGGAAGAAATTTTTATCCTAAATTACAATATTGCAGCATTATACAGCTACTTAATATGGTAACTAAAGATAAACATACCTTGAATTGTTACACATTATGTTTGAATTGTTAATACCTAACATAGATAGCCTTTTGACTCTGTCATTATTTATACAATTTTACAAAATACCTTTTATCTACTGGTACATTTTTGAGAGTCTGTGACTGATGTGCATTATCTAACACCACCTCGCTCTTTTTCTATCTTAACTGCTTGTTACTCGAAAAAGTGACTTCATTAATTTCATAGAATGTTAAATTCTCTTTTCACTTAACATCAGTCAAGACAACAGTCAAGTGCAAGCATATAATAGCTAAAAACATTTACCTACACTTACATATGGACAGTACCAATGGGCGTTAAGAAGGAACCAACATTTGTCAGCTTGTCAATCTTTTTATATCTTTGAAACTGACTGCAAACCAGTCAAAGACTTTTAATCTTCTCTTATTTCTTCATTTTGATGATTAGTGTAGTGATTTAATTTGATTATTTGTAAGTTGACAACTATCTTTAAGACACTGGTTTAAGTTTATTGTAGATTTTTATTTTTTATATATATATTTCTCTTTAATTGTAATTTTAATTAGATCTAGCTTAATCAGTTTGATTTTTGATAAAAAAAGCTGTTATTAAGATTGTTAACATTTTTTATATTAAGTAGTTAGTTAGTTAAGATATTAACAGTTAGTAAACATATTTATTAAGATAAAAAAAAAATTGAATTTATTTTATTTAAGTATAATTCATTTTTATTTCTATATGTACATCTATTACTATGTACCTATATACAAATGAAGCTTAATACATAGTAATGCTGATTAAAAGATGATAATGCTGATATTAATCTACATTCATTGGATTTCAGGATTTGAAACCCTCTAACATAGCAGTAAATGAGGATTGTGAGTTGAAAATCCTAGATTTTGGACTTGCAAGACCCACAGAAACTGAAATGACTGGATATGTTGCCACAAGGTAATTTATATTTGTAGAAAAGAAAATACCAATCATACCATAATCAGTATTTAAAATTAATGTCAAACCTATAACATATTGATGTGACAACAGCTAATAAATTGATGAACGCCAGCTTCATGCACGAAATACTGTCCCATTACTCTCATTATACGCTTGCGTCGCATCTATCAATGTCTTGTTATGATGTTGTCATGTTAAACTATCGTCCATAAACATTACAGACAACCAATTATTTTTTCTGATTTTTAACCTAATAAAGCACGCAGCTTTAGCGCCCTATTCATAGAGGAAACCATAACTTGTAGGAATCCTCTTAAATTTTAGCAATCTTAAAATATCTTAATTATCAGAGGTAAATTGACTAAAACAAGTTATGAAAACAGGTTGAGTTTTTCGTTAAGTTTGGCTAAACAAAAAAAATAATAATATGATTGGTAAAACCAAGGAGGAAAACCTACAACTTATGGTTTCCTCAATGGGTGCCTAATGATTCCTGCAGAATGAATGAATAATGCAATTTGTGACATCATAAATATCAAAATCGTCAGGCAGAAAAAGGTACCTCTGTGTTTGTTCATACTCTTTGTGGAGTTTGTCTATGTGAGTTGTTTGTCTATGTTGAGTGTGAATACTGCTACTACTTTCGCCAGTTATTCCACAGGAACACAGTAATGTTTGTACCTTACTGAGGGCAAACTTCACCATATTTCGGTTTGAAGGGAAATGTACCCAGAGAAATTACAGGTCAAAGAGATTTTAAGAAAGAGGGGCATTGATTTGAAACCTTCATGTTGAAATAGCTGTGTAGTACTGTGCTGTTATGGGCAGACATATTGCTTACTATTAAATATGCATAAATATGAAATAAGTGATGACATAAGCTAATTACTGTCCTATCTAGTAAAAACAACACAAACGAAAGCATCTATACTAATAATTATAAAGCTGCAGAGTTTGTTTGTTTGATCTCTAGGATCTTGGTAACTACTGGTCTGAACTGAAAGATTCTTTTTCTGTTCGATAGTCCATTTATCGCAGAAGGCTACATTACGCTACTATCAATAGGAGCGGAGCATGAATGAAAAATGTAACAAAAACACGGAAAAAAATATTATTTTTGAGAGCTTTCGTTGCGTGCGCTGACATGGGCCGATGTCTGTGACAGCATGTGTCTTTCTTCTTCAAATCTTTTAAGGTTGCGTCATTATAACTTAAGATAACCAAATTTGTTCTAAATCTGAGTTGGTGTCCAATTGTCGATAGGTGGCGTAGCAACGCGCGCACGGTTCGGCTAGTAACATAATAAAATGTTATTATAGGTGGTACCGAGCCCCAGAGATCATGCTAAACTGGATGCACTACAACCAGACTGTGGACATCTGGTCTGTCGGCTGCATCATGGCCGAACTGCTCACCAGCCGCACTCTATTCCCTGGCACGGACCGTATCCTTTCCAAATAGCAGTAGACAACATGTGTAGCACGACGTGTGGTAGAATAGCCTGCGACGAGTAAAATGCGTATATGTTTTAGAACTAAAGCCTTCACTCATGGGAACAATATCAGCACATTATTGATACTCACATGTCTTTTTTCGACATCAGTGGCGGATTTAGAAACAAACGGGGGCCTCCGCAATAGAGGCTTAACCTTATTTTAACGTACGAGGTATTCTTTAACCTCGTACGTTAAAATTATTATACTTTATTAGCCCCCTGCCACTGGCCTTCCACACGTCTAAATCCGGCCCTGTTCGACATACACCCAGCCAGACTCAGAGGACATTGACAACGACGCACTATGAGTACGTCGTCGACGGTATGTAATAATCTTATAGGATCTTATAAAGAATCCAATACTCTGCATTAGCACACCTTTTTTCATTCTATATAGTATGTTGGTTCTATTATATGGCACTGTTGTCAATACAGTTTTTGTACATTAACTGATTTGTATGTTTTTGGTAACTTTCATGCCTTTACTTACTGTGATATAATTGTAAACATTATTGAAGGGCAATCTTTCTTGAGTAATTACAGCGCAAAGTTAATAGTTATGTGTTATACAAGAGCGCAAAGTTGATTTTTAACCGCGTGCTCAATTTTGATGACCGAGCAAGCGAAGGATTCTAAAATTGAATCACGAGCGCAGCGAGTGATTCACAATTAGAATCCTGAGCGTAGCAAGGGAATCAAAAGAGCACAAGGTGAAAAATCTTTGCGCTCGAGTGCAACATGTAACTTTTCATTCCACCTCAGCGAGGAAATGACTAATTGCAAATTTTTAAATGTTTTCGCGCTAAGCAAATTAAAAAAAAGTAAGTACACCAAGGAGGTTCCGAGTCTGAGTTTTTAACATATTAAAAAAAATTTATGATGCATTCGGCACCAAGGAGGTAGAAATAAATAGGTTGAATTATGTTTTGAATTCAAAACCTCAGTACACACGATGTTCTAAATTCAAATTTACTTTAACCTCTAGAGGGGTAAAAACGACTTTTGCGCCCTGATATCGAGGAGCAAAAGTACTCTTTCCGAGCTGGTGGGATAAAAAATAATTTGATATCTCTGGATGAGGTGCATACAGCATAAACAGGCCCCTAAATGTTCCCACAGCTGGAACTCGGGGCCTTCTCTCGCAAGGAGAGAGTCTAGAGCAAAATCCAGCACGTTGGCCCAGTGCGGGTTGGTGGATGACACATGACTTCGAAAGATTCTAAGTACATATCTCTTTGACATGACACATGGTACATGACTTCGACAAGACAGCGATGCGTGTGGTTTTGAACCCGGGGTCTCCGGATCGGCAGTCGTCGCCGTTCTCCCGACTAAACCAGCCGTAACTTGGATGAGGTGCAGTGCTACGCAATTTTGCACTATTCATGTTCTAAGTATATTACTGTAGGCAGGTGTGTTACTTACTATCGTGGACACTCCTTGCTCGTCCCATCACAATTCAAAAATCCTATCTGTGTAACGGCTTGCTTGTGACTGCCCCATGCATTATTTAATAATCAACTACAAAACGGCAGGTTATATTTTATAAGGATTTCTGTCGTTATTTCCGTAAATTATGAACTGATTTAAGTGATTCTTATTGTATTTAACTAGTACTCTAAATTAGCCCCATTTTAATGTGAAGAAAATCATCCGAAAGGCAATAATTAAAGAATAAATGAAACTTGACAGCATTCCGTTCCGCTCACCGCTCGTAATTTAATCTGAAAACGTGAAAACTATAATATAAGAAAAAGTTATTGAGGGCAAACATTAAGGATATTAAATATCAAATCAACGATATTTAAACAAGGATACGAACGATATTTATTTCTTCGTCAAAGTGTCAAATAATAAAATATTTCATTGATTTGATACTAATTATTATAGTTTCGGTAGTTTACATGTTAAACCTGTCTGTCTCTATGAAAGAGGACATGAATAGGAAAGGAGTAAGCTTAGATTTGCTGAACGGAGGAAACATACATGTTGTACCGACCCCACATAAAGTGGGATAAGGGTAGCCGAATGACATATGCCTGTCTAAACTTCATAAAAAGTATTAAGTTAAAATTTAAACTTTGATATCAGTTTTGTTTGAAAAGAATTTGCGTTATTAAAGTACCACCACAATATGTTATCACATACAGTTTACATAAAGTGCATTTTTTATAATAACGTAACAAACATAATCATCATAAACAATTGTTATACAAAAAAAAACAACTTCAAAACTGAAATAAACAGTGTAATATGAATATAACTATTTATTATTGTTATATTCGATACCTAATGAACTATTTAAAGATTCCTACCGCGTGTTGTTCTAAATTCAAAAAATGAATTTGTGTACCAACACACGGTAGGAAATTAATTTTTTTGAATTTATGTACCATTTTGTTAACTTTCGGGGCGCGAGAACTTGTGTTTTAAACACTAATATTTAAACTGATAAATTGTATGGGGATTGAAGATTTTATTAAACTGCTCTAACTCTAAACAATATTACTTAAAGAGAACCTATCTATCGGTACTATCTCTTGAGAAATTGTGTTTGTAATTTTGGGTGGCATGGCGTGATGCCGGACGAGGCTGCGTGGGCGGCAGACTACGTCAGCAAATATTCGAGTTCTCGGACGCAACTACGTTTTAATGATTATTTACATTTTAAAGTCGCTTAATTTCTTTGTGAAAGCAGTTTATTTCAAAGCATTTATCGGGCATTGCATGGTTAGGTATTATTTGTGAACCATTAACCAATTGAGTGATTCGTTAGAATGTTGAACCCATGCAAAATCAAGCCTGAGTCTTTCGCGTCTATATAAATATGTCTCAATTCTCAATGAGGACATTGCGTAACATTTGATTTCAGAGTTTCTACTAATATTATAATTGCTCAATTTGGCTTGTTGCCATGGTTGTATGATAGTTTGTGACTTTTTCATGAAAAAATTACTGATTTGGATGAAATTTTGTACTTAGAAAGATACATTTTATAGTTTAGGTATCTAGAATAACAGACAGGCTAATCTTTTATCGCGAAAACATGACGAGAACGGAAAGAATGCGAGTAAATCCACGAGGCGCTACATTTGTGAGTCTAATTTTTAAGAGAGGCTAATTTACTATCGGTGTTTAAAATGACAGATCTTACAATAATTTCACATTGAAAGTAAAATTAATTGGTTGGTTTATACAAACTGAATGGGTTATTCAAACTTTTTTGCACGGCAGAAGTTTTTATTTAATGAATATTTTTTTCAATAACTCTAGCTCTCTAGCTCCTTCGCACTCTGTTCAAACAACTTCTTATACACAAGCTTCTTATTATAGGGGCGCTAAAAATGTTATGATCTGTTTTTACGTGACATAACTCCCGACAGACACAATTAAATAGAGATGGATTTTAACTCTTTTGGAAAACGTTTTTGGCTGTGTATGAATAAAAGATGCTGGGTTAGTCTTAAAAAATGGAAATAGGCCATCAATTTTGTCATAGACTTAATCTAGGTACCTATACTTTTGACTGTAATGACGTCCTACACCTAAAGATTCTACAATAGAGATGCTAAGTGCCGAAAAATTTTTCAATCTATATTTTCAAAATTCAATAACTTGTTTTGCTCAGATATTTTAACTTTTAGTTTCCATGTAAATAGAAATAATATCGTCAGTTGCGCAAGAAAAAGAATGTCATTTGTAGTTTGTTTTAGAATCATCTCTTTAAACCTCGAAATATGTTGCATTAATTAAATCTCCAGTAAATATAGACAAATGTGTATAACTATTTTTTTAGAAATCCTTTAAATTCAGATCATGTTACAGTTACAGTAAATTCTGAATGAAAATCAAAATTCAGAACAGTTCCTTAATATCATTATTGAAACAACTGTAGTGACTGAAAATCATCCTGATAATTTATGGCTAGCAGAACAAATACCTGATCTAATTACGTAATTGAGATTACGTACTCTATCAATTATACTTTTACTTGTGCTGAAGGTATGCGTATATAGATATGCAGGTAAGTGTAATGTGGATAATCATAATGATAACAGAATGTAAACAATACAATATTTGACACGGTTTGGCCGTTACGCTCTGTGCTCCCAATATTGTGACAAAGAGATAAGAATTCTTGATAACATCCATTTCCATTGCTATAATCACCATCGTAGGCGGTTTAATCGGCTACAGTATGTCAGTGGCCTCATCTCTTTGTCTCCCTTACACTAGATTTTTATGGTAAAATGGTGAGGAGGTTGTCTGAAGAGGTAGGTTTCTTTACTGTTGGTCGTTTAACAAAGAACTTTCGGTATATAATTATCGTGATAAAGTATCGACGTGGACAGCAGGATTCAAGAACCAAATTCAGACGTTTTATCTCAAAACTGTCGAACCTTACCTCTACAATTCTTCGTAACCAAATTGTACAGAAAACACCTGCCTGTGCTGAATTTTATAGTGTTGACTTCATAGTATGAGCCCTAGCTGGTCCACAAGTATTCGTTCAAGTTAGGATATACCTTCTGGAGTAATAAATACAATGAGGCATTATAACACGATCCAAACTTCGTAAAAAACCATCCTCGCCTATCTGACGCCTTACTTTGAACATTACTGAGAAAATCTAATACCTATTATGTCAATGATAACAATAATTAAGTTCATTGACGTATTTCTTTTTAGCAATTACATTTTACATTAGGTACTTAAAATGACATACAAAGTTACCTACGCTAACGCAGTCACGAGCTTAAGCAAATATAAATTTCATGAAACTATACATTTCATTTAGTTTAAATTATTTATCTTTTCGTATTTTATATGGCTTTTATATCATAAGTTGCGTATTAGATTTACATTAGCTTATAGTCAATGTAAAATGTTGCTTCAACCTTAATGGACGAGACAGATATCCATCAATTGAACTTGATCATGGAGGTACTCGGGACGCCAAGCACAGAGTTCATGCAGAAAATATCCTCGGAGTCTGTAAGTTTGCTTCAACTGAGAGCTATCTCGCCGGCCGGCCCCATCACCACAACCTCTTAACTTCTTAAGTCACCACCAACATTTAGTGCTGCTGTATTACCTATTACCTACCTATATCATTTCCGAACTGAAATTCCGAAAATTTTGGAAAGCACATGTAAGTATAATAACAGAGTTCTTTAAGTTATTCCAAATGATTTGACGTGGAATTATCATATTCTTTGTAATTCTCAGTGTCTCAGATGACAAAAACAGAGAATTTCGTTTCATTGTTGGAAACAAAGTTGCATGAATTCAATCAAATGCTCATCATGCACATCATGGACGATAATTTTAAATGGTAGAGAAGAATCGAGATAAATAACTAATCGGAAACTGTTTTGATTGCGCTTAGTTTTTATGTAAATGCATCTTAAGTTTCAATACGACATTACACAGCAGTAAAATTTCTTTTTTTCTGTTTCATATTGCGTCTTTGTATCTTTGTTTGAAGATAGTATTCATCAAGATAAGAGTTTGTGGTAGGGTGCTAGTATGTTTTTGGGATAGCAACTGTAACAAATGCTTTGCTATAACATGCTTTTTATATTTATGTTGTTTGTCTTGTATGTTGGACAGAGCTCAGTGTTTATTTTAGTGGTTTGCTACAGACGATCTTTTTTTTGTAAAAATGCTTTTTAAATCTACGTTTTCGTGCATGCTCATAAGAATATTAAACTTAAACATTTCAATTAAACGTGGATGTATGACAAAGGTAGTTGCATCGTATTAACTGCTTTTGAAATACTGTATAGTCTGTCCCATTTACATGGCTTATAGGTAAGGCTCTTAGATTTTTACCTTGTAAGTAAAAAAGATGGTTAAATCTTTGGCCTCGCCTTTGTGTAAGTTTGGTGCTTGTAACCTTAACATTCGTGCGTCCAGATATCGATCACCTCACCAGGATATTGTTCTTGTGTGGGAAACCGGATCAGGAAACTATTGACAAAATCATTAGCGAAGAGGTAAGGAATAAACTAGAGACTACACATCCGCCAATCGATAATTTAGCTAAAAGTTAAAATAGAAAAAACGTAACAATTGCAGCTTTATTGCCTGTTGATTCCTTATTAATTAGTTTATCATATTGACATTTTACTAAATTTAATTAACAATTTTAATACAGTATCATGAATGAATGGCATTGCCTGGAACAATGGAGGGAAATAGGTGTACCTATTTATTAATTTAAGACGTATAAGAATTTCCTGCATGATATAAAAATATTCAGGCGATATTGATATAAATACTAAGTACTGCTATTTTTACTCTAAAGCATTGTAAAATAGTTTAAAAAAAATAGAAAGGACAGATGAAAAGCCGCATATGCAGACAAACGACAGCTCTTAGTAGGTAAGAAAGAAATAAGTACTACCAGTAGTTGATCGGCTTTGATCTTGGAAGAAACGCCGATAATGTCTAGTCACGGCTAGATAAAACCGAAAACTGAACTTACTGAACCGTGCTCAAGAGTATTGTAATGTTGGCAATGGCGAGAACGCGCTTCTCGCGTCTCACCCCGCACGATTACCCTGCCTAGACGGCTTCGTTGAACTATGATTTAATAGACTGGTAATAGGGTCCTGAATTTTATACGATACCCTAAAAATACCTGTAAATATTTGGTAATTTAATGACATGTACTTACTACTCGTAATTTCGTGATCTGAACTGGTGCTAAATTGTCCGTCGTTACTTGTGAATGTTTGCTGTTCAAATTATTGTTATAGCTGTTTGTGATCGTGCGTGACTGATGTTGTACTATGCAGCGTTATATGTATGTTATTATACTGTGGATATAAACGGATACCTTATTGACAGGTTGAAGGCTTCAAATACATGAGAACCTGTTGCTCACCTACTCGTTTCATTTTGAGGCGTCTTTTTATGCCGACGTAGTATGGTACTTCCAATATAAATATAGGCACAGGATAATTAATTTGCTAATTATTATAGCGAGTGACGCAAAACACCGAGGTAATGTGCCTCAATAATCGCATTCTACTCATAATTAACTTTTACTATGAAGCCAAAATTACCTAAAAATTACCTAATAAATGAACCACAAAGAGACCTATGTAGGAGGATAGAAGGGTATAAAATAATAAGATTGAGCACTATGTGTCACTTGAAAGCTGTCCAACTGAGTGCAGGTGAAAATAGGGGGTTGCAAATCTCGATCATTTCACACATGATTTGACATCACATTTCACACATAATTTGACACCTTCTCACATGATTTTTGTACGGCTTTGCGGAATAATGGATTAGGAGAGGTAATGAAACTTAAAAATTGTACTTTTTTTAACCCCCGACCAAAAAAGGGGTGTTATAAGTTTGACGTCGATGTCTGTCTGTCTGTCTGTCTCTGTGTGTGTGTCTGTCTGTGGCACCGTAGAGCTCAAACGGATGGGCCGATTTCGATGCGGTTTTTTTATTTGAAAGTTATTATCCGTTCGGATGTTCTTAGCTATGTTCGGTTAATATCGATTCAAGATGGCCGCCTCCACAAAATGGCGGACAAAATATTTCTTCACAACCTACCTCAATATGGGCATCAAATGAAAGGGCTTGACTAGTAGAACACTATACACTATAACAAATTTTAAATCCAAGATGGCCGCCACCACAAAATGCCGAATTGTATTTTTTTTTTTCACAACTCCTTCTATATGGGTATCAAATGAAAGGGATTGGCTAGTATAATGTTGTACAGATAACAAATCCAAGGTAGTCGGGGGTTAATCAAAATTTTTAATTTTGTTCTTGTTATTGTTATTTAATATTTAATGTAATGGTATTTCAGGATAAATTTGGTCATTTGATTATGTACGGCACTGGTTCCTTGCAGTTTCAATACCTCTTCTAATCCATTATTCCGCAATGCCGTACAAAAATTATGTGACAAGGAGAAATGATCGAGATTTGCAACCCCCCTGTCTTCACCTGCACTCAGTTGGACAGCTTTCAAGTGACGACATAGTATTCCATCTTATTATTTTATACCCTTCTATCATCCTACATAGGTCTTCTGGTGTTTCATTTCACCCATTGTTCACGGGCCTGATGTAGTCTATATCAGATTAGGTGGAATTTCAAGCAGCTACTAGAGGTAATGTCACTTAATGTAAGAGTATATGCAAGCACACCATATCTTCTACAGTTTTGTAATATTTTTAAAGTCTTCCTCAGTGGCGGTCCAATGGTGGGCAGTAGCGTTTATTCCTTGTGCGTTGTACGCAGGCGCGGAACTACATACAATCGCTGCCGACGCTGAAGCGGCGCGACTTCCGCGAGGTGTTCCGCGGCGCTAACCCGCTGGCTATCAACCTGCTCGAGCTAATGCTCGAACTCGACTCCGACAAGTGAGTACTAAAGTAAAGCGTTGCACATCACAATCCGGAATACCATTATTCATACCTATTAACATTGTTAGTTCCAACCTTCCAATGTTGACTACCAAGAGGTCTGTCGCCGCAACAAATTGTTTAAGGCTTTGGTATTTTGGCTATCTCGTTCATAATTTCAAGCGATAATAAAAAGAGAGTAATAACAATGCCATAAGCGATTTTGTTAGGCGCTCGATGTACGGTTTCATTATATACGACACTGTAACTGATAATGCCACGATGAATAAAACTTCATGGTAGAATTTTAACTTTGAATTCGTGTTTAGATGTAAGCACAAATAAAATTAAATTTTACAAAACGTAAAAGGTCTCACAGTAAGGAACCTAAACACTTAAAATAACGTTAAAAAATTGAATGTGTCAATGACCCTACTAATCTAACACAAATACTCTGAATACCTACGCATATTTTTCTGACTTATTTGATTCTAAATTAAATACTCAATTAATCAAACATGTCAAATCACAAATCCCTCCTATCATCACACACATAGGTACATTGTATTGGATCAATACTTAACTTCTGAATGATGAGTGCGAGTTTTGTGTAAAACAATACGCCTTCTACTGCAAGAGCATTGTTTACGTAGTTTTGGACTAGATGGCGTTGGCATCTTTTAAAACGCACAAGCGTTACTAACATAATGTTTGATTACTCAATATTTTTTAGTTTATGCTCAAAATTGTAGATGGCGCTGTATAGGCTTAGAACACGCAAACGTTTCGTTTCTATAGTCATTGTACCTAAGTTAAGTTTGTTGAATAAATTGAGTAGCGCAAACAAATGGTGCCGAAACCCGGGAAGTGAAGTTAGTGTTGTGAATTATCAGTGAAGTGACTAAATTTGGATTACAGTGTAAAAGGACCTTGGTAACCGTGAGTAAAGTGAAAAAGACTTAGTTAAAATCTGTGAATCTTCAACTTGTAAAATTTTCAACGGTTCCAAACACTTAGAAAATTTCGAGATAAAATTCCATTAAGATAGACAATTTTACTGATTACGGGACTTAGAAAAATTCGAGTGATTTCTCCATTGACTTAGTTTATTCTATAGAACAGTGGACTTAGAAAATTTACGTTCAAGTTTCCATCGACTTTGAATATTTTACCCTATACGGGACTTGTAATATTTCAAAAAGTGCTCTTTATTAACATAGACGATTTTCATTACATCCAGGACTTAGAAAAATTTCGTTGTGTTTATTGATTATGTTGAATGCTTTATGAACATTGCATACATTGTGTAAATTATTTGTGTTTTGTGTACTTGTGAAATTTTGAACAGACATTAATTGTGATTTTACCTGGATACTAAAATGGAGTCTATAGCAAATCTCACTGCATCTCAAATAGATTTTTATGAAAGATTGGTCAAGTCGGAACGTAACTTTAGAAAGTCACCGAAGGAGAGAATTAAACCGTCATTGGTAGAAACCAGACTAGAATTTTTGGAAGAATTATGGAAAGATTTCAAAGCAGGTCATAAAGAAATTATGTCAAAAGCCTCCAAGGATCAGAGAAAGGAAGAAGAGTATTTTAAAACTGACATCTATGATCAGTTTCAAGAACAGTACTTATCATTTAAATCTATGTTGAAAGATATTTTTCCTTCTGTTGAGGCTCAACCTAAGAAGACCATCTCAAACTCGAACAAAACAGACTGTAATGATATTGTTAAACTACCACGGATTGAGTTACCTACTTTTAGTGGAAATTATAACGAATGGCAGACATTTTACGATATGTTTTCATCAGTGGTACATCGTAGCTCAAGCCTACCTCCAGTTCAGAAGCTTCATTATCTTAAAAGTTGTTTGACTGGAGAGCCAGAATTGTTGATACGGAACTTTGCTACGACTGACGAAAATTACATTGAGGCATGGGAACAACTGTTAAAGAGATACAACAACAAGAAGTACAACTGCAACAGCATTATGCAAATTTTATTCTCGCTGAAGCCTATACAGCTTGAATCTTCAGCTGCTTTTGAAAACTTATTGGATACCACATCTTCATGTTTGAAAAGTCTGAACAATATTGGCGTTAGTACTGAGACATGGGATGCAATTATCGTGCATATGGTTGTTTCTAAACTGGATCAAGAATCTCACAAACAATGGGAGTACCAAGTTAGTTTAATGCCTGAACTACCTACTTGGATGCAACTTACAGAATTTTTGGAATCAAGATTTAGAAGCTTAGAGATGATTGAAAGTAGTAAGACAACCAACAGAACATCACAAGTTGCAAGGCAGACTGTCAAGACAAAATCTTTTAATGCAACTTTAGAAGAAGTGAATAAGAATAATAGTTCTACTTGTCCATGCTGTAGTGGTTATCATCATATTTGTCATTGCAAGCAATTTGGAACCAAATCAGTTCAAGACAGATATCATTTTGTTCAGAGCAAACGACTTTGCTTCAACTGTCTTGGATCAACTCATTCAGTCAAGAATTGCAGACAAACCACTAGCTGTAGAAAATGTGGTCGACGACATCATACACTCTTACATGTCATCAAGGACCAAGAAGGCGCTATCTCCCCATCAAACACTGAAACACCAAATTTCAACTCCTCAAATACACACATAGTAGCGAATTTTTCAAAGAATGAACAACATCAAAGCTACAATGTTCTGCTGGCAACGGCATTAGTTAAGATAACTTCGAGGAGCAACAGCAAGCATAGTATTAGGGCATTATTAGACCAAGGCTCGCAAGCCTCTTTTGTAAGCGAATCAACTGTTCAATTGCTAGGGCTGAAACGCATACCAATCAGTGGTTGGGTGTCAGGCTTAGGGGACGGTCATACGAGAATCAAGCACATGGTTTTACTGAACGTGGAATCAAACTACAACCCTAATAATGTCATTCAAGTTAGAGCATACGTATTGAGGGCTCTGCCGTCAACCATCCCATGCACAGAGATACCATCTCCAATGTGGGTGGCCATTGAAGGGTTCAAGTTGGCAGATCCCAATTACAACACACCGGGCAAAATTGATATTTTGCTCGGAGCAGAAGTTTATGGCGAAATTCTACTCGATGGAGTCATGAAGCATCCTCAAAGACATTTATTAGCACAAAATACAATCTTTGGCTGGATCATATCAGGTAGAATTTCCCAAGAAGTACCATCACAACATGTGATTAGTTTACACATCCAAACCAGAGTTGACGACTTATTGAAGCAATTTTGGGAAGTAGAAAACGAACCTCCGTCCATCAAAAAGGTTATGACTAAGGAAGAGCAAAAGTGTGAAGAAATATACCAAAAAACAACAGTTAGAGCAGCAGATGGTAGATATGTTGTAAGATTGCCTTTTAATAGCGAAGATCCTGAGTGTCAGTATGGAAAACACAAGAATGTAGCTGAGAAAAGAATGAATTATTTAGAGAAAAAACTTGAGAAGAACCCAAAGCTATACGAAGATTATAGAAAAGTAATAGAAGAATACTCGGAACTTGGCCATATGAAACTGGTAGAAAAGAAGACATCGATAACCCAAAACCGTTTACCTTCCACACCACGCGGTAATACGAGAAGACAAACTTACAACTAAAGTGCGAATCGTGTTTGACGCTTCGTCAAAAGGACTCAACAACGTGGCCTTAAATGACAATCTTCTAGTAGGACCCAAACTTCAACAAGATCTGAGACATCTACTCATGCGATGGCGAACTCATAAGATTTGCATCATAGCTGATTTAGTTAAAATGTACCGCCAAGTACGAGTAGCTAGTGAAGATATTAATTACCAAAGGATTTTGTGGCGTGTCCACCAGAGCGAGGAACTACAGCATTTCAATCTCCTGACCTTAACTTTTGGGACGGCATGTGCGCCTTATCTAGCAGTTAAGACTTTACAAAGGTTAGCTGATGACGAACAAACCAAATACCCACTTGCTGCAGAAATTACGAAAAAGGATTACTATATGGATGATCTTATGGCAGGTTGTAACTCGGAGGGTGAAGCTATACAAATTTATGAAGAGATGAACAATTTGATGAATGCGGGAGGTTTCGAACTACAGAAGTGGAGCAGTAATAATAAAAAGCTGTTAGATTACATAGACAAAAACAAACATCGCAAAGGCAATTCTGTAGTGATACAACAAGATACAAAAGGGAAGGTACTAGGTATATGTTGGAACAAAGAATCAGACAATTTTGAATATTCAATAAATTTGCCGGAAGTCAAACGGAGATTTACTAAACGACAGGTATTATCAGATATAGCGAGATTGTATGACCCGATGGGGTGGATTTCGCCTGTTGTTATAGTCGCAAAATTGTTTATACAGAAGCTATGGAAAACTAAACTAGAGTGGGACGATGATTTAGATGACGATTTGTCAATGGAATGGACTAAATATAGAGCAGAACTTAATCAAATCAAGAATATTTGCATTCCGCGATGGCTTAATTTCTCACCGGGATGCAAAACAGAATTATATGCATTCGCAGATGCATCAACATCTGCGTATGCTGGTAGTGTATATCTTCGAGTGACAGACGAGAGTAATTGTGTCTCTGTTAACTTGCTGACAGCGAAGACAAAAGTTGCCCCCATCGAAAAAGAAATGTCAGTACCTCGTTTAGAATTGTCTGGAGCAGCATTAGCTGCAAAATTATTAACTGAAGTCGCGGAAGTTATGGGTATCCCTAAAGAAGATCGGTATGCTTGGACGGACTCCACGATTGTTTTAGCTTGGCTCAAAGGACCAGCTTGTAGATGGACTACGTTTGTCAGCAACAGAGTTTCGGAGATTTTGAATATGACAGATTACTTTCAATGGGGACATATAAGAACTCATATGAACCCAAGTGACTGTGCATCACGAGGCTTAAAACCAATTGAATTATCTGAACATTCTCTATGGTGGCACGGACCACCTTGGTTGAAGGAACCTGTTTTAAAGAAAGAAATAGTAGAAGTTGAAGATACACATGAAGAGGAAAAGATTAAAGTGTTATTTACCTTACAGCAACCGGATAAAACTGATAAGCCTTGGGAACGATTTTCATCGTTTACAAGAATGTTAAAAGTCTTATCGTATTGCCGGAGAGTTTTGAATTTAAAATTGCCAAAATCAGATCGAAAGAAAATGAAGAGTTACATCACAACAGAAGAAATGCATCAAACTTTAAAGATATGTATCAAGCAAGTTCAAGAGTTTGAGTTTGAAGATGAAATCAAACAACTACAGACAAAGGGAAGTGTTCCCAAAAAGAGTGTACTACATCCTCTTTGTCCTGTCTTTGATCAGGATGGGATTTTAAGGGTAGGTGGGCGCATTCATTTATCAGATGCCAGTTATGACAAAAGACATCCTATTATTATGCCTGGTAAAAATAATCTGACCCAGTTAATAATAGCAGATGCACATATCAAAACTATGCATGGTGGACCACAACTTATGTTAAATCACCTCAGAGGTACTTACTGGATCATAAGAGCTCGTGACTTAGTAAAAAAGTGTTACAGAGAATGTGTTACTTGTTTGAGAATGTCTCGAGTTAATAAGACACCATTTATGGGACAGATTCCAGCCGTAAGGTTGAGGCCAAGTAAACCTTTTAAATCTTGTGGCGTTGATTACGCAGGACCCATAAATGTGCGCTTTTCACCAGGAAGAGGTTCGAAATCTTATCGTGGTTACATAGCTTTATTTGTTTGTATGGTGACTCATGCATTGCATCTTGAAGTAGTATCTGATTTAACATCAAAGGGCTTTCTAGCAGCTTTCAAACGCATGACCGCAAGACGAGGTCACTGTCAAGATTTGTACAGTGACAACGGAACAAATTTCACTGGAGCAAGTAGAGAACTGCGTGAAATGTTCGATAGTGCCAAATCAAAGTTGCCTGATGAAATATCTCAACTTTTAACAATAGAGAATACTAATTGGCATTTTTTGCCACCCGCAGCGCCAAATTTCGGTGGATTATGGGAAGCTGGGGTGCGCTCCGTCAAGACTCACCTTAGAAAAGTAGTTGGCGAGTAGTCTCACATACGAAGAGCTTTCGACAGTATTGGCTCAAGTGGAAGCATGTGTTAATTCACGTCCGTTAACTATAGTTAGTGACGATCCAACCGACCCTTTGCCACTGACACCCGGTCACTTTTTGATAGGAGAACCGCTGTTGAATGTCGCGGATGATGAATGTGTAATAGTCAATCATTTAGACAGATGGAGATTAACATCAAAAATGGTTAAAGACTTTTGGAATCGATGGAGCATTGAATACTTAGTTATGTTAAATAAGCGATACAAATGGACTACTCAGCAGGATAATTTAAAGATTGATGATGTTGTTATTGTAAAAGATCAAAACTTACCACCTGCTAAGTGGCTCATCGGTAGAGTTGTTGATACCTATCCAGGAAAGGACAGTATAGTACGTGTAGCTCAGATTAAAACTTAAAACGGATTATTTAAGCGTCCAGTTAGCAAATTGGTAGTCCTACCCAGGAAAAATTAATTGTAAAGAAATTTATAAGTTGTCTTCTATTTAGTGCTAAGAGTATAGATTAAGAAACAAGTTCTTGGTGGGCGGAATGTTTACGTAGTTTTGGACTAGATGGCGTTGGCATCTTTTAAAACGCACAAGCGTTACTAACATAATGTTTGATTACTCAATATTTTTTAGTTTATGCTCAAAATTGTAGATGGCGCTGTATAGGCTTAGAACACGCAAACGTTTCGTTTCTATAGTCATTGTACCTAAGTTAAGTTTGTTGAATAAATTGAGTAGCGCAAACAAGCATATACACGACATTTCTATGAAGAAAGAACTCTGTGGAGAGGTGAGCACTTACCAATTCATTCTTTTGTTTATTATTAATAACTGTATCGCCGCTGGCGCTGTAAATTTCATCATGCCATGGTTACGCGCTCAGTAGAACGCGTATTTAGGCAAAACTCATACTCAGCATACTATACGTTGTAAAAAAAACGTTATCCTGGTCGTCTGTAGGCGTATAACCGCGGAGCAAGCGCTGGCGCACGAGTACCTCGCCCAGTACGCGGACCCGACCGACGAGCCGGTATCGGCGCCCTACGACCAGAGCTTCGAGGACATGGAGCTGCCCGTCGACAAGTGGAAAGGTAACTGCCGAACAAACTAATCTGAATCTAATGCTGAAAAAATTTAGTATCTACCCAATGAGTCCCCACTGCTGGGTCACGGGACACAACCTAACTAAATCCGGGGGTCCGGATACCGCAAATTTTTTAATGATGTCCAGAAATTAATATCTGGTCATAATTAAGTGCTGTCTTTTTGTTTCAATAAAATTCTATTCGGCCCGAGGTTCGACTTCTCCACGGTCCGCAAACGGACCACCTGTTGCTGACCGCTGGTTTAGACCGAGACTCCACCAAAGCGGAGATCTGCGAGCAGAGACGAGATGTTTTTTTAACAACCAATAGATTTTCGTCTCTTGATCTCGTCTCCGGTCAGCTCCAGTGGAGACCACTAAGTGGAGATGTATTATATTTGTATGGCGCGCGATCAAAGCGGAGATGTGAGCTGTGCCTCGCCGACGCGCCGCGTAAGGCACAGCTTCGGTGGAGTCACCCGAACTAAAAACGTCTCTTCTCGTCTCTGCTTCAGACATGTCCGCTTTGGTGGAGTCTCAGCCTTAGACAATATAAACAACAAAGCTGCATGTTGACAGCGGCATTCACTTTACTACAAAATCTTTCAAATGTATTGAATACATACATATTGAAAAATTGGGGTACATCCACCACGCTGGCCTAGTTACTCGTTGGCAGACTTCACTTGCCTTTGAGAAGATAAATCTTCTGCGACAAGCAGGTTTCCTTGCGATGTTTCCTTCACCGTTTTTAAGTTAGGGGCATTATGCACATGACTTTGAAAATACAGTGGTGATTAATGATCGTTTAGCATAGGCAGCATTTTATGTTCCCAGTTCCCATTGTTGGGATTTGGAGCCTTCTCTGACAAGGAGAGAGTCGAGGCCCACCCACCATGCTAGCCAGGGATTGATTAATGTATCAGTTCAGTTCTGTACTGTATCAGTTCTTACCTACCGTCCACCTCCTGAGACCACCTGGATGAACCGTGGAAAGTTTCTTTTACAACAGCCCACCTCTCAGATAAAACTAGATAGCCCCTAACTTGATATTGGTGACGGTACACCTAAGAAATATGTACCGGTCCGATTATGATCTATCACTGAGATGTGACTCTTGGTGGGCTTCCTTGGTGGGCGCCAGAAGCTCTGCGTTTAGCCCTGAGCGTCGCTTTTCCGTACTCGGCCTGCCCTCGCATGGTTCACCCAGGCGGACAAAGGTGAGTCATTGTAATAAAAAACTTTCCACGGTTCACCCAGGTGGTCTCAGGAGGTGAACGGTAGGGAAATATCCTACTGTATGTATATCATGGAGCACCTATCCCCGAGAGTAACAATTTGGCTATAATTGTGCGATTTCAAGTTCGCCCGTGCGCGCTAGCTCTAATTGGTTGTGCCGCTCGTGACTCTGTACCTATACGATGGGATGGGATACTGCATTAAACCAATAAGCAACAAACGTACTTTGTGTTGAAGTCCTAGCCATAGTTAACAGATAAATGGGTAATTTCCACAAACATTGTGTGTGAAGTTCATTACACTATCATAAATGAAACTAAACTAAAAGTTGGATTACATTTAAGTACATTTTGCAGTAAAGTAATTATTACTAAAGTAAATAAGTCTCGTTTCCACTTTCTTTTTGTAAAGGAAGATCTCATTGGCCTATATTTGTATTTTTTTGTGATGTCATATTAATTAGAATATTAATGTATTATTAATTTGTGAAATTAAAATTACGTAATCTTGTATTTCAGAGCTCATTTGGAAAGAGACGGTGGAATTCAAACCTCACCCACAGCACATGAACACGGTGGTAGAAGTAAACCCTTCGTAATGTGGAAACCGTTAAACGGACTGGTAGGGTTTGTATCACGAGGCAACACCTCATTACCGTAGCTTAGTAATAAGGCCAGTGTAATATCCTAGAAGAATATCTTTGTTTAACTTTACCTGACAATTTTATAATATAAACAAACATGGCGGCGATTTACCAATCGCAATCTATAATTCTGCTTTCTTATTACATTAATGACCTAAACATGAGACGTGATTGGTCGTTCCGGTGATCCATCAGTTGCTACTCTATTCTTAGGTTCTTTTCTTGTCGTTTTTAAAATCAAGTGCAATAAAGAGTTAATCTGGTTAATTGGTTGATATTTTTAAATGTCAGGTAATGGTGAATAAATAGACTTTAATAATAAGTTACAAACAGCCATTAGGGATTTAGGTTTTTGAACAAATTCATCATTCAGTTTACTCGATTATAAATCGGATTTAAAAATACAGGGTTATGTAGAAAAAATGTCTAAAGCGGAAAAATATAGGTTTATTCATAATAATCTTGGAGAATTTGTATTTATTCCGATGTTACGATACATTAGCTCTTGAAAATAGTAGGTCCATTCTCAAGTAATGATCTTATAAACAAACATCTTGCATCTTTTAAAAGACGAAATCTTAACGGTTGTTTTGTATATAATACAAAATTAATTTCCATAAAATGCGTTTAAAACGCGTCTCTTTCGGCTTATTACCTTTTCTATGTAAATGAAATTTCTATGTAAATGAAATTCTATACATATGAAATGAAGGCTTTTAAAAAAAGTGAAATAGTTATAAAAGTTTCGATAGTTTTTAATGGCAAAACATGATGTGGGTCTCAAACAATGTTTGGATTTTTCCCCGTAAAGATGTGCTTGGCTTTGTACAATCCTATGTATTGAACACAATAAAACAAACTTTTTTTTTAAATACTTACAGAATGTGGTGATATTTGTTTAAAAGCCTAAATTTGTTAAGAGGTGAGATAGTCCTCTAGAAATCAGTTCACATCACTGTGAACTGTAATTCTTATGTGTTAAAGCTCAATGTAGTTTTGTATAGTGACTTTCGTACTCATGTACACAGTTAAAATACATTGTATCAGGAAACGAATATAAATTTTGGTAAAATGTAAACTCATAATATTTTTTTGTAAATTGGTTGTTGTCTACTTTGTGTAGACTGAATATAATATACAAATAATAAATGCTGTTGTAAAACTATTTTATCTACTTATGAATTTTATTATCAATATAGGTTGTGATGTATCCAGTTTATTATGGTACTCAACTGGAGGACGACTGCCTGTGGAGTATTTTGTCATTATCATATTACAATTATAAAATACTTTTAGAAGAGTTCCAAGAACGCCGAACGAAGTACACATATTATGTTAATAAATTTCAGCAACGCGGTTATTTGGCTTGCTTTGGCTTATATAATAATGAAATATAATATATTGTAATTTATATACATACATATATTTCATTACTACCTTATTCGAGCTTTGGGTGGAGAATAAATTTTGGTTTAGGCAGCTGTAATATTCAATGTTTTTGGATAGGCTAATCATAATGTGTATAATCCAAACTTTGGTGTATTCAAGTCATGAGTGTATCGGGTTTTTCTAGGTAAATACGCCGCATCGTAGACTAACATCAGACGAGATGGCGTTCCAGAGCAAACCTATTATCAAAAAAAAAAACATTAAACACCGTTTGCAATTAATAAAAGCTCAAGCGAATTTGGAAAGAAGAAAATATGATTTAATTTTAATGTTGCAAAGATTAACGGTGTAATTGTAAAAAAATTAGTGTCCGACCGAAAGTTCGGTTTCGGTTTCGGTTTCGGCCGAGTTTCGGCCAAAAATCAAGTTTCGGCCACAGTTTCAGTTTCGGCCAAAATCGGCCGAAACTTTTGCCGAAACCGAAACTTAACAAGTTCAAGCACGTTCACGATCGCCTAACTTTGTTTTCCGCGGCAACGCTTTGACGGACGCTGTCGGCCCTTTTCGGGAATTATCGTGCACCGTTTGGACAGTTCTGTAGAAACCAGCGATACCAACCGTACGAGGTTCCTCGTACAAATACGAGATTTGTAGTTTTTCGTACGAGGTACGAGGACACTATTAATTAACCTCGTACAAATAAGTACGAGATTATAATATTGCTATTATACAAGAACAATTAAAAATTTTGACTAACCCCCGACTACCTTAGATTTGTTATCTGTACAACATTCTACTGGTCAAGCCCTTTCATTTGATACCCATATTCAGGGAGTTGTGAAAAAATAAATGTATTTCGCCATTTTGTGGAAGCGGCCATCTTGAATTTGATTTTTTATAGCGCAATGTATTCTACTAGTCAAGCCCTTTCGTTTGATACCCATATTGAAGAAGTAGTGAAAAAAAAATATAATTCACCATTTTGTGGTGGCGGCCATCTTGAATTAGATTTTTTTATAGTATACAGTATTTTACTAGTCAAGTCCTTTCATTTGATACCCATATTGAGATAGGTTGTGAAGAAATATTTTGTCCGCCATTTTGTGGAGGTGGCCATCTTGAATCCATATTAACCAAACATAGCTAAGAACACCCACACGGATATTAACTTTCAAATAAAAAATACCGCATCGAAATCGGTCCATCCGTTTGAGCTCTACGGTGCCACAGACAGACAGACATCGACGTCAAACTTATAACACCCCTTTTTTTGGTCGGGGGGTTAAAAATAGTGAAAGCTAGAGCCATCTATCAGAACTTGTAAGGACTTACAAGACTTCTTACTGATTTCGTATCTATCCTATTATGATATGTATTGTGTTTTCCATTTTATGCCCTAAATAGGACAAAATAATAGGTAAAATGCACCAAATTTCAGTATTTTAATAAATTACATACTTGACCACGTGAGTTTCGGTTTCGGTTTCGGTTTCGGCCGAAACTGAAGCCACGGCCGAACATTCGGTTTCGGTTTCGGTTTCGGCCGGAAAATCAGTTTCGGTCGGACACTATAAAAAATGTAGCTTTGTTAATGTATCCAAATTAAAACTAATAACCATAATAATAGTAACCAGAGATAGTTAGATGAGAAGTAGTAACCACCATAGAAACCTAGGCAAATACCTTGACTTTTCAAGTCAATGTTAGTTCAAGTTAAATGGTTAAATTCATGTACCTAGCAAGTATTAAATGTATTGCTTATTGTCACTTAAAAGTTCATCTTAATGTGGTTCTAGTGAACTGATTTTATGTAATTAATTGGTTACCATCATTTGTTTAGTCATACGTATGTCGTCTTTTAGAGCTAATAATTATTATAGACACCACATAAAAAATATTGCTAAATGTTATTAATGCTTGCCTTGACTAGCGTTCGACGCAAACATGCACTAATATTAGTGAAATCGGCTTAATAAATGTAATTATGCTGGTGCTAACAAATTTATTTTGCTAGAATATTCGTTGATTTAAATAGATTTATAAGACATTACAATATGATTTATTTGGAGCAATTTTGAAATTAATTAATAATGTACAAGTGCCAGGTACTGGCGCTAACGAAAACAAAAGAGGTGCGCTACTCAGTATAATATTTTTTTAATAACATAATATGGCTGTTCCATTTATGTTTGCTTGAAAGAGTAGTTTTATCGTCGACTTCTATATTGACACCATAGTAAAAATAGATCATATTATTAAGAGAAACTAAAATTGTGTTCCAGCACCTATCCGATCACCAATATAGTACTAATTAAAACAGAATTTGTAGGTAATTTTCTATTTTGTCAACCACCATACGCAACAGATTACAAAATAAATATGCTCAGTTTTTTTTCATTAGTTTATAATAATTTTTATTTGAGTATTCCCATCAAACTCCACTGTTGTGGCTCGTATTTAGCCGCTATGTGTTTTGAGATATTGACCAGCATTTTATATTATTGGGATAAGGTCATTAATATATGCGATTTTAAACTAGGAGATAACGTTACAATTCTAAATTCTGGCAATATAATCAAAAGTACCTAATCAAAATTGTACAACCTATCCACTGACACTTCTCAAGTAGTCTAAATGTCTGTGCCTTAGCTCAATAACTGTTGTTTTCAAGACCGGTTATTTCCTATTTACTGAAATGGCTTCCCAGTAGACCTAACATTTCACCAAAGTGTGACAAAATTAATCAGTTCAAATATTGATACTTGATAACAAGCCCATAAAATCAATATTGAATCATGTAATTAAATAAAATAGAATAACTAGGACCATCCATATAAGAAATGTGTTTATTTGTATTACATAAAATACCATAATAATATAATACACCCCAAATGTTTTTAAAGATTTGTAAGTACACATTATTTGCTAAGATTTAAGAATAAAAAAATATTTTATGAATAAATTGCGTTTTTAATTATGTATTTATATTCATTTATCTCACTTTCGCATTTCAACATGTCTAAGTTAGACTATTTGAAAAATTATGTGTATTTGATAGAGTAATGATAAAATTGTCAGAGTAACTGTTTTATGCAAATGTAGTATCTTTTCATGCATCTTCAAACAGCTTAAAATTGTTGACTTAACTTCGTTGTAAACTTTTTACGCTTAGTAAACCAGGTGTTAAAAATTGCTTATCTTATGCTGTACCTACTGAAATAATTACTTAAACTTAAAATGCAACTTGACCACAGTTTCGTATATATTTTATGTGGTTTCTATGCGTCAACACGCTCGGCAAATATCTGAATGACCAATGATTATGAGTCATTTCAATTGAAGATATCGATGGCTAACGGCCGAAATGGGATAAGCGCCATTTTTTGAGGTATGGACTTATATATATGGTTAGAATCGCCGTTTTTTTCTGCGTCGTTTGGTCTGGGTTACATGCTTCTAAGTGAAACTTTTTGTCGTTTAGGCAGTAGTAAAAACAGGAGACGAAGCCACTGTTTTTTGTTATAAGCGACACATTTTTTTTGTGAATTTTAATTTTGGTTGTTGATCGATAAATATTTTAAAATTTAAGCTTTTTATCCCTGCTGTAAACTTTTGTAATTTAAACGTTAACCTTTTTTAGCTGGATAGAAATATTTAGAAACATGCTTTTAAGTAAATAGGCCATAAAGAATTATTTGTAGAATTCCATTTAGTCTTTTATGCCTATTATTTTATGAACCATATTTGTCGGTTATGTAGTTAGGCCACATTAATTAGATTTTATTTTGGTGTTTAATATTTATTTCGTTGTTGATAACTAGATAGCAAAATGGCGGTTACTACATTTTGCCCCCTTTGAATACTTAGTAATGTATTGTCGCTTAGTCTTTTTTTGCTACCGATACTTAAAACAGTTTTGGTGCTTAGATAAAAAAGCAAAATGAAAAGTTATCCTTATAACAATTGATTTTAAGTGGAAATGTCGTTTTCGCAATCAAAAAGAGTTGAAAACGTCGGTTGCCTGTATCGTTCTCTTGAAGGTTTGGGTTCAAACGCCAACACGCCGAGCTTCAGTAGCCTGAACACAAACAAAACACAACAAAAAAACTGAATGCTATAAGTAACCGTTTTTTTAAAGCTCGCCAAAATATTCATAAAAATGACCCCTAGCACTTTATGTGCTAATTTTGTTCTCCAAAAGGTATTGAATACTCCATATGGAGACAGTATGCTATTATTTTAGTCACGTAAATTAGCTGTAATAATTTTTGTGTGTACGAAAATGGTACTCGTAGTAGCAATAAACATGAATTGCTTCTGTTGGAATGATTCTAATGGTAAGAGAGGTGCTAACGTAATTTCAACAATACTTCATAAATACATACGCATGGTTGATGAACGTGGCTCGGTAAAATATTTGTTGCTTTACCTACTCCGATTGTTGCCCTCGCCAAAATAGATATAGGATAGTCATGGCAATGCTACATTCAACATTGCAAACATGCAATAACATTGAAACTATACAGATCAACTTCTTACTGACCGGTCATACATACATGCCTGTTGATTATGTACATGCCGTTATAGAAAGAAACATAAAAAATAGCATTATTTACGCACCTTCACAATAGTACACAATATTTACAACAGCAAGACAAGATCCAGAACCGTATAAAGTGGATTTTTTACAGTTTAAAGACTAAAGTAGATGGGATTCAATCAGCGAAAAATATTTCAAAGGGAATCTAACTGGTAAAATAAGTAAGATGCGCGTTGTTACATATTAGAAAAAGAGAGATGACGTAAGTTTTGTTAAAATCTCGATGAATGACGATGCCGAATCCTTTTGCGTGGAAGTTCAAACAAAAATTAAGATGACTCCACCAGCATGTTATAAGTCTCAAATTCCTTTATCAAAGGTAAAACATGATGATTTACTTAAACTTTGTAGAGATAACGTGATTCCTCATTTTCTTCAAAATTAATAAAACAGGCTTATAAGTTCTAACAATGTAAAGGACTCCTTGACTTCCTTAGTCAGATATCGAAGATGTTGACATAGAATGAGTAAGAGAGAAGGTTTATGTTACTTCATATACTGCGGTATGTTTATTGCATAAGTCAAAGACTTGAGAGCTTTTTGACATGGCTAGTGTACTTGTTATTTTATATTATAACCTTTGATTATTTTTAAGCGGTGTTCTTTTTTGTGATTTTGTAAGCTAGATTTTACTATTTTAGCAATATCGGAAATGATTTTTCCGAGAATTTTTCGTTTTTCGTTTCATAATTATTATTATAGACTTGGACTTGTGACGCCCGAGTCTCGGGATCTACTCGGGTTTTCTCTCTCTGCCACACGATGGACCCGGCACCCGCACGGTGAATCCATGGAATGCTAAGAAAATCATCTCATTTAAGGTAATTTGATCTCGGGTACGTACTGATAATTTAGAATCGTTATTAAAAATTCTCTAAATAAGTAAAAAGAATGTGATATTTAACATTACAAATTTCCAAGTGCGCTAACTGTAATTACATATTTTTTGATGTTGATCTTTATTGCTCATGTAAGTCTAGATTTTACTATTGATAAAACATTGACCTCTATATTATTTTTAAGTTAACTTGATCTCAGATACTTTATACTAAAACTGTTATTAATGTTGTTAATGCGAGCAATTGTTATTAATAAGTAGGTACATGTCACTTAAAATTTGAAACGATTATATTCTATATGTTTCTAACATTTAAAAAACGGTGTCGGTGTAGTAATGTGCTTATAAAAAGTTGGCTGCTATAAATTAAAATAAGTATGTAAGAATAAAATCATTTTTTTTACAAACACCATATGAATATATTTCTAGTTTAAATATACTTTCTAACTTTCACCACACAACATTTTCTTGACCAAAGCCATAATAAAATATATTTTAATTTTCAATAGCGTGAACATCTTGGCAACAAGTACAAAATTAAAATTTTGATCGCGGATTTGGAATTTCTGTAACTTGAAAAAATAAATATAATTCGCAATTTTGTTGTGGCGGCCATTTTGGTTTAAAATGTATCATAGTGTTACGACTAATCAAGCCCTGATATTTGATACCCATATTGAGAGAAGTTGTGAAAAAATATTTTGTCAGCCATTATGTGGAGTCGGCCATCTTGGATCGATATTAACCAAACATAACTTAGAACGACCGCACGGTAATTGACCTTCAAATAAAAAAAGCTGCTTGAGCTCTACTTTGCCACAGGCAAACACACACAGACAGACATCGACGTCAAACTTATATAACGTTTTTGGTTGGGGGTTAAAAATAATAAATAACAGTAGGTAGTTAGCTAACTCATAACTAATTGAATTAAAATACTTCAAACTTTTTGTGATGGCGGCCATCTTGGATTTGAAATTGTTTGTAGCGTAGTACCTACTAGTCAAGCTCTCATTTGACAGATTTAGATAGTTTTGCAAAAATATGGAATCTGCCATTTTGTAGCGGCGGCTATCTTCTATCTAATCTCCAAATAATCCTCAAAAAAAAAACAAATCTCGGTTGTGAAAAAAATATAACGGTTGATATTATTTGTTTATACCAAATTGTTAATTTAATATATATACATTGAAATTATTGATAAAAAAATCTCTGTTCATCCATCGAATAGGGCCAATAATGGTTTTTGACAAAGAGGCTTTGAGACTTACCTCTATACGTCTTCAGATAAACTGATGAGATATTAATATCTATTTATTGCGTTCAGTGTTTTATGCTAGGCGTTGTCAGCTAGTGAAACTTTCAGGACAAAGGCTTGTATTACATAGCAAAAAAAAATGGTCATAGGTAGTCATGATTTATTAAATACCCGTAATTACAAAGCCTTATAATACACACTATGCCTAAGTACGAAAATATTACGTAGTTCGAATAATTGTGTCTATTTACAAAACAAAAACTTCATCAGAATCCATTATTCTATACAGAAATAATAAAATCAGCATACTGCAATTTAATGTAATTGTTATGTTGAAAATGTATAAATTATACAGTAAAATAGAAAGACTTAAGTAGATATACATTATTATACATAATAATGCCAGCCATATCATTATCATTTTTATCACTATGATGACCAATGACCATACTATATTTAAACACTCAGTCAAGTTCTCTTCACTTTTACCAGGCGTAAAAGATAAACAAAAATGGTAAAATAATTTCAGTATTAAAATTTACGTGGTTTTTACACATATTTAATTGGGTAAAGGAGTAAGTTACGTGGAATAAGGTCGGTCAATCCGACTCGAGTTTCGGCCGCATCCGACGGCCTTTGCCTTTTCTGGCGGCGCGGCGGCCAAACGGGAATCCATGACGCGCGTGCACTCTGCTTGAAAAAGGCCGCCGGGCGCGGCCGAAACTTGAGTCGAATTGCCTGACCTTATTACACGTGTGTTAGTTTACTCGTTTACCCAATTAAATATGTACAATAAATTGTTGCCGTTAACGGCAGAAACATTTTCAAAATTCAAACGTCGAAATACGTTTCCCGGTTGGTCGGCCGATACCATGTTGCTTATGTTTCATACTAGGCAAATGTGAATACTATAGAAAATATAATATATATATAAAAAGCGAGCGAACACACCAAGTACAATAAATGTATTTACCTGAATATTTCCCTGTACTGAGAAATTTCTTCAAGAAACAATATGGCTAGAGTCACTTCATTTATTCACATATACCAAAGAAACCAAAATCAAGTATTTCACAAAATACTATTCACGAAAATAATGTACAAACAAGTCAAACTACTTACTCTTCATACATTTTAAATATTTATTTTGTATATTTATACAAATGGCAAAATGTCAACCCAGTGGTTTCTCATTGCTGGTTTCTTTGGACATTACTGTTACTGCTATTCTAACCAGATCCTATCACATTGATTATAAACAAATCGTATCACAATAATCGTCTCAGTCACTGTAGTCCGATACATGAGTTCTGGACAAAGAGTAAGGTTTGTTGAGAGTGAATCGGAGAGGAATGTCGTCGTCGGAGGTGGAGGCGCGCGGGGCGCGCGGCCGCGGCGTGGTCCTCACGGGGCTCACCTTGCTCTTGGGCCGGATGGTGGAGCAGGCCACGGTGTGGTCGCTCGAGTCGGAGCTGGCGCTCGTGTCTCTCTTCATCACCTTTACGACGCTTTTCAGTCTTTTGTTGTCGCGGTTGGCGCGGCGCGAGGCGCGGGTCCGGGCCGCGGGCTCGGCGGTGCCGGCGGCCTCGCGCGCCGCCGACTCGGTGCTACGTTTCCTCTTGGATCCGGGCTGCTCGAGGCTCGCTGCGGTGCTCTTTCTTCGCCTCGACGTGTCCACGAGTCCGCTCGGGCCGGCCGCGCCTGGCGCTGACTCTCCGCTGCGTCTCCTGGAGTCGGGGCCGGAGTCCGGACGATCGGCCGCGGCCGCACTCCTCTTCTTCTTCACGCCGTCGTCGATTCGGCTCGGACCGGCCTCGTCGAGCCCCGGTTCGGAACTTCTTTTCCTTCTCGACGTGTCCCCGAGGCCGTCGGGCTCGGCGGAGTCGTCCGGCTTCGATGCGGCCTCGGGCGCCACGGCCGGCGCCGACGTTCCCACTTTTGAGCATTTCACATCTTTCCCATTCCTAGATTTGCCTTTGATTGTCTTTTGGCCGTCTGGTTTTTTAAACTCCATGGCGCGGCGAAAGTCCGGACGTTCGGTCCGAACCCGGCCGCGACCGTTGCGCGTATATTTCTTCTTGAGTTTCTTCGTCGCTCGTTTCCTATGCGACGACGAACTCGCGGAGGAGGAGGACGAGGAAGAGGATGAGGAGGAAGAAGAAGAGGAGGCGGAGGAGCTAGATAAGGAGCCGTAGGTGGCGTCCGCCGAGTCGTAATCCTCGTCGTCCGTGGAGGTCGGGCCCGGCGCGTGGCGTAAGCGGCGGCGACGGCGCTGGCCGCGCGGGGGAGGGCGCGCGCTCCGCTTGCCGCTCGACGGGCCGGCGCGCGCTAGCGACAGCTTGAACTGCACGAGCGCTTCGGCGGCCGGCGCGGGGGCGGCGGGCCCGGGCGCATCGGTCGGCGCGGGCGGCGCCTCGTCCGACTCCTGCACGAGCACATCGCTGTCGGAGGCGATCAGGTCGACGAGCTCGGGGGTGCGCTGGTGCGGCGGCTTGATGTAGCCGACCACCATCACCTCGGAGTCCGAGTCGGAGTCGGAGTGCGAGATGGTCTCGATGGGGACAACGGCGGGCTGCGGGTAGGCGGCGGCGGCGGCGGGCGCGGGCGCGGCGCGGCTGGGCCCGGGCGCGGCGGGCGCGGCGTGCGAGCTGGATACCACGACGATGTCGGAGTCGCGCGAGTCGGAGTCTGAGCTGGAGAGCACCTCGCTGATGAGCGGCGCGCCGACGTCGACGCCGGGCGGCTCGGTGCGGTACTGCACGTGGCGGTCGTAGCCGGTGAGGTCGTAGGGTGTGGACGCGAAGCACTGGAACTCGTGCAGGAAGTGGTCGGTGCGGTCGCCCAGGTAGCTGCGCATCTCGGCGCGGAACGCCTCGGACAGGATGGGGTGGCGCGGCACGAGCTCGACCACGCGCCCGAGCACGTACGACACGTGCCCGGTGTTCTCGTTCAGCAGGTAGAACAGCTCGCGCGTCAGCCACGGCACCAGCCGGTGCACCTGCGAGTCGTTGTACCTGGAATTCACATTTCTGTGTCCGGTGAAAACTGTTACAACTTCAAAATGTATACTTTGTTTATTAAGATTACTTTCAATAATTTTATAGAACACTTAATGTTAAATACAAGTTGAATTGCTTCTCTTTACAATTATAGAATTTTGTAACATTTCATTAGAAAATCAGGAAAATGCTGGAAAGAAAAAAAAAAGTCAAAAAAAGTTTCTACGTTTTGTTGATTTCAAATCTTAAGTTCTGAGTTTGAGTATGATGAGGTCTGCTTCCATCATATTTTGGCTGCTCAGGTTAGAAGAGAGGTGGCTGATCTCAGCTTCATGCACAATATCCTGTGTAGTCGGATAGATTGCCCGACTCTGTTGTCTCAGATAGATCTCATAACTCGCTCAGTTCCGCCCCGCGGAGACACAGTCTTCAGCTGTAATTCATCTACTTCTTATTCGCATTATTCAAAACTTTAATGTTATTTATTTATTCTAAAGGCAATTTGTGGGCGGTTCTTTGATATAACCAAGGACATATACGAAAAGAGTAAGAATTTGTTATAAAAAAAAACGCAGGTTTAAAGCTAAACGTTTTATTGATGTAAAACATTAATTTGATTAATTTTTGTTTAATTCTATATTTACTTTTTTTGTGTTTCGTGGTATAAAACGTCCATAACTTCGGCCGATATATCGTTTATCGGACTTCGTAGTAGACCTGCAGGTTTCGACGTCGATTGAGCCTTTGGTCAACGCTTTCTGTGGTTTCCAAGGCTGTAAATTGGTTCTCCAGTTTTGAATATTTCAGACCCAACAACAGACGGAGTGTTGACTTCATCAAGCGAACGCGTTCGAGCTTATCTATACTAATATTATAAAGAGGAAAGATTTGAATAAACTCAAAAAACTACTGGACCGATTTCAAAAATTCTTTTACCAATAGAAAGCTACATTATCACTGAGTAACATAGGCTATGTTTATTACGAAAAAAAATGAGATATCCATGGAATTTTTTGCTAAAACCAACGCAAGGTATAAAAACAACAGTCATAAAATGGCTTTCATCGCATACGCTGCGGAAAGCACTAATGATAGACCAAAACAATGTTCTACAATATTATAGAGCGTATTAAAATCTACAAAAAACCTCGCGAGACCATATGTCTAACTACAGTAATTACGTCGCTACAGCTACTTTTTTACATTTTAAAAGTAGGTAAAAAATGCCTATCAAATTCAGACCATGTTACGAGGGTCAAACTGAAATTTCTTAGAAAATCAAAAACTGATTACATTAGCCAGTTATTAGTTTTATTATATCTATTCAAAATATTGTCCATTCACGTCAATACATCGCTGCATGCGATGGAACCACTGGGAAAAGCACTTTGCCCACTCGTCCTTAGGGGTCTCTTCAATGGCATCGCGATACGCAGCCACCGCTTCTTCAGCATTCATAAACCGCTTTCCTTTAAGTATTTCTTTAATTTTTGAAAATAAATAAAAATCACAAGGCGCGAGGTCGGGGCTATACGGCGGGTGACCCAGTAATTCAACGTTTGATGTCGCCAAATAGTCGATCGTTCGCTTGGCGGTGTGCGATGAGGCGTTGTCGTGGTGAAGGAGGATCCTACTGCGAGGTCGTTTCTCTCGAACTTTTTCCAAGACAAGTGGCAAACAATTGGTAGTGTACCATTCTGCAGAAACTGTTTTTGATCCTCTAACACAATTGTTGTGAAATGATGACCTATCCTTCCAAAGAACGAGGCCACCATTTTTTTTCCCCGCACTTCGATCTCTCTTCACTTTAGTTGGCAACTCCTCGAAAGGAAACACCCACTGAGCAGATTGTCTTTTGGTTTCAGGATCATAACAGTAAATCCAGCTTTCGTCACCTGTTAGTATGTCGAACACAGCATTTGAGTCACCTCCGTTAAATCTTTCAATCATTTTACGGCACCAATCCACACGATGGAGTTTTTGAGCCTCAGTCAAATTATGAGGTATCCACCGGGCGCAAAGCTTCCTGACCGCTAAATGTTCGTGTAGGATTTTGTGCACTTGACTCATACCGATGCCTAAGCTTGTCCGAATCTGCTGATAGGTCACTCTTTTGTCAGTCTCTATCATACGCCGCACAACACAGATGTTATCTTCAGTCGTCGCCGTAGAAGGCCGTCCCTCACGTAAATCATCAGTGAGATTAGTGCAACCACGTTTAAACTCATTAAACCAGTTGTAAACAGTCGCACGAGATGGGGCTTCATCGTGAAAGGCCAATCGTAGTCTATGATAACTTTCTTGTTGACTTAAATGACATCGAAAGTCATAAAAAAGCATTGCACGAAAATTTTCTCGTGTTAAATTCATGTTGACGTGACACAGACAATTTTCAATTTGCCGCCAAATCGTAAAACAAATGACAAATGAATGAAGTATATACTCAGTAATATTGGCAAAGAGTTCTATTTTCAAATTATAGAATTATTTTTTTATTATATTGTTTATAAGTGGCCAGTTCTAAGAACTTTCAGTTTGACCCTCGTATCAACACATTTGTATTAATTCTTATCCAAATAAATTATTTCTTATTCAAGACTCTTTTAATACCTATTGATTACTTTTTGAATTATTGAAGTGGGACATTCCATTCAAAAGATATAACGAAATCAAAAATATCAATCCTATCAAAATGCGGCGTAACACCGATAGAGGGGACACCGAGTCACGGGGGAGAGGTGTTCGCAGCTATGAAATAGGTAAGTACGAGTAGCCGCGCGCGCGTCTACTGATTCGCGTGGTCGCCTCGCTACGCAGGTAGTGGACGCAAATGATACTAAATATTAAACATTTTTTCGTAACACTTTTTATGTTCCTATCAAAATGCTCTTTTCAGAACTACTTTTGTATAAGTTTATTCTACCTTTACTGTTATTGTTCAAGTTTTCTCGCACTTTCTACACAGTATTACATAAAATTTATTCCATTTCTGTTTCCTCACGATGTTTTCTTTCACCGTTTTAAATTGGAGGCATTACGGATATGACTTCGAAAAAACAGTGATGCGCGTGTAATTTGAGCTGGGGGATAGGATACGATATAGGTAATTCCCAAAGGTCCCCTTTATCCTACTTACTAAATTAGAATAAAACGAGCATTAAGGTGAGCATACTACGATGATGAGACGATCAGAAATCTAGCTGTGTCAATAGATTCAATAAGCAGCCCACTAAATATTCCTACTACTGGGACTCGGGGCCCTCTCTCGCAAGGAGAGAGTCAAGTCCATAATCCACCACGCTGGCCCAGTGCGGGTTGGTGGATGACACATGACCTCAAAAGATTCTAAGTACATGGCGATTTCTTCACGATGTTTTCCTTCGCCGTTTTAAGTTTTGCGGTATTACGCATATTACTCCGAAAAGACAGTGGTGCCTGGTGCATGTGGGATTTAAAACCGGGGCTCCAGATCGGCCGCCGCCGTTCTCCCGACTAGACCAGCCGTAACTATTTAGTACGTATTTAGAACTAATAGACTTTAGTAGTTACATAAAACATTGCACAACCATAAACTACGTCGTAGGTGGCATTAGTAGATTTTTAACACTAAATTACAACCATTAAATATTTACTGATTTAATTTTTGATTTGATGCGTAAAAGTAAAAGGGGAATAACAACGACGCCAGACACGCCTAACGTTTTTAGAACTAATGATAATATACCATAACAACTAACGCATAACAGTTTTCGCACAATTTTTGCTACCTTATATAGCATAAACATAACTTAGCATAATGTTTAAAGGCACATATTGAGAGAAGCATAACAATACCTAAACATAACAATTGGTCCTGTTATGGTCTATCACTGAAGTTCGACTCCGGGTGAGCTCCCGGAGCCAGAAGCTCTATGTCATTGAGTGTAACCTCTCGCTACGGCGGCGACCTCGCTAGGCTCGCTCCTCTCAGGACCTCCCTTGAGATTCTGGTTCCCGCATTTTTTTTAATAAAGTAAAATAGGCAAAAAAACATGCGTTTTAAATGATAAACAGATGATTGGGATTGTTTTTTTTGTCTTGGTCGTATGTACTAAAATTTCTAAGTCTAATAATTTTGTTTTGTACTTATTTTCCATAATACCCGTGCGAAGCTGGGGCGGGCTGCTAGTAATCGATATTCAGGATTCAGGGTGCGTCGAAAAAACCTGTGATCGCTTCCGGTAACAAACAGACATCACTGACATCCTTGAATATGCAGCGGTTGTCCGCTATGATGAAGTCATTCTCATTTCTAGTCCATCCGTTGGAGCCTCACCAAGTCCACCTCCTCAGGGGCTGTTTTTTGAAGAATGAATTAATCAGAAAAAGCCTTTTCTTCTCGAGGAAATTGACCAGCATTTGCTGGTCCCTGTCCGTCGTCCTAAACCATGTGGTCCTACTAAAGATTCGCTGCATGTCAGTACTCCCGTTACAACCCCCCATAAGGACGTTGAATTGAGCTAGGGAAGTATTATGCCTAAGCCTTCGACATATCCTCATACAAACCTTTAAGCTCAGAATCTGGGTATGCCTCCCAGGGTGCGAACACCATAACCACTTGTATTTAACATTAAGTGTTCTATCCAATCCCAAGTCCATCCAATAAGTGTGTGTCCCAATGCCTAAAGACGAAAGTCTTTAACCAGTGCGTGTTGCCAGTGATGGCTTATGGAACTGAGACGTGGTTCTTAACTGTGGACCTCATAACGAAGCTTAAAGCCACACAGCGAGCTATGGAGAGGTCTATGCTCGGAGTCTCATTGCGCGACAGAATCCGTAATGAGGATATTCGCATAAGAACGAAAGTGGCCGACATAGCTCAAAGGGTAAGCAAGCTGAAGTGGCAATGGGCAGGCCACATCGCTCGCAGAACTAACAACCGATGGGGAAGAAAGGTTCTCGAGTGGCGACCACGAACTGGAAGACGCAGTGTTGGACGGCCTCCCACTAGATGGACAGATGACCTCAGAAAGGTCGCTGGAAACCGCTGGTTGCAGGTTGCAAAGGACCGTTCGTTGTGGAAATCTAGGGGGAGGCCTATGTTCAGCAGTGGACGTCTTGCAGCAGACGATGATGATGATGATGTTCTATACAATTATTGATAATTATCTTTTCATCCAAATTAGAAAAGAAATAGAACTTCTAATCGCTCTACTGAAAAGTAGTCATTTTGAAATTGTATCAGTTTTCACCGGACACAGCTTTACGTGTATAATAAAATAACATCAAACAATTTCAACTTTTATTTTAACCGATATACCTGAAGTTGTACTAGTAAATTACGAACAATGTCTTGGTGTAAAAGATATACCTAACTGAATTTATATCATTAATCACATTTATTGAAGTATGTATTTAATTTGTGGCAGACGAGCAACACTAGCTGATACCTCTTTTAATTCATTATTCCGCAACGCCGTACAAAAATCATGCGACAAATGGAAAAGGTCGAGAGTTGCAACCCCTTCTTCTCTTCACCTGCACTCAGTTGGACAGCTTACAAGTAGTGCTGAATCTTATTATTTGATACCCTGCAGATAAAAGGGTTCATAGATCTCCTGCTTGTTTAAGTGACCCATCAGTTTTTGACACAAGCCTGTAGTCTATAACTAGCTATTTATATTTAAAAGATAAATATTATGATTTTAGTATAGCTAAAATATGACTCAAGTTTCGGCCGCGAGTGCACGCGCGTGATCGCTACCCGTTTGACACTTGACAGAGTCTGGCACTTACTGACAGAGTGCCAAACAGGCAGCGAATGCAGCGATGTAGGAATATTTTAACCTATCGACCCATACAAGAGTTTTTATGTGAAATATTACAGTCCACGGTCTCCTGGTGTCGTGACTTTTATTAAGAATTACAAAAACACAGAATAGATTAAAATCATTGTTACGAAAAACATTTAAAGAACCATAAGATTAATTAAGATGATATATGGGGACGATTATGATTTATCCTATTCAAAGGAATACAGAGTATATGCCGCAGTCCAGTTCCTGCAAGCATCACCCCGTAGTATGACGCATGCGTTACTCTCCCCGTCTATATTTTAGGGAAGAGAGCGACCCGACACAAGCCTCTGCAAGGAGCGTTTTAGCGAGCATGATTGATCAAGGCATGTTTTAGAGTTAACGCTACAATCCTCGACCCTGGGCAAGCAGGTATAATGGGCAAGATTACAGCCAAGGCTAGGCCAAGCCAGGCTTAAGTGACGGACAGGTAAAAATATTAACAATGACAAATATTATAACAGATAAATATAGAAAAAGACAAGAATTTTGATTCGTGTTATTTTTGTAATTTTATTCATACACATTTTTATAACTCTGATAATAATTGAATCTGCTTATAAATGTGCGCACGGGCTAGAGGCAGCCTCGCCTGAGGCACGCACAGCTCGCCCTATTGCTTCAAGTGCGCGCCTCAGCCCGAGGTGTCCCTTACGCAAGGCTGCCGCGGCGCGAGCCATTCGGAGTCAGTTTTTTGACTGTGCTCAAAGGCACCTTGGCGTACGTGCCTCGCACATGTGGACGTGATTTGAGCAGGGTTTTAGGGAGTCACGCACAATTACACAAAAAGTCCATGTATCCAATATATATTGTTTGCCAATATGTATCATCATCATCATCATCATCAGCCACAAGACGTCCACTGCTGAACATAGGCCTCCCCCCTAGATTTCCATAACGAACGGTCCTGCGCAACCTGCAACCAGCGGTTTCCAGCGACCTTTGTGAGGTCATCTGTCCATCTAGTGGGAGGCCGTCCAACACTGCGTCTCCCGGTTCGTGGTCGCCACTCAAGAACCTTTTTTCCCCATCGGTTGTCAGTTCTGCGAGCGATGTGGCCTGCCCATTGCCACTTCAGCTTGCTTACTCTTTGAGCTATGTCGGCCACTTTCGTTCTATTGCGAATATCCTCATTACGGATTCTGTCGCGCAAAGAGACTCCGAGCATAGCTCTCTCCATAGCTCGCTGTGTGACTTTGAGCTTCGTTATGAGACCAACAGTGAAGGACCACGTCTCAGTTCCATAAGTCATCACTGGCAACACGCACTGGTTAAAGACTTTCGTCTTTAGGCATTGGGGTATTTTGGACTCAAAGATGTGCCGAAGTTTCCCGAACGCTGCCCATCCGAGTTGGATCCTTCGCTGGACCTCTTTGTCGAAGTTGGATCTACCTAATTGGATCTTTTGACCCAGGTAGACGTATTCGTCAACAACTTCGAGTGTGGTATTCCCAACAATAACCGGTACAGGTGAGACATGAACATTTGACATGACCTTCGTCTTGTCCATATTCATCCTCAAACCTACCTGTTGGGATACTCTACTAAGGTCCCTGAGCATAGCACCGAGGTCCTCCATCGACTCCGCCACAATGACTATGTCGTCGGCAAACCGAAGGTGAGTGATGCATTCGCCGTTGATATTGATGCCATATCCGTTCCAGTCCAGTAGCTTGAAAACATCTTCCAGCGCGGCAGTGAACAGTTTCGGAGATATAACATCTCCCTGTCTCACGCCTTTCTGTAGCTGGATATGTTTTGTGCACTGGTCCTGTAATCGGACAGACATTGTGGCTTTGCTGTAAATACACTTCAACACTTCGATATAGCGATAGTCGATGCGGCATCGCTGGAGAGACTGAAGCACTGCCCAGGTCTCGATGGAATCGAAGGCTTTTCATAGTCCACATACGCTATACATAGTGGCCGATTATACTCCTCGGTTTTCTGTATAATCTGCCGAAGCGCATGAATGTGGTCTATGGTACTATAGCCTTTTCGGAAACCGGCTTGTTCGGGTGGCTGGAAGTCGTCAAACCTGCGTGCGAGACGATTCGTGATTACCCTCGAAAACAACTTATAAACGTGGCTCAGAAGTGAGATGGGTCTGTAGTTCTTCAACAAGGTGTTGTCACCTTTTTGAAGAAGAGCACCACCACACTTCTGCTCCACGCTTCTGGCGTACTACCGTCAAGTATGACGGAATCGAACAGCTTCTGGAGGACTTTAAGTACCGGTTTTCCACCCGCTCTCAGAAGCTCAGTCGTAATTCCGTCGTCGCCAGGTGCTTTGTTGTTTTTAAGTTGTTTGAGGGCCATCCTAATCTCATACAGGCTGACTTCTGGGATATCTTCGGTAAAGTGTCGGGTCAGCTTGGCTCTGGGGTCTTTGCCATGCTAACGACAGGTTGTGCTTGCGTAGAGGTGTATAACTGTTCATAGAACCTCTCAATCTCCTCCAAAATCTCAGGCTTCGACGAGACAACGTTACCACTATCGGTCTTCAGTTTGGCCAGCTGACTTTGCCCAAGAGACAGATTTCTTGCGAACACTTTTGAGCCTTTGTTCTGCTTTGATCGCCTCTTCAATACTCGAAGTATTGAAGCAGCGTATGTCGCGTCGTCACACAAGTAGAGATCTGTCTATTGAGCCGTCTGTATACCGTCATGTCGACCGAAGACTGTAACCGCATATCTCGTCTGACCGCCATAAGATCTAGAGTTTGATCGGAGAGCTTTTGGGTTCTGTTTTGGCGTCGGCTCTTATAAAATTTTCTGCCAACAGCATGAACAGTTTCCACTAGCCTGTCGTTTATTTCGTCCGCCGTTACGCACTCATCTAAGGATTCGAAGCGATTTTGAAGTTCGAGTTGAAAGTTATCGGGATCTTCGATCTGAGCATAATTTGGTCGGAGCGTGGACTTCATTAGACGTGATCTTTCGAGCTTAATGTTTAGATTCAGCGTGCCTCTTACAATACGGTGATCGCTGCCGGTCTTAACCCTGCTGATCACAGAGACATCGCTGAATATTTGCCGTTTAGTCGTCATAATGAAGTCGATCTCATTTTTTGTGGAACCGTCAGGGCTAATCCAGGTCCACTTTCTTTGTGGTTGTTTCTTGAAAAAGGAGTTCATCATAAAGAGGCTCTCCTTTCCAAGAAATCCGCTAGACGTTGCCCTCTTGGGTTCCGCTGCCCATATCCGAAATTCCCCACTCTCAACTCATCACCGCTACGTTTGCCCAGTTTCGCGTTGAAGTCTCCCATCACAACTGTGAAATGTGTTGGCGAGACATGTATGGCTTTGGAGATGTCCTCATACATGGCCTCAACCTCTTCGTCGGGATGTGTCGAGGTCGGTGCGTATACTTGTATGACCTTCAATGAATACCGGTCGCTAATTTTAAGTACAAGGTATACCACCCTGTTCGACACTCTCGATCATTATCACGTTGTTGACGAGAGACTTGCGGACGATAAACCCGACACCCCTTGGGATTGTTGATCTCCTCCCGGTAGTAGAACAAGTTGCCGGATTCGAGGGTTATCCTGTCCTCGCCCTGTCTACGGACTTCGGATAACCCCATGATATCCCATCGCAACTTGTCCACTTCTTCTTCCAGCTCCACAATCTTTTCGTCAGCCCTCAGCGTCCGTGCGTTATATGTTGCCAGGTCGAGTCGTTGGGTTTGGTGGCGGGGCGTCTGCCGGAGATTCTTCGCACCCCATGCTCCGCCGGAACCAAGGCTGCCACCAGCGCCTGGAATAGCGGAGCCGCCGGGGACTAGGGGCCGTTTTCTGGTTGTGACTTTCATAGGGGGGGTGTTTGCCATAGTCACCACGCTTGGCAAGCGGGTTGGTGACCGCGGAGCCAGTCCTTTGCACCGATGACGCCGCTGCCCGTCATCGGCCTGGTCCATTTAGGACTGGCTTTTAAATGGATATACCGCCATTGGTTCGGTCGTCAGAGCCTCGTTAGTTGGCAGCAGGGTGTACCACGCGCAGGAGAGGTTGACATTTGGGGAAGCTAGATGTTAAGCGCTTCCCCCTTACACCCCTATATGTATATTGATATCCAATATATATATTATTTGCATATTTTGAAGTTATTTTATCAATAGAAATTGGTTTGCAAATTTTTCAGTTTTAACTACCTACCTATTTAATTAAAATTTCTGATAATGGCGAAGTGGAGCAATGAAAAATGTATCGAGCTTATAATAATATTATATATAAGTTTATAAGAAATAGAAAAGGTTTTATGGGATCCCCGCGATGAACGGTAGGTACTACAATAAAACCGTGACAGGAAAGACGCGAATTAAATCAGCTGACGATATATTTTGTAGCTTGTTCGTGGCTCGACCCGAGGTTCCTCATGCTGTTTAAATTACCTGCCGAGGCAGACCCAACACGAGCCGTGCGTGCTGAGCATGCTCACCCTGAGGCTGCCTCTAGTCCGTTCGCACCATAAGAATGTACTGTAATGGAATCTCCATAGTACACAAACATACTGTCCTTTCACACGAAGATTGGAATCTTACACATATCACATGACATAATTTGAAGCAAATCAAATTATCAGAGTTGTAAAAATATATGGAACAAGCTGCCTCCCCGACTTCGCCCGTGGTACATTTATAACCTACAGCACTCAAAGATCACGTGATCAAGAGATTAACGCGTTCAAACAAATAGGTCTAATATGTAATAATATTGCTTTATCTATACTAATCTATACTAATATTATAAAGCTGAAGAGTTTGTTTGTTTGTTTGTTTGCTTGAACGCTAGGATCTCGGGAAGTACTGGTCCGAATTGAAAGATTCTTTTTCTATTGGATAGTCCATTTATCGAGGAAGGCTTTAGGCTATAGAAAATAACTCTACTATTAATTGAAGCGGAGCATGAAACAAGAATGTAACAAAATCGGGAAAAAATATTCACCTTTTGAGAGTTTTCGTACGTTTCGTGCTTTGGCATGACACATGACAGCATGTGTCAAAGATTGCGTCATTGAATTTCAGTAATCTGTGCCTTGAATATAAACCTTTGCTAACTTTTTGGAACGAAGTTCCTAATTTTTCTAATTCTGAGTTGGTACGACCAATTTCCGACAGGTGGCGTAGCAGGTTGCTGAAGAGGTTTTTTGTTTGAAATCGATATTCTCAGGAATGAGTGAACCGATTTCAGTAATTCTTTCACCGTTGGATATGTACGGGATCCCGATGAGTGCTATATAATATACCACGGGCGAAGCCGGGGCGGGCATCTAGTAATATATATATAGAAGTATACATGGCAAATTTTTATAGTTGCATTCCTTTTGTAATTCACGTTGTTGTGATTCACGCACTAACAATTGTTATTTTGTTATGATCTACCCCACCACCTGTAATACCTGAAGAATTCCGGCGAGCAGTCCCGGAAGCGGCCCGTGAAGTCTGGCAGCGGGCGCGCCCACATGTTGTGTCGGTACACGGTGCGGCGGAAGTCGGCGGGCGAGCGACCGGTGCGGTCGCGAGGCCGCGTCGGTAGTTCGTGCATCAACGCCGACAACGGATAGTGCATCAGGAACTGACGGATCGCCAACGTCTCGCGCCGCGGGAGCGTCAGCGTTGTCCTACGCACCAAACCATCAGGACCGTTTCGGAACAACTTATAGGTAACACATATTTTTTTAGTAATTTAATTATTATTATCTATCTATGGCAGTTGGCCTCAACTCCAGTTCCGGCTTTAGGGAAAGCGCTGCGGGCAGCCACTCCTGTCTCCAGACACTACAGGCCTTTTAATTTGAAAACCACATAAAATATCAGAATCGTTTCCCTATTTTCCCAATGTTGATAATTTAGATTTACCTAGTGGCAATGTCGATAGTAAGTATGCCTGCGAATCGACCCTGTGCAAATATTTGTGTGATTAATACAAATATTTGTTCTGTGTCTAGGTGTTTCTATGTATTTTTAACCCCCGACCAAAAAAAGGGGTGTTATAAGTTTGACGTCGATGTCTGTCTGTATGTCTGTCTGTCTGTCTGTGTGTGTGTGTCTGTCTGTGGCACCGTAGAGCTCAAACGGATGGGCCGATTTCGATGCGGTTTTTTATTTGAAAGTTAATTCCCGTGCGGGTGTTCTTATCTATGTTTGGTTAATATCGATTCAAAATGGCCGCCTCCACAAAATGGTGGAT
This sequence comes from Ectropis grisescens, assembly GCA_017562165.1. Lineage (NCBI taxonomy): Eukaryota > Metazoa > Arthropoda > Insecta > Lepidoptera > Geometridae > Ectropis > Ectropis grisescens. The sequence goes on from CM029771.1 coordinate 23,358,406, forward strand.
AAAATATTTCTTCACAACCTACCTCAATACGGGTATCAAATGAAAGGGTTTAACTAGTAGAGTACTATACGCTATAACAAATTTCAAATTCAAGATGGCCGCCACCACAAAATGGCGAATTTTTTTTTTTCACTACTACCTCAATATGGGTAGCAAACGAAAGGACTTAATTAGTAGAATACTTTGCACAATGACAAATTTTAAATCCAAGATGGCCGATACGACATAATGGCGAATTACATTTCTTTTTTCACAACTCCCTTAATATGGGTATCAAATGAAAGGGCTTGACTAGTAGAATGTTGTACAGATAACAGATCTTAGATAGTCGGGGGTTAGTCAAAATTTTTAATTTTGTTCTTGTTGACATATTTACCTGTATCTAAACCTCCTAGCGGCACTAAAAATGTCGCTGAAGTCCAGGTTGGGTTCACTTTGTGGCTGTTGTACTCTGTATTCTTCATATTGATGGTTTGATTTGACATTATGAATAATAGACTTAAAGTTTTGTTTACATAGAGGACATTCTGTTTTCACCTGAAACCAAAAATATAAAAGTAAGCATTAAGATTTACCTGAATGTTTTCTAGATTTGACTCAAAATCCCACTACCTTTTGAGTCATATGTAAGGCATAGTCCTAGTCTATTTTTACAATATAATATTTATTTAACAAATAGTTTATAACTATTTATTTTATATATCTATGTATATCCTTAAATTATACCTTATTTGAAAATAATTTCAGTCTTAAACATTGCCGAAAATGGCTAGCTTATCGTTTTTTAAATGGAAAACTTCGGAGAGTGAGCACCACATCTGCATGATCTAATACCATCTTGCCCATTTTTCTATCCAATGAGCCGTTTTCTGATGAGACAAAAATAGTTCTAACGTACGCACTAGATGGCGATTGTGTGGATTCAAAAAGATTTGTCTCTACCATAGACTCTCAAAAGTACCTCAATATGGGTATCAAACGAAAGGGCTTAATTAGTAGAATACATTGCACTATGACAAATTTCAAATCCAAGATGGCCGCTTCCACAAAATGGCGAAATACATGTATTTTTTCACAACTCGCTTAATATGGGTATCAAATGAAAGGGCTTGACTAGTAGAATGTTGTACAGATAAAAAATCTGAGGTAGTCGGGGGTTAATCACTTTTTAATTTTGTTCTTGTTATAAGAATGTCTTGGCTGTATGCTCAGTCAAGTGGAACCCTATTATATAAAAAAAACAACTAAGTATATGTAAATATCTCCAAAGATAATTAAACGATTTTAGTAACTCACAATGTTTAGTCTTTTGTTTCATATTTATATGAAAAGCCAATTTTGATGTCCTCAGCTGATGTTTTTTGTTAAAAGAAGAAGATTAAATTTTATTTATTTACTGTTGGCTTGACTGTGAGTATGTTAAGTAGCTATGACCAGGGTTGAAAAAAAAACAGTTTTTTTTTTAATTTTATAAAAAAAACAGTTCAAAATGTTTTAAACAGTGTTTATTTGTTTTTTTTTAGTTTAGGCCATTAATTTCATATCAAATACACATAATAGATATTATGTTCATTCATTGCTGGATAGGTATTTTCAAATTCGCCGTAAATTTCGGAAGTAAATAAAATATTTACAGAAATCGATCCATGTTTATTGGTTAAACATTTATTTTATGTTGCGAGCGTACCGATCTGCCTATATCTAATCCGTACTATACGCTTTACATTCATCCTATATAATCAAACTAACGTTCATGTTAACAGGGGAAAACCAAATATTGAAATTTCATTTTACATTAGAATAAGGGGAATACCCGAATACCCAACTAGTCCATACGCTTACTTTCTTTCTACGGCCGACATAGGGACTTTCCGAGCGGGACCGGCGCGGCGGGAAATTACCTATGAATTCTATAAATAGGAGTGCCTTTCGTTTTAATTTTGCATTTAATTATTAATTTGGTGAGTGATAAGTCATAAGAAGATAACAGTAATAACAGCTTCAGGGAAATCAGAAATGTCAACTCCAGGACGCAAAAAGCATAGTATTTGGGAACAATTTACGTTGATTCCCCAAGAAAATACGACATTGAAGACAAATTTGAACGCACCCTGCGTTGCAGGATATATGTCATAATAGCAATATGTTTTATTTAATTACCATGCCAAAATAATTACATAAGTTCAAAAAAATAAGTAAAACAAATAGCATAGACACTCCACTGGTTTCAAATGTAAAACTATTTGGAATCCTAAAAGTTCTAAATACTAATTTATTTTCATTAATTTACTATAAATTTTTTATTTTATTTTCAATGATTTAAACAGTGTTTAAAACTTGTTTTAAACTTTGTTTTTAAACATATGATTAAAAACACGGTTTTATTTCAAACTGTTTTAAACACTGTTTTAAACATGTGTTTAAAACAACTTGTTTTATTCATGCCAACCCTGGCTATGACATTAATAAATAAAATAAAATGTTTGAACATATTTGAATATATAGCTGTCGCAGCCGGATTGTATAATTCGCCGTATTACATTACGGCCATAGATCGTACAACTCAAGATTAGCCCTCCCAAACTTCAGGGCGCACGGAATCATGTTAACGTTGGAAAGAGTGAGCTCAGTCTTTCCGTTCTAGTCGGTTGTAGGAAACGGAGGACGCCAGTCGTTTTTACCTATCACTGATTTTGATCATTTTGAACATAAATATAAAAGATTATATCTTGCTGAGCGTTCAAAAAGTGTTCTAATAATTCTAGAAACTCAAATAAATGTAATGAAATTTCATGCGTAATTACTGCATTAAAAATTACTTTAAATATTTTCTAATTACATAAATTAAAATTTTAAAATGGCTACCATCACCGTCACCGGTCACACATCACTGTGTGACAGAGAGAGAATTGTACCAATTGCAACTACCGCGAGCGAGATAGATGTCTTAGACAGAGATGACTTAGATAGAGACAGATGTCACAGACGCAGTTTATTATCAATGTCAAGATGTTCAGGGCTAATCTTGAGTTCAACCATCTTTGATTACGGCTAGCCGTTTTGAAAAACAGAGCCGTTTTGAAAAACAGAGCCGTTTTGTAATGCGGCGGTGCAACGATTAGCCACATTGTCATTGCGATACGTTCTTCAATATGGCGGCCAACGTTTAGCCGTTTCGTACTACTGCTTAAATTATAGGGTGACCATACTTCCAAAACAAACAATGATTAAAATGAAAATTAATTTTATTAATCAGAAAAAGCTGACAGGTTATTATACTTAATTTTTTTTAAACTTCTTACCTCTCAGATTAAGCTTGGAAGCCACTAATTTGATATTGGTGACAGTACACCTATGAAATATGGTGCACTTAGACAAGGGTTTATCATTAAGATTTGACTCCGGGTGGGCTCCCACCAGAAGCTCTGTGGTCAGCCCTGAGTGGAGCGAACCATGCAAGGCCAAGAGATCTATCCGGTTGGCTGATAGATCTCTAACAAAACAGAAATGGTGTTATTCACGCATAAAACAAAAAGACCAAAATTAAAGCTTCCTACATTATTTGGAACGCCACTGACACTTAGCAAGAAGGTGAAGTACCTTGGTGTATGGTTGGATAGTAAGCTACTGTGGGGAAAACAATTGGACCATATAACCACAAAGGCTACAAATATCTTATGGCAATGTACCAAAGCAATTGGCAAAGACCACTGACACTTAGCAAGGAGGTGAAGTACCTTGGTGTATGGTTGGATAGTAAGCTACTGTGGGGAAAACAATTGGACCATATAACCACAAAGGCTACAAATATCTTATGTCAATATACCAAAGCAATTGGCAAAGATTGGGGACTTAAGCCAAAACTATGTCGCTGGATGTACACAGTTATCGTTCGACCAGCACTCACTTACTGCTGTGTAGTGTGGTGGCCTAGAACTAATCTGGTGACAACAATTTCTAAATTCAGTTTCAGTGATTCAGTCAGACAAAAGATTCAGTGGGTGGCATGATCATTAATTAGCGGATGTGTGAAGACAACACCATCTGAAGCACTTGATATAATACTTGGTCTATCGCTACTACATCTGCACAAACAACAAGAGGATATGGCGGCAGCATTAAGACTTAAATCGACAAACCAATGGAAAACATCAGGAATTCGCAAGAGTCAATGTAAAATTCTAAATAGGGCAACGAGAATCGTGCCAGGCGCATGACAAGGCACGGATCGTATAGCCACGACATATTTGGATAGGAAGAATTATGGGCTGGTCACAGAGAACCACACCAAAACAAATACAGCCATAGAAAACAATGTGTGCAACATTTTCACAGACGGGGCTAAAAATAGTATGGCATTCGGGTGTGGGTACCACTCGCCAGAGCTAGACCTAGCCGAATCATTAGCGCTAAACAGAACTACTACGGTACTGCAAGCAGAAGCTATGGGCCTCCTGTTAGCAGCTAAATCAGTACTTAGAAAAGAAACACAAAGCGACATAATATATAACAACGAAAAAAGAACCAAGCCAATATCAGATCTGAAATTCACAACAGACAGTGCAGCAACTATTTACGCACTATGAAGACCCACAACCAGGTCCAAAGTGATAGCGGAGTGCCACTCCACTCTACAGTGTCTTGGACTTAGTTATAATGTTACAGTGGGCGGGGGGTTAATCAATCAAAGCTAGTTTGGTTGATCAACCCCCTATTCTCAGCATCTGTCCGATGCTGAGTTTGGCAAATGGTTTAGGGAGTAGCGCAGGTCGCAGAGATCCCCTAAGCAAGGCCAGTGGACTATCCTTCACGAGGTTGCCGCCTGTTACTAGACCAATTACCCTCTGTAATTGGTATAACTAAAACCTCTGGCCGTACCAAAAACTTCCCTATCCTATCCCAACTCCCATACCCTATCCCAACTCCTACACCCTATACCAACTCCCATACCCTATCCCAAACCCCATCCATCCCTTGATGGATGGGGTTTGGGATAGGGTATGGGAGTCTGCTAGTATGCTGAGGAATAACAGGAGTATGCTGGGGGAAGGCCCCACAGTGCCGAACCGTGGCGGCCAAAAACCACATTCCGAGCCCACAAGGCTCTGGGGGCCCTAAAAACCCCCCTAAAAGATCGTACCACACCTACCAAGGGCGGGTAGTGTGTGAGTATTACCACCAGTCCAACAAACCCAACATGTCGGCACAATCTAACAGACAACTACCCCAGGAGGGTACCACTAGTCACACTAGTGGAGAATCCCTCACCGAGCCTAGCTCGGTCTGCCCCTCGTATTCTGGGGGGGGGCAAATTGTGCGCAACACCGGGCCTCCTAAAGGCCAACACACAACACAAAACACACACACACCCTCACACCATCACACACCCTCACACACACACACACAAGAAAATGAAGGCTGTCGCCCCAAAAGGTGACGCCCGACGTCCGGCTGTCGCCCCCAAAGGTGACGCCCATCGCTCGGCTGTTGCCTGGAAGGGCAACGCCAGACATCTGGCTGGTGCCCCTAAGGGTGACGCTGAGCGACAGGCTGTCGCCCCCAAGGGTGACGCTGGAAAATCATCACCTGCGGTTAAGGGGAAACCTGAAACCGCAGTGTCAACCACACCACAGTATAGTGGAGGCCCGTCCAAAGGGAAACCGGAGGACGGGAACTCCAACGAACCCTGCCCATCAAGCCAGCCGTCTGGATCTCAGCACCTAGGTGTTGATGAATCCTGGACGCTGGTTAAACACAACAAGAGCAGGAAAAAGAAGAAGTCGTCACAAAAACAAGCTAGTAACAAGCCGTCACGACGGCAGTGACGAGACGCCTTAGCCACACAGATGCCAACTCAGTGCTGGCAAGCCTTCAGGACCAGATAGTGAAGCTTTCGCTATCTGTGTCCGAAGCTAAGCCGTTTGGACCGGTTTTCCGCGGTAAGCCCATTGTTGCCGATGGGGTTATCAAATTATGGTGCGAAAACCTCCAAACACTGAGTTGGCTAAAGTCAGCCATTGGGAGTGTGTGCCTGCCATCAGGTGAGAAGCTCACTGTGATAAGGCAGGTGGACATCCCCAGAAGAGTCGTCTGCGGACTGGTTGTGCCGGGATCGTGGCCGAAGCCAAGCGTAATTGCTTGCTTGCTGAAGCTGCAGAACCCTGGGCACAAGTGGACCAGTGAACTTTGCTGAGGGTAGACGCAACGGAGAAGGATACCTTTTTGCGTCCTCAGCATACCGGAGGGTGTCGCCAAGGACATAATGTCCAGAGATCGGAGGCTGGGCTTCAGCCTAGGCTCCGCATACGTCAAGTTCCGAGGCCCTAAGGGAAAGTTCATCACTGAACTACCCAATCTAGTGGCTGAGTCCGTGACCGCTCCCGGCCCCCCGCTAGGGGGGACTGGAGAGGACATGGACACTACTCCGGCGCCACCAGCCTCCTCTGACATCGCTCCTAGGAGTGACGACGAGCTGGTAGTGGTGCCTCCTCCGTCAGTGCCTGTGCCCACTGAGCCCGAATCGAAGGAGAAATCCGACGATGAGGACGACGAGGGCTGGGCCGGGAGGATGAGTAGGCTGGAGCTCGACGTGGAGGGCACTCTGTCCGATGGCGACGGCATCCCCTTCAGCCAGGACCCTTAAAGTCCTGCAAGTCAACCTCCAACACAATCGCACAGCAACGGCTCAATTGCGCAAATGGTTGGAGGTTAACACCGGGGCCATCGCCCTGATCCAGGAGCCGTGGATCAGGGGGGGGGGAAGATATGCGGCCTCAACAACACCGGAGGTAAGATACTTGCTTATAGTGGACCACAAGCACCAAGAGCCTGTATCTTACTTCCAAATAACATTCCTGTGTATACGCTAACTGAGTTCTGTTCCAGGGATCTGGTAACCGTCAGTATCCTGCAGGCTCAGGGCTCGAGCCTCCCGAACCTGGTGATGGCCTCTGCCTACATGGCAGATGACGAGACGGCGCCACCACTAGAGGTATCAAGACTGGTCGAGCACTGCGAGCACCAAGCCCAGGAGCTGATCATCGCAGCAGACTCCAACGCACACCATCCAGCGTGGGGTATGAAGGCAAGCAACAAGAGAGGTGATGATCTCATTACCTATCTCTTTTCTACCAAGCTAGCTATTATTAATAGAGGCTCTAAACCAACATTCGTCACTAGACGTAGTAGAACGATCATCGACGTGACACTTGCAACGGAGGGAGCGGCGGAACTTATCCAGAACTGGCACGTGTCGGACGAGGCATCTTGTTCCGACCACAGATGGATCCGCTTCGACCTACAGGCATGTACGATGATTCCTGAGCCAACTAGGAACCCGAGGAAGACTAACAGGGCCACTTTTGCCAAAACAGTGCAAGGTAAGCTAAGTGGCACCCAGTTGTCGGCTCGGCTCCAGACTAGGCCAGGCAACCAACAAGACATCGAAACACAGGTAAACCTATTCACTGACATAGTTATAGGAAGTTACCACACATCGTGTCCTCTAACCTCAACCGCCAGGAACAGTAACAGAGACAGTTCATGGTGGGGTCCCGAGCTCGAAAGAATCAGGAAAAAGGTTAGGCGACTCCTAAACAGGGCCATGAACACCAGTGAGTACCAGGACTGGGACAACTACAAAGAGGCCAAAGCACAATACAAGAAACGACTACGCTACAGAAGTTCGTCATCCTGGCGCGGATTCTGTAGCAACATCAAATCCTGCAATGAGGCAGCACGGGTAAGGAAGATCCTATCCGCAGGGGCACAACAAAACATTGGGTCCCTATGCAGGAACGACGGCACATATACTGTCTCTCTAGATGAGACATATAAGGTACTACTCCAAACACACTTCCCAGGTTGTCAGCTCACCCAGAGCATAAACTGGGAGGCGGACAGCTACTCGCCCTCAGAAAATGACTGGCAGACCGCCCAGAAAGTAGTAACATATGAAAAAACTCTCTGGGCCATCAACAGCTTCCAACCATTTAAGGCGGCCGGACCGGACGGCATTTTCCCCGCTATGCTGCAGTGGGGGGGTGCTGAGCTCGCGGAATCTGTAACAACAATCCTACGAGCGTGTCTGGCCTTCCAATACATCCCCCTTAAGTGGCGGGAAGCTAATGTCATCTTCATTCCCAAACCAGGTAAGAGTGACTACACCAACGCTAGGTCCTATAGGCCTATCAGCCTCACCTCCTTCATGCTGAAGACGCTGGAAAGGCTATGTGATAGGCATATTAGAGACACAACGCTTTTATTGACTCCACTGCACAGGAATCAACATGCCTACAGTGCGGGTAAATCAACGGAATCAGCACTTCATGCTATCGTAAGTGAAATCGAGGCAGCCATCCAATCCAAATCTGTATGTCTGGGCGCCTTCATAGACATTGAGGGAGCCTTCGACAGGACAAAGTTCTCTAGCATTAAAACAGCTCTGAACAAACATGGAGTGGACGCCTTACTATCAGGTTGGATAGTAAAAATGTTGAGTCATCGCATCGTACGACCACCAGGTAATGCAACCAAAATAGCATTAGTTGCGAAAGGATGCCCCAAGGGGAGTCCTCTCGCCCCTGCTATGGAATATGGTGGTTAACTGTTTAATCGAGGTATTGAACGCGCATCGCTTCTACACGATAGGCTACGCGGACGATATAGCAATACTTATAACTAGTATCCACGCCAGCACCGCTTGTGACCTGATGCACGCGGCTCTAAGACTAGTAGAGAGATGGTGTACGGACTACGATTTAACAGTGAACCCGTCAAAACGGAACTGGTCATGTTCACACTCAAACGCTCTCTGGGCTTGTACACACTACCAGGTCTGTATGGCGTGACGCTACAGCTGTCTGACGAGGTAAAGTATCTAGGGATGATCCTCGACAGCAAACTGAACTGGAACAAGCACATAGAGAACAAGATCAATAAGGCCTGTATCACCTTCTATCAATGTCGTAGAATGATAGGTAAGACATGGGGACTTAACCCAAAGGTCACCCTATGGCTTTATACCACAGTGATCAGGCCAATAATCACCTACGGGGCTCTGGTCTGGTGGACCAGGACGACACTGGCTACAACCATCGCGAAGCTGCAGCAATTTCAGAGGTTGGCATGTCTGGCGACTACCAGCGGTATGTGCACGACACCAACGGCAGCCCTGGAGATAATGCTGGATCTGCCTCCTCTCCATTCACACGTGCAGGAGGAGGCGGCGATGTCTGCAATAAGACTACGGACTCTTGGTCTCTGGCATGACACAGGTATTCCTCACACGCGGGTCCTTCAAGACAATCTGAAGCATCAACCCATGCTGCTGGCGATAAGTGATAGAATACCCAAACAGTATGTATTTGATAAAATACAAAATTCAACTCGTGGAGCCTCCTCCGGGGATCATAGCTCCACCGAGTTGATGGTCTTCACCGATGGTTCGAGAACCAACGAGGGCGTTGGATCCGGCACCTTCTCGGAAGACTTGAATATCAGGTACCACACATCTCTCGGGGCCCACAACTCCGTCTTTCAGGCAGAATGCGTGGGCATCACGAGGGCTGCTACCATAATCACCGACAGAAGGGTGCAAGGTTATAACATCCGCATACTCTCTGACAGCGCGGCGGTCCTACATGCCCTAAAGAGCAACACCATCGCTTCGGGACTAGTCCTTGAATGCCACAAGTCTCTGACGGAGGTTTGTGAACACAATCAAATCGTTCTCCAATGGATTAAAGGCCATAGCGGATCGAGAGGTAACGACGCGGCGGACGAACTGGCGAGGAGGGCATCAGCGGAACAGGTTCAGGGCCCTGAACCGATTGTCCCGCTCCCACTGTCGCAGGTACGGAAATGGCTGCGAGAGAGGTCACTGAAAGAACATAACGACAACTGGACCAAGAGGTCGGACTGTAGTCAGTCCAGAGCGGCACTGGGGGGGCCGTAACTCACGGTACACCCGGCAGCTGCTAAGCCTGAATCGTCAACAGTTGCGACTGGTCACGGGCGCACTGACAGGTCACGGTTTGTACAATAAACACCTATTCACACTAGGTATTACCGACAGTCCTCTTTGCAGAGCTTGCCTTGAGGCTGAAGAAACGGCCGCTCATGTGCTCATGGAGTGCACAGGAGTGGCGGCGCATCGAGCGAAGTTCCTGGGCACACCGGGGACGCTCCGTGAAGCATGCGGCAACGTTAAGAAGCTGCTAGGCTTTCTGTTGGAGTTGGGTTGGCGGGAGTGAAGCCCACTTCCCCACACGCAAAACAGGCGCACCAAGACGTCGAGTTGCGGAAACAGCCCGCCCACAGAGCCTGAGCGGAGCGCTACTACTACTACTACTACTACAGTGGAGTGGACCCAAAGCCATAACATATGTCAAGGAAATAAAAAAGCACATTTACTTGCCAAAGCGGGAGCAAAGAATAACATCAGGGCAGACATATCAGAATTGTGTAAGCCAACTGCTTCAGAAACGCGGAACCTGCTATGTCTACACATAGAAAGAGAACAGCAAAAACTTTGGGATAACTCCTAAAATGTAAACACACAAAAGCGATGTTTCCAACTGATTGATAGAATACTAATAAACTCCTAAATCTATCAAGATCAGATCTTCATCTGATGATAGGTTTGATCACAGGTCACTGTGAGTTAAACTAAATAGGATTTACTGACAGTCCCCCTATGCAGAGGCTGTTTACGGGAGAATGAAACTGTGGAGCATGAGCTGCTTTAATCAAAGAGGTGGCTATTCTCTCGCTTTATTATAGTACAGCTAGCCATATTGAATGACGTATGGCGTCGAATACATTCCGGCTGTTTTTCAGCCGCATTCAATATGGCTAATCGTTAAAGTTGCAGCACTTTACAAAACAGCCCTGGTTTTCAAAACGGCTAGCCGTAATGTATATACGGCGAATAATGTATATATAAATATATACGGCTAATTATACAATCCGGCTGCGACATAGCCAAAATGTAGCCGGTAAAATTAAAATCAATCAAATGTTTCAATTCACTTTTTATTTTTGTAACATATTAAGGCTTGAGGGTGTGTATCATTCGTATTACTTGGTTGTTAACAGTTTAACTCAGCAAAGTCATTTTAAACAGGTATTTGGTACTTAGTGATAACAAGCAAGGAGATAATTCTATGTTTATCATTGTTTATAGATCAAAGGGGAAAAAGAAGCATTTGTGATGACACTTTAGCCACCTCATGTGCAGTTGTAGATAGTCATAGATAACTTTTATGACAGCAGACTGATATGCATTACTTGCTAATTCGTAGTTATTAATCCCTAGGTTTGTAAGTCAGAACTCGTTAGCTAAGTTGTAAGCTTCAATTAAAAAAGTTGTGAATATAATTTACTAGTGATCCACCATGGCTTCGCCCATGGTAAGTATCATATATGTATATAACTTATAGCACTCAGGGATAACATACAATTTATATCTAATGGGAGACGATCTTCTTAGCATTCCATGGATTCACCGTGCGGGTGCCGGGTCCATCGTGTGGCAGAGAGAGAAAAACTCGAGTAGTTCCCGAGACTTGTGACTCGGGCGTAGGTTTAAGGGGCCCCTTTCTGACGTACATCAACACTCACCTTTACTACTCGTTTTTCTCTCCCTGCCCAGCCAAATCTGATATGAGCCTACTAGTGCAGCTTTAGATACTCGTTCTAGTATAGAACTTACTGCACTTCTGGATAAGCCAAGGTCTTTCAGCAGGTAATAGAGAGATTTTGCTGGTATACCTCTCGCTCCCACTTCTACAGCGTATGTAACTACATAGCCGTTTTTTGTTAATTCGTTTAGGAGGTCGTAATACTTATTTTGTTTCATCGCGTGGTCTTTAGGTATATTAGTTTCCCACGGTACGGTAAGTTCTACAAGGACTATGCAAAAAAAGGAAAATGTCCGGTCTGAATGACGAAACACCCACATCCTCTGGGATCCTGTGGTGCCTTTCATACGTGTCCATTTAAATAGTCCAATCAGGTGCTGTACCCAGGATTGAGTAAGGCTTGTTCCTGGAGTTTGAAGTTGAGCCTTCTTTTACAAAGTTAATTTGTCTTTTGTTTGTCGTCAATCCCTTTTGGGCTCTAGCTACTGAAAGGCTCATGGCTTCACGTATGATTTCAAGTACTCTGTCATGGCGCCGTGAGTAATGACCCCCTTTAAGGAGCACCTTGCATCCCACCAATATGTGACTTGCTGTACATATCGCCTCTCCACAAGTATAGCAACATTTTTCAGAGGCTTTTCCCCACCTTACCAAGTTACTCTGGTCAGGGAGGGTCATTTGGAATGCACTTAGATAAAATTTTAATAAGGCAGGAGACCAGTCATAGATCAAGGTGCGCCACTTTAGAGCTAATGGGATACAGAACTCACCTATGGTTAACCACTCACTTTGCATTTCTAAATTCATAGCGTGCACTTTGTAACCGTCATTTTTGTCTTGTTGTAGAAAGGTTTTTACCATGTCTCGGTCTTCCCTTTTCTTTCTCGCACCCAACCCAGCAGTATTTACTTGTGCACCTGCCATAAATTGTTTATGGAATTGAAGTCTAGATTCCAGGTCTGAAGCAGTTTTGTCTTTTGGGAGAGATGTAATTAACTTGTCTTGCGACTTTCCCAAAACATGCGTTTTTGAAACTCTTAGGTGTTTGTAAAGTTCAGACGGTTTCTTTAGTTTCAGCCCAAAACTATTGTGATCCCTAAAAAGAGTAGAGGGATCAGCCGGATGTGCTAATCCGAACCATGACTTCAATATCTTTATGATATTGGCATCTAGCTTTGCCAGGAGAGTTTTACCGATGTCATATACTAGGAAAGGCCAAGTGAGACATGATGTGAGGTAGTTGTCATGTATCCATGCTTTTTTGATATTGCTGATAGGCTGCTGGTCTACCTTATTGAGGTTGTTCATGAAATTTTCAACAACCATCTCTAATGATGGTGTACGTCCTTTGTGATCTATCTTTCTACCAAGAAATTTGAAAGGCACTGCCTCTGCAATAGGCGTGTCGACAGGTCCTACAATTATATTAAATTATTTGATATAATGACAGTATTTAAATAGAATAAAATGTGTGCCAATTTTAATTTTGATATTTTTTAGTTTAACTTACTTTATGATCATTCAAAGCTGGATGGGCAAGTCCATTTTAAAAGTACGAAATTATTAGAAAATGAATATACCATTGGATAACCCATTCAATTTCAAGTTACTTTTGTTATGAAACCAGTTTCCTAAACGCAATATTTAATATAGCTACCATACAAACTTTACGCGCGACGCATAGAAAATACGGCACTGTGACGTCCCGCTTCGTAGTGTTTTTATATAAAGCGTTTTTAGGAGAGTCCAAAATTGTGATTTTAAAATCGTGATATCACGGGAAGTTTTTAAGATAACAAAGTAAATCATTCACGTATGTTTCAGTTATTGAGTAGCCTTTTGATGGCACATTAAATAAAAAATGAGTCGACACGCCTATTGTGGCAACTCCTTGGCCACTTAAGGCTTGTTCGCATTAGGTTAGCGAATTAGTCTAGTAGAGAGTAATTTAGTAGCTAAAATACTCGCTACTATTCAAAAATCGTTTGCACCGTGCTTTAGTACAGTTCACAAGTGAGTAGCGTTTCGCAACATGAAGATCGTCCAACGCAATAAAATAAATGTATGAATAAGCTAATCTTATCGAATCGTAAATGGCTATTTTAGAAGAGGTGAATGAGGAAATTTGTGTGATGAACAAAATAAGTTATTCCATAGACAATTTCGTATTTGGAAAATTGTTTGAAGTTATTTTTCTCTCCAGACTAATTCGACAAGTTCGAACCTGTTTAGCCGGCGAGCCAATGAGCGCACCGCTTCCAAAGAACGCATGGTGGGGGGTGCTACTCGCCCGTTGAAAATAGAACAAAATGGATTGACTCGACTAAATCACTTCCTAAACTACTCGACTAAATTTTCACTGTTCATACACGTTTAGTTGCTAAATTACTCGCCACTAGGCTAAATTACTAGCCTAATGCGAACAAGCCTTTATGGAGAGTCCCGGATCGTAAGAAGTATATTTGGTATTTCGTCTACCCAGACAGAGACAATGACATTTAGTTGGTTTTGTCCTCATTCCCTCTGTCCATGTACAGAACTCATTGACTTCATTCAACAATTTCTGACACTGTTTGGGATTGCGCGTAAGTATTGCAAGGTCGTCCGCAAAGGCCAAGATTCACTCAGTGTACTTATTGTTGATTTTAAACCGGTATCTTTTCACAGGGTATTAATTTGTCTACTAAAATATTTATAACTATATTGAATGCTATTGGTGATAAGCAGCACCCTTGGAATAGTCCTACATTGTATTCAAGTGGTTTTGTGTATTCCTTGTTTACTGCTATGATCAATTTTAAGTGACAATAATGAGAATTAATTATGTCAATAATTTCAGCAGGAAAGTTATACCTTTTTTTTTTCAACACAGCAGTTTATTTAGACCGGATCTTATCTATCAGTAACTCGGGACAAAAGCTTTAACACTTACAGAGTCGATGGTCCCACCTTGACATTGTTTGTTCAGTATTTGTAGATAAAATCTGACAGACCTTGTGGCTCAGTTATAATGAGTCTGACTATAGAGCTAGAGGTTGTGTGTTTGACATCCATTCAGGACCAATATTTATGTCAAATGGATATTTGTTCTGTCTAAGTATTTCTTACTATAAAACCTAAAATACATAATTACAAGTTAATATATGTCAGCTGTGATATTCTCATACAATGTATGAGCTTTCCTTAGTTTGAGGCTACATAGCATTACGCAAGGAGTGTCCACAAATATTAAATTTATTTAAGTAATAACATGAATAACTTCATACCCGGCTCCACTTGAGCAGACAGTTGAAGCAGAACTGATGGAGACAGGAGTCTGTAAATGATTTGTTCCTGCACCTGCCAAGACAAATAGCACAATTGGGAGGAGGTGAACCCCGCCCATTGTCGTGGTTTGGACTCCCATCTTCACTCTTCACAATGGCTGAATTCTCGGAGCTATCATCTGCCGCTTCCAAAGAATCTAGTGTCTCCATATTTCTGAAATCAAAAATGAGAACTCATTACAATGATATCAGCAGCTATATCAGACATATCTAATATTTCTTAATAATATATTATAAGGTAAAGTATAAGGTAAACAAGGGATTACACAATATAATGAAATATCTTCATCATCATAATTTTTGACAATTTTGTTCGAAAATAAATTCAAAAGAATTCCCTATGCCTATAGTGTATGATTCCTAAATCTGAAGCAATTTTAGATCAGTGTTTTATGAAATATTATTAATAAAATGCAATTTGCTGTCGCCGTCTTTTGCTGTTTAATATTTTCTCTCCATCCTCCGGTTGCCTGGAAGAGATCGCTCTTAGCGATAAGGCCGCCATTTGTTTCACTAGATATATATTATCTTTTTGTTTATTCTATTTTTGTTTTTGTGTTGTGAACAATAAAGTGTTTCTATCTATCTATCTATTTGGGTGTTGGCATTCAAATGTGGTATTAATTTTACTGAAAACTATTCAGTGGCATGTAGCTCTCTCACTCTGAGACTAGAATACAAACAAATACAGGTTTTAATTAAACTATCATGGTTAATCCATTCTGTAGCTTACACGTGTAGTACTTCAATTTATCTTTGTATTTCCTTATGGAGTATTTCATATAAAAACTAAAAACTAGTTATTACACTTTTATTAGCCAAGCTATTGTTATTAACATTGTTTTGGAATTCAAGATTCTTCATGTGTGGTAGTTAGAAAGACACATAGGTCATTGGGATAGTTGAAGAAAATTTATACATGATAACAAATTGTTTTTTTTACCAAGGCTTTAGCATAATATCAGCAATTAGTAGTTCAAGTACAAGAGTGCTGTGGGTGGAAACCGATAGAAATTAACTTCTGAGATAAACAATGTACCACCTACTGATTTCAGAACAGGAATTATGTACCTTGTACCAACACATTAATGAAAGGGATATGGGTTTACTGACAGTTTACTAATTTGCCTATCAATAAATTATGTGCGATGTACCTATTGATTTTTGATGAGGCCGACATTTTAGATGAAAAACTCACCTTATAGAGGCTTTTCTTTTCAATAGATGTTATTATGATTATATCTCATGGATTTATAGGTGCGTGACAGATGGAAAGATTAGTCTTGTGTGGTCTTGTGGATCGGTATGGTGATGCGACGTTCAATAAAGTAAATTTAGAGGGTGTTCTGATCTATCACTTGTGTGCATATTTTTAAGAAATAGTTATAGATCCACCATAGTAATCAAGTAAAACACAATACCTAGCCTAGTAAAACGCACGATAGCACGATACTAACGTAAATCGACAAATAGACATAGACTTGGACTTGGGTAGGGATGCAAACGAGACATCGATGTTTACAAACATCGATGTATCGTTCATAAACATCGATTGAGCCCTTTGGGGTTGAGACATTGGGACCGTGGGGGCCGGGAGCTCACCTCATCTTCAAAAGCCTATCCGAGCGCTTGGTCGACGCAACGCGTGACCAAAATGCTGGCGTTTATTTGGCCCAACGCATAAGCATTGCCATTCAGCGTGGTAATGCCGCCAGCATGCTGGGTACGCTTCCGATTGGTAGTGGGCTTGAACATTTTGATTATCTATAGACCTACAGTAGTCTATAGATAATTCAGGTGTGCTTAGTGTAAGTAGTTAGTTAGGTTTGTAGTGTAGTGTATGTAGTTCTCATTGTATTTTAGTTTTGTTAATAAAGGCTCTGCCCAGATAAAAAAAGAAATAAACATCGATGTTGAAACCCTAAACATCGATGATACATGTTTCTTCATGAGCGATGTTTTATGAACGATGTTTTATCACAGCGCCATCAATGGAGGCTATATAGTAGCTCAACCCTTCATAGCACCACCTCAGTCACTAGTGGAGACATTTCTATTTAGTATCTAGTTCGTTTTGCAAAACGCGTGTAAAATGAATCAGTTGCTTCGACAGTGTTACCAAGTTAGGCATTTTTTGTCTATATCTGGCAACTTTACGAACGAACTAATTTCAAAACTTAGTGGATCAACAATTTGGCCACAGATTAAACAACTTTTATATATCGACAGTATTAAAGTATGACTGACAGACAGTATGACTGCCTAGTGGCTTAGTTGGTAGTAGCTCTGCCTGCGAAGCCGAGGGTCGTGGGTTCGATCCCCACCCAGTGCAAATATTTGTGTGATGAATTCAAATGTTTGCACTGTGTCTGGGTGTTTCTATGTATAATAAGTATGTATTTAAACTATATAAGTATTATATCAGCTATCTGGCTGCCATCACACAAGCTTTGCTTAGTTTGGGGTCAGATGGTGTTGTGTGTGAATTGTCCACCAATATTTTTTTTTAAAAATACCTATAACATAAATTGCATAATAATAATGAATTAGTTCGGTACGAATTATTATATTTTTCGATTCTATCGTATAGACAGCACTTGCTTAGACTCGTTTCTAATGAGGCGTTTTCCAGACGCAAAAAGACTTTTCAAAGATAGTTCTAAATATTGTCAAGTGTGGTACCACTGTAATAAATAATACGGTGACATTGCAAACTGTATTTGTCAGGTCTTTTTACGTCTTGAAAACTCCCGATTCCATTTTAAAGAGATAAACAAAAAATCTAAATAATGGCTAATTCGTGCTCGATTCTTGTTAAAAATAAGAATTCGATAATATATATCGATGACAATTTTGACTAGGTAATGAGCCGTTTTCCGACGAGAGAAAAATAGTTCCAAATTACGCACTAGATGGCGGTGTGAAATTTCAAAAAGATTTGTCTGTACCATAGACTCTCAAAAGTGTAATTACTATGAAGCCTCCTCCCAATGTTCAGGGAAAAAGTGTACATCTAAATTATTTGCGATAACTAAAAACGTTGGAGGTTTCCCAAACACATCACTTAGTTTAGGTAAATTATAATTTTATTCTCAGCTCAGCTGATGTGTTTGGTTTGTTTACCTTCTATAAACCCTAAATACTTACTCGAATAATTTTTTTTATACTAAAACAAATTTTCTTCTTTTTTAGTGTTAAAATATTGGAAATAGTCATTAAATTGATAATGCAATAAAATTCGATTTTCAATAAAAATCTTTAAAACTCTCGGTGCAGAGACACAAATTAAGCAAAAGTAAAAGAAAGATTAAAAAATATAAATGGCAACACTGAAACGAAAATATTTATCTACGGCTGAAGGACTAGTATCCAATGTATCCATGGCCAAGAATAAATAAAAAAATAATAGTGTTGGGACATTAGTTACCAAACGACGAGTATTAGAGAACCACTCCTTAAGTTTTAGTGAGTCCGTCGTCACAACTGATAGCTGTCACACGGGAGTCGCGATTTTTAGTATAAAAACCAGGTTTTTGTGTGAATAACGTTTATTAGTGTTTCCTCTCGGTTGTGGTATATGTTGTATCGGTGAGTACTGGGAATTCTAACACTATATTGTTTTGTGTCCATCTCTGAACGTCCATCATGGACGTTTTAGAGCCCGACCCGCCTGACCCGCCGGATATTCCGCCTACCCCCTCGGCAGGTTCAAAACGCCGTGCTCCAGAGTCCCCTACTGAGTCTGTTCCGAAAAAAACAATTGTGAATCAAGAACTGGCTTCTGCCTCCATTCAAAGTGTTTTTATCCACCCATCGTTGGTGATTGGTATCAAGGAATATACGGCATTAGATAAGGGCCCGTTTTTGATCCACATTTCACGTCCTGATCCTGACCCCGCTACTGGCACCGCCATCAGAGCAATAAAGTTTGGCCAGTTTTTATGCCATAATAGCATTCCAAATATATGCCCCGATGGCGTTAAAAAAGTGGGTAGGAATAAAGTATCTGTAGAATTCACAACCTTTAAAGATGCCAACCTTTTCCTGGATAACCCTATCTTGGAAAAGAACAATTACCAAGCAATCATTCCTACATTCAACATAACTAAAATGGGAATTCTTCGGCAAGTCCCAGTGGATCTGTCTATGGACGAATTTGCATCATCTCTTGACGTTCCTAAAGGATGCGGCACACTGCTAAAAGCCCGTAGATTTAATAGAAAACTTATTACTGACGGAAAACCCTCTTGGGTCCCCACCCAAACTGTAGTATTAACCTTTCAAGGACAAATTCTACCACAAAGAGTTTTTTTGTTCCATACCTCCTGCAAGTAGAAACTTACCACTATCCGACTATCCAATGTCTTAACTGCTGCCGATTTGGACACGTAAAAGCTCAATGCCGTTCAAAGCCTAGGTGTTACCGGTGTGCCCAACCTCATACTGGTGACTCTTGTGACATTGAGGAAGCTGTAGCTACGTGTCTCCACTGCTCCGGAAATCACTTTGCTGGCAACAAAGTTGCCCAGAACAGGGAAGACAGAAAGCAATCAAGCTCCTGATGTCACAGGAGAACCTTTCATATGAGGAGGGGTCTCGCCGGTTCCCTAAACCTACAAGACCATATTCCGAAGTAGTTAAGTCAAATCCAACTCCTTCATCCCATCCAACAAGCTCAGTCCAATCCTATCCCATCTCATCCAAATCCCCAACTGACAGCTATAGAAAACTCTCTTCACTACTCCCCGTCCCAGAGCTCCTTTGAGTAAACCCTACGACAAAGCAGCCCATGATGCCATTACTGCAGAAATGTCGTCTGACCTTCCAAATGGGTTTACTCTATCACAATCCTCTCCTGCCCCCCAGGACCACAGAATCCTGGAAGCCCTCCTCTCAACTGTTATAACCCTTATTTCCCAAAATAACTACAATCTACCGTCCCACGTTGCCCACCAACTATCTCAAATTTTCTCCTTTTAAATAATAATGGATCAAGTCATTCTACAGTGGAACGCACGAAGCCTCCGTCCCAAGAAACATAGTCTTGTCCACTTAATTAATAAGTTCCATCCATTAGCCATTGCCATCTCGGAGACGTGGTTAGTGCCGGGCTCCCGTTTTAGGGTCCTGGGTACTCATGTCTCCGGGATGACAGAGCTGATGGATACTCGGGTAGCGCCTTACTTATACGACGCTCCTCCCTTTCTCCCAAATATCCCTGCCACCTCTCCTCCTGGTATCAACGTAGTTGCTACTAAAGTCCTGGACATTACTTATGTGTCAGTCTATATCCCTCATCCCACTCCTCCATGATTCCTGATATCCTCCTCCTCCTCATGTCAATTCAGCCCCTATGGTCGTGATGGGTGATTTCAATGCCCATCATACTTCATGGGGGTGCAGTGTTGACGATGATTTTGCTCTCTCTCTTTTAGAAATTCTTGATGAGGCTAACCTCTGTGTTATCAACAATGGTTCTCCCACTCGTAGAGTTTCTCCAGGCCAAAACCCTAATAGCGCAGTTGACCTCACCTTCTGTTCTCCTTCCCTTGCTCCTCTTCTTTCCTGGCAAGTTTTAACTCACTCATACGGCAGTGACCACTTCCCAATTTCTATCTCCTTTCCAAGCAGAGCTGTCCCTGCCCGTAACTTTAACCCCCTCCTAAAATATAGACTCTCTAACCCTGATTGGTCATCATACTCTTTGTGTCTGGAAAACCGAATAGAATCATGCCCCCCCACTAATAGCATGCTCCAAAACTATTGTAACTTTGTTGAGTCTATATCCGCTAGTGCTGATAAAAATTTTCCCATTAAAAAACCTTGTAAATACAAAGTCTCTACTCCTTGGTGGGATGCGGAATGCACAGCAGCTGCCAGGAAACGGAAGGAATCTGAAAGAGCTTACAAGGTTTCAATGACACCAGCAAATTTCCTGGAGTATAAAAAAATTGCAGCCCAGGCCACCAGGCTGTTTAAAAAAAAAAAAAACAAGGATGGATCAGTTTTTGTCAAGGATTATCCCCCAGATCTCCATCTTCTTTGGTTTGGAAACAGATGAAACGATTCCGAGGTTCATTCCGTCCTGATAATACAATGAATGTGGATTCATCTGTTTGGATTGAGTCCTTTGCGGACAAGCTGGCTCCCCCTTCCGTACCAAATGTAGATTGTCTTCCCTCTATTCCAGGCCCTCTTTCATCAGCACACAATTTAGACTCCCCATTTACGTTCTCAGAACTTCAACTTGCTCTAAATGGGCTGACGGACTCTGCCCCTGGGGCTGACGGTATTCCATACTCTTTTATAAAAAAATCATCTGAAAAATGCAAGGTATTCCTTTTAGATATAATTAACAACCTTTTGAGCATGGAACAGTTCCCTTGTTTGGAAGTCTCAAGTGATCATACCTATCCTGAAACCTGGCAAGAACCCTGCTGATGCAGCCAGCTACAGACCAATCGCCTTATCCTCTGCCCTTGCAAAAATCACAGAACATCTGACAAAACAGAGACTAGAATGGTTTGTAGAACACAACAGCATATTAGCTAAGACCCAGTACGGATTCAGAAAGGGTGTGAGCACTATAGATAGCCTCGGAATATTAACCACTGACATTCGCACAGCCATCATTAAAAAGGAATACCTTGTCGGGGTCTTTTTAGACATTGAAGCTGCTTATGACAACATTCTTCTTCCGGTGCTCAGGAGAAAACTCTCTCAGCTGAGTATTCCTCCGAAGTTGGTACGATTCATTTGCAACATGCTGACTGAAAGAACAGTTCATATTAAGTCCCCCAATTCAACAATACCACCTAGAAGAGTATGGAAGGGTTTGCCACAGGGATCAGTTGAAAGTCCCATATTGTACAGCTTATATACCTATGACCTAGAACAGTCGGTTCTCCCTTTCTGTGAGATGCTTCAGTATGCTGATGACATAGTCTTGTATTGCTCTGGAAAGTCACATGAGTTAGCTATTAGTCAACTTAACATCGCTCTGGAGCATCTCATGGAATGGTTCTCTCCTCATGGCCTTGGTTTATCTGCTCATAAATGCAAAGTTGTAGTATTCTCAAATAAAAGAACTAATCCCCGTCTATCATCAAAATCAATGGTGAAACAATCCCAGAGGATATCAAAGTAAAGTTTTTAGGAGTGTGGTTGGACCGTAAGCTATCTGGTGTCCCCACTTTGAATACATAAATAAAAAAAGTGAAAAGAACATTAATATTCTTAGATCCTTATCTGGTGTTTGGTGGGGTGCCCACCCGTTCACTCAAAAGCTTATGTATAATGCTGTAATACGCAGTCACTTGGATTATGGCTCTTTCCTCCTGGACCCCGGTAATAAAGCAGGTTTAAGGAAGCTGGACAAATTACAGGCCAAATGTATGCGGATAATTCTGGGTGCAATGAGATCGTCGCCCATCAATGCGATGCAGGTGGAATGCTGTGAACCCCCACTATCTCTTAGGCGACAATTCCTATCCGATAGATTTTTTGTCAAGTTAGCCCAACAACAGAATCATACCCTGCTCCACAAATTAGAATACCTGGCTTCACTATACCATCCAAATCGACTATTCGATGATGACTTACCTTGCTTACTCCGCAGTTTTCTATTTGTTTCTCGTCTTCCTTACCCACTTTTTCAATCATCCATCTTACCCCTTTATTCCACGCCTTTTGATGCATTGTCTTTCCTGCCCGACAACATTATATTGGATTTTGGGGTGGACAAGAATACTATTGAAGCCAATAAAATCTTTTGCCAAAAAATTCATTCTGAATACAATGACTGGATTAAAATCTTTACAGATGCTTCTAAGTCCCCCTATTATCCGGTTGGTGCTGCGGTATGGATCCCCTCTACTAGTATAATTCTAAGTTTTAAATGCCCGTCTGTGACTTCTGTTTTTACAGGAGAAGCAATTGCTATCCTAGAATCCCTATTATTTATAATATCCCACAACCTGAACAAGACCATAATTTTAACAGACTCTAAGAGCTGTCTTCAAGCAATTCTGTCCAACCCTTTTCATTCGAAAACCAGGTCCCCTATAATTCTAAAAATAAGAGAAGCTCTTCTACAATGCCTCAAGTACAACATTGAGGTTGTTCTGGCTTGGATTCCTGGACATTCAGGTATTCTAGGTAATGAGCATGCTGATGCCTGTGCTAAAGCTGCTGTTCAATCGGGCTCCCTTACATACTCCCGAATTGATGCACTTGATCTTTGCTCCATCTTAAAACCTATGCTCCACAAGTGTTGGTCCCAGAAATGGAACATATCTAAACGAGAGAAAGGAAAATTTTATGGAGATATCCAACCAGACATTCCCCATAGGCCCTGGTTTTCTAAATTCCAAAATGCAGATAAATCAACCACTTCTACTATATGCCGGCTTCGGCTAAATCATTCCTGTACCCCTGTCTTCCTGGCCAAACTTAGGATTAGGAATCACTCAGTTTGTGAATGTGGTTTAGATGATGGAAATGTTGACCATATATTTTTTAATTGTCCCTTAATGCAGTTCTCATTGTATGACATCCTCCTCCAGATATTCCCCGTCCTACTTCCTTCAAATGTCTCCTCTCCCTTGTTAATACTCCATTTGTAAATACTCTGTGTAAATACATAAAAAAAAAATAAGATAAAATTATAAAAATAATTATACTTATATATTATATGTTTTAAGTGTTCTGTATATAATATTTGTGTACTGTCCTGTGATCGTCTGTAGTTAAAACTAACAATTTGTGTTCCAGATAACGAGGAAACACTAAATTCACCGTACATTACAAATTTCATGGGTACCCTTAATCTTCTCGTTTGATGGTATATCTTTCTACGTGACATTGGCGGAGTTGTGAGGCTAAACCACAATAATAGCCATTAATCAAGAAGTTGAAGTTGAAGTTTTAGTGAACTATGCGAATTAGCTCATCGATTATCTTGTTCCGTGACCGTTATTTTTCGGCGATCCATTATTGTTCAGTAATGCCGCATGGTCAACTGACTGATTTAGTTCACTCTTACCTGAATTGTATGTACGTATTCAACGATTTTATTAGACTTCGTATTTTGTGAACAACTCTTTAGCATCGTTGTGATTTGAAAATCAAACATGAGACAACAATGAGACGAAAAAGCTGCAGTAAAAAGAACGTTAAGCATTTCTAAAGGATCACTTCTACCACGTATTTTTTTCGAGATACAGATTGTCTAGACATTTTGAAGAGATAAAAACATAGAAATGATAGATGGCTATTATGTTACGTCTAACATTACTTAACATTTCTATCCGAATCTATGGTTTTGACAATGTTGAGATTGGTGAAATTTTTAAATCAAACAAAGCGTTTCCGATTTTACAGATGTTATTAAGCAATAGCAACCAACAACACTACAATAGCAAATAACAACAATCGTAGACATCTACGATCAGGTAGCAAAAGCATAAGCAGCCCACTAATTGCTCCCACTGCTGGGACTCAGGGCCTTCTTTTGCAAAAAGAGAATCAAGACCCTAATCCATCACGCTGGTGCAGTATGGATTGGTGGATGACACAGTCATGACCTCGAAAAATTCTAGGTACATGTCAGCTTCCTCACGAAGTTTTCCTTAACCGTTTTAAGTTAGCGGCATTACGCACATATTTTCGAAACGATAAGATCCCAATCGGCAGTTGCCATTCTCACCATTTTTTTTTTCTCGTCTCGTCGGAAAACGGCTCAAAATGAGGCGAGACAAAAATAGTTCCAAAGTACGCACTAGATGGCGGTAGTGGAATTTCAAAAAGATTTGTCTGTACCATAGACTCTCAAAAGTGTAATTACTATGAAGCCCCTCCCAATGTTCAGGGAAAAAGTGTAAATCCAAATAATTTGCAATAACTAAAAATGTTGGAGGTTATCAAACACATCACTTATTTTAGATAAATTATCATTTTCTTCTCAGCTCAGCTGATGTGTTTGGTTTATTTACCTACTATAAACCCTAAATACTCGAACAAAAAATTTCATCCTTAAATATTTTTTCTTCTTTTTTAGTGTTAATATTGGGAATAAAAATAGTCAATTAAGTTGATAATGGAATAAAAAATCGTTACTGATCACATTCGATTTTCAGTACAAAATCTTTTAAAACTCTCGATGCAGAGACAAACTAAGCATAAGTAAAAGGAAGATTCAAAAATATTAATGGCAACACTGACACGAAAATATTTATCTGTGGCTGAAGGACTAGTATCTATCCTCTCTACTTAGTCTGTGGTATCTATCGAGTGATTTGTGGTATATCTATGGCCAAGAATAAATAAAAAAAATAATAGTGTTGGGACATTAGTTACCAAACGACGAGTATACAGAACAGCTCCTTAAGTTTTAGTGAACTATGCGAATTAGCTCATCGATTATCTGGTTCCGTGACTGTTATTTTTCGGCGATCCACTATTGTTCAGTAATGCCGCATGGTCAACTGATTGATTTAGTTCGCTCTTACCCGAATTGTATGTTACGTATTCAACGATTTTAATATATTTCGAATTTTGTAGTGAACATTTCTTTAGCATAGTTGTGATTTGAAAATCAATGAAACGAAAAAGCGACAGTAAAAAGAAAGTTCAGCATTTCTAAAGTATCACTTCTACCACGTATTTTTTTCTAGACATTACCAAGAGATTAAAACAAAGAAATTATAGATGGCGCTTATGTTACGTCTAACATTTCTTGACATTTCTGTCTAAATCTATGGTTTTGACAATATCCGTATATTGAGATAGACGAAATTTTTGAATCAGACAATTTATAGTTCTCTTGAATTGAATGCATGTACACAAAGCGTTTCCGATTTTGCAGATGCAAATAATTTATAATCACTTGCTAATCCATCTGTTAAAGATTAATGAAATGCACATATTTAAAAATAAATTAAAACGTTACCTGACAGAGAAGGCATACTACACAATAAATGAGTATCTCACTGACAGTTTGAATACTTAGGGATTTTTATTTTCTATTATTCGACATCGTTTAACAATAACGCACTTTGACATTGTAATTATTATATTGATATTATTTGTAAAATGCCATTATTCTGTATAAACTGACGTTATTTTGTATGCTTACGTTATTAAGTAAAATAATTCACAACATTATTTTTACATAAATTAGTAATTGTTGATCTTACACCATGAAATTGTATTTGCTACTGACAATGCTTTCCCATTTCTATAAATGTAAGTGTATATATTTAATATTTAATGTAAAGTAGTTTGTCCTTGAAGGCTTTATATTGGTTTCGTTTCTACGCTTGTCTATTATTTGTCATAATAACTTGAAATTTGCATGTCGTAAGGTTGAATATGGAGTTCTCAATACATTTTTATAATATCTTGTTGTACCATCGTAGACATCTACGGTCAGGTAGCAAAAGCATAAGCAGCCCACTAATTGTTCCCACTGCTGGGACTCAGGGCCTTTACTACAATAGTACATAGTACAAGTCTAGGTACATGTCGGTTTCCTCACGAAGTTTTCCTTAACCGTTTTAAGTTAGCGGCATTGCACACATTATCTTCGAAACGATAGGATACCAATCGGCAGTTGCCATTCTCCCAACGAGACCAACCGGAACTTTTCTCAATTCATGTGAAATTTTTTGTATTTTACATTGTATGAAATAGTTAAATATTGGAGCGCAGTATGAATTAAAAAAAATGCAATATTGTCTTCTAAAATATTTAAAAAAACGACCGAACGAACGAAAGATAGGAGCGAACTAGTTTGACACAGGTATGCGAGCTAAGTTCAGCGTTCCCAGTGGTCCTTACTATGTGGCTCAGTGACTTTTGACATTGACATCGCAATCTAAAAATTACGAGCGCCTCCTATTGTCCTTTTTTCGAACCATTTTTTTTATCTCGTCGGAAAACGGCTTATTGTGTTTTATGAAGTCGACGACAGTTGTTCCGCGACTTATGTTAGTAGTAGACTTGTGTTAGTAGTATATATGTATGTCGCGGCCGGATCGTATAATCCGCTGTATTACATTACGGCTAGCCGTTTTGAAAAACAGGGCCGTTTTGAATGCGGCGGTTCAACGATTAGCCTCATTGTCATTGCGATACATTCTTCAATACGGTGGCCAACGCTTAGTACTACTGCTTAAATTATAGGGTGACCAGACTTACAAAATAAGCAATGAAAAATTAATTGTATTAATCAGAAATAGCTGACAGATTATCTCTTGCCATATTTCTTACTTTTTTTTTAAATCTGATAAAACTTGAAAGCCTCTAACTTGATATTGGTGATGGTATACCTAAGAAATATGGTGCACTTAGATAAGGGTCTATCATTGAGATTAGACTCCGGGTGGGCTCCCGCCAGAAGCTCTGCGGTCAGCCCTGAGTTTCGCTTTTCCATACTCGGCCTACGCTCCACTCAGGACCTCCCTTAAACTTCTGGCTTCCGCTTTTTTACATACACTCTAGGGGTAGTAGCGACAAGACTTTGTGGAGTCGGGATGCTCCGAGTGGGATCTGGGTCTGAGATTTCGAAAGCACTGAGTGAAGCCAAAATAATAAGTTATGTAATACAGTTTTTTCTAAAATTCAATCAATTTAAGTGAAATACATTTTCAAAAAAATATTTTTTAATTGTTATTTAATCATATTCTGGACTGAATTTTTTAGGCAATCCATTTGCAATATATTTGTTGACATATTAAATTACATCTAAAACCCTTTTTATTCAATAAACAGCTCGGTGAAGGTCGTTGTATTGCGGGATCTTAGACCATCATAACTTTTGTGAAATCTCAGATTAAAATGTGAAATCTACAACCTCGTCATCCAGAAATTTTAGTTTATGTTTCATATTTCAAAAACCACCAGACCGATTTCAATAAGATTTATATGGGACCATTCGGAAAGCATACCCATCCAAACACAAAAATACATTTTTCAATCGGTGTAGGGTTCTCGAGAAATCAGGTTACAAACATTAAAAAAAACATTGTGGTTGAATTGATAACCTCCTCTTTTTTGGAAGTCTGTTAAAAGTAATCAGTAGATTAGAGTAGAAATAAAATAATGTCTTGAACTTCGGTTGTTTTGTGTAATGAAACATGTTGTTTTACTCAGAAAAATAAAGTGTAGCTCCCTCTTTAGAGTATAAGTGTTCTGTGGTGATGGTGACTACTGTTTGTAAAGGCCTGTTTGCATTTTGATTACTGCGAGTGCGAGTGATTTGTGCAGGTGTTGTGTGATTAGTAGGAAACACGTGTGGATACCGATTGATTATTGCGAGTGTGTAGTAACTTGCGTAGTGAAGTGATTAATAGCGTATTCTATTTTTTGCGAGTAGCTTCCTCCCGCGCTCTTTTCCTTCCTCCTCACTCGCAGCTTGCCTGCCACTAAATCACTAAATTGACTAAATAGCAGCGTTGCCATATATTTATACAGATGTCTCCGTATTTATACAGATTTTTGATGTGCGATACAGATTATCATTGGAGACAGAAATATTTACAGGGTTATGGTAATCAGTCAGCTTAAATTTAAGGGGATGTTAGTACATTATTTAAGTCATTTTTTTTCTACAGTTTATAAAAACATTTTTTTGCTCATACAAAATAAAATAAAATTGTGTTTACCCGGTCTAAAAGGATTGAACTCTTCGTAACAAGAGCGCACAAACTCTTTAGCGCTCGATAAATAATGTGCCGAAGTAAATAAACACTAAACAGCCGCTAAACACTGCTACAGCAAACAACAAACACTATTTTTTTGGGATACGTATTGAGTTTTATCAAAAGTTGTTGAAAAGAGTTGTTTGTTGAAATATGCAGAACATGCCCACATACTGATGCAGACTGATTACCAGTAAGCCTGTATAAGTACAGAATTTTCACATTTGATTTATTGCCCTTTTGATTGGCTAAATTACTGTATTCGTAAGTGCCGTACTGTATCGTAAGACCGTAACTGCTTAAAATAGAATAGGTTCTAAGTTCCGTGTAGTCCCCGCGAAACCGGGGCGGGATAATAATAATAATACTTTATTTTGACTTAATAACAACAAGTTTACAATAACAGTGATCCAAAGGCTCCCGAACTAGTCTGAGACTGTGGGTCAGGTGCCAATGGCTTCTCCTATCGTACAAAATTATAATTTTTAAACTTTGTTGAGTATATAACTATGCTGGCTTATGCCACAAATACAATTTTACACTTAAAAAAAATAATTGGCAAGTTAGTAATAATAGGTAGTAAAAGTTTTGAGATACTGAATTTAACACACAATCATGATTGGTTGGATGAATGGTCTAACAATGTAGCTACACAATGAACCAACCAAAACTCAAATTAATCAATTGTGATGTCACATGAAAGTCCCAAAATAAAATATTACATAACACACGATACATCCTTAATACTACTATAATTAATGTTTTTCAGTACGTGATGCTAGAATTGTATAACTTTCTATTATAATACTGTATGTACTCGTAAATTATATTCTGCAAGTAATATAGTATTGCCCAGTTTTTAATTATTTATTGCAGTTCCTATTAATAAATACACGGTGTGAATTCATAGAAACTATTGCAGTACCAAATTACCCTTATTTAGGATAAGGGAATATTGATAGGAATATAATTTTTAATATTGCCTTTAAAAATACCTTTTGAATATTGCATTGAAAATTGAATTAAAATTGAATTGAAATTGAAAGAACAAGAAGCACTATAGTAGCATGAACTTTGGATATCTCGAGGTGTGTAATCAATGACTATACAGAATTGGACAGTACTCGCACTACACACCTGCACTAATCAGTCGCGATTTCTCGCTCGCACTCGAACTAACCAAAAATGAAAACAGGCCTTTAAGGCTGAATGGGGCTGATGCTGACAGCAAAGTAAAAAAAAAAAGAAATCGAGAAAATCTGTTTTGTGACATTAGATTAGACATTGTGACTTTTGTGATTGTGTTGTGTAACCAAAGTTTATCAAAATGGGCATGATAAAGAAGGTATTTTACACATTACACTGTTTTACAAAGTATCTTACAATCTGATTGATTGCCTCAAATAAATAATGAAGGCTTATCGTTTTTTTTTTGCAGACCACAGGCCTCGTGGGCTTAGCAGTGGCTGCAAATCCTCACCATACCTTGGGCGCCCTTTACGGAAAAATTTTAAGAGTTCTACAGAAAATGCCCGATAATTCAGTTTATAAAAAATACACTGAACAAATTGTACGAGATAGGGCTGCTGTATTGGCCTCAGTAAGTGACTCAAATTCCGTCTATTTCTATTAGTAGATATCATTTTTTGATTTGTTATAATATTGAGCTAACAAATGTAGCAAAAAGGATTCTGATTGAAGATGATACTACTGTCATAACAGAAGATCTTGTACTAAAAGCTTCGATATAATTAAAGAAACGAAGATGAGGTATGCTATAATCTAAAGACAACATAACGTGGCACAAATTTGTTTGAAAAATTTGAAAATTGAATTGTCAGCGAACGTACACAACTCCTTGTTGAGACTGAGACTGAGAAATTAGGAGACGTCACCTGATTTTGCATCGCCATATTAGAAGCGTGTTTGCCGCTTCTGCCGTTTAAGAGTTCGATGACTAAAAGGTTATGTTTTCAATAGGCTAATTTATATTATTTATCTGGCGGCTTTGTTGGTAGTAAGTCTAGCTGTGAAGTCGGGGGTTATGTGCTCGATCCCCACCCAGTGCTAATATTTATGTGATGAATAATAATGTGAGGAAAATGAGTTAAACCATAGAGAGATGGCAGTAGTCAAATAAAGACATCTACAAAATAAAATAAATAAGGTACTAATTACCTACTTACTAATGTATAATAAATATACATTCTATTTATACATACATTCGTGCATGGTTGCCTGGAAGAGATTGCTTTAAGCGATAAGGCCGCCAATTAAAATGTCTAGCATAAGATTTTCTTAAGTTCCTGTTGTAAATTTTTGTGTTTTTATTGTATGTGGCTTTTAATAAAGAGTTATCTTATCCTAATAAAAATACATGAGTAACCTTATTTTCATATACTAATTAATACATATGCAACAAATATACCTACAATGTGGTTTTTAAAATAATATTGAATTGGCGAGGTTTAGGTTAATTATAACAAGTCTACAATAAGTAATAAGCAGTGGTAGGACTCTTTGCAGAGTCCTCACCTTTGCCAGTTCTTTCTATTGCAAAAACAATACTGTGTTCCGCTTTGAAAGGTAATTACAGGGCATAGACATAAAACATCTTATATTTATGGGTGATGAGTGCAGTGCAGTGCTAGGTAATTATTTAGACTTTTCATATTCTAAAAGCGGCATGTCACTGTGCTGTTGTTGCCTGGCTATGTTATATATTTATGTTGCTTGCCATCATGCATGATAGATATGCATATGGCAGGCTCATCTCGTCACTATATTAAAAAAATATTTCTAGACACTCCAAGACTTAAGATTTTGCAACGATATAGATAAAATTTTGATGATCAAGCACACTATTTGTTGAATTTGTTCTGGTTAAAATTCACTATGCCAGTGATATTATCACACTAAATAGTAACATTTGAATTAAACAAACATATTAATATTAACATTAGACATTGCTTAGTTATTAAGGAGTATTTTATTGTTTCAGTCTAAGGATCCATATGAAATTGAGTCTAAAATCAATTGTGGCCAATGTGAGGAGTTGATAATTCAAGCTGAGAATGAGTTGAATCTAGCACGCAAGATGCTCAACTGGAAGCCATGGGAACCACTGATGGCAAAACCTCCCAAGGGCCAATGGGATTGGCCCCCTGCAAAATGTTAATTATTTCACTAAAACATCTTTACTGGCATGATGATGATTATGTAGTTGTCTAATAAATTAATTATTGTTACTTTCAAACTGTTTATTTTCTATGGATGTAATTCTGATTGTCTATAATTTCCATCTACTCTTATGAATTCTAGCACTAGGGAGTAATGTATCTTCTGATAGTAAACTAGTAAAAGAATACCACAAAATATTTATAACATTTTATTACTTCATTAAACTTATAATTACTTTGAAATAAATATAAAAATTAGGCCAATTAAATAATAATTAAAGAGTTGCCTCAATACATTTATCTGTAGTTCAACGACTTTCAATGATTATTATCATCTTATTTTCATTTAATTCATGATTTATTCAATGACATACAAACTGTTTAAATATACAAATATAAGGAGGAGTTCACAACAAATATCAGGTCACCCATGTAGTAATGGTTAAATAAACAAAGTATATATTACATTAATGTACCCAAGAAAAATGCATGCTGTCTTCTATAAATGGCTAAATTACTTTTTTCTCTTTTATAATAATTGTTAATCTGTGCTTACTTTTGCCCTAATAACAAGCAAATTTAATAAAATCAATTACTAGGATACACTATATACTAGAGACCAAGAGATTTTATCTCATATTATTTGTTTTTAAGTCTAGTTTGGTGACCTCACAATTCAGCTTAAAAGTATTGCTACTCCTATAACAAATTAACTAAATGCTATAAAACTGCAATGTCAAATTTAAATTTATTGTAATACATTTCAGTTGAATTCATTACTTAATATTTGACAGTGTAACTACATTTTGTCTTCATCAGATTTTATCTTAATATATATAAATCTCATGTCACAATGTTTGTCCTCAATGGACTCCTAAACCACTTATCTGATTTTAATCAAATTTGGACACCGTGTGTAGATGGATCCAACTTAAAAGATAGGATAGTTTTTATTTCGATTAATAGGCTTTATGTGACAATATCCGAGCGAAGCCGGAACCGGCCGCTAGTTATGTATAAATACATTTGAGATTTTGTAGATGACTTATACATTGCACACTATATCCAATTTGGCACTCATCTCTAACTTTTGATAAATATAATTGTTTAATTTATTGAAAACAACCACACATAACTCGAAGATACACTTTAGTTAAAAAATATAAACTTACTTGGACAATATTTTATTGTTGTAAAAATGTCCCGATCATGCACAGCATACATTTTAGTGTTTTTCTTTTTTAGTAAAAGCAAAATTTTTGGTTTTAAATTTGAACAAAGTCAGAATGTTGGATGCACTAGGTGGAATATATTTTGGATCGATGGAATGTGACCTAAAATAATAAGTCACAATACCAAACAAACCTTATTATGTAAATGTCTTAGTACATCTGCCACTTTTGTCAGCATTACCATTTAAAATGACCTAAATTCACCCCATTAAGTGTATGTTGTACTCATTATTTGGGACAACTTTTATTATTTGAGGGCAATCCTGAATTGAGCAATTAACTGTTTCATTCGCATTGTTGAGACTAAGAGGTATAAAACAGGTTTTTTTTGTCAGACTTGGTCAATGGTCATATAGTAAAAATTTACCATAATTTTATGAGAAATTAGAAATGTTTATGGCTCATATTCTGCAGTGCTGTACAATCATGTAAGTGCATGACTGGCTGCATGTAAAGCACAGACATCACACAGTATCTGAAACTCCTGAAATCCTCCTATCAATGAGTCACCCACTACTTGACTCATTGATAGGACAACAATCTTAGATCATGCAGTGGAATGTGCCTACTTAATACACTACAAATTCATATCATTACAGATAACTGTACTTAATAATATTTATTTTATCATAATTTAATATATTCAATTCCTGCTTAATATCATGACAAAGATAAGGTACCATATAAAAATGCAAATATTACAGAAGAAGTATAGCTAAACTGGTAACTTGTTTATTAATTTTACATGAATAAAATACTGTAATACATTGTATTGCCGGTTTTCTTATTATCTTCATAGCTGACGTCAACTAATAAAATTATTTTCCTATTAACTAAACTTACATTATAAAATAAATAACAGTATATTAAATGTGTCATAATAAAATACTCATTTAATTAAATGCCTTCAACACAATGTTGATAAACTATACCTGCGTAAATTAACTACACTTATCAATCCAATGAGATTAAGAAATTTGTTATTATCTCTCAACTTAACTTTCTTTTCCACATAGAAATCGATCTACAAAACACACAGACAGCAAAATTTGTATGTAATTTTGGAGTTCTATGATTTTTTTTATGTACAGGTACATAATGCAGTATTATTTTTACTTATTCTCATAATCCCATTCAACATTATTATTACCTAATTTTATTATAAATATCAATGACAGATGATATAACAGGTGAAGATGTATTTTCATGTTATACATGAAAATGCTACAATTTGTGTTAATTGTTGTGTATATTTTAAAACTTTCATGATTTTTTATTAGATAATAGGAGTATGAATGGTGGCAGATAATGTTTGTTTACAGCTCATTCCAAGTAAGGATGACAAGAGTATAACACTTATTGAGGAACACCCAAAACTTTAAACCCATCTCAAAGTCCATGTGTTTTTAAATCAATTTAGTAAGTATAATATAGTTTATTAAAATTATGCAAGTCAAAACTGTATCTTTAACAAATTATGGTAGTAAATTCATTCATAGTTTAACCACAATTATGTTGAAGTTACACCTTTTCTAGCCACTAATAAATTTAAAACTGGATGTTTCTTGATATAACTGACAGCTTTTTTGTGTGTTACCATTGTGAAGTCGTAGCCATTGCACTGCAATATCTTATCATGCATTCTTAAACCGGATTTTGCTGCTGGGCTTCCTTCATGAACCTCGGTAACATAAATGCCCTGAAATTAAAATGTGACATTCTCAGCTTTAAAATGTGAGATTGGTCCCACCACTGTCCTCTACTCACTATTGTTGAAAATCGTGAGGGTTTTATTAAAATAATTTCAATTGTTAGGGGCTCCATTTTAAGTGATTCAACTCTGCAGTATGAAACAGTACTGGGTTGGGGCATTATTTAGTTTACTTGCCTAAAAACATCAAAGGTATAAATAAATTATATTGGTGTAAGTACACATGTATGAATGTTTGTTATTACCTACCAATATGCTGTAGCATAATTGAGTTTACTTGTCTAGAATATTCCAATTAGCATTACATATTTAGGTACAGAGAATACCAACTTAAGTATCCATACTGAAGTAGCTGTTACAAAAGATATTCCTATCATAAAACAAACATAATATTTATACCATATCCTTTCATTGACAGCTAGATCCAACTACCTATGCTGTATTCTAATTTTTAACCCCCCGACCAAAAAAAGGGGTGTTATAAGTTTGACGTCGATGTCTGTCTGTCTGTCTGTCGGTCTGTCTGTCTGTCTGTCTGTGTGTGTGTCTGTCTGTGGCACCGTAGAGCTCAAACGGATGGACCGATTTCAATGCGGTTTTTTTTATTCGAAGGTTGATATCCGTGCGGATGTTCTTAGCTATGTTTGGTTAATATCGATTCAAGATGGCCGCCTCCACAAAATGGCGGACAAAATATTTCTTCACAACTTATCTCAATATGGGTATCAAATGAAAGGGCTTGACTAGTAGAATACAATACATAATAACAAATCTCAAATCCAAGATGGCCGCCACCACAAAATGGCGAATTACATTATTTTTTTCACTACTACCACAATATGGGTATCAAATGAAAGGGCTTGACTAGCAGAATGTTGTACAGATTACAAATCCGAGATCCGAGGTAGTCGGGGGGTTAATCAAAATTTTTAATTTTGTTCTTGTTATAGTTTGTTAGATATTTTTATAACATTTCATTTGCTCATGAGTAATTGCATAAAATATACCATAATCCATGCCAACTTTTACTAACTAATGTAGATTGGATATATCTATTGAAAACCATCACACGACTGTGAATACATGTGTTTAATACATACATTGTCTGTGTAACCCTGGGGGCCTTTTCGGAAATCTTGGTCGATGCCGCCTCCTATTTTAAAACCACACTTCATCACTTCTCTGCCTTCAGCATCAACGCCAGCCTCCTTTTGTAATGTTATTGGTATCTGAAACCGAGATAAACCTTTCCTTTGGTATTGTAATACAAAAGAGAAAAGCTTATAACCCAGGGAGTGGTTCCCTACTTACGCTAAGACACTCCATCGCTGTCCCAGCTTGGTGTTGAAATGCCATTTTCGCCATGGTGAAGTTTTGTATTTTGCTCCCGTTGTTCTCTAAATTAATTTATTTTTTTCAGAAAATACGCCGTATTAGGTTTGGGAGTATACTCGAAATAAATTGAAAAAGGTCCCTGTAAACGTGCGATGCGACAGAGCTCGTCTTTTGTTGGCATTGGCAATCTTGGTATTTGGCATTAGTAATAGACAAGTGACATTATAAGAATCAGACAAACTGAGAACTGATTCTGACGTTTGACATTGAGTACTTACAAAAATGTCCAGTCTTGTCGTCTTCGCAACCTGTGGTCTTGCTCTTGTCTGTTGTCTGATCAATGATATGGCCACAGAACATATATTACCCTACTCACGGAGTGACTGACAGATGGTCAGAGAAAAGTACCTATAAGTTTTTTTCTGCTTATTCTATTGTCTGTGATAATGTTTCGGAACGGTTAAATTAGGTATGGTCGATAGTAGAAAAACATCGATGTTAACATCGAACACAAAACATCGATGTTTTCGGTATAAAAAAAAAACTGTCCATTACATTTACGAAATTTCTTTACCGTTTTATTGAATTACGTGAGATAAAGAAACAAAATCAACATTCCTAGTATTTTTTTGAGCACACTCTGTAAAAAATAACTTAGACAGGTGCAGGGACGTATGAAAAACATGGACAGAACCCATCCAAAGACAGACCTCAGGCACCAAAAAATACCAAAATGGCGGCGGCTTTTTAATGTGTGAAGTAATTTTAAGTTGCCATGTTAGCCACAAATTGACACCACAAAAAATATATTTTATTCTTCTTACTGCTCAACCTTAGATAGATCTCTCTCTCAACATTTAGCCATTGGACGGAGGTAAATTGGAAGTAGAATTTAAATTGGAATTGTTTGCAGCTGGTGGCGGTTGGAGAAGTAAGACCGAGGACCGGGCTGAGTGGCGTATCATAGGGGAGGCCTATGTCCAGCAGTGGACGAATACAGGCTGATGATGATGATGAAATTGGAAGTTAGATTTTTTTCTTCTTTAAAAACTTTATCACATTTTTTGCAGGGTGCAAGGGAAACGTATAAATCACACAATTTAAACTTAAACTGGCACAAAACCAACAAATCTCTCTTTAATATTTATAGTAGGTACCTAATATTATTCATATTATTTTTTAATTTATTTATTATTTAGTATTTTTATTTAATTTTAATTTATTGTAGTAACAATATTAATTATTAACAATACTAAAAACAAACAGCATACTTGAGATTAGCGGTCAATTTGGATCAATTCTATTGATTGTAACGGCACTTAAAAGGTATTTGTTGATATCGTAAAATTTACTAGAAAATGTAAGGTTCTGTTCCATTCGGGAGAATGGTGCCTGCCGATCCGAAGACCCCGGGTTCAAATCACACGAGCACCACTATCTTTTTGAAGTCATGTGCGTAATGCTGCTAACTTAAAACGGTGAAGGTAAACATCGTGAGGAAACCGACATGTACCTAGAATCTTTCGAGGTCATGTGTCATCCACCAACCCGCACGGGGCCAGTGTGGTGGATTATGGCCTTAAGTACCTCTTTGGGAGTGAAGACACCGAGTCTCAGCAGTAGGAACACTTATAGGGCTGCTTATGCTGATAGAAAACATGTAAAAATGTTATAAAAATAATAATCAATACACATTGGTGGACATTTCACCCATCACAAACTAAGCAAAGCTTGTACCTACTGGGAGCCAGATAGCTCTGATGTAATACTTATCAATATATTTATATAATACAGTCATACCTACCTATTATCATGAGAGCATCAGATACTCTCACGTTAGATATTCCTCAACACAATACCTCTTTTTACTCCTGTTCCTTCACAGTGAAAGCTGTGAAATTATGGAATGCTTTGCCCCTCGAAATTAAGCGTTCACCCACTCTTGATGTATTCAAGAGTCATGTTAAGGCATACTTTCTTGAAATGTAGCTGCGGTACTATCTATGATCAATATTATTTTGTATGTAGGTATTATATTTATGTTTATGTATGTTTATTACTTATTTATGTGTATTATATAATATAGGTAGGTATTCTTTTGTATCATTATGTGTAAATCACATATTTTGTTTCTTGTTTTAGTAATATTTGTATTTTTAGTAAGTTAGTTTAGGTAATATGTTGTTAAGTACATGGTTTTCTATCACAATTTATTTGTTAATTAAGGGCCACTTTATGTATATATTCTCCTTTTCCGTGCAAGGTTGCCTGGAAGAGATTGCTTTGAGCAATAAGGCCGCCTATTAATAGTGTCACCCGTTAGTTTCTAAGTTTATTGTTTGTTTTTCTTTTTAAATTTTTGTGTGGTCTGTTAATAAAGAGTTTATTATTATTATTATTCACTCATTTAATCTTTTTTCTTAA
Organism: Ectropis grisescens; assembly: GCA_017562165.1. NCBI lineage: Eukaryota > Metazoa > Arthropoda > Insecta > Lepidoptera > Geometridae > Ectropis > Ectropis grisescens. The sequence goes on from CM029771.1 coordinate 23,396,955, forward strand.
TTTTTAAGTTTTTTACAATACATATATAAAAAATACAAACATTATAAAAAACTTAAAAACTAGGGTGCCGCCAGCAGCGGGCAGGGCCCAAGCTACCGGTGGTTAGGGCTGCAGACTGAGGAACCTCCTGACGATGCGCGCTGTGTCGAGGATGACCGCCTTCTGCATCTGGCCCTTAACCCAACCGTCTAGCGAAAGTCTCTTGAGATGTTGGTCGAGACTTTTCGCTATAAGGCCGTTTGCCGACACGACTATTGGGACTATGATCGTCGAATCAACATCCCACATGGCGGTAACCTCGTGAGCCAAGTCAAGGTACTTGCTAAGCTTGTCCTTTTCGGCTTTCACGAGGTTCTCGTCATGTGGTACGGTGATATCAACGATCACAGCCCGGCGCTGAGACCGGTCTACCAGCACGATATCAGGCTTATTGGCGACAATAGTCCTGTCCGTGATGATAGAGCGGTCCCAGTAGAGCAACGCACGACCATTCTCGAGAACTGGCAGAGGTGCGTACTTATAGTACGGCACCTCGCACTCGACAAGGCCGTATCGAAGAGCAAGTTGCTGGTGGATGATCCTGGCTACTAAGTTATGCCTGTGCAAATACTCGCCGTTAGCAAGATGCGAACAACCGGAAATAATATGACGAAGTGATTCGCCTGGACGGCGGCATGCCCGACAAATGTCGACCGTACCGTCCTTCATTATATATTTCCGGTAGTTGTTCGTCTTGACAACCTCGTCAGCAATTGCACAGGCAAAACCCTCGGTTTCTCCGAAGAGGTCCCCGAAGCGCAGCCAGTTCACCGACGCGAGCAGATTCACATCGGGTCCCGTTAGGGCCCGATAGAACCGCCCGTGCAGCTCCTTGCTCTTCCATACTTCCCTGCGGTCATCAGTGCTGAGCACCGATGGTTTGCGCCAGTTCTCGTTTGCCATTGAAAGAGGCGTGAAACTTCTGTCAACTGCCACAACATCGCGATGCATCCCGGACTCGCTGTTGCGAAAATAATCCCTGAGACTGCATACCTCGCGGTTGTGAAGGTTCTTGGCATTTAAAAGCCTCGACCTCCCCATTTCCGCGGGATATACAGTCTCATAACAGACGAGCGCGGGTGTAGCATTCGGTGTGTTGTGAGCAGTTGACGGACCTTTCTGTCCAGGGCGTCGAGTTCAGTCTGAGTCCATCTCAGTATGCCAAAGGAGTATATCAGCAGAGGCATTACCCAACCGTTGAAGGCTCGCACCTTGTTACCGCCTGACAGAAGACTTTTGAGTACTTTTGTCAGCCGGCACAAGAAGCGCTCCTTCACCGATTTCTTAATGTCATCTGCTGATATACCCAAAGACTGTGACATACCGAGATATTTGTAGCTCTCGTCTTCGGAGAGAGATCTAAGAGTTATAGTCTCGGAAAGTTGTAAATTCTCTGAATTTACTACTTTCCCTCGCTGTACATGCATGACCGCACTTGTCTCACACCGAACTCCATCTTGATGGCGTTACTAAAAACCTCCGTGGTTTTTAATAGCTCCAACAAGTCTTGGCGTTTCGGTGCAAAAAGTTTGAGGTCGTCCATGTACAGCAAATGAGATATAACCTCACCTCCTCTACGAAGACGATAACCTAACTCTGAATCCTTCAACAGAGTGCTGAGAGGATTCAGACTTAGGCAGAACCACAGGAACTTAGACTGTCACCCTGAAAAATGCCTCTTTCAATCTTTATCAAGTCCTCCGAATCAAATGAGCTGTCTACACTACCTGGTTGACGAAGGACTGTGACCCACTGTCCCATGCATTTGCTTAGAAAAGATTTTAGAGTTGGATTTATTTTGTATAACTCTAAAATCCTTACCAGCCATGAATGGGGCACCGCATCATAGGCCTTCTTGTAGTCAATCCAAGCAGTGGAGAGAGTTCCTTTGTTTCGTTTGACTTGCTGGCAAATGGTCGTGTCATGAGGAGCAGCTCCTTAGTACCACGGGACCCAATCTTACATCCATTCTGAGAGGAGGCCAAAACGTTATTTGCAACTATGTGCGCGTTAATTTTGCTCTCAAAATGGATGTAAGCAGCTTATAGATGGTAGCTAAGCAAGTAATGGGTCTGTAGTTCTTCGGTTCCGTGGTACTACCAGACTTATGGAGCAGGAAGGTGACTCCGGTGGTCATGAAACTGGGAAGAGAACCCGTCTCGAGGGCTTCTTGAAATTGTGTTGCCAAACATTCATGTGAGCATCGAAACCACTTTATCCAGAAGTTGTGCAATCCGTCCGGCCCAGGACTTTTCCAGTTCTGAGTCGTCCGGATAGCACAACTAACGTCTACGGAGTCTATTGTTATAGACTCCATGGGTTCGATAGACTCACATGCACGTTCGATAACACGCATCCAAGCTCCCTCCGTGTGCTCGACAGGCACCGACCAGATGCTGCGCCAGAAGTTTTTTCATAGCGCTGGCATCCGGTAGCTGCCCGTCGTTCACACGTTGACTAGTTCCTTCCCAGTTTCGGTACACCTTCCTTTGATCACTCTGAAAGTCGCGATTTTGTCGATATCGATCCACACGCTCTCTGTAGCGGCGAATACGGTTTGCCCACGCATAAACTTTCTGCTTATTATTATTATTATTATACGTTAAAACACCCCAGACATAAAACAAATATTTGTATTCATCGCACAAATATTTGCACCGGGTGGGGAATCGAACCCACGACTCTCGGCTTCGCAAGCAGACTTAGTACCAACTAAATCACGAGTTATTAAATATCATACGAGTATTAACTTAGATTGTTAACTTACCTTTTGAGGTATTGCATATGTAACAATACGCTGGAGCCCTCCTTTAGTTACATATACATATGTATATTATCAACTTCGAAATGTTTGCTGCAAATAACACTGTATACTGTATTTGTTTGGGATCCAATCGTTTTCACAGTTACTATTTCTAATTATTTCAATCCAGTCATTTCGCCAAGCTTAATTTTCTTATTTTTAAATCTAACAAACAAAATAATAAAGCAAATACCTAGTGGCAACTGATAAACAATACAAATGTATTGATATAATGTGCCATAAATCTTTATTCACACCGTAATTTTACTAGAATTAACAAACTAATACCAAACAATCACAAATAATCAATGTCCCATATATTTTGGGAAATTATCACACGCTAACTTTGGTGACACTAGACTTGTAATGCGCTATATTGTTGTTAGCAAATGAAGATTGGTTTTTATACTTAAAATGTGGCAATAAGTAATTGAATTATGGATCTACCTGTGAAACGTCATTTCTGGAAGTTTTTTGCGTTGGTTACTACGGCTTTTACAGCATTTCACTACATAAGTCATTCTCTTTGTTGAGATTTTTCTTTAACGCGAAACGTGTCAGCTGGCTGATGTTTGCGCGCGTAATGGCCGACTTATGTGATTGTGAGTATGTATGAGTGTCAACGTGTATGTGACAGGGAACTGGCCGACTTGACTTGACACAGTGCTTGTTTTAGCGAGACTACGTCCGTGTTTTTCATACGTCTATGGACAGGTGTTAGTTTGTTCCGTTGTTGGTACAAGAGTTGGCCCACTTTAGAAAAGTCTTTATGAAAAATATCTAATACGCCATTTTGCGGTGGCGCCTAATTGGATTTCAAATTTGTTATAATGTATAATATTCCACTAGACAAGCCCTTTCATTTAATATCCATATTGAGGTAGTTTGTGAAGAAATGTTTTGTCCGTCATTTTGTGGAGGCGGCCATCTTGAACCGTTATTAACCAGACATAGCTAAAAACCCCGGCACAGAAATAAACCTTCAAATAAAAAACCGCATCGAAATCGGTCCGTCTGTTTGAGTTCTACGGTGCTACAGATAGACAAACACACAGACAGACAGACACCAACGTCAAACTCACAACACCTTTATTTTCGTCGAAGGTTAAAATTCGGGGGAAGCTGGACGAAAAGATATTTCTTTGTATGTTAATGATGTATTCCTTATAAGTATTTAACAGATTTGTTTGGTCAACGTGATAGAAATTTGCTTTTGGAATCACAATTTTATTTGAAAAAGCCACGTAGCTGAGTTAAGCGTGCAACATAAATACCCGCTTGATACACTTTGGGAAATATATTACACCGAATGACGAATATTTTAAAAACTAACTTTGCGGTCGAGCTTTTGCAGGGAATTCTTTTTTTGTATTTTTATTTGAGAAGTTGTACCTATTAATTTGGTTTTAATGGCGTCTCCTTGAACCGGTCTTTATTTTCAAATAAACCACGTTAAAATTAAAGTTCGCTCATATAGAAAAAAACGTTACCTAAGTTAAAATAAAAAATCAAAACAAAATTTTGGCTGGAAAAATGAAAATTATTTAACCTATAAAAAAAAATCACAAATCCAATTTATGCTGTCAAGTGCATTTTTTTTTGTTTTTTTGTGTTTGTTAAATCGTAAACAATTAATTTTACGTATAAAAAATCATGTCTTCCTTATAGTTTAAGATGTTATAGCTCTAGAACACTTGAGAACTCGAAAAAAATCCGACACAAATGTCAAAAATGTTAGTTTACATTTCAAGCCCATTACTCATTTACAAACGATACCGCCAGAAGTGTCTTGAAACGCTCTTGAGAATAATGGGCTTAAACAGGTACAATTAACGCGGCACATCATATTCCGAAGCGTAAATAAACGTACTTAGGTAACCTGACACCTGTTTTCCCGCCAAAATTCTAAATGTAAGTCGCCGAAATGAAGCAAGTGGATACTTACAAACTATCTTCACATTTCTTTACATTTTGGTAGGTGGATTCTAGTGCCTTCCATAAAAGTAATGGGCCTTGTTTTAACTCAGCTACGTGGCTTTTTCAAATAAAATTGTGATTCCAAAAGCAAATTTCTATCACGTTGACCAAACAAATCTGTTAAATACTTATAAGGAATACATCATTAACATACAAAGAAATATCTTTTCGTCCAGCTTCCCCCGAATTTTAACCTTCGACGAAAATAAAGGTGTTGTGAGTTTGACGTTGGTGTCTGTCTGTCTGTGTGTTTGTCTATCTGTAGCACCGTAGAACTCAAACAGACGGACCGATTTCGATGCGGTTTTTTATTTGAAGGTTTATTTCTGTGCCGGGGTTTTTAGCTATGTCTGGTTAATAACGGTTCAAGATGGCCGCCTCCACAAAATGACGGACAAAACATTTCTTCACAAACTACCTCAATATGGATATTAAATGAAAGGGCTTGTCTAGTGGAATATTATACATTATAACAAATTTGAAATCCAATTAGGCGCCACCGCAAAATGGCGTATTAGATATTTTTTCACTAGTAGTGAAAAATCCTCAATATGGGTATCAAATAATAGAGATTGACTATAGAATGTTGCACAGATTACAAATCCGAGGTAGACGGAAGTAAAAGTTTTTTATATATTTTGTTATTGTATTGATATCAGTGTCATGAAAAATAATTAACTTAAACCATAGAATAGATAATATAGATAGAACGGACACTCCCCACCCCCCGCCAAATTCAAGTTTTCTCACCCCTCAGGCCGTTTCGGATACGCTAGGAGCACTCAACGAAGGGCTGGTATCGAACATCTAATTCCTAATGAAATATCATCATGGTGGGTTGTTGTGCTGTTAACGGCTGTCTGTCAACTAAACGGAACAAGATTAAAAGCTTTATTTAATTTCCTAATGATAAAATAACGTAATATTAGAAACTTTTCAATATCGTTGCTTTATAATATTACAAGTTTTGCTTAGTTTAGGGTCAGATGCTGTTGTGTGTGAATTGTCTACCAATATTTATTTATTTATAATAACAAAGTAATTTTTGACTCAAAGTTCGTAATTTACACAGCCAGTAACTTACGTGCCCAAGCACGGATTGATAATGCCTGGAGGAATATTTATAGTGACAGAATAAAGTTTCCTTCATGGGTAAGTGTAAAATAAAATGCGAATGTGTACCTACTAACAGAAATAGATATCTAGGCACCTGATCTAATCTATCATCGGTTTCGTTTCATTTTACGCGGCAATACAAACACCCACAGATTTTTGAAACAATTTAGAAATCTGTGCAAACACCCTTATAATTAGAATAGTATAATTTGGCTCCATTCTATTTATGTAACTCAACATTATAGCAAGTTTATAGACTACGTCACCAGGTGAACTCAAGGGGCACAACTATTCAATAAAACAATTCAGTAGCCCTAGTTCTAACGCACACATTCACGCGTGTGTACGAACGACATCTGCGTAGTTGTGTGAAGAGTAGGTAGCTCCACAGCGGCGTTTGTATGGAATTTTAGTGGAGTGTCCGGGGTGTGCTTAAACCATACTAATACTGACACTGACAGTTGAACCTAGTACATTTCATGCACACCATAACTATAGACCATAGACCATTAAGAGAAATTAGGGATGGGCAAATAAACAAAATATATCGATATTAATAGTATCGATACTTACCAAATGTATCGATATATATTTTCAAAAAATATCGATATTTCGATATATCGATTTTTTTTCAAGAGAAGGTTACTTAAATATTAAGCACTTATTAAATAGATAAATGAAAATACATAATATCTGGCATATTATTGACGTGACAACGACTAATAAATCGATGAACGCCGGCTGCGTGCACGAAAAAGTGTCCCATTACGCTCATTGTACGCTTGCACCGCATCTATCAGTGTTTTGTTATACGTTGTCGTTCGTAAACTAACCGACTTTACAGACAACCAATTTTATTATTTATTCATAATTCGTACATATTTTAATGTTCAAAATTAACCATCACTGAAACCAGTATTCGTCTGTGTTATGTATGTAGGTGCATGAGTGCGCATTTACCCACCGTGTTGTAACTAGCTCCGCTCCAACCTACATATACAATAGTCTAATATAGACATCAGCAGCAATCTTTCTCTAAAGTGCCTACCTGTCAATCTGCTCCTATTATCCGGCACTGTTGAATTAACGACTGAAGCTACCCTTTCGGATAGAGCGATTTCCAAAAGAACCGGAGTAAAAATTTGGCAATTCACCCAAAAATCAATTGGATTTTATTTACTTTTATAGGTTTACACTAGACCGCCATCTCGCCTGATGTTAAACGATGATGCGGTCTACGATGGAGCGTGTTTATCTAGAAAAAAACCGATTCACTCTCGATTTGAAGACACAAAGATTGTAACTATCGGGAAAAACTCTCTCAGGCAACGTATTCCACAGCCTTGACGTTCTTATCACAAAAGTAGAGTCAAATCTCTTCGTTCGTGTCTTTGGGACACTAACCATGAAACGATGTCGCTTTTTCGAGCTACGAGCATTACGATAGACAAGAACAAAATAAAAATTTTGATTAACCCCTGACTACCTCGGATCTCGGATTATCTGTATAACGTTCTACTAGTCAAGCCCTTTCATTTGATACTCATATTAAGGGAGTTGTGAAAAAAGAAATGTATTTCGCCGTTTTGTTGTAGCGGCCATCTTGGATTTAAATTTGTCCTAGTACTCTACTAGTCAAGCCCTTTTATTTGATACCCATATTGAGGTAGTAGTGAAAAAAAATAATATAATTTGGCATTTTGTGGTGGCGGCCATCTTGGATTTGAAATTTGTTATAATGTATAGTATTCTGCTAGTCAAGCCCTTTCATTTGATACCCATATTGATGTAGGTTGTGAAGAAATATTTTGTCCGCCATTTTGTGGAGGCGGCCATTTTGAATCGATATTAACAAAACATAGCTAAGAACATCCACACGGATATTAACCTTCAAATAAAAAACACCGCATCGAAATCGGCAAACTTATAACACCCCTTTTTTTGGTCGGGGGTTAAAAAAAGGGCAAGGTGGTATTAGATCGTGGAAATCAGTCGCACACTCTCCGATGTGTATCCGATCTGACTTCTTCTCAAAAAGTGGTTGGTCCAGACACTGGTTAAGCTTATTGGGGACAGATCCAGAGCTCGGAATCTCTGGCGTAGCTGTTTTCAGATTTAAAAGCTGCTCATGTCTGCACCATATAGACGTTTTATTTATTTTGCTTTTGCTGATGTTGCTCGGTCAGACCTCACATCTGGAGAACGATGTCCTGAATAAATTTGACACTGAAGAATATTCTGAGCGAATATAGTTGCTTGTGTTTCATATAGCATTTAAATACTGCAATTGGAGAATTAAAGTGTATATATGCTTGAAAATTCGAGGCAAAACATATCGTTTTCGATATCTGAAAATAAATATCGAAAATCGATATATCGGAAATAAAAAAATCGACGATAAATATCGATTATTTTCGAAAATAAAATCGATATTTCGAAATATCGATTTTTTTTGCCCAAGCCTAAGAGAAATATACCAAGACTAAGACTACCTATAACACTATATGGCGCGCTGATGGATAATTGACGTAGGTACCGATGTTTTATTCCTAAACATCGTTGTGTCGAAATTATCGAAGCCACGATGTTTCTTCAAGTCTTCAACATCGATGAATATCGATCATCCCTAGCGCAGCCCAAAATCCAAAATCAAAGTTTCGAGGTTCCAGGTTTCAGGTTTTACTCAGATTTCTAAAACAATAGAAAGGTTAGTAATAATATCCAAGATTATTATCTGCCTTCATTCTTGACGATCGGTGATTAATTGCGAAAGATTGTAGACTTTCTTTTGCTTCGGTGTGTATTTTTATCCGTGTTTTGATTGAAAAATCAGGATTCAACATGCGCATTATTGGTGTTCCAGTTTGATTCATGTGATTTACCCAACGAAGTATTACAAATATTATTTATACATTTATAGGTCATTGGATTTACCTAACTTTCCTTACTAGCTATCGTCTAACGTCTAGTACGCTTCCTCATTCTAAAATAGTGTTGTTACCTATTTCACCAGACGTTAGCTATCTAGTATAGTATAGATTACATCGTTTTAAAAACCGTAGGTATATAGAAATATCAGTTTTACAGTTTTACTCTTAAATTGTAATATATACCTACGGATGTATTACAATTTTAAAGATCTCTGAACTCAAATTAACCTCTATGAAATACCCAGTTGTTTTGATATATTGTTAGTGAATAAATAGTATGATTGGTTGTTTGAATACACGTCCCTGATATTTTCTGGAGGAATCTGTAAGATCAGTAGTAATTTTAAGATTCTATTTTTTATTGGGGCAAATTGTGAGGAATGCTAGTTTTTGTCAACTACAAAAATGTAGTTGTGGGGTATTATAGCTAGTGCCCCACACTTATGATAATATGATACCTATATTTTATGAAGAAGTTAATATTCTAAGCCAATGTGGGTCTTGGACCAGGCTTTTTTCATTGCTGAATAACTTGTATATTAAGTCATTAGTGTAAGACTTGAATGTTTGAAGTTGAAGTACATTAGTGAATGAATTGATGATCAATAACAAACCAACTAAGGTATCTTGTACTTTTCAGATGTCGGGAGAATACAGACATTTATGGCGCATAGTATTCAAGAACTTTATTGACTCTTTCAGGCCTAGACAGATTAGAGGAAACCATATTGGTAAAGTTGTAACGTATATTTATTACTTTTAATTGGGCTGACAGGTAGAAAAGACAAAATACAGATTGGAACAAGGTCAAGGCTGCACTTGAATCACATAATTAAATTACATGTCTCATAAAGTTTTTTTAAATGGGCAGGTGATAAATGGCCAAATTAAAAAAACTCAATTACAAAGAAAACTACACTATACTACATACCTAACTTGTTACACATCTTTCTGTGTTATTCTTAGAGCAGTGAAGGTCCAAATAGTATAATTACAAGAACAAAATTAAAAATTTTGATTAACCCCCGACGACCTTAGATTTGTTATCTGTAGAACATTCTACTAGTCAAGCCCTTTCATTTGATACCCATATTAAGGGAATTGTGAAAAAGGAAATGTGATTCGCCATTTTGTGATAGCGGCCATCTTGGATTTGAAATTTGTCATAGTGCAAAGTATTCTACTAATCAAGCCCTTTCATTTGATACCCATATTGAGGTAGTAGTGAAAAATATTATATAATTCGCCATTTTGTGGTGGCGGCCATCTTGGATTTGAAATTTGTTATAGCGTTTAGTACTCTACTAGTCAAGCCCTTTCATTTGATACCCATATTGAGGTAGGTTGTAAAGAAATATTTTGTCCGCCATTTTGTGGAGGCGGCCATTTTGAATCGATATTAACCAAACATAGCTAAGAACACCCGCACGGATATTAACTTTCAAATAAAAAAAACCGCATCGAAATCGGCCCATCCGTTTGAGCTCTACGGTGCTACAGACAGACACACACACAGACAGACAGACAGACAGACCGACAGACAGACAGACAGACAGACATCGACGTCAAACTTATAACACCCCTTTCTTTTGTCGGGGGTTAAAAATGGTCAATCCTACTACCACTTGGAAGCGTTCTGAGCATACTGGTGGCATTACCACACTGAATGACAATGCTTTCATTGGACCAAATAAATGCTAGCATTTTGGTCAAGCATCATGTTGACCAAATGCTTGGAAAGATGGAAAGTTTATTTGAAAAAAATTAAATAAGCTCGTGGTCCCCACTAGCACAATGAAGCGAAAAGTGAAAAATAGTAAACCATATTGTTTCATAGCACTGTCCTTTTTTGTGATTACTTCAGAATTTGGGAGTTAGCTGAACACAACAAATTAATATTATGTCAACAATACAACCAATTTGGGTTTAAATTTAGTTTTAATAAACTGCTAAGTTTTAAATTCATAAAATGTTAAACTTAGTATGTTAAATATCACTTTTAGGTAAAGATTACATTGGTAATCAATACTACGAGATACCGGCTCAGCCCAACCTAGGAAAACGGAAACCAACTCGATGGTATGACCCACCCAAAGGACAGGATTTCCAAGATCCACTTCCATCTGAATGGGAGTCTTGGCTGCGGCAAAGAAGGTGAGAATATTATTATTTTTAGCTATGCATATATGTAGAATATTTTTGGCGTCAACAATATGAATCATAGCCAAGTCAGAAGTCACATTACATGTCTAACCCAGAGTAACAACTATCTATTCTCACACATTACCTTGTTTATATATTATACTAGATGTCCGCCCCGGCTTCGCCTGTGGTACATGAGACGATCTTCTTAGCATTCCATGGATTCACCGTGCGCGTGCTGGGTCCATCGAGGCAGAGAGAGAAAACTCGAGTAGATCCCGAGACTTGTGACTCGGGCGTAGCACTCATCTGGATCTCGTACATATCCAATGGTGAAAGAATGACTGAAATCGGTTCAGTCATTCCTGAGAGTATCGCTTTCAAACAAAAAACCTTTTCAGCTACCTGCTACCTGTCGGAAATTGGTCGTACCAACTCAGATTTAGAAACAAAGTTGATTAGGAAATGTTTATATTCAATGACGCAATCTTAGACACATGCTGTCATGTCAAAGCACGGTACGAAAACTCTCAAAATGCAATATTTTTTCCCGTTTTTTGTTACAATCTTGATTCATGCTCTGCTTCTATTGATAGTAGCGTTTTGTTCTATAGCCTATAGCCTTCCTCGACAAATGGACTATACAATAGAAAAATAATCTTTTAATTCAGACCAGTACTTCTCGAGATTCTAGCGTTCAAACAAACAAACTCAAACAAAGCTTTATAATATTAGTATAGATTATGTAATTTCTTAACTTATTTATTACTTTGATAATGAAATAAAATAATTATTTGATAATGAAATAGAAAAAAATATTTGTATAATTATTTTGGTTACTTTTACTTTACGAATTTTCAAGGGTTAATTTTTCATGATGGTAAGCAGAATGCCTGCCCATAACAGCACAGTGACACACACAGCTATTGGGACATGAAGAGTCCAAATAATCATTACCTAGCACCGCACTGCATTCGTGACCCAGAGATACAAGGTGTTTTATCTCTTAGCCATTGGAAACATTGCCCTTCAAACCGGAACGCAGTAATGTTTGCACACTAATGCTTGGTGGTGAATGTTTGGCTGTTTATTGCTCTTGACTATAAAACATTTTTTGTTCAGAAAAAATACAATGTTTAGGGAATAAACAATTTTTTTTCTATGTTGTGCTTTTAAAGTTTTTCTAAACCGAGGTTATATAACAAAACAGATAATAATTAATACTAGGATGTCTTTCATGTCTTATGACAATTTTTTTTGGTTATTTTCAGGCTAGAGCCACCTACAGAAGAAGAGATAGCCAAGAATGTTGCTATAGCTAAACTCAAAAAGGAGAATGCAGCCAGGATTGAAGCAAGAAGAATTGCGGAAGGAGGTTCATTACCTTCAGTGCCTATAAAGGGACAGGGATCCTTCCCAGTGTATCCAGACTTACACCCTGGACAAATGGAAGGGAAAGTGAATAATGATAAATAGATGCCATAACATAATATATCTTTGACATATACACAAATATGATTTGAGTACTAAAAAAAGGGTTTATTGCAATAGTAAATGAGCACTAAATTCGATGGAGTTCATTGCGGTTCTGTTATTCATCCACTAATTGTTTTAGTTGTGTTCGATAAGATTTTTTGATGTTTTTCTCTAACTTCTTAGTCCATGTTTTGGTATTCTCTTATTAGAATTATTACATCATAATCATCAGCTTATACAATATTTGTGCAATGCTGAATGCAGGCTTCCTAAAGAACGCCACATAGCGTGGAGTTCTCCATTAAGCATCCACTTAACTTAAAGCAACCAAGCGACTTTTACAGATCGCCTCTACACTTAGCTCAGAATTATTTACAATTCTACTATAAAAAATTGTCTCAGTGTTATTAGTATGAAAATATAAATACATAATTTGGTCCTGACTTATGTTTATTCGTGTGGTATAGTGTATAGTTAATATATCAGTAGTTTAAACCAGTGAATAATACTGAGATGAAATGAATTGAAGGAAAATCTTCCTTCATTCAGTTCATTTATTTGATGAACTTGAGATTCACTTAATGTCTTGCTGATTCTTGTAACAATAAGTTAACTTTTAAAGTTAAGAACTATGTCAAATGGCTTGGCTTTTTGTTACATACCAGTTTTGAATTTTTAAATAGTAAATTAGCTATTTGTTATGTACCTAGTACACATAGGTATTCAAGTTATGCCTATTCTGTGATTGTTAGTTAACTAGTAAATTATTTTATTGTTAAATTTGTTTTTTATTAACAACCATGAGGTACTTAATTGTGTCTGATGATGGAAAAAACGTGTCAAAAATTTCAGTTTGTTAATATTTTTTTTTACGAAATTGGTTAGCAATTCAAAAATAAAGTATTATTTGACATGATTTTTCGCCCATTTCACTTATAGTCCAAGATTCCAGAGCTGCCAGACGTCACGTATTTTCTGACGGATGAAATGTGGACGATTGAGTAGAGACACATGTTCTTAGTACGTAATAACTCTACTCAATCGTCCACATTTCATCCGTCAGAAAATACGTGACGTCTGGCAGCTCTGGAATCTTGGACTATAAGATGAACATGTGTTCTTAGTACGTAATAACTCTACTCAATCGTCTAAGCAAGTTAGAGGGTAATCATGTGCTTACCCTCTAACTTGCTTAGTCGGCCAATTTTGAGATATGGGGTCCAGAAGATACATTACTTTCTTCACGTATTTTCTAATAACTGATTTTCACGTATGTTGTAGGCAATATCTTTAAAAATAGTCTTTTGGCTCGCTCCACTCAGGACCTCCCTTGAGCTTCTGGCTCCCGCATTTTTTATATACACACTCTAGGGGTAGTAGCGATCAGGCGCGGTCCCAGCCTCGAATTTCGGAGGGGGTCACCAGTATGCAGCCTCTGGTTTTGGGTGGGGTCACAAGTAGAAATACAATAAATCGAGCAAAAAATACTTTACTAGTAGCGCCCCAAGATTTTAGCCGCGTAGTTCCCGTTCTAGTTGTTTTTCCGCGTTATAAAATAGTCTATGTACTATTACATATTTTTATTTTTCTTAGATTTCTTTGTATAATGTTTACGATTTTGGGGGGGGGGTCATGTCCCCTGTGACCCCTCCCCCCCTCGGACCGCGCATGGTAGCGATAAGACTATAATCCGTTCCACAGAGAGGTGAAAAAAATGTAAACAAAGGTGCTACCATAACATAAAAATCGTTTAACCTTAGTATTTTTCTAAAACTGTCTTAAAATATTTTTCACACATATGATACGACTTTACTGTGGATCTTAAATACAACATAAGTGGATTTGTATTGATCAAATAATGATTTATTAACTTATCTTGAAAGTTATAAATAGTAATAGTAGAATGTGGTAGATACGGTTTTAAACAGTGGCAATTTGATATATGTTTCCCAAACTGCGAATCCCTCCGAAACATAAATGTGAAGTGAAAGACAAGTTCAATATATTATGATATTAAAACCAGCCAAGTCAGACTGATTTTAATAATCATCATAAATTTTAAAAACAAATCATATTTTAAGTGTTTAAAACTAGTCTATGTTATTATAAATTGATTTTAGAACTGACCATTTAAGACCATTTAGATCTCTATTCTTTAGACGTTGAAGTCAACAATCAAGGCATATAATATCATAATACTGAACTTTGATCTCACTTCACTCAAGTTTACGCATGTTTCTGATGAGATACCATTACTCTTTGCACGTAAATTATAAGACGTTTACCTAATGAACCACCAAATAATGTCTATTTATTCGCAAGAAAATCTACTAAGTAATACTTTTTTATAAGTGCAAAAGTTTGGATGTACGTTGCTCAATCAAGTTGGAACAGCTAAACGGCTCAGGTTTAAACGCGGAACACGGTTAGATTATGATCTGGAATGCATAGGTATAAGTTTATTTTTATGGAGGGAAAATTACGGAAAAGGGATCTAAGCGAGTAAGTTTGCGGGACGCTGCTCACATAAGCCACCCGCTAAAAGTTCCTCGCTGGGGCTATAATTCTTCCGTGTTAGTGGTAGATGACAAAGCTCTCTGATCTCGAAAATTTTTAGGAACATGCCAGTTTGCTCTAGATGTTTTCTTTTACCGTTAGCAGCATTACGCTCATGAATTCGAAAAGGCAGAGGTGCGCGTGAGATTAGAACCAGGCACTGCATCTGCGTATTGGTGTGACAACACCACCCGAGCCGAGCAATAACTTAATGTTAAAATAATAAATGTAAAAACAACTTAATGTAAAAACAGAACGCTCATTAACAAATTTGTTTGGATGTAAAAATCTTATATTAGGATAGATGAAAACACTACCCAGTATTCGATACGTTTTAAAATTAATTGCAACAGCATCTAACGCAGTAGAAATTAATTGCATTTTTTGAATGAATTACACCTAACTACCACTCTTATTAAAAAAATATCCAATGGGGCACTGAATATTAAAACTATTTGAATGTTCTCAGAATGCGTAGGAATAGTGCCACTAGTCTTTTGTGTGCCACCATTTGTTTTGTTATTTTACTTACCTTATTTGTTTGTTACGGAATCAAGTATAAGGGCCACGTTAGCTATATACTCAGACTGGATTACTTTTTTTAGTTCAAATATAAAATGTAGATCAATAATTATAGCAAGGAAATAGTATATAGGTTACCACTTATATAGGTACACCACTTTTTATTAGGACAAAATAGTAGCCATGGCAGCTACACAGGTAGTAAGAACTAGTGATGTGCTGGATTGTGAAAAAAGTACATCCACGGATACGGATCTGAATGTAGATATATATACGAGTATCTAAAGCTGCGTTAGTAGGCTCATATCAGATTTGGCTGGGCAGGGAGAGAAAAATGAATAGTGAAGGTGAGTGTTGATGTACGTCAGAAAAGGGCCCCTTAAACCTACGCCCGAGTCACAAATCTCAGATCTACTCAGGATTTCTCTCTCTGCCACACGATGGACCCGGCACCTGCACGGTGAATCCATGGAATGCTAAGAAGATCGTCTCATATATATATATAGATAATTAAATTTAAGTTTACTAAAAAGTCAGTCATTTCACATACATAATGAAAAAGGAATTTAAGTGCTACATAACAAAACAAAGCTGTACCTACTTAATAATTAATATTAATAAAAACTGTTTATATGTTACTATTGTGTTCCATGAACCAACCACCCAAGTTATTTTTGTATTAATGTTTTAAACTTATGCGCACCACATATTTAATACACATATAATTATAAAATAATAGAAATAAGACAAAAGGTTGGAAACGGACTTATTGGAATATGTTTAACCTTGTTATGTGACGAAAATCTAAAACGGCAAACAGAGACGCTTACAACGAACTATCTTCTAAAACAAAGGTTGAGAAATGCTGGTCTGTCATATTGAGAGTGACATTGATTTGTTTACATTTTCTACACCTCTCCGTGGAACGGACTACAGGTGGAGTCGGGGTGCTACGAGTCGGATCTGTGTACTTAAAAAAAACAGTAACCTACCCCGTCCAATTTAGTCTTAACAATGTGGCCAATAATATTGTGTTTCCGCCGAACACCGGAATCCACAGTCACCTTAGCAATTTACCTAAATTGTACACACGTACTATTTTCAACGCCATAGTTGTTGTTATGTCAGGCAGCGCCATGAGTGTTAAGAATCGGAACTAAAAATTGTCAAAGAGGCGGCTAATCTCACTTTAATACAATACGGTTAGCCGTTTTGGATGACGTATGGCGTCGAATACATTCCGGCTGTTTTTTAATCAGCCGCATTAAATCTGGGTAATCATTAAACCGCCTTTTTAAAAACCGGTCCTGTTTTTCAAAACGGCTAGCCGTAATGTAATACGGCGAATTATACAATGTGGCTGCGACATATCGACGTAACCATAGAGTAGGACGTGCCTGTCTTAAACGCTTTTTAACGGGTGAAATATCGCGAGTACGCGTCACCGGCATGCGTAATTGCAGTAGAGAAACCTACATATTATGTTTGTATGCTTAGTAGTACTATTTATTTTAAAGTTAAACTTTTATTACATCGCCGCCGAGGCCTGCCTGCGGCGTTACTCGTTAAGTTACTTAGATTAGTTAGGTAAATCGAATATTTTTCCAAAAATATGCCTTACTTACAATGCGAAAAATAGTTTCACGTTTACCGTGGTTTCATTTTTTTTTTTAATATAGAGTGTCGAGATGAGCAGGACATGTGACTTATAGTAAGCAATATGCCTGCCACATAACAGCACAGTGACACGCAGCTATTGGAACATGAAGAGTACAAATCATTACCTAGCACCGCACTACGCTCGTCACCCGGAGATCTAATATAAGGTGTTTTATCTCTTTTATAAGTTTTCTCTTCTATCGGCAGTTCTTATGAGTGACATTTTTTATTCGTGCGAATCTGTAGGCTTCTAATCTGCAGTTAGAGTTTAGAGTAGATCCTGTTTGACGTGTTGATGTTGTTTTCGATTTTATTCCCCTATCTGTGGGTATATGATATCGTTTTTCTTTTCAGCTTACTTTTCTTCCTACGTACATTTTAGGGGTGTACCTACCATCCTTATTGATTCTAAATTTCCCCTAATTGTTGGAAATATTTTCGATGCCATCTAGTTTTTGTTCGACGAAATTCATTGTTTGTAATTTTATCTGATTTAAATTCTTTAAGGAACTATATATCTAATATTCTGTTTTACAATTTGTTACTCTGTAATTGCACTTTTTCTTTTAAGTTCCAAAGATTAATGTTTTATTTTCATGTGTTTGCGTTTCATTTTGTATGTCAGTGATTGAACAGCTGCTCTATTGGACCATACATTTGTTAGCGTTTACGTAATATTAAAAAATACTACAGTTCGTACTTCGTTTACTCAATGTCTGTCACAATTTGTCACAGGTACCTATCTACGACTATCTACACCCTTCCAGAGACATAATGACATTGTGAATACGCAAAATCACGGGCGTAAGACGTAAGTACCATTCGTAATCTCGATCTCGATTTATTGTTCGACAACTCCTGAGTAGGTACCTATAGGCCAGTGTCTTATGCTCTTATACATAAAAACTTTTTGTCGCAAAACTTTATGAGTGGCCACGGTGGTACACGGTACACTTATTTAATTGACTTTAAATAAATACACGGGTAACTCACGTTTGATATAGTCAGTCCAGTCCGACTCAAGTTTAGTGCTAATCAAGCTGCGATAACGCGCACTCCCCTTGAAAAAGATCGTCGGACGCGATTGAAACTTGAGTCGGACTGTACTGACTATATCAAACGCGAGCTACCCGTGTATTTATTTAAAACGTGTAATAACCACGTTAGTTTTCATTCTATGACTTTAAACATTCTTCTAATATTATACTTAAATGTCAATGTCTGGATGTTTATTGCTCAATCATGTCGCGTCGTAACATATGAACGGATTGGGTTGAAATTTGGAACACAGTTTAAACTTGGTCTGGAAAAACACATAGGCTACTTTTATCCCGGAGGAATAACGGAAACGGGAACTACGCGGGTAGAACCGCCGGGCGCCGCTAGTTAAGTATAAACGTGATGGTTTGGATGTTTGTTGCTCAATCACGTCGTAATGGATGATTGGATCGAGTTGAAATTTACAACACAGATGGGTTATAGTCTGGGTACTTTTAATTTTGGGAAAAATTCGGAAACATGAACTACCCTAAAGATGTAGGGGTTTTGTTAGCGAGATTGTAAATATTGGTCTATTATGATGAAAGCTATTCTGCCGATCGGGAGCCCCGAGTTCGAATCCCACGCGCACCACTGCCTGTCAATTTGAAGTCATGTGCCGCTTACTTAAACCATACTTAAACGGTGAGGAAAACATCGCGAGGAAAACCGACATGTACCTAGAATAGAGATCATGTGTCATCCACCAATCCGCACTGGGCCAGCGTAGTGGATTATAGCCGTTGACTCTCCTTGCAAGAGAAGGCCCTGAGTCCCTTGCAGTGAGAACATTTAGTGGGTTGCTTATGCTATGCGGATGATGAAACCGGAAAGCGGTCCGTAAGTTCAAAGGCTAGAGCATACTACTCGTGTTCTTGGGGTTTCTCTGAGGTATTGCATTCGGTGACAATTAGGTTATCTGTCAAAAAAATAAGGCCACCAACATAGCTTAGTGTAGCAAGGTAAAATGGCTAGTTACATATAGGTACATATCTGTCGCAGAACCAATAGCCGTTGGGGAAGACGGAGTTTGGGAGTGAAACAAATCTGTAAACTTAGTGTATGGTGTATAGGTAATGTCGTGAGACTAGAAAGAGTGCCGATTTTGCGAAAGACAGCTGATGACTGGACACAGGCGCGGTCCCAGCCTCGAATTTTGGAGGGGGTCACCAGTACGCAGCCTCAGGTTTTGGGGGGGGGGGTCACAAGTAGAAATACAATAAATCGAGCAAAAACGACTTTACTAGTAGCCCCCCAAGATTTTACCCGCGTAGTTCCCTTCTCGTTGTTTTCCCGAGTTAAAAATAGTGTATGTACCTACAATTAGATATTTTTAATTTTCTTAGATTTTTTGTATAACGTTTACGATTTTGGGGGGGGGGTCATGTCCCCTGTGACCCCCCTCGGACCGCGCATGACTGGACACATAAAACAGAATTGGGCTGAGTGCTGTATTGTTGGAGAGGCTTATGTCCAGCAGTGGATGAGCATGGTCTAATAATAATGATGTTTATTTTATTTTGGCATGACCAACAAAGATTAACTACTTCTATCCATTTATCTATAATGTTAAAAGTATGATTTCTTTTCGTGAATGTAGGTACCTATCGTTGATTTATTTCAAACGAGATACCCCGTTTTAGAAGAAAAAAAACTTGTAGGTACCTACAGAATCCTCATTCATTACTATATATTTCATTCAATTAGTTGTGTTGGAATTAATAATTGTTTGTCAACTAAGTTTATCGAAAGTGGTCTATAACTAAGTAGAAATGATGACTGCAAAATGTCTAACTAAAATGCGAGATGTGTGTCAAGAAATATTTTTTGTGTTTCAACAACGAAATTTTGCACCCTTAGCAAAAAAGTGTTACGGAGACTATTACGGTATACCTCTGCGTTATCAAGATTATCCCCCTAACCCTAAATAGTAAGTGTTGCTAATCTTATTTGGTTAGAGACCAGTGGTTTTGGCCAGGCTGAACCGTGTAAAGTTATGCAATTATGGCCTTTTGTGACAAAATAGGTAGGTAGGTACTCTAAGTTTACGCAAAGGATATTAGATTTTTTTAATGTTCATTTAGTACTAGTTATTATTAGATATAAATTGCGATTGTCGATTCAAGTAACGGAGATGTTGGAGATCACCCTAAAACGAACACGGCAGAACTATACAAACTAGGTAGATACTATAGTCCGTGCCAGATGGATTGCAATGAAGTTCGTTCACCTCTTGACAGCCGCTAGTAAATAAAAGCACGGTAATATTATTACGTGATAAAAGTGTATAACTTAAAATATTGTCAAAATCGATCACAAGTAGGTACTTACATCATTTTATAATTATCATATCATAATTCTACACTAGAACACACATGAATTATATTTATTATCCCAATAAGACTATTATTTACTGTTATAATTTATTTTATAATTTGTAACCAACATTAGTCATAATAATTCTTCTGCATTAGAATGAATAGCTTTTGTAACAATTACGAAACTACTTTCCAAAAAAGATACCAAAAACGTCTTTGCTTCGGCTATTTTGTGACGTCAGGCGCTACGGCACCTTAACCCTTAGCATACAGTAGAATCTCTTTATTCGCGGGGTATATGTTCCATAAATATGCCGCGAATACAGAAACCGTGAATACAGAATGGTAATTTATATGGGTTTATAGGGGGATACGTTCCTAGGTGCCAAAATAAAAAACACAAATATATAAGAAAATCAATTTTATTGATGTTATTGAACATTTTGATTAATCATTATCCTCAGGCTTAGGCAATGGTTTGAAGAATTTTGTTATTTTCTCTTGCTTGGCAGTTTTTAATAGCTCCGACAATTCAGACTGATACTCAGCAGTCGCATTAGCAATTTGCCTCTTAAAATTAAGACTTCGTTCCATAGATGGATCAATGTTCACAAAGAAATCGCAAAGCTCATTTGCCATTCTTAAACCTTCACTAAGATTTTTCAGAGTAAATGTCACATTTTCAGTGCTAGTGGAAGCCTCTTCTTCAATGGGCTGTGAATTTAACATTTCCTCCAAGTCGGTTTCAGTCAAATCTTCATCTTGCGATTCAAGCAATTCCTGAATGTCACTTGATTCTATCTGTTCGAACCCATCTCGTCCTATTCCATTTGCAATTTCGGCTATGTTTGCAGTCAAAGTTTGAACTTGCACGGATTCTTCGTCATTTTCCGCAATCAGAGCAGGCCATAGTTTTTTCCAGCATGACTTCAATGTGAGTGGTTTCAGTTCTTCCAATGATTCTTTTATGTTTACGACGCATTTGCTATGTCAAATTTCTTCCAGCATTCCATAACATTCATATCAGGATCACACTCCATATTATCCAATACGATTTTGAAAGTTCGTCTAATGTAATAGAGCTTAAAGGCCTGGATTATTCCTTGGTCCATAGGTTGAAGCAAAGCCGTCGTGTTTGGAGGTAAAATGTCACTTTTATATTTGGATGCATAGCTTCAAGTTCGCGAGGATGACCTGGTGCATTGTCCAAAACTAGAAGTGCCTTAAAGTCTAAATTCTTTTTTTTCAAGTACATTTCAACTTCCTTAACAAAACAATTCCGAAACCAGTCACAAAATACAGCGCTTGTTACCCATGCTTTCTTATTAGCACGCCAAAACACTGGCAGGTTGTCCTTGTTTTGATTTTTTAAAGCACGTGGATTTAGCGATCTGTAAAGCATCAGTGGCTTAATGACACAATCTCCAGATGCATTAGAACATAGCAGCAGTGTAACTCTATCCTTTGCTGCCTTAAATCCAGGTGCAGACTTTTCGCTTTTAGAAATGAATGTTTTGTTCGGCATTCTCTTCCAAAACAGTGCAGTTTCGTCTGCATTAAATACTTGCTCAGGTTTGTATCCTCCATCAGCTACTAGGTTTGCAAAGTCTTCTGGATACCGTTCTGCTGCAGCAGTATCTGCTGATGCAGCTTCTCCTACAATTTTAATGTTATGCAATGATTGTCTTAGTTTAAATTTATTGAACCAACCTTCCGATGCCTGAAATCCTCTATCTGTACATTCACCACTACAACTACCATCAGGTTCTTTAAAATGAGCGTAAAGACGCTTTGCCTTCTCCCGGATCAATGGACCACTCAGGGGAACCCTTTTTTGGTTGCGGTCTTCTATCCATAATGACAACGCCACTTCCATTTTTTCTATTGCTGGATCACGAACAATTTTCGCCGACAATGAAGTTGAAGCTACAGATGATCTTATTTTATCTTCGGATTTTTTTATTGATCGTACAGTTGATTCGTTGACATTGAATGAGCGTGATATGGATGCAAATGACTCTCCAAGGCGTAAACGAATTTCTATTTCGTAAAGCATTTCTATTTTCACTTTAAGCGGTAACACAGATTTTTTTCGTGTAGAAACGCGTTTCTCAATTTTTTTAGTTGACATTATTAATTACGAAGAACGAAGCGAGCAGTAGAGACGTGTTACTCGATCAAAATTTTTGTAACGAATGTGAAAGATAAAACAATAAAATAGGCAAAGCGGCTTTTACCAAAGAACGGAACAGCAACATTTAAAAATATACTTTATTTTTTCAGAAATAAGATTGCTTTCTTCTGTTTGTTTACATTTTCAAAAACGCCGACCGGCGGTGTTTGCGGCAAATGCGACAAAGGCGGCTTAGGTCAAAGTGCTCGGCGGTACCATTTAACGGCACTTGCAAAAGATATTGCGTTAAACACCTATTGGAATTTTGTATGAAATTTTAGATCCGCGAATAAAGAAATTTTTTGCCGCGAATAAAGAAATTGGGTTGCATTTTTTAAATCCGCGAATAGTGAAAACGCGAATGACGGAAGCGCGAATAGGGAGCTTTTACTGTACACTATAGTGTGTGATCTGATACTGACATATTTCCTAGAAAAAAGCCGGACATCCTGCGAGCCTCCTAGTATGAATAGGCGTCCTCCCTTTTACATGCCCTGACAGGCCCTTTTAACCAGGCTCTAGGCAAGGGCCCACTTCGCCCACGCCTAGCGACACCCGACACCACTGTCTAATATCGTCCATTAGCACAGGTCACCCACCATCCTTATTTCTCACTAGATGTCCGCCCGGCTTCGCCCGTGATAAATTATATAGCACTCATTAGGATCCCGTACATATACAACGGTGAAAGAATGACTGAAATCGGTTCAGTAATTCCTGACAATATCGCTTTCAAACAAAACACCTCTTTAGCTACCTGCTACGCCACCTGTCGGAAATTGGTCGTACCAACTCAGATTCTAAACAAAGTTTAGCAAAAGTTTTATATTCAAGAGGTAGGTATGTAATCTGTGATATTCAATGACGCAATCTTAGACACATGCTGTCAGTGTCATGTCAAAGCACGAAACGTACGAAAACTCTCAAAAAGGAATATTTTTTCCCGATTTTGTTACATTCTTGATTCATGCTCCGCTTCTTTTAATAGTTATTTTTAGTAGCGTTATGTTCTATAATAACCTATAGCCTTCCTTGATAAATGGACTATCCAATAGAAGAATAATCTTTCAATTCGGACCAGTACTTCCCGAGATCCTAGCGTTCAAACAAACAAACTCTTCAGCTTTATAATTTTAGTATAGATTAAAACGTAGATCCCGTGCCAGTTACTTCCCAGTTTCCAGTGTTTTCGACCCAGTGTGTGTATGAAACTCTGAAATCTCGAAACTAACAGCTGGAGGTAAACGCGTTCTCTCGAAGACAATAATAAGCCTAGCGACGATTTTAAAAAAATAGCATTCATAAGGACTGCCGATAGACGTGAAAATTTAATATAGGTACCTACTTATAGCTGGTAGCCTGGAAGAGATTGCTCTCAGCAATAAGGCCGCCATTTGTAGCGCCAGTTCATAAGTGTTTTACTGTAATATTTATGTTTTTTGTGTCATTATTTACACGTATAAAAAAAGTCGGACGTAGTCTCGCTAAAACAAAGCTAAAACAAAAACTGTTCCTATAGAGTCGGCCAGTGCCTTGTGTATGTGTGCGTGTCAGCCGGTATGTGACAGGCTGACACGCAACATAATATATACTGAAGATTGCGGGGGTAATGACCGTCTGATGTGTGTATGTATGCGTGTCAGCCTGTATGTGACAGGTCACTGGCCGACTCTATATACACAGTTTTTGTTTTAGCGAGTCTACGTCTGACTTTTTTTGTACGTCCATGGTCACAATAAAGAGTTATCTATCTATAATTTAGAATTTTAGTATTGTTATACGGTACTGTACATACAATACCTCACCTGTATATTTACTGACTTACAGATACACTTCTAAGTATTACGCATGTCAATGACGCGAACTCCAAGATTACATCAAATAAAAAGCATATATACCTACTTACCTATAGCTCGCTTCGACGCGACGCCGCGCCGCAACCACCATCCATAAATAACGACTTACATCTAGTGTCATGACATGAACTCACACGATTGACTCCTTCTAAGCTTTTACTTCAAAAATCAAGTCTCTCGAAGAGGCCTGTTTGTTTTGGTTTACTTTTTTAAACATTCTGTATCGTGTTTACCACTAACTGTATCGTACCTACTAACCTACAAACAGCAATAACTATTTTTGTATTTGTATTAAAAAAATGTTCCACACATACGTCCATTCATAGATATAAAATATGAAACGTTTAGTAAACGCCCTTTTTTACGTCGCCGTCGGACGATAAAAACAGAAGCCTCTAGAAGACACACGTCTGTAAGATAAGAGGCTCCGGTATCGCTACTCAATAACAGCGGTAGGTCCACAATTATCGTATAAATAATATTGTTACTGTATATTCGCAGTTGATTAACTAAATCAAAAATAAAGCGGCCGATTCAAGAATTTACGAATAATTAAGATAGGACAGGGTCCCCGGGTGACGTAACCTCATGAGAGGAGCTGTAATTCTGAAGATACCTACTTATACTGTGGTATTTTTCCGATGACACCACTTGTTCTTCATTATTAAAGCGCGCTCGAAACTTCATTCATCAGTCGTCAGTTAAATTTGGCCGAGGTCACACCTCCTGCAACATTCCGTATACTCTTGTACACGATTTCAGTAGATAAAAAAGGTTAGCTAAATTTTGTTTCAAAAGTTTAAAACACTTTTTTTTAATTGGCTTTCTAATTCAGTGCTTTTAATTGATTGATCAGACTTATTGGAACTTACAATGGTTGTAAAATTTGCCTCGGTTTATAAGTATACCCGTCGTTTATATAGGTTAGTAAGTACTTACATATAACTCGATTTTTATTACGGAGCAGATTTTGTGACAAATAAAAAGTATAGGTACATATAAGGAATCTTTGCTAACCAGAGTGGTTTGCAGTTGAAAGATTTACGAATAAATCTCCTTCGTTTTAAAAATCTTGCTAGATTTTTAATTACATTGTCTCTTTTATGACCATTTCATCATGGTTTATCTTACTGCTTTATTTATATACCACTTTATCAATAGTGTTAAACAATAAAAATATCTTGGAATTTATGACTAGCTCCGTATGTACTGTAATCTGTTTATTAGGTCTCTCCTGATTAATGAGCTTAATATTGTTTAATTAATATAAGTTCATTCATTTATTTCAATTTATGTCTGGGTCTGGCGATAGTGGCGTGTAATAGAGCTATATAAGAGACACTGGATGAGACAGTAAGCTAGTCTGCAAATAGGTTTCACATACAGTGCAGTAGTCTATAAGGTATGTCGTATATTTTGTTATGCTGTCTTTATCAATATGGATATTAATTTTACTATTATGTATTGTTTGCCCTTTGGTAGGTCCTACTCTATTTTTGTATCATTCATAAAAATACTAAGTAATATCAACAGGAGATATTTTTATAAAGATAAGCTACTGTGCCATTCATTTTGTACGCTTTCGAAGTCTTAGCTTTTCCTGTCAGTAATTGCAATTAATTAAAATACATTATGCCGAAGAGTATATAGAGATATAATTAATCAGCATTATCGGAGTGAGATACTTATATTCTGTTTCAGTATGTCTGCAGACAAGAAGATTCTTTCCTCACAGGAGCTTTTTGCTCTCGAAGATAAAAGAGGATGTCGAAACTACGCTCCTATTCCAGTTGCTTTGACCCGCGGCGAAGGTAAGTGCGATTCACTTCAACTTAAACTAAACTTAAACCTTCTTTCTCGAAAAACGTAATTTCGAAATAAACTCCCCACTTTCATACTCCGTTTCCACTTCGATCCGTCGTTTCGTCCGTTTAAACGTCAAACAATGTTCGATCGGAGGAAACGAAGTAGACGCGGAGTAGGAAAGTCGCGAGTTTATTTCGAAATTAGGTACGTTTTTGGTAGAAAGTAATTAGACGTCCTGAACGTGTTGTCTTGCCAGCTCAGCGCCTTTACCACCTAAGTTGCTATAAATTTACTATCGCTCTCTCTTTAAGTTCGTTCGAAGTAAATGAGAAAGCTATAGCAATGTCGTAAGCAATTTTGTTATGCGGTAGACTCTAAGCTCCCAACGACAAATTTATCGTTACTAAAATTGTCATGTCTGTAATATGTAATGCACCTAAATGAAATATATGACTGCAATTAATTGCTGCTTTGACAGTTTTTCGTAGTACCGAAAACGCGTAGCAACTTTTCCATTACGATGCTGTAGCTCGTAGCGTTTATTTAGCGTAACCAAATTCCAAATTCTATAATTTATTTATGTAAACAAAAAACATACTTCCTGCACGACTTTAGTGTCGGTTGTTTTCTAAATAACTGAAAAACCGAAATATGGAGACGATGTGTAATAAACCAAAAAGGATTTCTAAAAAAATAAACAATACATCGTTATTAGCGACGTTAACGATCAAGATTCATTTGGGGTTTTTGATTTGATGCGTAGCAGGAATTGGTAAGAACGTTTTTTAATATACATATTTGAAAGAGCCATACATTCCGATGAAAACCCCGATTCACATTCGAACACCGAAGTTAAGATATGTTGGATACGTTTAGTGTTCCGACGGGTGACCGCTTGGAACAACTGCAGGATGTTTATTTATTCAAACAAATAGTGGTAGGACTCTTTGAAAAGTCCGCCTGGGAAGTACCACACCTTTGCCAGTTTACCAGTTACTCTATCGCCAGTTCTACAGCATTAATGTACCTACTAATATTAATGTGTTCCAACCAAATACCAACTAATAATCATACAATACCAACTACGTATTGACTGTTGAAAATCCTGTCGCCATCCTTTGTATAATATTTTTGTGTAGTGAAGACAAAGATAAGGTATGGCCCGTGTATTAAATATCCTGGCAAACTATCCGACAGTTGTGCGTTACGATCGGGCGTAAATATGTATAATAAAAAAGTAATAAAAAAGAAAAACATATTGACGTATTGACGAAGAGGAAATATCAATTTAAAGTAAATTTCAAATGTAAAAAAGTATCTTAAATTTACAGAATTAAGCCCGTTACAGTTTTGAAAATTGCTTAAAATAATAACTGTCTTGTCTTATTCTGATGTATGTATAAATGTATAATGGGTATAATTCAGTAGTTTTTGCGCGAAAGAGTATCAAACATACGTCCGTTCCTTATGACTATAAACTTTAACGTTTAAAATATTAGATAATAAATATAATCAGAAGCAGCCAAGGGTATAATAAATTGCAAACTAATTATACTCTTGCTCATAGCTTATTAAAACTGTACTTACACATTTTTATGATGAGGATGTTTAAAGTTTATTTAACGATGCGCATGTTGCTGATTGGAAATGTCTCCTTCCAGTGATTTCCCCTAACACCTGACACTGATATTGACCAAACATTACCCATACAATCCACTGTCTCACAGTGCGTTTAAGTCGTTATTGTTATCGATCGTAATTGATCGATTAACGCAACCGTATTATGACAATATTTTCGCAATCCAAAGTGTTACCTGATCATGTCATTCATAGTTCATACTTCATAACATACCTCTTCGTCTTACTAGCGGTACCCCTTCGTATTCGGTCGGTTTCTTCTGGGTAAGTGAACACCCTCCACTGTAGACTGCTTCGTCGCTTGACATCGCCTGATGGCGAAGTGCAAATCATTGTAAAGAAATAAATATTAACATAATTATTAATTTAGAAATTAATAGACAATGAATCAGATGAAATATATGATACAACCGATTAATAAAAGTTAAAAATGAAAAAAGAAGAAGAAGACTTTATCAGCTGACTATTATTATCTATACTAATATTATAAAGCTGAAGAGTTTGTTTGTTTGTTTGCTTGAACGCTAGGATCTCGGGAAGTACTGGTCCGAATTGAAAGATTCTTTTTCTATTGGATAGTCCATTTATCGAGGAAGGCTTTAGGCTATAGAAAATAACTCTACTATTAATTGAAGCGGAGCATGAAACAAGAATGTAACAAAATCGGGAAAAAAATATTCTCCTTTTGAGAGTTTTCGTACGTTTCGTGCTTTGACATGACACATGACAGCATGTGTCAAAGATTGCGTCATTGAATTTCAGTAATCTGTGCCTTGAATATTACCTTTGCTAAATTTTTTTTCTAAATCTGAGTTGGTACGACCAATTTCCGACAGGTGGCGTAGCAGGTTGCTAAAGAGGTTTTTTTGTTTGAAATCGATATTCTCAGGAATGAGTGAACCGATTTCAGTCATTCTTTCACCGTTGGATATGTACGGGATCCCGATGAGTGCTATATAATATACCACGGACGAAGCCGGGGCGGGCATCTAGTCATTGTATAAAGTCAGACCAATGGAAACTGCGTTGCCAGACATATTGTATGCCTCTAGAAGAAGAGGCCAGTTTGTATGGGTCAATTATTTAAATGTTTTGTATCATCTTATCTTACCTGCAAACAGCAATAAAGATTTTTGTATTTGTATTTGTATTATCAGACAAGCTAAAGTCCTCTCATTCCTCAAAGTATACTATAAGATTTGTTTTATACTTACTTTTTAAAGTTTTACATAAATAATAAACGTTCAACTTCAATACCTACTTGGACTTCAATGTCCTGCTTTAATTACCAAACCATACTACCGCAATTGTCTAATAATCCATAAAATCTTATCACCGAAACTCTTCTTGAACAAAAATTACGCGACAATAATCAGTTAATTACGACAAGCGCTCGACTCATTCGCGACCACATAACCTACCTGATATTTTTTATCTAGTTATACAAGATATTTACTTTATTCGGTTACAAGGCAGGTATCATTTAAGTAAATAAGTTTAAAAAACAATAGTAGCCGATATCTATCTTCTTAAAATGAGTGTAGGTATGCGACTGCAATAGTTATTGTAGAGAATATTTCCATACGACGGGTTCGTGGAAGAGCGAAAGCGTTCCTGCGTTCTCACCGTAAGTAAGTGGCAATGGTGGAACCCCATGGTGTTTTATTGAGGGCACCAGGTAGCAAATATATGTAAATAAGTAAAAAAAACCCACAGCAACATAACAGATATAGTTCATTTTTAACTAAGATGTCTATGCAATAAAACGATTAACCAACAAACCAACTATATCCAGAGAGCTTGCTTATAGAGCCATAATGTCAGACCCTGTGATCATTTTGTTCGACAAAGTTATTGGACCAATCAACAACCCTACATCTATAGACAGTTTAAATTTATACAGTTTTTTTAGACAGTTTTACAGTTTTTATTTGAATGACCCGGAGTTACCCAACTGGTATATCTCAGTATCAAATCCAGACAAAATAGAGTCAACGGTATAAATTAAATAACGCTAAAAATAGAATGGTCCCAAATTAAATTCTGCCTGTAACCAGTATAAGGTTATTTGGTTAACTAAGAAGTGACTACAACTGCGTGTTCTAATTGCTTTATTTGTTCATTAAACTGGTTAAATGTAGATAAGCTGCAATGATATTGACACTATACTGAACCTTTTATCAGTATTAAGTCATTTACTTATTTTATTGCAACGTTCTACTACGTAGTACTGATTTTCGTGGACAATATCCGTAAAATAATCTTGCAGACAAAGACTTTTACAGATTAGTAGGTTCAATTCACTACCTAGACACTGCACTGCGCTCGTCACCCGGAGTTTTACGATGATTTATCTCTCTGCACCTTAATTTCGTTCGCAGCATTTACCTTTAACTTTTACCTTTAGGTACCTTTCAAAAATCTGTTCTAGCATAGGTATATTGCATGGCAGTAGAATAACTGTCAAAGGCGTGGTACTTTCCCAAGCGAATTCTGCAAAGAGTAGGTAACTACAAAAAATTAGAGGTACCTCTATGTTTTAATGTTAATTTAAGCTACCTCTACTAATGCCAAATTTAATTAAAATATGTTCAGCCCTTTTAGTTGGGAACGAAAGTCCACATTCAGTCACAATAACAATTGGTATCTCCAGAAGACTTCTGACGATGCACGCACGCAAGATCATGGAATTCTACCAAATTCTGTAGACAGTTCACATTTAGTTTGTTTACTTTACCTTAGTTTTACTACATGATTAAACCTAAAAGATAACGAAGATATCCCTGAAAGGAAATTTATTTAATTTAAGTGGCCACTAATACAGGCCCAATGTCCCTAGACGTCACTGTATCTCATTTAGATTTCAGTTAAATAGGTATAATTATTTAATACCTAAAGCGAAGTCAAGAAAATGTGTTATTTTGTATTATGACGGTGATTAGGCATGCAACATCTATCTTTATGATCAGTTACGTTCAAATAGTTAATATTAGCTTCGGAATGAGATTGTGTGATCACATGTCTTGTGATAATGAAGGAAGCTTAACAAGATTATAAAATAAATACAAACAATACTTACTTACTCGTAGATACCTACTGCACTTCAACAATACCTATGCATATAAAATAACTGTTTTTCTCTGAAAACCTGACTTCAGTAAAATTCTAATAGAATTAATAATAAGTACCTAACGAATTTATCATCGACGTATTTTTTTATATTACCTATTTTGATATAACCTATCCACCGATTTCGAGAAAATTCATGGGGGGCCATTCGGGAAGTCTTATATACATTTATATCAATAATTCATTAGGGTTAATGAACAAAAAAAAAATGTGTTCGCTTAAGACCGCATGGCAGAAATGAAAACTAAAATAAGAAATACTTATATTTAAAGACCACTAAATATGTAATGTTAATAATAAAATTATTTGGACATAGAAAATTTGTATATAGTACCTAGTAAGCACAGCAACACGAGAATGACATGTGGCGAAATGATTAGTATCTATAACAAATAAATAAATAAAACATAAAAAAAAATTATAGGTATTTCGCTAAAAATGCATATATATATTTATAGTTTATAGTGTTTATAGTGTATGTGTAAGTGTTGTGACAAAACAGTAATACGAGTAATATTACAACAATTTTTTTTTCCATTGGATGTGAAATGCAAATTTAATATTTCGTGACAAGTTCAATTAACATTAATGTGGTTAATGAACCTAGAAGTTAATGTCGGTATGTTATAAAAGATATAAATATAATAAACACAGGTACGCAGGACAAAGGCACTATATTATCTTTCTCGCTCTGACGCGCTTGTTCACTGTATCTTGTTTCTCGCTCTAACATCCCGATTTTACCCGAAATGCTATTATCATATCCGAGCGTGACGGTTCATTTCAATTCACAGCCCACGAAAATTCTGTCCTAGGCACGCCCAAAGAAGTTTTCACTTCAAAAATAATTATCAAAATTAGTTCAACCAGTCGAATGTTATGAGGTAACAAACATTGAGAACCTCTGTTTTTGAAGTCGATTGAAAATGCAGTTGTTTTGATCTGTAGATGTACCTATGCCTATAGTTATCGTAGGTTGCTAAGGACCTAAGAACATGTCAGGAACAATCAATCCTTCTATTCTTCTATATTATTCCATACCTCAATAATTACGGTATGGTAATGAAGTTTATGCAGATTACCGGTTGTATAGGGGTAGGACCAGGTTATGTGACATTCTAGGTAAGTCTACTACATAAGTCTGACAAGCCTGCACCTGTGCCTGAACAAGGGACTTCAGTTGGAACGCACAACGCACAGGTCCCTTCCTTACATTATTACGAGAAACACCATCTCGGAATGTCATGAACGACGATTTTATAATATGTATACCTAGTGTGCAAAAAATAAAAGGCCCGTTTTGACATTTGAGAAATACTAGCAATATGTTCTCTTATGCTATTTTCAACACACTTGCTCATATATAGTTATAGTATATAGTGGCTCTAATCTCACCGCAACTAACCTGTTTGTAACATGTAGATACCTAATCAAACTGTGACTTTTTCACGGCTATTATTCAGTTTTTATTTTATTGGTTTGGTTGCTTTTTTTTTTAACCCCCGACCAAAAAAAGGGGTGTTATAAGTTTGACGTCGATGTCTGTCTGTCTGTCTGTCTGTCTGTCTGTATGTCCGTCTGTGTGTGTGTCTGTCTGTGGCACCGTAGAGCTCAAACGGATGGGCCGATTTCGATGCGGTTTTTTTATTTGAAAGTTAATTACCGTGCGGGTGTTCTTAGCTATGTTTGGTTAATATCGATTCAAAATGGCCGCCTCCACAAAATGGCGGATAAAATATTTCTTCACAACCTACCTCAATATGGGTATCAAATGAAAGGGCTTAACTAGTAGAGTACTATACGCTATAATAAATTTCAAATCCAAGATGGCTGCCACCACAAAATAGTGAATTTTTTTTTTCACTACTACCTCAATATGGGTATCAAACGAAAGGGCTTGATTAGTAAAATACTTTGCACTATAACAAATTTCAAATCCAAGATGGCCGATACCACAAAATGGCGAATTACATTTCTTTTTTCACAACTCCCTTAATATGGGTATCAAATGAAAGGGCTTGACTAGTAGAATGTTGTACAGATAACAAATCTTAGGTAGTCGGGGGTTAGTCAAAATTTTTAATTTTGTTCTTGTTAAAGTTTCAATACCAAAAACGTCGTGTTCAGTAGAACATGATTTATTTTATTATTATTATTTTGACCACAAGTGTGTTGAAAAACGTTGTGTGATACACGTGTGTATTGACGATTACCGTCCTCAGCTCTTTTAAGACCCTCACTTAACGGTTCCGGTCCTAATGGCAGCTCAGCGGTAATCATCTATTACACATACGGTTTTTGTACAATATAACATTCAGTCCAAATAGACCGCAACCCACATTTGTACCATAATGTACTTTATGAACGCGCTAAAATGTGTGTAATTGAAAAAATACTTGATGCAATAAATTCTTATTTTTATTGTTTCTTACAGTTTCGTTCGTCTACGGTTAATTTTCCAAGTTCTTTGGTCTACGGTATTTCTCAAATGTCAAAATGTATTTTTTTAAGAACTTGCTATTGTAGATTTTTTTGGTTAGGTTAGGTTGGTAGTACTAGTAAGTATAGTGATCACTTACATTTTCCAGGCGTGTTTGTGTGGGATGTGGAAGGTAAGAAGTACTACGACTTCCTGAGCGCGTATTCCGCGGTGAACCAGGGCCACTGCCACCCGAGGATCGTCGCAGCGCTCAAGAAACAAGCTGATAAACTAACACTGGTCTCCAGGTAAGAAAGAATTTCGTTACATAACAACAAAGAGTTTTTAACAAATATATTACGTACTAGCAGCTACTCTAAACTAGGTTTAGAGCCGCGTAGCTCCCATTGCAGTTATTTTTCTATGAATGTGCTATTCAAATGAATAGTTAAATTATATTCTATTCTACTCTACCCTACTCTATTCTATTCCAAACTGTAGTCTGTGTTTGAAATTTCAAGCTGATTCGTTCAGCCGTTTCGACGTGATTGAGCAACAAACATCCAAACGTTGACATTTATAATATTAGTCGGATAGGGTGATTAGCATTTACCCAAAATTGACATATGAAACTGGTTAGTTTGTGTAAGATGGACTGCGTTTTATATATTGAAACGATTAATCTTAGATAAGTACAGTCTAACCTAACTTTCCAACTCCTTTGTTGACACTGAAAATACGCTGAACTTTATTTACTTAAACAGCTATCTATGGTAATCTTACTTTTTGTATTTGATTAAAAAACGAAATTATTTCTGCTGTAGGTACCTGCCTAATATGTATAAAATCCATACAGAAAAAAACCGGAGGGACACACTCTACTTAGTCTGTGGTGGGACATTAAAAAAAGTGTGAACGAACAAGTGCTGTAGCAAAGACTACTTTAAAGTATTTTACTTCAAAGTATTCCGTTTTACGCAGGGCATTTTACTCGGACCAGCTGGGACCCTACGAGGAGTTCATGACCAACTTATTCGGATTCGATCGCCTGCTGCCGATGAACACGGGCGTTGAAGGCGGAGAGAGCGCTTGCAAGATCGCGCGTAAATGGGGGTATACTGTCAAGAAGATTCCCGATGGACAGGCTAAGGTACGCTCGACTCTTCTTAGTAGTTAGTCGCAACAGTCACAACATCTTTTAACTTGTACTTTCGCGTTGCTTCCACCTTCTGTAGAAACCTAATGCGAACAAGAAATAATTCGTTAATGAAACAATTTTTTTATACAACAACAGTCATTGAAATATTGTGTAACACAACGAAGGGTAGGCCGGAAGTTGCAAGCCGTATCTACGAAGACCTAAAATAGTGCATTTCGGTTTACCTTTATTAGTCTCGTCTTGGTTTTTTATTATATACAGTGTTGAGACGAGCAGGACAGGTACCTGATGGTAAGTAACACGTTGGCCATAATAGCATAGTGTTAGCTATTGGGAGAGGTGGGGTCCAAATAATTACCTAAAACTGCACGGAGTCGTCACTCAGCCATAGGTGATTTATCTCCATGCTCTGTAATTTATCTGGAAACTTTGCAACACGCAGCTATTGGAACAAAAAATTTTAAGATTTTTTTTATTTACGATTCAATTCAATTCAATTCAATTCATTTATTCATACCATAAATTCATAAGAACACTTGGTAACGTCATTTACAAAAAGGCAAAGAATCTGTGTACATAATATGATAAAATAACAACGTCAAAAAGAATAAAGCAGCTGTAAAGGGGCCTAGTCAATTACATGCAGCTGTAAAAAGGCTTTGTCGAAGACAATATAACAAATAATCAATACACACAGTATACAGATACTACATTAGTACAAACAATGTAACATCAAAAGTCTTAAAAATCTATTATTTTACCTTATTACAAGATTCTAATTTCGACACATTTCTCTTCCATACGTTACTATCTTTAACAAAGTCGTCTATATTATAATATGCCTTGCTCAATAGGTAGCTTTTTATTTCATTTTTAAACTTGGTTTCATTGAGGCCTTCCACTTGTACAGGGATTGCATTATAGAAGCGAATACCATTACATTTGAAAGAGTTATTTGTTTTCTGAAGTCTGCACTTAGGAAATACAATTTTGTGTTTATGGTGCGCTTTTGGATTCAGATCAGTTAATTTCTGCAGACGACTTCGATTTTTTCTTACATACATTATACATTCATAAATATACAATGAAGGGACTGTTAATATGTTAATAGTTTTGAACATCTCCCGTACTGATTCTCTAGGTGATAAATTATATAGACCACGGATTGCTCTTTTTTGCAATACGAAAACAGAGTTTCTGTCCGCAGCCGAACCCCATAATAAGATCCCGTAGGACATAATACTGTGAAAGTAGCCAAAATAAACAAGCCTGATGTTTATTGAGAACAATTTTTTTGCAGATTGTTTTCGCGGAAGGTAATTTCTGGGGCCGTACGCTGTCTGCCGTGTCGGCGTCGTCCGACCCGTCGTGTTACGAGGGCTTCGGCCCTTACATGCCTGGGTTCACGTTGATCCCATACAACGATATCCCAGCTTTGGAGGTAAAGTACTTTTTAGTGGTCTAGATTTATCCGTATCCATGTCAACTCGTAGGATCCCTGTTGCTGGGGCACGAGTCTCTCGCTAAGCAGGGAGGTTTAGGACATACATATCCACCAAGCTGGCCAATTTGCGGTTTGGCAGACTTCACATGCCTTTGAATGAGTTAAACCATCTAGTAAGTTTCCTCGTGATGTAGGCATTTCTTTCATCGTTTTTAAGTTAGCGGCTTTACGCTTGATTTTGATGCGAGTAGAATTCGAGCGAAGAGCTCCGGATTGGCAGTTGCCGTCCTCACGACTAGATTAATAAAATTATATGATGATTGCTTGGAAGAGATTGCTCTGACCTATAAGGCCGCAATTTGTGGTGCTGGGTTATAATTGTTTAATCCATTATTCTTTGACGTTTGAAGTCTGAAGATTCGTTACAAGAAATACCTACTTGTCTATCAGTTTTAATTTCGATTTTACCGACGTCAATAGTGAACTAGTACAATACCTCTTCAAATGAACTCAGTTGGACAGCTTACAAGTGACGGCATAGTGCTTAATTCTATTATTTTATACCCTTCTATAATCCTACATAGGTCTCCTGGTGGTTCATTTTACCCATAAATTTTGTTCACGGACCTGCAGTCTATTTACCAGATTGTTACCTAAGAGATTGTTACCAATATTGTCCACCAATATTAAAATGATTATTTATCTGTTGATACCTTGATAGATGGTTTGGTTCGGTGGCATCCTCGAACAGGGTTATCCTTGTGTTTTTATTGTAACTACGAATGGGATTATTTTTAAGACCAGGGTTGGTGTCGCAAATTACCGAGGAGTCAGTTAATAGCTTCTAGCTGTGATAGTGATTATGCACCGAGGTACCTTCTTACTTACCTACCTACTTAGGTTTTACCGTACTTATACAATAACACGTCTAAAAATAGCTGAATGACTTGATAAAAACAAAATATATTATGTTATATTTGCGCTTTGCGCAATAAATTGTTTTAGTCATTGACATGAGATGTATCTATGAGTGTAAATATTATTGTGTACTTGAAACAACGTTAAGATATTGCATAAATGACACGATAATCAAAGGTTAAAGACCAGGGGGTGATAACATTCTATTGTTGCCAAGTTGTTTTTGTGAGGTCGCGCCTCTTTGCGAAGTTTGACCTTGTTATTGTTGCTTTCTATCTGAAGATTTCTATCTTTTATTTTTCTCTGAAGTTGGTTTTGCATTTTTCCTAAACTCTTTCTTAATAATACGTCTACGTAATTTCTGGTTCTGGTTTAACTGCCAACCATTGGAGGAATAACATATTGTATGAGTATAGGCCACTTTATTTCCACCTCCCTATTCAGTTTCTAAAACAATAATTATCCGTTTTGTTTAAGAATTAGTTTTGATTAGTTGAAGAGGATCTATGGGACATGGGATAGGACGGATCTGGCAGCTCTGGTATCTTCGACTATGAGGAAACCAATGAAGTTGCTTGACTTTTATCCTCTGGAATCGGCCACTTCTAGGACTATCCAAGACTGCTGCCAAACTTTTATCCTATAAGTATTTCTATTGGAATGTGGTCGATAGCCACTACTACTGCTTAGGCTTCTTCAGTAGGTGTATCATAGTTTTGACTAAAATGTAATGATTCTAGAAAATTCTACAAGATCCAACGGTGGCCGCCTTCATGGTGGAGCCGATACAAGGCGAGGCGGGTGTTGTGGTTCCGGCAGACGGCTACCTGAAAAAAGTGCGCGAGCTATGCACGAAGAACAACGTGTTGTGGATCGCAGATGAGGTGCAGACCGGACTGGGTTAGTACGCAGCCATACACCCTGAGTTCTAGGGAATCATAGGTGGAGGTGGTAGCGTTACCGTCGGATTAAAAGATCCGAGTATTACGGGCGTAGTTTCAAAAGCGGCCTAGGTCTTGATGTCGTTTCGTATTTTAGCCAATCAAAGATGGAGCGGAATATTCGTAGCAATTATTTGGTGGAACTACCGTTGGTTACGTGGGTGGAACCATTGTACGAGTAGTTATGTTACCTATATAACTTGCAGTGGATTGCACACGAAGGGCGCAGTGTACCTACCTAATAATCTCGGTTAGTAGGTATACAAGCATATTTTATAAACTTCGGCTGGTCTTTCATACAGGCTAAGGTTAATTCTTTTGGTATACCGAATGTCATCGTCGCAACAAAGGTACTCGTATTTTACCCACACCGAACTTCAGTTTTTTTATTCTTATCTGCACTTGACCGTCATTTCGTGTGATGTTAAGCGACCATGTGATATGGGACACGTTTATCTGGCTTAGGTACCACCCAATTTAAATATATCAATTGAGAAATTCCCACTCGTGCAACGCATTCTACACTAGGTATAGGTGTTCGTATGGTTATGAGAACGGCAGCCGGTGTCAGTTTGAAACATAAAGTCGTGAAATGGGTTAAATAGCAAGTCATGGGCGATCAATAAGAGCTGGTATAAGTTGATAATGATTATTACGAAATTGAAGTCAAGCCTATTAGGC
Organism: Ectropis grisescens; assembly: GCA_017562165.1. Taxonomy (NCBI): domain Eukaryota; kingdom Metazoa; phylum Arthropoda; class Insecta; order Lepidoptera; family Geometridae; genus Ectropis; species Ectropis grisescens. The sequence continues at coordinate 23,435,695 of CM029771.1, forward strand.
GCGAGTCTTTCACTGAGCCTTCATTGTGTGACAGGTCGCACGGGCAAGTTGCTGGCAGTGGATCACGAGGGAGTGAAGCCCGACATCCTCATCCTGGGCAAGGCCCTGAGCGGCGGCATTATGCCCGTGTCCGCGGTGCTCGCTAATAGCAACGTTATGGACGTGAGTACTCATCTATGAATCCTACATCCTACACAGGCGCGGTCCCAGCCTCGAATTTTGGAGGGGGTCACCAGTACGCAGACTCAGGTTTTGGGGGGGGTCACAAGTAGAAATACAATAAATCGAGAAAAAAATACTTTACTAGTAGCGCCCCAAGATTTTACCCGCGTAGTTCCCGTTCTAGTTGTTTTCCCGCGTTAAAAAATAGTCTATGTATTGTTAGATATTTTTCATTTTCTTAGATTTTTTGTTTAACTTATACGATTTTGGGGGGTCATGCCCCTGTGACCCCCCCCCTCGGACCGCGTATGATCCTACAGTACGGAGACTTACGGAAGATCTTTCCAATCTTCGTGCAACGTGCTGCCGCAATAAGCGAAATAAAGTATCAACTAAATGTACCATATCTGCTCCACTATTCGAATTCCGAGGTACAATTTCAGAGAATTCATCTCAAAATAGCCGGGTCTATTCTATATCTCAAAATAATAATAATCATCTAAAATTATAATTATTTTATAACTCTAATTGTCAAATAGAGGTCTATAACAAAAAGAGAGACTTTAATAGTACCTACCTACATTTTCTGTCAAAATGAATGAATCAAGGTGCCCCTTTATCTCTATTATAATTGCGCTGAAACTTTGCATAGTGAAAAGAAGCATTATATTTCTATAGAGAAGGTAGGTATGCATGAGAACCTTTAGAGAGAACACTACTTCGTAGCCGTTTCTCGGCTATTTAACTTAGTGGGACATATATGCTTCGAGATTTGGAATTTACCATTCATGCCGTGCCGAATTCGTATTACCTACTGCATCACGATTTATACATTGATAATAAATAAACAACATACATAAATGGGTGTGATAATTCCGCTTGGCAACACAGCCAGGTGATTCTGTAAAAGTATTGATGACGAATTCGCTTTTAATAACTTGACCCTGTAGCAGGTCTATTAATATGCATTTGTAAACATGAGTTATACAAAATAAAAGTGGTCAAGTGCGAGTCGGACTCGCCCATGAAGGCTTCCGTATCAGCAAGTAACATAATATAAAAATTCTTGTAGTTCGTTGTTACTTAATCAGTGTTTTAACAATAGTCAATTTATGATGTACCTATTTAAATAAAACTACTTACTAGATCTCATTCAAACCAATTTTCGTTGATAGTTTACATGGTAATGTACATTACGTTAATTAATTATGTTAATGTTTTGTAGTGGTAGGACTCTTGGCAGAGTCCGCCTGGGGAAGTACCACACCTTTGCCAGTTATTCTACCGCCAAGCAGTAATGTGCAAACATTATGTTCCGGTTTGAAGGGCAATGCTTCCAGAGAAATTGACAGAGCTTAGAGATATAAGATCTTAGATCTCTGGGTGACGAGCGCAGTGCAGTGCTAGGTAATGATTTGGACTCTTCATGTTCCAATAGCTGCGAGTCACTGTGCTGTTATGTGTCAGGCATGTTGCTTATTATCAGGCACATGTCCTAATCGTCTCGTCAGTCGTCACTCTTTATTTAAAAAAAAAAAACATCATACACTTTTTTATTTTTGTCATTCTCTTATTTTAGAAGTTCGAGGGAGGGTGATACACTTTTCTTTTTACCACTTTGGAAGAGACCCACCCTCGCGCAAACTATTCAGTTTAGAAAAAAAATATGTTTGAAACCTCAATATCATTTTTGATGACCTTATCTATAGATACCCCACACGTATGGTTTTGGTTAAAAAAAATATTTTAGTTTTTCTTCTAAGTGTGGGACACCCCTAAAATTTTTTGTTTTTATTTTTATTTTTTGTATCAAAATCTTAATGCGGTTTACAGATTACATCTACTTACCAAGTTTCAATAGTATAAGTAGCTCTTATAGTTTCGGAGAAAAGTGGCTGTGACATACGGACGGACAGACAGACAGACAGACATGACGAAACTATAAGGGTCCCGTATTTTGCTACGGAACCCTAAAAATTACCTCCGTTTATTAAGAGTAGGCATTTACCTAGTAGCTAGGTACTCCGTGCTATATCATGTAATATCAAAGACGAATCCCAGCGTCGAATTCAGCGTCGTGTTTGCGTATTTATAGAATAGACCACCAAGTGTAAATGATATCATAGAATAGATGATACGAGTATATACACCTTGACAATACAAGATCACTTACTAACGAATGAATGTTAGTTTGAAGGTGATCAAGCGGGCCTTTCCATCCAAAAGTCAGTTCTATTTCATTTTCGTAAGGTAGAAGTTTTACTGTCCACTCCAATGATTTCAAATAATAAGTACTTACCTAGGTGTGCCTAGGTACCTATATAAGTCATTGGTGGAATCACGACACGTGCTTCTTGTTAAACAAATGACAAATAAGCATATGAAAATTGAAGAAATTAACACGGCGATTCCCTTGTATATATATATATCTATAGGCAATGCATAATGTAATACAAAACAGTTTTATTTCGAATTTAGTATTTTTTTCCCGGCCATAGGTACTATGTATAAAATCTAGGTAAGTATGCATAAATATGAAGAGTCTATTCGTAATTCCCAATCATGGACGTATATTCATACGTCCATGTTCCCAATAAATAACTTCCAATCTAAATGAATATAGTAGAAAGTAGGTTAGGTTTCGTAGGTCAGGTAGCAAAAAAACTGTCTAGGTATTTCAATGGGACATCGGGATGGCTAAGCGGCCAAGGTTACAACTTACAAGGAGCTAGGTAGGTACTTTTATTTTAGAATAATTATGATTGAGTTCTGCGAGAACAAAATAAATAGTTAAATATGACATTCAATAATCCTTGACCTAAAATTTGTGATCTACGTTGGTTTTTTACATGTTTAATTTAGTGTATACTTGTATGTATGTTACAGGTGATCAAACCCGGTACTCACGGGTCCACGTATGGCGGGAACCCGCTCGCGTGTGCGGTCGCGCTTGAAGCCATGAAGGTCTGTTTGACTTTTTATTACATACCTATTCGAAAAACTTGAGACGGAGAAAACGGTGTCGGAATATTTTATACAGAATAAGTTACTAATAATTCTTCCCTACTTACTATCTACGTAAACATAAATATTAACGATCAAGGCTTTATTTCTTTTCCAAGCGTGAGGTGGTAGGTTCGAGCCTCTGAGTAGGTATTTTTCCAACTAGAAATGTAAATGAGAGATTCATTTCCCCCCGCTGCTCACCAGTCAGGTCTGCAGCCGTGTTGGGGTATAATAGGCGAAGTAAGATGTGAAAAGTTTTCAAATACCTACCCAAAATTTGCCATCAGCTCTTGGAATAGAAGGACTAATTAGAATCAGGGCCGGATATAGAACCTCTATAGGTATCTCCGCGCGGGGCATAAAGGAGTGGAGAGACCCTAGCCCCAAATTATTTTCCAAATAAAATTTTATATGTTATATTATAAATAAGTAAATAATTTATTATGTTTTTTTACTGTTAATATTTAATTTCAGAACTGCTTACGCATTTATGAATGGCCAATGGTCCCGAGTTTACCCGAAGATTTCTTTCATTCCCGAGCGTGATGCTTGAAGCCAATTCACAGCCCACGAAAAATCTGTCGGTGGTGAGCCCAAAAAACGTATTAATTTCAAAAATATGAAAGGAAAAGATGTTTACTAGTCGGAATTAGCAAGATTTTTGAAGTTAAAACTCCTATAGATAGGCGTGCCACAGACAGATTCTTCGTGGGCTGTGAATTGAATTCTAGCATTACGCTCGGGATTGATAAGAAATCTTCGGGTAAACTCGGGATCATGGCTATCCTCATGGGCACGGCCTCCGGTTTCACCCGCGTAGTTTCCAAAGTAGGTAACCTATCAAATTCTGAGTTCTGAGTTTTCACTTCTGTCGGCAGTTCATAAATACAATAAATACAAATCGGCAGTCATAAGACTGCCAATTAATTTTTTGCCGTAGTCTCTATTGTGGAGGTCCCCCGTTTGTCGAGGCCCCGGGGCTACGTTTTCGATGGTACGTTTTCGATGCAATCATCATCGTAATTACCGTGTCTCGGACACCAGGTGCTGATTGAGGAGAAGCTGCCCGAGAATGCGGAGCGCATGGGCCAGCTGTTCCGCTCGGAGCTGGGCAAGCTGCCGCCGTCGCAGGTGGTCACCGTGCGCGGGAAGGGGCTCATGTCCGCGCTCGTCGTCAATGATAGTGAGTTGCATACTGGATTCACCAAATAGCTCTGTTATGGTCAAGCGCAGATCCAGTGGGGTTTGGTTCTGGGGGTCATGACCCCCCTCCCCCCTGGGCTGGGTCCAATCCCTAGATGGACCACTGATTGAAAAGCATCCATATACTTATCGCACAGTTTTGTGACTTGACCACGACTATGTGACCCCCCCTAGAGCCAAAGCTGGAACCGCCCTTTGTTGTGGTAGCCACGGTTACGTGACACAATACGTTACAAAAGATTTGCATATATTTGAACATTATCATAGAAAACTCCAGCTGGTCCTATCAGTGTTTAAGCTTGTCACAGTGTATGTCGGGAAACTTTAGCAAAGGTGCATCTTGATGTAATGCTGTCAATTATGGAATTTTTTATCCATAACTAAATTTAAAAACAACCAGAATCCTTGTAAAGTTGAAGTTACTTCATAAGCGTTGTATATTGAAAGTTAAAGATTAGCTCCCAAATTAATAACCGATATTTATTTACGTAAAAAGTAGCATCACATAATTTTTAACGCCTTCTAATAATTTTCTCAGCAGTGTGTTGACCCACGTTAACTTCGCTTCCAGACATCCCAGCATACGAGTTGTGCCTCCGCCTGAAAGACGCCGGTCTCCTCGCGAAGCCGACCCACGGCCAAACGATCCGGTTGGCGCCGCCACTGGTTATCACCGAGAAACAGATCCTCGACGGAGTCTCCATCATCCGCGATGTGTTCAATAGCTTCAATAAATAAACTGAGACCCATATTACCAGTTCTGCGTGGCGTTGTGCCTCAAGCGGCCTCTGAACGAGCGCTACAACCGTCAATGCGTGTAGACGCGACATTACCTTCAGTGGCGGAATGTATCCAGTGTGTATTCATTTAAGACTAGAATCACGCTGCGGTATCTATACCATAAGATTTGGTAAATTTTTGGAATAAAAAATAATCTATTATTTTGATGTATGATATATATATCATTTTCAAGTTTCATACAATTATCTTCAGAAGTTTTCGCGTGACGACGCTTTTATCATTTATCTTTACCCGTTCGTCTTCGCAAACTGTCAAGTCTGTAATATGAATATGAGTGCGAGTCAGAGTACTGATTCTGAACGCAATCAGAAACGACTCAAATTCGGAATGAGAAACCTTGTCCCTGCCATTCTAAACGGATAAAATAAAGACCGAGAAGCTTGATTCCGTGTCGAGATCAATCCGATTGCATTATGAATCAGGGCAAAAATATCGAAAATTGAATTTTTTACTGAATATTTGCTGTGGGCGGCTCCACCATAATATAATCACGGTAAATATTTCGTAATTAAGGATATGGTGAACTACTGTGTTAAGTTAAATCAATGTCGGAATATTTTATCTGAAAAAACAAAATGTTGATTTGGAGATTCTGACGAATCGAAGTTGAAAAGTCATAGGCAAGTTTTGATAAAAACCATAATCTTCATTCGGTCTGTGATTTTTTTTGCAAAACATGAATCCTAAAGTACTAAAGAGTTGCCTCTATTTAAAAAAATATATAAGTATTTTCTATGTTCTATTTTAGTGAAACTGAATAATGTCGTATCTGCGCGTCTATGTATTTTGTTATTGTGTTGGCTGTTCACGCATTTTAAACGCCTAAGACTTGTATTTTATTTACCTTTTATGAAATTGTGATTATGAAGCCAAACTATATATCTTTAAGGTCCTGTTATTATTGTAACTTAATGATACGAAATAAACGTTTTATTAATTTAATTCATATTTTTTTAATTCTTTGTCCTCAGTACACAGGAAAAGCAGAAACGCTGGTTACAGTTATCAACTGTTCTATTCATATATTATTAAGTAATCCATTATTGTTCTACAGCCAATCTAATTATTCAATGGACCCCGATTGTTCAGTCGTTGTTCCTTTACTAGAATATATTTTATTTTCTGCAATAGTATTAATTCAATAACATATTATAGAATTCTAGACCAACAGAAATCTAACTATATATATCTAACTATAAATCTATAGTGCGTTCCACGGAGAGGTGTAGAAAATGTAAACATAGGTGCTACCATAACATAAAAATCGTTTAACCTTAGTATTTTTATAAAACTGTCTTAAAATATTTTTCATAAATATGATTCGACTTTACTGCGATCTTAAATACAACATACTTGGATTTGTATTGATCAAATAATGATTTATTAACATATCTTGAAAGTTATAAACAGTAATAGTAGAAAGTGGTAGATACGGTTTTAAACAGTGGCAATTTCATCTGAGTTGCTCAAACTGCCAATCCCATCAAAACATAAATGTGAAGTGAAAGACAAGTTCAATATTAAGATACTAAAACCAGCCAAGTCAGACTGATTCATTTAATAATCATCATAAATTATAAAAACAAATCATATTTTAGTTGTTTAAAAATAGTCTATGTTATCATAAATAGATTTTAGAACTGGCCATTAAAGACCATTTAGATCTCTATTCTTTAGTCGTTGAAGTCAACAAACAAGGCATATAATATCATAATACTGAAGTTTGATCTCACTTCACTTAACGCATACGAAGTATACGAATGTTTCTGATGGGATACCATTACTTTTAGCACAAAAATTATAAGACGTTTACGTTACCTAATGAACCACCTGATAATGTCTATTTATTCGCAAGAAAATCTACTAATACTTATTATAAGTGCAAAAGTTTGGATGAACGTTGCTCAATCAAGTTGGAACAGCTAAACGGCTCAGGTTTGAACGCGGAACACAGTTAGATTATAATCTGGAAAGGGAAGTATAAGCTTATTTTTATGGAGGGAAAATTACGGAAAAGGGGTAAATTTGCGGGACGCTGCTCACATAAGCAACCCACTAAAAGTTCCTTGCTGGGGCTATAATTCTTCCGTATTGGTGGTGGATCACAAACCTCTCTGAACTCGAAAGATTTTAGGAACATGCCAGTTTGCTCAAGATATATTTTTTTTTTACTGTTAGCAGCATTACGCTCATGAGTTCGAAAAGGCAGAGGTGCGCGTGAGATTAGAACCAGGCACTGCGGCTGCGTATTGGCGTGACAAGACCACCCGAGCCGAGCAATAACTTAATGTTAAAACAGAACGCTCATTAACAAATTTGTATGGATGCTTAATATTATATTAGGATAGATGAAAACACTACTCAGTATTCGATACGTTTTAAAATTAATTGTTACAGCATCTAACGCAGTAGAAATTAATTGCATTTTTGAATGAATTACACCAATCACTCTTATTTAAAAAATATCCAACGGGCACTTAATATTAAATCTTCTAAGTCTAACTTCTCAGCATGGGTAGGAATAGTGCCACCAATATCTGTGTGCCACCAGTCTGTCTGTCTTCTGTGTGTTTTGTTTTGTAATTTTACTTACCTTATTTGTTTGTTACGGAAGTATAAGGGCCACGTTAGCTATATACTCAGACTGGATTGCTTTTTCTTAGTTCAAATATAAAACGTAGATCAATAATTATAGCAGGGAATAGTACATACATAGGTTACAACTTATATATATGTATGTACACCACTTTTTATTAAAACAGAATAATAGCAATGGCAGCTACACATGTAGTAAGAACTACACTAGTGATGTGCTCGATTGTTAAAAAGTACGCCCACGGATACGGATCTGAATGTGGATATATATATACCTATATTAAATTTAAGTTTACTAAAAAGTCAGTCATTTCACATAGGTACATAATGAAAAAGGAATGTAAGTGATACATAACAAAACAAAGCTGTACTTAATAATTAATATTAATAAAAACTGTTTATATGTTACTATTGTGTTCCATGAACAAATCACCCAATTTATTTTTGTATTAATGTTTTAAGCTTACGCGCACCACATATTTAATAAACGTATAATTATAAAATAATAGAAAGTAGACAAAAGGTTGGAAACGGACTTATTGGAATATATTTAACCTTGTTAGTGACGAAAATCTAAAAGGGCAAACAGAGACGCTTACAACGAACTATCTTCTAAAACAAAGGTTGAGAAATGCTGGTCTGTCATATTGAGATATATGTATATGAGACGATCTTCTTAGCTTTCCATGGATTCACCTTGCGGGTGCCGGGTATGGATTCGTGTGGCAGAGAGAGAAATCTCGAGTAGATCCCGAGACTTGTGACTCGGGCGTAGGTTTAAGGGGCCCCTTTCTGACGTACATTGCTAAGAAGATCGTCTCATATATATATTTTTCATACATTTTAGTTTACTAAAAAGTCAGTCATTTCACATACATAATAAAAAAGGAATTTAATCACCTTCACTACACGTTTATCTCTCCCTGCCCAGCCAAATCTGATATGAGCCTACTAGCGCAGCTTTAGATACTCGTATCCACATTCAGATCCGTATCCGTGGATGTACTTTTTTTCACAATCCCATCACTAGTGTAGTTCTTACTACCTGTGTAGCTGCCATTGCTATTATTTTGTCTTAATGAAAAGTGGTGTACCTATATAAGTGGTAACCTATAAAATTGCTATAATACCTTGCTATAATTATTGATCTACGTTTTATATTTGAACTAAAAAATGCAATCCAGTCTGAATAACGTGGCCCTTATACTTGATTCCGTAACAAACAAATAAGGTAAGTAAAATGACAAAACAAATGGTGGCACACAAAAGATATTGATGGCACTATTCCTACCCATTCTGGGAAGATTCAAATAGTTTTAAAACTAAGTGCCCTATTGGATATTTTTTTAATAAGAGTGCTAGGTGTAATTCATTCAAAAATGCAATTAATTTCTACTGCGTTGGATGCTGTTGCAATTAATTTTAAAACGTATCGAATCCTGGGTAGTGTTTTCATCTATCCTAATATAAGATTTTTTCATCCAAACAAATTTGTTAATGAGCGTTCTGTTATTACATTAATTTTTTTTTTACATGTATTATTTTAACATTAAGTTATTGCTCGGCTCGGGTGGTCTTGTCACGCCAATACGCCGATGCAGTACCTGGTTCTAACCTCACGCGCACCTCTGCGTTTTCAAATTCATGAGTGTAATGCTGCTAACGGTAAAAGAAAACATCTTGAGCAAACTGGCATGTTCCTAAAAATTTTCGAGGTCAGAGAGGTTTGTCATCCACCACCAACACGGAAGAATTATAGTCCCAGCAAGGTACTTTTAGTGGGTTGCTTATGTGAGCAGCGTCCCGCAAATTTACCCGCTTAGATCCCTTTTCCGTAATTTTCCCTCTATAAAAATAAACTTATACCTTTGCTTTCCAGATCATAATATAACCGTGTTCCGCGTTTAAACCTGAGCCGTTTAGCTGTTCCAACTTGATTGAGCAACGTACATATAAACTTTTGCACTTATAATAAGTTTTAGTAGATTTTCTTGCGAATAAATAGACATTATTTGGTGGTTCATTAGGTAAGCGTCTTATAATTCACGTGCAAAAAGTAATGGTATCCCATCAGAAACATGCGTATACTTAAGTGAAGTGAGATCAAAGTTCAGTATTATGATATTATATGCCTTATTTGTTGACTTCAACGACTAAAGAATGGAGATCTAAATGGTCTTAATGGTGAGTTCTAAAATCTATTTATAACAACATAGATTAGTTTTAAACACTTAAAATATGATTTGATTTTATAATTTATGATGATTATTAAAAGCAGTCTGACTTGGCTGGTTTTAATATCATAATATTGAACTTCTCTTTAACTTCACATTTATGTTTTGATGGGATTCGCAGTTTGAGAAACACAAATCAAATTGCCACTGTTTAAAACCGTATCTACCACATTCTACTATTACTATTTATAGCTTTCAATATAAGCTAATAAATTATTATTTGATCAATACAAATCCAAGTATGTTGTATTTAAGATCACAGTAAAGTCGAATCATATTTGTGAAAAATATTTTAAGACAGTTTTAGAAAAATCCTAAGGTTAAACGATTTTTATGTTATGGTAGCACCTTTGTTTACCTTTTCTACACCTCTTCGTGGAACGGACTATAGTTATACGAAGTTTTCTGCTACCTAAAAATCTTTAAATGTGAGAATGGTTACTTTACTATACTTTAGGATCTGCGAAATAGTAAAAATAATTTCTACAACTGTAAGATTTAAAAATATTTTTATTAAACATTTTTTCTTTTCAACATCTCACAACACACTGAATCACAGTAAATTGAGGTAAATACTGCATAATTTTTAAACATTTGTATAGAAAACGTGTAAGTTAAGGCAAATGTGGGTATATATCACAAAGCTTCCACTGGCGCTTAAAAGTAGTATAATTAAAGCAGTTTAAGTATATGTGCATTATTTGTATGCAGTGACCAAAATACGTTTTCGTCATCATCATCATTCTCCTTGTATTTCCAAAGGCGAAAAAATGTTTATATCTTATCGCAAGGCACTCTATGCGACAAGCTATCCGAATTTATAGCGTAGGTGTAGGAAGGCTTCAGATTGATCTTGATTTTTTCAAGATCTATAGGGCAAGTCCCTCATATTGAAATAAGCATTGAGAAGGTTAATGTAAGATATTGTTGTTATATTCAATAACGTTCTTGCGTCATCGGTAAAGTTAATGGCTAAGCTTATTTTTAACGCAATGTAAGTAGGTTGACGTCATAGTAAAATAAGTGAAAAAGATTACAAAATGTTCCATTTCGCTTAATAGGAAAAGTTGTTAAGTAGTCATTTTTACACTACATAATTATATACATATTGATAAAATTATAAGGTACAAATGGTTCAAATTCATATCCAACGAGCTATTAGAGACACTATTACCCAGAGACCCAGAAATGACGTGACATCACATTTTCTTTCAGAATTCTTTTCACCAAAACATTAAACAGCGTATGCTTCAGAATTTCTTAGGCCAATTAAAATAGTTTTCGGTGGGATACGCCTCTGGATTGTCCATCCATTCTTTAAGGCTTTGGTTACTGCATACAAAACTATTAGTTTAAATGTATGAAATAAGTTATAGCCTGCCAATTTGTACGATTACACCGGCTTTCAACCTTACATGCTAGTTTTAAGTTCACAGTGGGATCTCTAGGACTCCCATTTGAGCTCTCATTGTATCAGTCAGTTTCGATAATAATACGGTTTCATCTAATGCCATCTTTGGACTTTCTAATAAACCTGAAACAAAGAAAAAATACGTTAGATGTGTTGCAAGAAACTAAATCTTCGCTAATAAAAATAGCGTCGAGTTCATATCCTAGAGTCTGGCTAACGAAAGTTGATACTGACAAAGCGCGGCAAATTTAAAATGTATCAGCATGGCATCCCTAAACAGAAAATCTAGCCAAAAACAAACGCAAGCCAGCCACTACGAAACATCAAAAACACGTCATTTTGTTGCGTCAGAGTTAGGGATACCATACACTGATTCTGATTCCACCAAATCTTTCGAATAATCGCCGAAACTTAATTTCTTAAAAATAAAATTGTACAAGCCTTTCTGTATTTAATAGCGTAATTAATGAATATATTTATTAGGCCAACTAAAGGCTTACATGGCATTAAACTAATGGCTGTTACTCTTGAAATAATCGCCTACACGTACATACCTCGTACTTATGTTCAATGAATACAATTTTAGACCACGTACGAATTTTTAAAACTTATTTCATATTTTGTTTAAACGGTTTATTTTAAAAATGCCTTTTTGGAATCAAGTATACCTAAGTACTTTCTGTTTAAGATACTCCAATTCGTTCGGTAAATACCCGATGGTAGGAACACTTAAGTGTTGTCATGTAAAAAGTTTGCAAATAAATCCAGTATCTACTTTCGTTAGCCAGAATCTACCTACATATAATTACTTTGATAAGTTCGTTTCTTTCTTTGATCGTCATTCGCTATCCTGCACTTCTGGATTATATAGCGATAGCTATATACATATTTATTATAAATCTTGAACAAAAATCTCAATCTCCGGAGTGTCATTACGTTTTGACGCTTCTCGATGGACACTGTTTCATTAACAGAGATGGTTCACCTCTATCCTCCGTATTAAGAGTAATTTTCATTTTACATTACGTTCAAAGTTTATAACTTGACGTTATCTATTGAAAAAGAGATGGATAAAGTATGTGTTCCTTCTGTTTGAGCACAATTGTTTGAAGAACAAAAGTAGGTAAATTATCAGCAGAATTTAAAATTTCCATTACACAATACAATCCTAACTCTAAGTAAAACAAGTTATAAAGTTTAAGATTAATCACTATTTGTTTAACCGATTACGCAACTCGTAAAGCCATAGGTAAAAAAACTAAAGCAAATAACATAATTATATTTATCTACACTAAAATACAATGTTCAAGAGTCTGTTTGAACGCGCTTCTCTCTAAAGCGAAAACTCTCTTTGCATTTGATATCTCCATTCACTGAAAAGGCTATTTGAAGGGGGAAGCCGGGCGACACAACGTGTTTTTTATAACACTGGTTTCTTTAGCATTTTTTATCTAACCACAATACGTACTTTACTCTATTTAAATAAGCAATAATGCCGATAGTGTGGGAGAACGTGACAACGTGAATGTCTCATAATGTTTTTATGATGTCAGAATGACACATGCCATTTGTAAAGTGTTTATTTTTATTGGCATCATGGTAAATGTTCATGTTCAATTGTTTCGTGAAGTTTGCCTTTTCGAATGTGTAGTAAAATCGCTAATTACCAGAGCGATTATAGCGAAGCGACACCTTTCTTTCTCTTTGCGAACCAAGTAAGTGACCATCGCGACGCCAACCAGATCAGAGGTACATTTTGCCTGGTCAGGAAATCGGCTTGAGGCTTGTTTTCCAACGGTAAAGTAGAAAAGTAAATGATAAAATCTATTGCTACTTTCTGTTTACTTCACAAACCGTAAGGCAAATATATGTAAGTACATATATTGGCAAGAACATAGAATGGCAAGACGAGCAAGACGTGTGTAAAAGCCATAGATAAATAACGTCTAGATTCTCTAGATCAATAAAATTCAAACAAACACTTTACTTTAAGTGAGGCAATAAGCAGATTTATTTCGACGTAAGTAGTATGTATGAAGTTCGCCAAACAAAACTTTAATGTATGAGTATGTACAGTGAAGGACCACACAATCCGTCAAACGCTTTTAATTGTTGGAGACGCATGCAATAGCGTTTGACCTTGACAACTGATGGTAGTTTCGAACGGACTGAGCCAATAAGGCTCACTATGATTTGCCACACTTTTCTTGCGCGGACCCGGTTTTTAGGCGTTATTATTCTATGGTCCAAGCAAAATACTAGCGCACTACACCACAGTACCATACAGTTATTTGAACATGAGGCTTTCAAACCACTGCCTAATACTGGACTGCGCAATAATTTTTTTAATGACGAGACGAGAAGTTCATGTGCATGATGGTAAGCAACATGCCTGCCACATAACAACACAGTGACACGCAGCTATTGGAACATGAAGAGTACAAATCATTCCCTAAGACTGCACTGCGCTCGTCACCCAGAAATCTAAGATGTTGTATCTCTAAGCCCTGTAATTTATCTGGAAACATTGCCCTTCAAACCGGAACACATCGGACATTCGGACATTTAAGATGCATTCACTGTGATTTCACTGGAAAGACTGCCCTTCGAACCGGAACATTTCAATGTTTGAACATTACTACTTGGAGGCAGAATAACTAGCAAGTACCACAGTACTTACCGAGGCCCAGTCTGCAAATAATTCTACCATTACAATAACACATTTGTGGATGAAAATATTTTAGTTAAAAATGCTCCGAAGACTCAACTTTCGTGATAAGAACGTCAAGGCTATGGAATACGTTGCCTGAGTGGGAGTTTCCCGATGGTTACAATATTTGTTTTCAAATCGAGAGTGAATCGGTTACTTCGAGGTAAACACGTTCCATCGTAGACCGCATCGTCGTTTAACATCAGGCGAGATGGCGGTCAAGTGTGAACCTATAAAAGTTAATAAGAAAAAAAAGTGTCTGCCACTTAGTCGTAAGATCAGTAACGATTACAGTACTGTTGCCATCAAGTGGCCTCTACTGCTCACCGAACTGACCTATTGCAGTTGGTCTCAAGTAGCCTCTACTGCTCACCGAACTGACCTATTGCAGTTGACCTCAAGTAGCCTCTACTGCTCACCGAACTGACCTATTGAAGTTGACCTCAAGTATCCTCTACTGCTCACCGAACTGACCTATTACAGTTGGTCTCAAGTAGCCTCTACTGCTCACCGAACTGACCTATTGCAGTTGACCTCAAGTAGCCTCTACTGCTCACCGAACTGACCTATTGCCGTTGACCTCAAGTAGCCTCTACTGCTTACCAAACTGACCTATTGCAGTTGACCTCAAGTATCCTCTACTGCTCACCAAACTGACCTATTGCAGTTGACCTCAAGTAGCCTCTACTGCTCACCGAACTGACCTATTGAAGTTGACCTCAAGTATCCTCTACTGCTCACCGAACTGACCTATTACAGTTGGTCTCAAGTAGCCTCTACTGCTCACCGAACTGACCTATTGCAGTTGACCTCAAGTAGCCTTTACTGCTCACCGAACTGACCTACTGCAGTTGACCTCAAGTAGCCTCTACTGCTTACTAAACTGACCTATTGCAGTTGACCTCAAGTATCCTCTACTGCTCACCAAACTGACCTATTGCAGTTGACCTCAAGTAGCCTCTACTGCTCACCGAACTGACCTATTGAAGTTGACCTCAAGTATCCTCTACTGCTCACCGAACTGACCTATTACAGTTGGTCTCAAGTAGCCTCTACTGCTCACCGAACTGACCTATTGAAGTTGACCTCAAGTATCCTCTACTGCTCACCGAACTGACCTATTACAGTTGGTCTCAAGTAGCCTCTACTGCTCACCGAACTGACCTATTGCAGTTGACCTCAAGTAGCCTCTACTGCTCACCGAACTGACGTATTGCAGTTGACCTCAAGTAGCCTCTACTGCTTACCAAACTGACCTATTGCAGTTGACCTCAAGTATCCTCTACTGCTCACCAAACTAACCTATTGCAGTTGACCTCAAGTAGCCTCTACTGCTCACCGAACTGACCTATTGAAGTTGACCTCAAGTAGCCTCTACTGCTTACCGAACTGACCTATTGCAGTTGACAGCAAGTAGCTTCTACTGCCCACCGAACTGACTTATTGCAGTCGCTGGACTATATGCAGTGGATGCTGGACAGCTTGCCTAACGCTTCTCAAAGCCTCGGCTTTCGGATGAATTTGGACAAACCCAAAGTCATGTGCAACGAGTTCGTTGCTCCGGGGCCGATTGCCGTAAATGGAACCACTCTCGAAATTGTTCAGAGATACGTTTACTTAGGGCAAACGCTTGAACTAGGTAGATATAGCTTTTGAGAGTGAGGCCATGAGAAGAATCCAGCTGGGCTGGGCTGCGTTTGGGAAACTTCGTCGGGTCTTCTCGTCACCCATCCCACAAAGTCTCAAAACAAAAGTATTTAACCAGTGCGTCCCTGGACACTGACAGTCAAAATGGTCCGAAAACTCAAAGTCGCACAGCGAACTATGGAAAAAGCTATGCTTGGGGTTTCTCACAGTCACTGACATAGCTCAGCGCATTAGCAAACTGAAGTGATTGCTACTTCAGTTTGCTAATGCGCGGTCGGTCACATCTGTCGCTGACCGCAGACCCGATTACCGTTGGTGTAGATGGGTTCTGAAGTTAAGACCGCGGGAGTTGAGATCGGTAAACGTAATGTAGGACGCACTGAGACTAGATGGAGAGACGATATACGAAAGACGGCTGGTGGCGGTTGGAAACGTAAGACCGAGGATCGGTCTGAGTGGCGTATTATGGGAGATGCCTATGTCCAGCAGTGGACGAACACGGGCTGATGATAATGATGATGAACCTCTACTGCATCTCGAACTGACCTTCATTAATACAATCCCAGC
Source organism: Ectropis grisescens (assembly GCA_017562165.1). Classification (NCBI taxonomy): domain Eukaryota; kingdom Metazoa; phylum Arthropoda; class Insecta; order Lepidoptera; family Geometridae; genus Ectropis; species Ectropis grisescens. The sequence continues at coordinate 23,452,031 of CM029771.1, forward strand.
ACTCTTGTATCTCGTAGCTGAGGCCGGCGCTGTTGTGGAAATGGAACTTGAACTGGCCTTTGGGTAGCGTCCACTCGGTGCTGTTCGCCGCCGATATGTGCAGCACCGTCGGACACCAGAAGTAGTCCAACTGAAATTAATACAAAACAGAGATAAGAATAGTTCTGTTCAAGTCTTGGTGGTTAGTGGCCAGAACGTGTGATCGAATCGTGAAGTCTTAAGTGCGAATCCGGCCTGTACCTCGGAGTATTTTTCAGTGCATATGTGCAACTTTTTCATCGACACTGGCTTTAACTGTGAAGGAAAAGTTCGTGTGGAAATCAGCATATTTTAAGTCAATAAGTAGATACACTATATCGAAAGATATACCATAAGTATAGGACACAAAGACAGCATTAACAATAAACTTTAAAGCTTTTCTTTATTTTTTAGTGCAATAAATTGGCGGCCTATCACTAAAAGCGATCTCTTCCAGCCAACCGTAAGATGGAAAAATAATGTGTAGCCAAAGCGGAAAACGGGATACAAAAATAATATGTAAAATTGAATATATAACCGTTATTCCAAAAAAATCAATCTTTATCTGATTGGATAATTGTAACATATCGCCACGGCGGCCTTAGTGCCGATGATATCCGCCTTGTTCGTCATGTTGGCCCTAGTGAGCGCGATCATAGAGCGTGAGATAACAGATTGCTATTTTGGGCAGGCGTGTTGCCATCAGACTGACAACCTGCTTGTCCCGTCACTCTTTCCTATAAAAACTGGTCAATAAACTATTTTTATATGATTTGTTAAGTGTAACATACCGCTACGGCGCCTTTAGTGCCGATAATCTCCGCCTTGTTCGTCATGTTGGCCCTAGTGTGAGCGGAGAGCGTCGCGGTTCGGCCATCCTTGTACTTTAGAGAGCAGGAGATGGACTCGTCCACGCCCGCCTTGCTGAGGTGCCCCGTGCACACCAGGTCCGTCGGGGCTTCCTTGTAAATGAACTGGACTAACTGCAACATGTAAATCCCGAGGTCTAGGACGGCGCCGCCACCTAGGTCTTTCATTCTGAAACGGTCAACAATTTTTGGTTACTGGTTTTGGAACAAGTCGGAAATGAAAATGTGACACAACATCGGGTGATTTTTCGCTTTTTTAGAGTTTGGTACTTTCACGACAATACACCGCTTTAAGGAATACGCAATACGTCCGTAGACACTAGGTCAAACAACGACTGTCGAAAAAGAGTGCTAAACTTGCTGTTTTAACCTTTTTCTCTGGTGAGGACGTTTTTAAACGCTAACGTGTGATCCTTAGTTTTAACATTTATTATAGTTTATTTTTCAATTCAAAGTCATTAGCTTAAACAATACGGCATTTATAAACAAAACTGAAGAAAAAAACACAAGATTAAACCCGATTATTTTGTTGTTGTGAAGATTGCTTGCTTAAATGTTTAAACTCGTCTATCAAAATTAAGCTTTACCATCATGAAATGGAGCAAATAGAAATAGAAATGTAATAGAACTAGAGCAATTAAAAAAAATTTCGAGTTCTTTAACCGTTTAACGTTCCGTAACTATATCAAGAAAAGGCTCTTTTTACGTCAGCTACGCTAACGCTGTTCTAATTAAATGATATGAAATATATTTTTATATTATATTTATATTTTTCTAAATTCTTTTTTTGCGGCACTGTAATTCTCGAAAATTTTTAGTTTATAATTCATGGGAGAGCTCGGTGTGCCACCGGTCTTTGGGGGTACAGCGTGCCCACGCGTGCCTATAACCTATTAATGTGTTTATAATAATTAGTTGATTGAGATGTTTATTCATCTAATGAATCATAATGAAAATGATAAAGCAAGATATTACTGTGATCTATGTGTTTACTTTCCTATTATCTGATTTATTAGTAATTAATTACGAATAATCAGATTTGACGTCAGCTAGCAAAGCTGGTAGGTTAAGGAAAATATCGTTAATGAGGAGATATCACATCGGTCAAAGAAATTAATTTGATATACATTCATTTCTCAGTTAGTCGTATCAAGTATTTTTCGACATTCATTCACACAACGTCTAGCTCAAAACAAAGCAAATCCTGTAACTATGGGAACCAGATAGCAGATATAGATATAGATGCATATTTATGACATAGGTAGGTATTATGTAAAAACATCCAGACATAGAACAAACAACCGGTTTAGTCATACAAAAATTTTGTCCTGCTTGGAAATTGACCCCACGATCTCTCGTCTTCAGACTTAAATCAACTGAGCTACAAGGCTAGTGAAAAAAGTTATATAAGTCTTTTAATAATATAAATTTTGATATTAGTCCGTTTTCGATTATTATATCTGGGATTCATTCAGGCTGTTTATTTACAATAGAAGGTCAATTAATTCTAGTTTACAAATAACAAAAGAAATGTTTTTTCTTCAGAACCGACCTTCGGGTGGTTGTTCTTTAACGTCGCTTGTCGCATGACTAGCTCAAGATTTTTGCGCAATGAGGATAGAGATAATATGACGCTTGCGCTATCCATTTTATAATTATTGGGTAATCTATCTATATATTATATCTATCTATATATACTACTATAAAGTCTAATTACGACGATAGTTCATAAATACGAGCAGAAACCTAACAGAAAAAAACTTCGATTAAATACAGCAAGATTTTGCGTAAAGCGACTGTGAATCGTATTTCACAGCGCTAAGGTTCGCAATGGCGGCCTAAGAATACTGTAGTTATGTTTTTAATAACTTTATTATACGTTTATAAACTATAAACAAGGGGGTTAGACTGTAGAGGCACAGTAGCGGAATAGCGGTGAGGCGGTGTACGGTGCCACCACCTTGCAAAATTTTATATAGTAGATAAATAGATCAAGGTCAACTTAACACAAAGGATTAGAATACAGATCGATAATCGATGACGTTGAACGCCAGCTGTACTCTGTTTCTGAGACAGTACGTGATTACATTTCGGACAATTTATGAGAACGCTTATGTAAACCACCATAAATTTCAAAGCCGCTATTCACGATGACCAACAGCAAAACTAACGTTTAAGATTGCGATTCTGCTCAATCATTGGTCAAATTCTAGCGGTATGTGTTTTTGTTCTGTTCATCGGTCATTGTGAATTACGGAACTCGGAACAGAACCAATTGAAACCAACACAAATGTTGGTTCGTCCGAACTGTTGCAGCTCGAGCTCTCTCGAAAGTAAACCAAAAGTAAACCAGGAAATTAAGCGAAATGTATGTGCAAGAGTGGATGATATGAAAGCAATATCTTACAAATTTCTTTCGATGTCGTTAATTTCGACTCCGAACTGTATGCTGACGTGGTATATGTCCCCGAGACCGCCAGACTTGATGTGCTGATCCAAAGCGTCGTAAGCGGGGAAGAATCGAGACCACATGCCTTCCAACAGGAATACTTTCTTTTCTCTCGCGAGATCCACGAGAGACTTAGTCTGTTTATACGTCATGCCCATCGGTTTCTCGCATAGTACGTGTTTCCCGTTTTCCAGCATTAATTTCGTTATTTCGTAATGCTGCAAATTTAGTACGCTCACGAATACGATGTCTGCAAAGAAAATATGCGTGATACAGTTACAGGGCTTAGAATGGAGGAAGTACGATAGAGTTCCTCAATTAGGTACCTTGCAACTTGCAAGTTCGTCTTAATGACAACTTAAATATCATAGAAATTTACGGGCGTTTTAACATTAAACATTACAAGTAAAATAGGTAGGAAGTATAACTTAGTTAGTGACATGATATGGAAAATATTAGTATGCATTTGCAGTAATGATAATAATAGGTATAAAATTCCGGTTCTTATATGGCATGTATTGTACCTATTACATAGCTGGGGTTATGTTACATTCAAGAAATTATAATGTTTGCATTGCTTGGCGCCGTGCGGTATTTAATGGATTAGGTATGTATGTACAGTAATTGTAGATACAGTTTACAAAAATGTTTTGTATCAACAGCCTCAAGTGAGGTTAACAATATGCTCTCGCATGTACACGCGTGTATGGACGTTAGTCGGTATTGCGGCAGCATTTATGAAACAAGGTTAATAGATTTAATTGGAAGTAGAGGACATAGTGACATTTTATAAATAGATTAAATAGCAACGCGCAGTGTAATTTTACACCTTTTTACTCATGACGCAATTTGTTTGGTACGAGGAATATATGACATGACGAATATTTACATGTTTGTGTCCCGCGTTCATTCTTGCATAATATGACAGGCGATGTAGAACCGTAAAATCGGTTATGGTGAATAGAAACGGCAATTTACAAAGCAAATTTTGCGACGCGTTTCGAATCGTCCCGAGAGCCATTCATGAATATTAGCATGCAGAACAATGGAGCATTCGAGCCAGCGATCGAGTTATTAGCTTACCTATAGATTCATCATGCGCGAGCGCTTCGTAGCCTTCGTAAGCGGTGGGGATTTTGTGGAGCGTGGCCAATCGATGGACGCGGTCCAGGTCCTTCCCCGCGATGGCGACAACGCGGTTCTGGTCCGAAGGCAGCGTCGCCAACGCCGTGAGGAAGTCGTGGGCTATCATGCCCACGCCGGCGATGCCCCATTTCAGCACTATGCCCATCTGGAACCAAACGTAGACGTCGATAAAACGAGCTCACTCACCCGACGCTCGTGTTCGACTGTCTGTGATATGACCTGTCCATTGGTTTATAGTCATTTCTATTTGATAATCACTAAAACAATTCACTAGGGTATACCAACGTTTTTTGAAGATGCAGTATGAATGGGTTTTAGACATAGATCAAAATTAATTGAAAACATTTGAAATGCAATAAATAGCTTTACCCCAATTGCATCATTCTGGGATATTTATTAATCGTAGCTATTTTGAGGCTCAACCATAGAATAGATAATATAGATAGAACGGACACTCCCCAACCCCCGCCAATTTCAAGCTTCCTCACCCCTCAGGCCGTTTCGGATACGCTAGGAGCACTCAACGAAGGGCTGGTATCGAACATCTAATTCCTAACGAAATAACATCATGGTGGGTTGTTGTAATGTTTACGGCTGTCCGTCAACTAAACGGGACAAGATTTAAAGTTTTATAATAACGTAAGATTAGAAACTTTTCGATAACGTTGCTTTATAATATTACAAGCTTTGCTTCGTTTGGGGTCAGATGGTGTTGTGTGTGAATTGTCTACCAATATTTATAATAAGGAAGTCATTTTTAACTCAAAGTTCGTAACTTACACAGCCAGTAACTTACGTGCCCAAGCACGGATTGATAATGCCTGAAGGAATAATTATAGTGACAGAATAAAGTTTCCTTCATGGGTAAGTGTAAAATAAAAAGGGAATGTGTACCTACTAAAAGAAATAGATATCTATCGTATCATTTTAATATCATTTTGATAATCGTTTCATTTTACGCGGCAATACAAACACCCACAGATTTCTGAAACAATTAAGAAATCTGTGCAAACACCCTTTTAATTAGAATAGTATAATTTGGCTCCATTCTATTTAGGTAACTTAACATTATAGCAAGTTTATAGACTACTTTACGTCACCAGGTGAACTCAAGGGGCACAACTATTCAATAAAACAATTCAGTAGCCCTAGCGCTAACGCACACATTCACGCGTGTGTACGAACGACATCTGCGTAGTTGTGTGAAGAGTAGGTAGCTCCACAGCGGCGCTTGTATGGAGTTTTAGTGGAGTGTCCGTGGTGTGGCTCAACCTCGCGGCATTTACTTAAACTGTAGCGAATAACAGTAATATGTAGTACTAATGGTTTAAATTCTAAGCTACTAACGCTATTACGGTACAAAACTGTTAACTGGTTCACTGTTTCAAGATGTTTTCTTTTGCGAGAGCAAACGACAATTTTAAGGACGCAAAACCAAATTGATCTATCTTTTGTACAAACTTATTTCGTAAAGATGTTGTAAAGGTCACTTTCCATGACAGGGTCCAATCGTGCCGGTTTCAACTTCCGCATAGAAGCGCGAAAACTGTTTCTTGCGCTCCTATTCACAGTTTTTACGCCCGAGACAATAGATTGTATCCTCGACTCCATCGAGATGGAGACTAAACGATCTCTTAGTAGATTTTGTATAGATTTTCTTCATATTTTAGCTATAAATGTCGTAATACAAACACAGTTTGACGTTGAATGATGAGGCCAGTGATTTTTACGTGACGTGAAGATAAGATAAAAGTAATAATACAAGTTTTGCAGAGAGATCTAACTATAAATATGTACTCGTTATAGGGCAAGGATTCGACCTTTTCACGTTATAATTTCTAGAAAGTTTTTTTTGTCTCAAAATATTTAAAGGTTTTCAATATTCGATTTGGCATCGATTCAATCGTTTATATTTAATGACGCTTCTAACACTATGCACGTGCTGTTACATTGAATGGGTTCTAAATCTGTAAGCCCGTACGGTAATGGTTTCCTGAAAAAGAATTACCTGACATCCTGAAGATTTTTATTTATGAGAACGTTTTATAATTTATGAACACGATATCTACATCATTTGTGAATCTTTTTCGATGTCATTTGTGGAATATAAACGATTTATCTAACAATACATATTTATGTACCTACCTACTCATTAACTCTTTTTGGGCAATGACCAGTCGTATAAAAATCTGGGCGCAACATATTTATTTATAACACAGAAAACTTAGTTTCTGTACATTTTCGTCAGCACAATTAGAACTTTCAAAACTACATATTAAAATATGAATTAGTAATTGTATTATATTTAAAATACATCTATTCTCCACTGAGAAAACAAAGGTCCCTCTAATTTCTTCTACCTTTTATAATCCTGAGATTTTATACAGATATGTACATGTTACAATCTAATTATGTTAATGTCAATCTATGGATGTTTGTTGCTCAATCACGTCGTAACGTATGAACGGATCGGGCTGAAATTAGGCGTACTGGTAGATTATGGTCTACTGGATAGTCTATGGAAGAACACATAGGCTACTTTTATCCTGGAAGCAAAATAACGGGAATGGGAACCAGCGGGTAACAGCGGTTCGCTGCTAGTATTACAAATATTTAACTAAGCGAAATTCGAGTGTTCCGATAAATCAACAAAATTTGATAGCTGCATGACGTAAAATATTGTAACGTAACTCAAGCTACGAATAAGCAGATTTGTTTAACTTAATTTGTTATCAAGAAATACGAGTAATGTATGGTATGTTTATAGATAACCGAATTACATATAATATATTTGATACAAGTTTTATTCGCCTTGAACTTATGCTAGTTTATGTATGTGCAAAAAAAGAGTAGCTATAAGCCTTTTTGTTTTTAAGATTTCGTTTGATGAAGTTAATGCGGTTGTGAGGTCCTGCCTAATGTTCACAACCAATGAACAAGAAGTCTAGCTAGGTACATATCAAGCGTTATAAAGACAGCTCGAAAAACGTACATGCAGAGGTCAACTGTGTAATGGTCAGCATAGTTGTAGGAGTGTCAGGTTAGGTTATTTTGAGTCCTGCGCCTCCGGCGCTAACTCAATAGTCAGATAGGTAGTAGAGGCACCCACTGCCAGCCACTATAGATCAGTTAGAAAAAAAAAGTACATGCAGAGTACAGACATCGCTCACGGACACGATATCTTGGAACAGTTGGGAACAGTTCGACCGCGAATGATTTACTTCGGAGTTCCGTCTTGTAATGTTTTTGTGAAAAGAGGGAGCAATGACAAAGCGTCTCTACAGCTGAAATACTTGCCAAGGGAGCTTTGCAGCTGGCGATTATTATTAATTTTGTTTTTAAATTATAACTACGTAAAAAAATATTTAGTTATAATAAAAAGCTATAATTTGATGTGGTCTAAATTAATTAATTGAATTGAATAAAAACGGGTAAAAATACATACCGTTGAGTTGGATGTATGTTTAGATTCTATTTTTTCTATGGCAAATTTGTAATAGTAAAATCAACATGAAAATTAACTAAGTATTTTAGTTATTATTAGGTTTTATTCCCGTTTTTCCTGTTTTATTCTCGACATAAGCCACAATTAATCACCCCAGCACGACCGCCAAACGTAGGAAAGAAAAGTGAGGTACATACATAACAATATAGCTATGCTTGACTTCTATACTCTTATGATTTTATACCTAAGATGCACGCAGTCTGCAACGTATATGTTTTTAAGTTGGCAAGGCATCGGGGTCATATTCAAGAAGTTGCATAAGCCAAATACGAGTACAAACACGTCGATATAAATTGACACTGCAGTAAATTGGGTAATGCCAACGGTGCATAGCCATAGAACGCAGATACTAGGGACACATATATACAGACATAGGGAGATATAAAGAACTAGACACATAGATACTAGGGATACACCGCCAAGCAGTAATGTGAAAACATTACTGTGTTCCGGTTTGAAGGGCAATGTTTCCAGAGAAATTACTGGGCTTAGAGATATAACATCCTAGATCTCTGGGTGATGAGCGCAGTGCAGTGCTAGGTAATGATTTGGACTCTTCATGTTCCACTAGCTGCGTGTCACTGTGCTGTTATGTGGCAGGCATGTTGTTTACCATCAGGCAGCCCTGCTCGTCTCGTAACTCTTTATTAAAAAAAAACACCCTTTTGCGTGTTTACCAGACACGACTATATTAGTATGTCGTGAATTAGGATATTTTTCAAGTGATGTTTGCACATTCCTGCCTGGCGGTAGAGTAGCTGGCAAAGGCGTGTTGCGTCCCCCGGACTCTCCAAAGAGTCCTACTACTACAGAACTACTTACTTATATTAGTATTTACCAACAGCTAGTCACGGTACTTCAATCACTCCTGGACTTGGGTTCGACATCGTTAACCACACGTGTTTTACGTACCTACTGGTCATCTGACCGTAACCGAAACACGTGTGTGACCTACGAACTTTTAACTACAGGGCTTGCCATTTACAAGCCGAAGTCAGGATATCCATTTTAGTAAATTTAATAGTTTTAATCCACAAAAATATATCCATACTAGTAGGTATCCCGCGGTTTTATCCGCGTAATTTGCGTTCTTGTGTTATCCCACTGATAAAAGTAAGTAGCCTATGTATCATTCCAGACCAATAATGTATTATCTATGTATTAAATTTCATTCACATTCATTCAGTCTTTCTTTGAGTCCGTTCTAGGACGAAAAAGTAACAAAATTCACAAGTAGGTACAACCCTACAAACTTTCCAAATTATAATATTAGTAGGATAAATTAATAAAATAATGACTAATTCAATTAACACAATATCTATTTTTGCCTTCAACTTAAAACAGACGTAAAAAAAATAACCGATAAAAATATTTTTACGTTACCTACGTAATTTCGAATCTTACAATCGCCAAGCTTCGCTTCGAGGCTAACCACACGAAAAAATGTAATACGAAACGAAACACGGAAAAGACATTTCATCACTAAAAGCTTCCTTATTGCTATCCAGAATTAAATTACGATATTGCTCACCTCAAACACCTCGACTTCACTGCGTACAAAGAACTACTACTGGACAAATGAAACAATTCACGAGCGCCTGCGAAAATCGACACCTGCCACACTAGCACAGAGAAATACGCTCCTTGAAAAAGAAAGATAAACCTAGATAAACAAAACAAGGTATTATTTCTTATCTCGATTATCAGGGCAAAATGTAGCAATGCTGTTATCACAACATTTTTTTTTCGTCTACTGTGATTTTATGCACTCGTGACACAACTCTTTACCACTGCCTCGGTAGAGAGTGTTAATTGGAGTGTGTACGCTGTTCACGATGTGTTTGTTATCTGTCCGTCAGTCAGTCCAATTGCTTTGTTCACGCAACTACACGGGTAGGATGTTGTTATGGAATTTTTGTTTTCCTTATCTTATGTCTTTGCCACCACTCATACTGTATGACGAAAAAATGTCCTAGATTACTTTTATAACACAGTTTTATTTCTTCTAAATAGTTCTAAAAACTATCTGTAAATAATGGGAAACAAAAACTCTCTCGAATGAAACTTAAATTTCGTTTGAATAGCAGTATTCAATGCACGGAGAAGTGCGAGATTTGAGACGAGAAAACTACAATTTTGTTGCTTGATACTTCAATGTTTTGTTAGGGTCGAATTTAGATCAGTCAATATAATAAGCGATAGTGCTGCCGCGCATTTAACACCATTTAATAGGAGGCGAGTAATCGGAAGTTACATGTAGTAGAAGAAGCTAAATAAACATACGCATATATAATTTGTACACACGATATGAAGTAGGCAAGACGTACTTAAAGTTTTAAAAGTGGTAACCACGAGGTAACTCATCCAGAAATTAAAACGTCAAAATGAAGTTTCTTCAGAAGAAATCAATAGTATTCCAAGAACAAAATTATAAGGGAGTTGTGAAAAAATAAATATATTTTGCCATTTTTTGGTAGCGGCCATCTAGGATTTGAAATTTGTCATAGTGCAAAGTATTCTACTAGTCAAGCCCTTTCGTTTGATACCCATGTTGAGGTAGTAGTGAAAAAATAATATAATTCGCCATTTTGTGGTGGCGGCCATCTCGGATTTGAATTTTTTTATAGTGTATATATCGTATTCTACTAGTCAAACCCTTTCATTTGATACCCATATGTAGGTAAGTTGTGAAGAAATATTTTGTCCGCCATTTTGTGGAGGCGGCTAACTTGAATCGATATTAACCAAACGTAGCTAAGAACACCCACACGGATATTAATTTCAAATAAAAAAAAACAGGATCGATATCGGCCCATCCGTTTGAGCTCTACAGTGCCACATCATACACTTTTTAACCCCCGACCAAAAAAAGGGGTGTTATAAGTTTGACGTCGATGTCTGTCTGTCTGTCTGTCTGTCTGTCTGTGTGTGTGTCTGTCTGTGGCACCGTAGAGCTCAAACGGATGGGCCGATTTCAATGCGGGTTTTTTTTATTCGAAGGTTGATATCCGTGCGGATGTTCTTAGCTATGTTTGGTTAATAATGATTTGAGATGGTCGCCTGCACAAAATGGCGGACAAAATATTTCTTCACAACCTACCTCAATATGGGTATCAAATGAAAGTGCTTGACTAGTAAAATACTATACACTATAAAAAAATTCTAATCCAAGATGGCCACCACCACAATATGGGAAATTAGGTATACAATTTTATTCACTACTACCTCAACATGGGTATCAAACGAAAGGGCTTGACTAGTAGAATGTTGTACCGATAACAAATCCGAGACAGTCGGGGGTTAATAATTTTTTTTTTTTTTGTTCTTGTTTTAGAAAGTATAGGGAACACACACACACACACACACATTTTACCACTTTGGAAGAGTCTCTCGCGCAAACTAAACAGTTTAGAAAAAAATATGTTAGAATCCTCAATATCATTTTAAAGACCTATTCATAGATAACCAACGCGTATGGTTTTGATGGAAAACATTTTTTGCGGTTCCCAGAATACATCTACTTACCTAATTTCATTAGTATAGCTCTTATAGTTTCGGAGAAAAGTGGCTGTGACATACGGACGGACTGACAGATAGACATGACGAATCTATAAGGGTCCCGTATTTTGCCATTTGGTTACGGAATCCTAAAAAATGGCATTTTATAAATGTATCGTATCTACGAAAACAACAAAATATACGTCAAGCAGGGAGCAGTTTTCAGGATATTAAAACCCTTCAAAATAGTTTTCAATTGTGTCACAGGTGGCGTTGTTTTAATTTTTAACCGACTTAAAAAAAGGAGGAGGTTCTCTACTCGGCTGTATGTTTTTTTTGTGGACATTTGATAAGTATTAATTGATGTAAATAAGTAAAGACAATATTAATAATTTATAATTTTTCCCCTAATATAATACTCATATCTGTCACTAGCGATCCGCCGCGGCTTCGCCCGTGTATATCTATACTAATATTATAAGCTGAAGAGTTTGTTTGTTTGTTTGAACGCTAGGATCTCGAGAAGTACTGGTCCGAATTGAAAGACTCTTTTTCTATGGGATAGTCAATTTATCGAGGAAGGCTATAGGCTATAGAACATAACGCTACTACCAATAGAAGCCGAGCATGAATCAAGAATGTAACAAAAATGGGAAAAATATCCCTTTTTGAGTTTTCGTAGCGTGCTGTACATGACAGCATGTGTCTAAGATTGCGTCATTGAATATAAACTTTTGCTAATCAAATTTGTTTCTAAATCTGAGTTGGTACGACCAATTTCCGACAGGTGGCGTAGCAGGTAGCTGAAGAGGTGTTTTGTTTGAAAGCTATATTCTCAGGAATGACTGAACCGATTTCAGTCATTCTTTCACCGTTGGATATGTACGGGATCCCGATGAGTGCTATATAATGTACCACGGGCGAAGCCGGGGCGGGCATCTAGTTGTATATACATATAGCCTATAGCACTCTGGGATCACGAACGTATCCAACGGTGAACGAATTTTTGAAATCAGTCCAGCCCTAACTAACGTCCGCCTAACGAAATCGGCTATGGCTTTCCTATTGCTGTCTCTATCATTTCAAGAGAAAAGAAAAGAGAGAGAGAGCAATATCAAAGCTAAGACAGGCCTCCGGGGTGTATAGAACATCCAAATGTCAATACGTCCACGGACACAATACCAAGTTGCCAAGTTGTCTGTTGGTCAAAACAATCAAATGAAAAAACACTCGATTACCGAAATGTCTAACCGCCAAAAAGTCCAGTGAACATAACCTCTAGTTGCCAAAACGTCCAACTACCGAATCATCCCATGTCCAAAAAGTCTTAATGAGCAGAACGTAAGACGGTTACCAAAACGCCGAATGTTTTTGATTTTGAGTTGACATGTCCAAGGGTCAAAATACACATTATGTTACAAGACATAAATAAATATAATACACTTACATATTTGTAAACAAAAATCTGAAGGTAAAACGAGGGGTGGAGGTGTTGCTGTGTATGTGAGGGATCAATTGAGTGGTGTTCCTATTGTGGCGAGAAAGAACCATAGGTACATGTGTGATGAGGTAGAAGCACTTTACATTGTTATCCAATATGGATCTAATCATTTTTTGGTAGTTGGGGTTTATCGCCCAGATGATACAGAGGAAGTGACTTGGAAAAGTCGTGACAACAAGTTAATGCAGAATCTTTTGTCTGCCTCTCAGCATAACACTATAGTTATAGCTGGGGATTTTAATTATAGTCACTTGGAATGGCCTATCACTGTAACCCAACATCGCAGTGGTGACCAAATGTCCAAACCGGAAGATCTTTTCATCGACATGTATTTATCCAGTAATCTGACCACCAGGTTAATCAACAGCCATCAATGTTAGATCTTATCTTAGTGAATGAGGACACTCTTATTCATGATGTCGCTCACTTGCCTCCCATAGGAAAAAGTGACCACTCAGTGTTACATTTTACCATTCAATGCTTAACACGTAAAGAAAGTTCTATACCTCGGCTAAGAAGGAATTACAATCTTATTGACTATGACAATTTTAACACTGAACTTAGCAACAATTTGGAAATGATATCTATATCTAATGATCCTGAGCAACTATGGAGTGGTATTTTAAATGGAATCAACATCACCACTAATAACCATGCCCCATTGCGGCAAATAACATCCAAGCCAAAAAATAAACCATGGATTAATAACAGTGTTCTTAAATTGATCTCTGAGAAAAAAACACTATGGGTTAAGTACAGAGCTTCTATGAATGTAGATGACTATCACAAGTTTAGAGAGGTGAACAACAGATGTGTTGCACTGTGCAGAAAACAAAGGACCAGTTATGAAGCTGGAATTATTAGTAGGGGTGATAACGTTTTGTACTCCCACATGAGACGATGTACTATGTCAAAAGTTAGCATACCTCCGGCAATTAGGAATGCCAATGGGGACCAATAAGGGTAATAAACCCAACCTTGTGAAATAGCTGATGCTTTCGCTGATGAATTTGTAAAAGCCTATTCAAATGAGCCTACTCTTGATCCTGGTATGACAGTTTCATCTATTCCACGTATAAATGATAGCTTGTGTGACATAACCTTTTCTGAATCAGATGTGATAAAAACTCCTTAAGAATTTTAACACTCAAGTCAAGTCCAGGGCCAGATCAGCTTCCAGTCTGTGTTTTAAAAAATTGTGCTTACACACTTGCCCCTGCTCTCTCGATTCTGATGAATGCGTCCTTTGAAGCTGGACAACTGCCTCAAGATTGGAAGCATTCTGTGGTCACTCCCATTTTTAAGAAGGGAGACAAAATGCATCCAGAGAATTATAGACCTATAAGCCTTACTAGTATTGTGGTTAAAATAATGGAAAAAAATATAAATGGGCAACTGACACGGTTCCTCAATAGGCATTGTATTATATCTACCAAACAGCATGATTTTGTTGAAAAAAGATCCACTATCACCAACTTGTTAGAGTGTGTCCACACTTGGAGTAAGGAAGTGGACAAACGAAATCCAGTTAACGTTATTTACTTAGATTTTCGGCGTGCTTTTGATAGAGTCCCTCATCAGCGTCTCCTGATGAAATTAGACCATTATGGTATACGTGGCAGGCTGCTGAAGTGGATAGAGCATTACTTGACTGAAAGAACTTTTCAAGTTCGAGTCGGAGATTCCCTATCACAACACAGGAATGTGTCCAGCGGCGTGCCACAAGGATCGGTGACTGCTCCCAAACTTTTTGGGATCTACATAACTGATTTAGTGGAAACAATTAAAAGTCAATCAGATGGTAAATTTTTTGCAAACCCATTCGGTTGGTTCTGGGCAGCTCCAAAGAGATCTAGATCAAGTGCAAAACTGGACCTTGGACTGGGTTGTCAATCTAAATATAAATGTTGCAAAGTGTGGGGTCTTACATCTAGGCAAGAATAACCCCCTAATAACCTATTATCTCAATGGTGTTGCTTTATCTTCAGTGGATCAGCAAAAAAAAAACTCGGTGTTATAATTACATCAAATTTAAAATGGGAAGAATACATTTCTGCAATTGTAAAAAAAGCAAACTCTTTTCTATATGTCATTCGTGGATCCTTTCAATCTATAACTGTAGAAATGTTTCTTAAAATATATAAAACTTATGTGAGGCCGCTACTAGAATATGCTTATCAAATTTGGAGCCCCTACTTCAAAAAAGATATTGATTTACTTGAAAGTGTGCAAAGAAAAGAGACGAAATTGCCATATGCCCTTCGACGCAAATCTTACACAGACAGGTTAAAAGCCCTCCTACACTGGAAGAGAGAACGTTGCAGGGAGACTTGATCGAAACATTTAAAATACTGAATGGATTTTATAATCTCCCTTACATAAGGAACCTGTACAGATTAAAGGAGCATAAGAGAGACAGTCGGCGTCATAAGTCCCAGTTGTCCCACGCGCCATCACTGACAAACACTGCACATCACATCCTCAGCAACAGAGTGGTTTACAACTGGAACAGGTTGCCTGAGAATGTTATTTCGGCAAAGTCATTAAACTCTTTTAAGAACAAACTTGACAAATGGATAGTAAAAGACAAAATCATTTTAAGAGACAATGGTCGACACTGGCACTGAGAAAATCATATACGCCAATGTCTACCGCTCGCATACTGGAGATATCGAGTCGACCAGGTTGTTTCAGCACATTAGTGAATCTGCAGATGTGGCTCAGAAACGATATCCCTCAGCCCAGTTGGTTCTTCTGGGAGATTTTGCTGTTTCCATATCAGAAGACTGACCACGCTGGTAGAGAGGCATATGAGCTTGCTCTGTCGCTAAATCTCTCACAGCTGGTCCAAGAAGCCACTAGGGTTCCGGATTGTTGATAAAATTATTCCATTGCCTGGTTCTGGTGTAAATGTGATACAAAATATTGAAATAACTCAGAACTCAATGTTCATGGCACCATCTACACCACATGATATTCTAAAAATCATAAATTCTTTAAAAAATACAAACAGTGTAGGATATGATGAGATATGCACTAAAATTATAAAATCTGTCAAGCAGGCTATCTGTAGCCCTCTAAGTCATATAATCAATTTATGTATAAGTACAGGTACTTTTCCTGAGGCTCTTAAAAAAAGTATAATCATACCTGTTTTTAAAAAAGAAAATAGGGAACACATGGCATATTACCGACTTATTGCCTTGACCCTTATAATGTCAAAAATATTTGAAAAATATTTTAATCAGCAGTTTATTCAGTACTTTGAAAAATACAACATACTTTGTGATGAGCAAAAAGGGTTTAGACAGAATAAAAAAATATTGCTATATATGATTTTCTTAACAATGTAATGAAAAATGTTGATAATAACAATGCTATATGTACCATTTATTGCGATATGACCCAGGCATTTGACTATGTCAATCATGACATTCTTCTAAGTAAATTTGAAGCCTATGGGGTTAGAGGTAATGTGCTTGACTTAGTAAAATCTTACCTAACAGACAGAAGGCAAGTAACTAAAATTACAAAGATTAATACTAAAACGAAACAGGAAGAAATATTCATCTCTAAAGAAAGAACTGTTAAATTTGGTGTGCCGCAGGGAAGTGTTTGGGGACCGTTTCAATTTATTGTCTACATAAATGATTTTCCTAAAGTAATTGAACATCCAATGTCACTATTTGCAGATGATAGCACGATTACAATAGCCTGCCAAGATAAAGCTAATTATGAGGAAAATATCAACGCTGCACTAAATTCGTCTATCCACTGGTTGAACATTAATAACTTGAAAATTAATTTAAATAAAACCAATTTAATGCAATTTACACAAACAAAAATTACTTAAATAACATAAACATAAATTATCAAGGTAACAAAATTGCAGAAGTAACTACAACAAAATTTTTGGGCTTGACAATAGACATGAAATTGAATTGAAGGCACATATTGAGATTCTCTGCAAGAAGCTTGGTAGCTCGGCATATGCTCTGCATAGGCTTGCTCCAGTGGTAAAAAAGAGACTCTTCTTACATCTTACCATGGATTAGTGGCATCAGTCTTGAGATATGGGATAATTTTTGGGGTAACTCAACGGATACAGGCTTAGCTTTCAAAGCACAAAAACGATGCATTCGTGCTATGTTCGGGATGCAAGTTACAGATAGCTGCAGACAGGTATTCATAGACAACCAAATCTTAACCCTTCCAAGCCTTTATATTTTTGAAGTTATGTGTTTTGTAAGGAATAACCCCCATTGTTTTCCTCTCTTGAGTGACAAAGTGGAACGGAACCGACGTGATAAGTGTAGGCTGCTCATAGGCAAACGCAAGAAAAAGATTATGAGTGACAGTATTTTTGTATGGCTCCTCTTCTATATAATAAGCTGCCAAATGCAATTAAAAAACTTAACTCATCCATGTTCAAAAGTAAATTAAAAAAAAGATACTGGTACCCAAATGTTATTACACTGTGAAAGAATTTTTTAAATGATAGGAAATTAATTGGAATACTGATGTATAGATGTTGTATAACTTGACATTTTACATTCCATTAACTTCCACATTAAATTCCATTAGCCACATTAGTGTCCACTGTCTATATTTTATGAAACTTTAGATTTAACTAATGTTAGATCAGATAATATATTGTAACGGACAGGTTGAATCAGATTACTCTATAATATATTGTGAGAGTTCTTTGAGTAGGTATCCAAATATTAAATTTTATACATGTTAACATTCTTTTACACACATTGACATTGTTTTATTTTATACAAATTGAATTATTATTATCATTATTTTTGATTATTATTTTTGATTATTATTTTGATTTTTCTATACATAATGACATTCTTTAAAATTGCTCACACGGCTAAACTGCAAGAGCTACTACTGCAAGACTTTGGATTCTACATGAAACCACACACCTGTCAAAGTCCATAACATCATCCTGCTGAAGCACAAGACGTTGGCGTAATTGTACTCATCAAACATATCACACTAACATAACACACCGGGATAGAAGCCAGAAATTAATACATGATGAATCAGATGACATACATGATACAACCGATTAAAAGTTAAAACGAAAAAGAAGAAGAAGACTATCAGCTGACTATTATTATCATTGTATAAATTCAGACCAATGGAAACTGCGTTGCCAGACATATTGCATGCCTCTAGAAGAAGAGGCCAGTTTGTATGGGTCAATTATTTAAATGTTTTGTATCATCTTATCTTACCTGCAAACAGCAATAAAGATTTTTGTATTTGTATTTGTATATTTGTATTTGATGTTGAGACGCATACAGCAAATTGCTTGGACTTGCTGTTGACTAATGATCCTGACAGATATGCAGTGTCGGTATTCCCACCTCTTGGTGGTTCCGACCACTGCGTAATTCGATCGGTGTCATCATATTCACCGCCAGAAAACTCAGGCATGTCTTTTCTCCGCAAAAAAGTGTCCTTTCACACTATCTCCAACTTTCCGAAACGTGCCTGTACAATTGGCAGACTACTTGGATCTTCTAGGACTGACCCTTAGCCCGACTCTAAATTACGGTGGCTACCTGGAGTCAAGAGCCAAATTAGCTGGAAAAAAGCTTGGTGTTCTCAATAAGGTACAGCAATATTTCACACCGAATCAACTACTAGCTCTATATCAAGCTCAAGTTCGTTCTTGTGTGGAATACTGCTGCCACCTATGGGATGGATCGGCAAAGTACCAGCTCGAGACTCTTGACTCGGTTGAACGGCGCGCTGTTAGGCTAATCGGCGATAGAGACTTAGTAGCTAAAAAACTGCTAAGCCTAGAACATCGTCGAAAAGTGGCTAGTCTGTCAGTGTTTTACAGGATACATTTTGGAGAGTGTGCAGCGGAGTTGCACGACCTGATATTGCCTTCCCCTTTCCACTACAGGACAAGTCGTAAGTCGGCTCACTACCACCCATACACTGTGGATAAAATCCATACTAAAAGGTTTGAATCCACTTTTCTCGTACGTACAGCTTTGGAGTGGAATAAGTTGCCGGCCTCCTTGTTCCCTGAGAGATACAATCTAGAAATTTTCAAGGTCAGAGTGAATAGGTACCTTCTAGGTCAACGTGCGTCATCTTCGACCACACCGTCGCTTACCATCAGGCGAGTTGGTGGTCAAACGCGGACCTATACGCGATAAAAAGAAAAAAAAAAGACAATTACCTATAATTTGTTATTTCACCACTGAAATTTAGGCATATCAGCAAAAGCTGCTCGCCTATTATTCAATAAATAAATAAAAATACGAATTAATTCTACATGAAATGAAACTATAGGTAACATAAAATGTAGTTTACATTGCTTTCTCAGCTTGAGGCAACTGTGGATAAACTAAATTGGGATTAAAAAAAATTATGAGTCGGCATTTATCACTTTTTGCAGTTTTTCTTTGTATCTTCTGTCAAACATAAGAATATTCCTTTTTCTGTGGTTCCGGTCAAACAAACTTGTCATTATTTTGCAGTCCTGAGTTCTTGCCTCATTGATATAGTAACTTGATAAATTTAAACAAATTATGTTTCGTACCGGCCGCGGCCGTACACTTAATGCGGCTGTGCCATGCTTCAACCGTGTTGTTAGTTCTGTGCCTGTCGTTCGCACAGCTTATACTTGCTTGTGCAGACCTAGATACCGACATCCATTCTTTGTGGTATCGGGTCATTATGAGCTCCCGGACAAATCAAAACTCCGGCCTAATTGACTAGTGGTATTTGTGGGATCTGGTGATTATGACCTCCTGGACAATTCAACACTTGGGCTAAATTGACCAGTGGACGTTGTGGCGTCTGGACATTACGACATCCTGGATAATTTAACACTCGGGCAACATCGACTTGTGGTGTTTATGTCATCTGGACATCTAGACCCCTTGAACATATTGACACCAGGACCAATACACCCCGAAGCCCATTTTGCGCTGTTTTGGCCACAAAATAAAGTGAATTATTTGCTCTTGAAAGACAATACTTTATATATGTGATTCATATAATCTGATAAGGATTACCCGATTGCAGTGGGTGAAGTACTTAGGTGTGTTGTTTGATTGTGTACCTAAGTGTTTTTCCGAGTGTACTTCAGCTGGCGCGAATAAGTGCACTCATTAGTTTATTCAAATATACACAAAAAGTCGGTCAATAAGGTCAATATTGTCTTTTTGATGTTCGAAAAAACCATTCCCAAAAGAAAATGTAAGTAGGTATATTATAAATATGCTCATGGGAGTTGGCGTTTTAACTGCAGCCATTGGTTAATTTTTTTTTCTTTTCTTGATTTACCTTCTCGACGATGCGGTCTACGATGGAGCGTGTTTACCTAGAAGAAACCGATTCACTCTCGATTTGGAGACACCAAGATTATAACTATCGGGAAAAACCCACTCAGGCAACTCATTCCACAGCCTAGACGTTCTTATCACAAACGTAGAGTCAAACTTCTTCGTCCGTGTCTTTGGAATATCCACCATGAAACGGTGCCGCTTCTTCGAGTTACGAGAAGTACGATAGAAAAAAGGGCAAGGAGGTATTAGATCATGCAGATCAGTTTCACACTCTACGAAGTGTATCCTTTTCTTTTCTAAGCCTTTTTTTGCGCTAGAATGTCTTTGCCTATTATACATAACACAACAATTTATCGAACACTATCATACGACTGGCCTTGTGGCTTAGTGGGTAGTAACTCTGCCTGCGAAGTCGAGGGTCGTGGGTTCGATTCCCACCCAGTGCAAATATTTGTGTGATGAATTCAAATACTTGTACTATGTCTGGGCATTTCTATGTATAATAAGTATGTATCTAAAACTATATAAGTATTATATCAGCTGTCTGGCCGCCACAGTACAATCTATGCTTAGTTTGGGGTCAGATGGTGTTGTGTGTGAATTGTCCACCAATATTTATTACTTTTTGAAATGTGGGAAACATTTTTAGCAAATTATTATTATACTGTTCAGACTATACCTACTGGTAATTCAGGCCGGAGAGAACTACACAGGGTGCAATTTAGGCGTGTCGACTCATTTTTGATTTAATGTACCATCAAAAGGCTCCTCAATCACTGAAACATAGGTGAAAGAATTACTTTGTTGTCTTAAAAACTTCCCGTGATATCATGATTTTAAAATCACTATTTTGGATTCTCCCAAAACGATTCATACAAATCACTACAGAAACGTGACATCACACTGTCGTATTTTCTGTGTCGCGCGTAAAGTTTGTATGGTAGCTATATTAAATATTGCGTTTAGGAAACTGTTTCATAACAAAAGTAACTTGAAATTGAATGGGTTTTCCAACGGTAAAAGCATTTTCTAATAATTTCGTATTATTAAAATGGACTTGCCCATCTTTGAGTGATCATAAAGTACATTGAACTAAAAAATATCAAACTTAAAATTAGTACATAATATTTCATTCTATTTAAATACTGTCATTATATCAAATAATTTAATATAATTGCAGGACCTGTCGTCACGCCTATTGCGAAATCATTTATCTACATGTACAATACATACTACACATATTTACTAATAATTAGATATAACTACTTCCCTGGTTATGTAGACATTACTTGGGAACTAGACTAACAACTGATCTCTTTGATATGATACTCTTTCAGGCAGCCTTGAAATCTATCCTATCCTAATCACCTTGCCAGCTGATTGCTGCTAATTAACATTGCTTGTGAACAGTACTGTTTGTAATTAAAGAAGTGAGTTAAAAACAGCTGCTGTTATTATGGAAGATGAGCTATGATCATTAAAATTTAATAGCACACAGCAGGGCTGACATAAAATAATGACTTAATTTAATTGGGACCACTTGGACCTTGGACCCAGGTATTCATTTATTTAAATAATTTATTACTTACTATAACTCTAAAATAATGAAATGAAATGAATTCATCAATCTTTGCCGCTTAGTTTAGTTTAGTTTAGTTTGGCGGGGCCTTTTCCGCACCTAGCCTCTTTAGTTGGGCCATTGTGCGTGACTCATTCTTCCCCTTTCGTACTCCAACCAGCCTAGGCAGTCCCAGAAAGCAAGCATCCGATTAAGGTTGCGACAGGCATCCGGAACAGACGACGGAGATTGGAGGAATTCTGCCCGTTGATTCGCCACACTGCTGCATTCCATGAGTACATGCTGTGGCGTTTCTTCTTCCTCCATGCATCCTCTGCATAGAGGACTGTCTGTTACACCTATGGTAAATAGGTGCTTATTTAAGGGACAGTGACCAGTTATTATACCTATAACTTTACGAATTTTGTCCCTGTTTAGTCTGATGAGGTTGCGGGCAAGTTTTTTGGATGCTTCCGGAATAGCATTTTTTGTTTGCCTGCATCCTTCATTGTTATTCCATTCTGTTAGATGGGCTTCTTCAGTATTTCTACGCAGCCATGTTTTTATTTGAGCCTGGGGTATAGGTATTAGTGGTTCCGGTCCGTGTACCTTTGTCTTTGCTCCCCTTTTGGCCAGTTCATCTGCTGCGTCATTACCTAGTGAGTCGCTATGTCCTTTAATCCATTGGAGGGTTACTTTGTTCATACCCGCTATGGATTGGAGTGCATTGTGGCATTCCAGTATCAGGACAGAGGTTATAGTATTATTTTTAAGGGCTTGAAGCACGGAAGCGCTGTCGGAGACAATTTTGATATTTAGGTCTCCAACATCTCTGGCTGCGACTGCCTGTGCTGCCCTGGTGATGCCGATACATTCAGCTTGAAATATTGTGTTTAGATTGCTTAAAGTGGTTGATATCTTTATGTTTAAGTCATGTGAGAAGACACCTGCCCTGTACCGCATGCGGTTTTGGAGCCGTCAGTATATCTCCTAACTCTCTGCTGCCAGAGCTATCTTTCGATTCTGCATTAAGTTGGATGTTGTATCTTCGATCAAAGACATGTTGGCATGTTGTTCTGTCCATGGGTGCCTCAAGAAGTGGTGTTTCTTTCAGAACCCGATGCAGAACTTTTGAGTGTCGTGTTTCTATGTTTTGTTTCCACAGTCCGTTTGCTTTTAGTCTTAGGGCGGCTGCCGTGGCCTCCTCCTGTACGACCAAATGTAGCGGTCTCAGATTTAAGAGATACTCTAATGCGGCTGATGGTGTGGTTTTCATGCATCCAGTAGCTGTTACACTCTGCTAGGCGTTGTAGACTCTGGAGCTTATCTTTCGCGGTGGTCAGTTGTGTTCTGGGCCACCACACAACTGACCCATAGGTCAAAGAGGGCCTGATGACTGATGTGTATAACCAAAGTGTGATTTTTGGATTGAGACCCCATTTCTTTCCAACAAGTCTCCGGCATTGCCAAAAGTCATGCAGGCCCTTTTATTTTTGTATCGATATGGCTTGCCCAGTTTAATTTGTTGTCAAGAGTGACACCCAGATATTTCACTTCAGATGATAGGGAGAGTTTGGTGTTAAATAGTTTTGGTAGCTGTAGTTCTGGTAACTTCCTTTTGTTGGTGAAAAGAATAAGTTCTGTTTTCTTTGGATTTACTGACAGTTGATGTTCGTCACACCATTTTTCTACAATCAGAAGCGCTGAACGCATGACTTTACATAGCATGTTTTCCGCGCTCCCGCTTATCAGTATTGTAAGGTCATCCGCATAACCAATAGTAGTGTACCCTTTCTCGTTTAGTGCCTTTAAGAGGCTATCTACTACTATGTTCCATAATAGTGGTGATAGGACACCTCCCCTGGGGGCATCCCTTGACTACTTTTGCCGCTTATGGCGGGAACGCGCGACCGATCTCGTATTCTTCGGGTTTGCACTAGGGTTGTAACGGAGGCCTTCTTAGCGGAGGCGGAGGCGGATGCGGAGGCGACGGGGTTCACCTCCGCGGATGCGGAGGTTAACGGTTGCGGAGGCGGATGTGAAAGTGGATGTAGAAAAAAAAATAGTTTATGGTTTATTAAAACTATCAATAGTACAAAATATTTATTTTAAATCAAATACGTATGTATGTATATTCAAAGACTCATAGTACACTTAAATTAACACATAAAAAACATTTCCTTCTAGTAATGAGGCGTTTTCCAGACGCAAAAAGTCAAAGATAGTTCTAAATATTGCCAAGTGTGGCACCACTGTTGGTTTTTGTGAAATTTCTCTGACAAAATAAAACATTGGCGCCACCTAAGGTGAAATTGGGAACTGTCGTTGAGAGGTCTTTTTTGCATCTTGAAAACGCCCCGCCGCGCACGCTTTGATTGTTGATTCATGTTCATTTGCCGGGCGCAGCCGGAGGGCTGAGTCGTCACGAGCTTGCGTATGATTAGTAATTAAACTTCCGTTATGATTCCGCATAAATTACACGGATGCGGAGGCGGAGGTACAATTGCTTGCAGAACTTCCGCAGTAACGGAGGCGGAGGCGAAGTTCCGTTGCAACCCTAGTTTGCACCCACTTATACAACTCGACAAATAAAATACACTCAAATTTATGGGCTTTATATCATGCCACTTAAGATATAGATTACATTGGCAACATAAATTAGCAAACGGCTGTCAGCGAGCGGTCTGCAAATTATGTTGCTAATGTAATATTTATTTATCTTAACCTGCATGGCATAAAGCCCATATTTTATTTTTGGGTGGTAGCCGAGTCGTATAAGGACCCTATAATATGTCTACACTAGGGTGGCGCAAACAACATACTCAATTACTGAAACATAGGTGAAAGAATTACTTTGTTATCTTAAAAACTTCCCGTGATATCATGATTTTAAAATCACAATTTTGGACTATCCCAAAAACGCTTCATACAAAAACACTACAGGAGTGTGATGTCACCGAGTTGTATTTTCTTTGCGTTGCGCGTAAAGTTTGTATGGTAGCTATATTAAATATTGCATTTAGAAAACTGATGGCATAACAAAAGCCAATTGAAATTGAATGGGTTATCCAGTGGTAAATACATTTTCTAATAATTTTGTACTTTTAAAATGGACTTGCCCATCCAGCTTTGAATGGTCATAAAGTAAGTTAAACAAAACATCAAAATTAAAATTGGTAGGTACATATTTTATTCTATCTAAATATTTATTTATTTATTTATTGATTAATAGGCGAGCAGCTTTAGCTGATGTGCCTATATCTCAGTGTTGAAATAACAAATTATAGGTAATTGTCTGTTAAAATGATTTTGTCTTTTACTATCCATTTGTCAAGTTTGTTCTTAAAAGAGTTTAACGACTTTGCCGAAATAACATCCTCAGGCAACCAGTTCCAGTTGTAAACCACTCTGTTGCTGAGGATGTGATGTGCAGTGTTCGTCAGTGATGGCGCGTGGGACAACTGGGACTTATGACGCCGACTGTCTCTCTTATGCTCCTTTAATCTGTACAGGTTCCTAATGTCATTATACTGTCATTATATCAAATAATTTAATACAATTGCAGGACCTGTCGTCACGCCTATTGTCAATACCATTAAACTATGATCTAACAAGTAAGATTATAATACAGTAGGTTAAGTTAGTTTGTAATCTGACTTTAGATTATAATCTAACAGTTTTTATAATTGTATGGTGACATGATATGACAAACAAAGCTCATAAGGTAGTTATCCAAAACATTTTATTTAATTTCTCTGAATACACCTGAGTCATCTCTATAAATATCCTGTTATTAGCCTTAAAAACGAGTTTCATCAGTTTTTAAGATAATATAAATTTGTGTCTTCGGGCAGGCTTGAGACTTCTAGGTCATGGTATAAACTGTCATTGTAAGTACCCTACTCACCTTCACTTTACTAACTATACTTTGTGCATATACTGTTCATTATTTGAATAATCTTTTATAATAAACGTATACATGAACATTTCACCAATGATATGTGATATTATTGTCAGCCTAAATTGTCCCATGGCTCGGCAAAGGCCTTTTTTTCTCCTATATCTGACTAAAAGTGCCATAAAATTACAGAAAAACTAAAATCTACTTTTGCAATTCCCATATGTATTTTATCATTAATATTGCTGAATTGAATTTGAAACTCGTGTATGATGTGTCAAAAGTGGTCCGTTTTGACAAACTAAACTAACTATGTGCCATAATAATGAAACTTCTGCGATTTCATATATTTATGTGAAGATTATTTGAATGGACCCACAAAGTTGGGTTACGGCCAGCCGCAGTCCCAGCCTCGAATTTTGGAGGGGGGCTCACCAGTAGATATACTT
The DNA here is from genome assembly GCA_017562165.1 of Ectropis grisescens. NCBI lineage: Eukaryota > Metazoa > Arthropoda > Insecta > Lepidoptera > Geometridae > Ectropis > Ectropis grisescens. The sequence continues at coordinate 23,478,247 of CM029771.1, forward strand.
TCATGTGTTAATCTATGTACCATTAGATTTTTTTTATTTAACATAAGTATATGATTTGAGTGTGGGGGGGCTGTGTCCCCATGTGACCATTCCCTGTATCCCCTATATCTTTCAGGACTGCACCTGCTTTAGTCTGATTTATTGTAATGAAAGAGAAACTCTTTATTTATTTGTTTAATCCCCTTTGTGTTTATAACATATCTAACAAACGGTCTCAATTTGAATGTTGACTGGGAAATTATTAGATAAGTAACAATACTTTTATGGTTTTGACACTCCTAGCTCCCAATTGCATTATTTTCCAGGGATTAAAATTAAGATATATTTGTTATTCAAGACTATAGTTAATAAAAGCTCTGCTTGTTTGAAAAAAAAGAAAAGAAAAGAAAAAAATTGCATAAGTAACATTTGTGGAAACTGAAATTTGGATATCTGGAAGCAATATACCTATACCTACTGTATTACCATCTTGCCCCACTCCCCACTGTTGATCATGTTGAGGAAATTATCCCCATGTAAAGGTTCAACCACTAGGTTTTTGCCAGTATTACTATTTTTGATACCTAACACAATACAGTAATAAAATACAACTAAGTATTACTAGAAAGTGTTAAATACAAATGTATAATCGAAGGGTAAATGACTAAAGTTGAGAATTTAGGAAACATTCAAGGTAATTCGTGTATATTACAGGCAAAAGTAATCTTAACTGCCTGCCGAATCTATGTTTGGGCAATAACATTTAAAGAAAGCGTACAATTTAATTTACTTACTATAAAATCGGGTGGTTTATTTTACTTATAAACCGGCGGCCAAGGAAAGTTTCATTTTATCTGCTTCGGTTTAGCAATGCCTTTAGCGCAATTAGGTACGTTTGGGCACTACGTACTGTAAACTGTATTAATTGCACTTTTTGTTATTGAATCCATGTAAAGATAGCAAATATCTCATTCCCCCACTAATTCATTTTTTAAAACATAATAAAATATCAAAATTCAAATTATAAATACCTAGCTAAATGAACAAAGAATACCTATGCAGCTGACAAAACGTCAAACCGTCAATAAATTCTGGTGACATTGACATTAGCATTGGGTAGTGACTTTAAAACGACCATAATGAGGCGTTTTCCTTGCGTTTTACAGACGCAACTTCTTTGCCAGACGCAAAAAGACTTGTCAAAGATAGTTCTAAATCAAAATTCTAAATATTGTCAAGTGTGGCATCACTGTTGGTTTTTGTGAAATTTCTCAACAAAATAAAACAGTGGCGCCACCTACGGTGAAATTGGGAACATTAAACAGGTATTTTTACGTCTTGATAACGCCTCATTGAAGATTTGAGCTTCCATCGGACGGCAAAAAAGCGTTAATTTTCGTGTTCCTTGTGGACTACAGGCCCCAAAACATTTTTTTTGGGTAAAGTTATAAGATTCAGCACGCCCCCTCTTCAACTACACTCAGTTGGACAGCTTACAAGTGACGGCATAGTTGAGTCTTATATTTATATTACATATATACTATAGACAGCATAGCTGAATCTTATAACTTTACACCCTTCTATCATCCTTCCTTACATAGGTCTCCTGGTGGTTCATTTGACCCATACATTTTGTTCAAGAGCCTGTAGTCTATTGGACACTCCTTGGGAATCGTTGGATGGGTCATGTATTTGCTCTGTCTGTAAGTTTACTCAAAGGGTTATTTTTTTTAGATTTTTAGTTTAATGAATACGATTTGGGGGGTCATGTCCCCTGTGACCCCCCCTCGGACCGCGCATGCCCCAAATAGGCTAAAAAAACCTATGGCTACTGTTTACACCACAATCCGAACGATTCCAATTCGGAATAACAATGATTATCTCTGCCATTCTAATCCGATTGAGTTATGAATCCGGTTACAGATTAACAGTACTGATTGCTGTGAGCTGTGTTGAGCATCGCTGATCGCCGACATGCCCGACATGCTAGACGGACACATATTTTTTAGGCGTACTAAACAAATTCACATTCATCAAAGTCAAACGTCGGCGACACATAATCTATCAAACTCTGTGCTATCAAAAAATCAAAATAAACCAAAACTTGTGTTTCAACTTGAAACTGTCAATGTCAACCTTTCGAACTTCCAATGTTGATTCTGCAGGTGGGTCGTTGACAGTTTTTCCGTCAACATAATTTAACAGCTTATCGTTGATGGTAAACAGGTTGAAAAAACAGTTAATTTAATTATTGGGATTTTCAATGAGGCTGATCAACATTATGTAGTAACATTATCGCCTTTAACATTACAAATAATATTTCTAACTGGGGGAAGTACCATAACTTTGCCAGTTATTCTACCACCAACTAATACCTAATGGGAAAACATTACTGTGTTGCGGTTTAAAAGGCAATGTTTCCGGTGAAATTACATTGTACAGAGATACCTTATGTTTCTAAGTGACTAGCGCAACGCAGTGCTAGCTAATATATAAAGATAATTTGAATTTTAAACTAATGGTTTGGACTCTTCATGTTCAAATAGCGGTGTGTCACTGTGTTGTTATGGGCAAGCATTGATTACCATCAGGCATATGTCCTGTTCGCCTCATCACTCTTTACAGTAAAAATGCTTATTTTTACACGGTACTCTTATTTGTTGTTGTTTTTTTTTTCGTTTCGTTTTCATATTTTCTTTTTTTAGTTAGTTACCATACTCCATACCTACTTACTCTTGTAATAGTAAAGCAAGTGATCCCGCTTACTCTAATGCCGACCTCTACAGTCATTGGTATCAGCTAAAGCGAATGTTATCAGAAACATTAAATACTAATAATGCGCAAAACAATTGCTACTTCAACAGTTTTTTGCAAACCAGTTGATGCTTCAACTGTTTTGTTACAAACCTGTTAATGCTTCAATTGTTATATGTCAAATCAAATCAAATCAATTTATTGTGCTTGTGGTCCTGGGTTACAAGGGTGGTACATAAAATAAATATAACAGTTCTCCAGGTCCCGCTTCTAGCATGCAAGCAGGTACATATTCATTGTAATGAAACTAGATTTACTTACAAACAGAAGATAAAAAATTGTTCTTTAGTTGAATAAAAGGAAATTTCCGTTAACACTAAACTTTCAAATGACTGCAACAGAACAGATGTCCATTACATGAAAAAAATAATAAATTTAAAGAATATTTAAAATGAAAATGTACATATTGGTTAATTTTAAAAGTATAAGAATACAATGAAAAAAATGTCAGTTAAATAAACCTTACAGCGTCAAAAAATAAAAGTATACATTTATAATATTCACAAGTCAATAACACTTGTAGCAACAATGTCATGCATGGGCATCTAGACATATGCACACTTTTGGCAAGTGATGATAGACAGTAGAATTTAAATGAATGGTGCGTCTCAAATACGGTAACAAGTCAGTTGAACTAATTGCTGTTATTCTTTTTTTTTTTTTTTTTTAAATAAAGAGTGACGAGACGATCAGGACATGTGCCTGATGGTAAGCAACATGCCTGACACATAACAGCACAGTGACACGCAGCTATTGGAACATGAAGAGTCCAAATCATTACCTAGCACTGCACTGCGCTCGTCACCCAGAGATCTAAGATCTTATATCTCTAAGCCCTGTCAAAAAATCATTCAGGGAATAGTATGCTTTAGATAACAAATATTCATTGAGCTTATGTTTGAAACTAGCGACGTTATCCCATTCTCGAATTTTCTGTGGAATTTTATTATATATTAACGGTGCCATGCAGAAGATACTTTTTAACATAAATGTCGTTTTAATTCTTTCGGGGAATCGTAACTTATTTTCGCGTCTGCTGCCATGATCATATTTTGGAAATAAATTTTGATTCTTTTTTATAAACATAGCGACCTCGCTTATATACATACAAGGAAAAGTTAATAATTTAAGCTCTACAAAATATTTTTTGCAAGATTGACGTCGCTTTAGACCACATATTGCCCTTACGCACTTTTTTTGGGCTCTAAAAATCTTAATGTTTTCCGTAGCATTGCCCCAAAATATTATGCCATACCTCAGTATAGAAGCAACGTGGCCATGGTATGCTATTAGAAGTGTGTCTCTGTTGGTGATTTTTCTTAATTTATAAAGTGCAAATGAGAATTGAATCACTCGTTTTGATACTATAGAGATATGCTCACACCATGACAACGTATTGTCTATGTGTAGCCCGAGAAATTTTATGGTTTTTGCTTCTTCAATTATTTGGCCAAGGTAGTTTATATTTAATATTTGCTTATTCGTGTTATTTTGTTTTAATTTGAATCTCATTATCTTTGTTTTTTCAAAATTGGCTTTTAATGTATTATTTTCTAACCAATTTACTGTTGACACCAATGATTCATTAATAGCTTTGTCTAGTTCTCTTATGTTTTCCTTATCACCAACGTAAAGAAAAGTACTATCATCTGCGAAAAGCGTGACTGAATGTTGTGTTGTACTTGGGAGATCGTTAATATACACTAGAAACAGAGGTGGACCAAAAATACTACCTTGTGGTACACCAGAGTCAATCCTTCGCAGACCAGATTTAAATTCTCTTTCAATTTTGGTTTTTTGAACATATCCTTTTAATTTGAGTTACTTGAAATCTGTCAGAGAGATATGACCTAATTAGGTCGTTTGCCGTGCCTCTTATCCCATATGCATCCAATTTCTTAAGCAATATTTCGTGATTTACGTGGTCAAACGCCTTGGTCATATCCATAAAAAGGGCTACAACCAGTTTTCCTTTGTCCAGGTTTTTGCAAACTTTGTGTAGAAAGTCATAGATGGCCATATTTACGTCTTTATTTTTGCGGAAGCCATACTGACTAGGTGAAAAAACGTTGTGCATTTCTAAGTATTCGTATGTTTTATTATTAATTGCTTTTTCGAAATTTTTTTGAAAATATAGGAATTAGTGCTATAGGTCTATAATTGCCCAAGTTACATCTATCGCCTTTTTTGAGTAGAGGTTTTATGACCGATATTTTTAATTTATCTGGAAATACGCCTTTTTCCATACAGAGATTTATAATATGTGCTATCACCGGAGCTACGACAACCTTAACATACTTCACAACTTTTGTTGTGATATCGTCGTAGCCAACACTATGAGTAGATGTTAAAGAATCAATTATTTCTGAAATGTCTGAGGGGATTACGGGAGTTAGGAAAATAGAATTTGGCATGTCATATTTAATTTCAGTGAACACACTTTGTCGTTGCTGAGATTTTACTATGTCAATAAAATAGTCATTAAATAATTGTGCTATGCCATAGGGGTTGGTTACAAGATGACCATCAACATTAATTTTTTCAACTTGTTGTTTTGGGAAGTTGCATCTAGGTTTGTTTATTATGGTCCAAGCAGCTTTCGATTTTATCTTTGAAGTCTTTATAAAATGATCATTTTGTGCTTTTTGGGTGAAATTAACAATTTTCTTATATCTCTCTGAGTATTGTTTAAATTTTGTCTTGTTTGCTTTAGTTGGACATAATCTAAACTTCCATAGCATCTCTCTCCTTTTCTTTGAACAAAGTAATATTCCCTTACTTAACCATTTTGGACGGTTTTTAATGAACATTTTAACTTTTTTTAATGGGAAGCATAGATTATATAAAAATAAAAAGACTTCATGAAAATTGTTGAAAGCGATGTTAGGATTTTCGCTATCATATACGTCTTTAAAACCAAGTTGACACAGGTGCTTTTTAAATAATGCAAGATTTTTGATACAATAATTTCTCTTTTTGACATGCCAGAACTTTAGAACACATGATTTTTTTACTGGAATTTGAATGTGTAGGCCTGAATGGTCAGATAATTCTGTTTCAATTATTTCTCCTTTGCAATTATTAAAGTTATGAAAGTTATTAAAGTTGCAATCCAGTTGATACGTCAACTGTTTGCGCAAACCTGTTGACGCGTCAACTGTTTTGCACATTAATGAAAAGTTGTTATGTTGTTAATGCGTTGATCAACGAAAAACCGTTGAAAAAAACAGTTCGTTGAATTAAGCCCACCTCTAGTTGGTTCCAATTTCTATTTACGTATTTCGTCGGATTTTTTTGTTGTGATTGTGTTATTTTTATATAGTTCTTTTACAATTTGTTTTGTTTTCGCAATCGTAATTTTGTTTAAGGATATATAGTATGTCTATTGCCCTAAGAAGATGTTTCAGAGCGAACAGTTGCTTATTTTCTTCAAGCAGTGCACATTTTTCCCTAGTTACATCAGCAAAAGTTAAAGGATGCGGAATCACTCGAAATTTTAGTGATGAAAAGTCCAGCAATGAGCCGCAGTTCAGCCATAGTTCTATTATGGTTGAAAATGGCCTCAACGTTCATGAATTGCCTTTAGTTGTTCGAAGATTAACCATGATACCGGAAATAGATCAATATACATCTACAGAGACAACTGAAAGTGCAACCGATTCTTTCAATTACCCCCTGATTCAAGAGGAATTTACGCAATGTTTACACCTGAGGGATGTGTTTTCTCTTCTGACAAAATGCACCAAAATCACTCCAAACATCGCTTTAGGTGCAATAGAGCGAATTTACGATTTGGAGAAAAATCCACCCTCAGCTACTCCAATGAATGTTCCTACAGACAACGACCATATAAATTTAGCAAAAGGTGCTATACTAGACAAACTATTGAGGGTTGTAATGAAAACTGAAGACACACAAACCATACTGAACATTTTGAGTACTGTATCAACATTCATGAATCCACATAAACCGAAGTTCTCAGATGAGCTGCTCATACGAGTACTAGACAACAAGCTCACTGTTGAACAGTTATGCCAATTCTTAGATTTTTTAATTAAAAACAGAGCTTTACCCCAATATTCAGAGACAATAGATAAACTTTGGGTTGGTCTACTAGAAAGAGAACAAGAAATTAATGCACAAAACATTGTCAAAGTTTTTCAAGTTCTTCATGGGCTGAAATCTAGTAAGAGAACAATACTTACTTTGGCTGAACAAAAGTTAGTAGATGTTTGGCATAAGATAAGTGTACCTGATATGCAGATTATTCTAAATGTCTTTGATGAAGAGAAATATATGTCTTTACAGTCATGTGCTGTAGTTGGCAGTTGGTTTTATGCTAATATTCATGCAGTAAATGAAGAATCTTTGTTAGATATCATTTTAAAGCTTACTCGAATAAGGTATACTGATAACTACATTGAAAAAGCTGTAGCAAAGTACATGAGATTGAAAGGTTCAAGAATTGAAACACCCATATTAGTGGTAGCCGTTTTAAACTACTGCTTACAGTTTCAGGTACGAAATGAACAAATACTTAATGCTTGTTGTGAATTTTTTGTAAATAATGCTAAAAGTGTACCCAACAGTGTATTAAAATCTATTATTTACCCAGTAGGCTATTTGAATTTTGATCCCATTAAAAGTTCTGAGTTTTGGTCTCTGGTAGAGACAAAACTAGAAGAAAACTTCTGTAAATTAAGCACTGATGACATCTGTTCTATGATTTTATCTATTATTTATATTGGGAGGTATCCTGTAAAGTTAGTGGAAAGATTGTTCAACTCAGAGTATTTACTTAAAATTAGTAATCCGGAGACTTTAAAAAAGCTCTATTTGATAGACACTGCTCTATCTCTTGAATGTAGTGAGTATTCAGGGCCACATATACCCAAAGATCAGTGCCCGAAACCAGTCACACAAGATCCTCGCACAAAAAATATAATTAAAAAGACGAAGGATGTATTTGACAGTGTTGTTGGAGGATCTAATAAGCTGTCTGTCTCTCTGATGATTCCAAATATATATTCTGATGATACTTACTTAATAGATATATTGCTACATTCAGCAGATATAAGTGCTCATAGTTTCAATTGGATAATGAAATCAGCCCGGAATGAAAATACTGCTATTTTGATTCATTTGCCTGATCATTATTGTTCAGATAATGACCAATTAATTGGACCTCAGGTGATGAGGAAAAGGCATTTAAAGATACTAGGTCTTAAAGTTGTCAGCTTGAAATATTCTATTCTGAGTCAATATTATACTTCTTGTAATACAAGTGGCTTTAGAAAATATGTAGAAGAAAAGATTGAGAATGCAGAGGAGTGTAGAGATGTGTGATATGAGATGTGTAGTAGCATTTAACAATTAAAATTAGTATTGATTATGTGATAAATAGATTAATTTAAGTAAAATTAAATAATGATGCCAAATTATTGGTTATGTATATTATGCATGTTGTAGGATGATTTGTTAAACCATATTTTCGCAACAATCCAATGAAATTTTGTGCAAACATGGGTAAATAATCAAATGGGCGCTATGACATTTCTCAATCATACTGAAAAAATAAGGATTATTGCAAAGTTGATCCACCTTTTTTTTAGGCTATTATGGATAAAGCACTCTGATTGGTCAATAAGAGTGCCCCAAACCACCCCAAACTAAATGTTCTCTAATTTTTTGACAACTCGACAACACTCATATCTTTGACATACGAAACAACTTGTATCTTGTGGTTCTTAATTTTCTGAGATTATTTGTCACCATAAAGTCTTAGATACTGTCATATTACAATCTAGTGATGCTAGATTCAAATTATAAAATAACAAAACCTACCATGAGATTGGAATCTCGTGTTCCTTACCCTTTATATCTCTAAGACAAATACCTCAAACCAACAAGGTAAAACTGGGAACCAATCACAAAAAAGGTTGTTTTGTAACCCAAAATATAGCCAATCAGAGTTAGATATCTGTAGAATAATACCTCGGATTTATGCGATAGGCGGGACCAAGCGATAGTCGTGTAAGTGGAATTCGCGTAAGAAAAAGAAAAAATTGGATCCCGAGACATCGATATAATTAAAGAAACGAAGATGAGGTATGCTATAATCTAAAGACAACATAACGTGGCGAAAATTTGTTTGAAAGAAAATTGAATTGCCAGCGAACGTACACAATTGTCAGCGAACGTACACAACTCCTTGTTGTGACTGAGTCTAAATCAGGAGACGTCATCTGATTTTGCATCGCCATAGTAGAAGCGCGTTTGCCGCTTCTGCCGTTTTTAAGAGTTCGATTGTCCGAGATTAAATTTTTTTATCATAAATTTGACTTATTTTTTGTTATCTGGACGATTTAATTAGATGTACATCGACGTGCGCTGCACACGTTAAACAATTCAACGAGGAATACACCCGACCTTGCCGTAAACCGAATACTGTCAGTGTGGAGTGGGCAAATGAAAAACCGCGTTCTCCGAAATAGCGTCAAACGGGGTAGTGTAAGTTGTGGTATTACTGTATCCAATGTTACTACAGCGTCTTGTGTTTTTGCAAAACTCTACATTTTTTCAGTAAGATTGAGAAATGTCGTAGCCAATAAGATAGCCTATATGATTATCGTGTGTTTTCGCGAAAACCTTAGGTTTATTTCTAAATACGCGGTAATTAAATCTTCCTACCATATACATAATAAAATGTAATGTGCCTTGCGTATGTAAAGTATGCATATTTATTTGTTCTAGTCTTCCATAGTTATTCATAGTTAAAAAAATAGTTTATTATTTTCTCTCACACAGAAGTTTTACATTGTAAATATCTTAATAAAGTATACTTATCAGTAGGATATTACTAGTACTAGGAAAACCTGTATGACAGATCACCAGCCTCTCCAACATTGGTGGAGAGGCTGGTGATCTGTTAAAATGTTTGTGAAAATGTAGTTGAAGTTTTGGTCAAACTGCTGGTCCCCATTAATTTTGTGGGATTTCATTCCTCATAGACAAGTGTGAGTTTTGGCAAGCGAGTTTACGCATTCTAGAGTCGTAATATTACATACAATTTATTTAAAATATGCCTTTATAAACTTAACATTATGTCATGTTCATTTTTTCTATTAAACACGCAAGCGAAAAACTCACACTGGGCACACTTATTGTACACAAATACCAGCCAGTTTGACCTACTCGTAATTAGGTACAAATTGTTAACATTTGGATGTTATATACACCCAAACCAAACTATGTTAACTTATAGATAGAGAATATGGTTAAGATTATACAAATTGACAATAAAACAACAATTTAATTATTATTAATTTTATTTCATTATACTCATAACATCTTCCTCTTATATTATTTACTCACAGACTAATTTCACTAGAATTATTATTATTTGAATATTTTAATAATTTCTTAAAACAACGTTTACGTTTCGAAATATTTCTACGAAAAACTCGTTCCAGATCAAAATGTTTAAGATTTCCTAATTCACACTCGGTCTAGCTTCGTTATTGCTCTGTGGTCGCGATACAGATTTCAATGACCCGCTTCTAAAGGTTCGATCATCATTAATAGACAAATTACTAGACGGACTCTAGGTCCGTCTCTATAAAATAGGTTTTCCAAAATATTTCTCAAGACAGCCTTGTTTATTACAATTGTTTTGCAATCTTTCATTGATTTGTAGTTTTTAATTTACTAATGGGCGTAGAATGTGAATTATAAATCGACTACAACTGGCGTAGAGTTACCTGGTAGGCTTCAACTGGTGAGGGTTGATTCAAGGGTGCATCTACACATCGTCAGTGAAATCACAGATAGATTATGGCTTTGTAAACGCTTTGGTAACGTCACTCATTGTCACATAGCCAGAAATGACTACATTATAATTTATAGCCATAATGGTGTATCACAGCAACTCTAGCTTGAATATTAAATCGTAATGAAGGTATTAATGCTGACTCACAGCCTAATATCTAATTAGGTAAATTTATATTAATTACATCAATATTCCGTAACTTCCGTTGAAATATTTACAGCCGCTTAGAGGCATTTCCATTGCTGTTTCCAGTGCCTGTTGTTTGTTGGCTTCTACCTTTTTATGTGGTTGTTGAACTAGCGACTTTAAAGTTAATACTACAATGACTGAAATTACGTTACAGCTATTCAGAAAGAGTTAACTATGTGCATCTGTCATGACAGCTATGTATGTGATTTCTAACACATAGGATGTAACGCCGAGACCTATTTATTACTTGTTTTATTGAAGGTTCTCTGTAATCACCTATTCTACTTATTACATAGGTAGATCTATAAGTTATTTACCTTACCAAGATCAAATATTGCCATGAATTTAATGAAAGTTATGTGGGTTTGGCACATTATGCTGTAATAAGATGTTACACTTTATTAAGTAATCTACCTAGACCTCCATTAGTGTTCTATATGAGAAAGTTCATGTCAATTACATAGTATTTCCGATATTATATCTGATCAATAGATGCTGTGATACCTATTTTAAAATTAACACTGTTAGATACGAATTTAGATACCTAACCAGAATAAATAAATATCTTAATACTTTCGATAATGTAATTGTATATAATTAAATATCATGTTTTTATATTTGAAATGAAATACATCGTCTTCACATACCTATTTCGTAGGCATAAATATATTATAGGTAGATATAATTTTCGTTTTATTGAAAGGAAGATATGTGCTCACTAATTTGTTTACAATTTTGCTTTTATTTTACATCACTACGTGATCGGAAAACTTTAGAAAACTGAAAGTATCGAGTAAATATTTGAATTATTAAGTGAATTAAAATTTTGTCCCAGAAGGTTTTATACTTAATTTTATTAAGTCAACTTAAGTTCTCGATCAAAGTACATAAGTGAGCTTGAAATTTTTATTTCTGTATTTCTGCTCTCGAAATTTTGTTCAACACACAGCACTGGATTGTTTTCAATTGTTCATTATTATTGTTCACTGGAATGATTTCGAATCTAATTACTACTTAATTAAAATTCCTTATTTTACTATGGCATCTATAATCATCAGAATTCAATAGGTAAATGCAACGCGATTTTAGTGTTGAAATATTATATAAAAAAATTATATCTCGTAAATTTCAAAGCCAAGTCTAGACATTTCAAAAATGCGTCGATATAGATTTTAAGAATAGTAGTTAACTGATAATGCCTTCCAATATTCGATAAAATATCCTATCAAGGGAGAAAGAATAAACGTTGCAACATATAACACAGCACATTTTAAAAATGTAAAAAGGTACTCTGTACCTACTTTTGTAGGCATTTGGTGTTTCAGCTCTTCATAAGTATCGCACCAACAGTCACAGCGTATCAATACACGTAAGAAAGAATTTTACTTCAAAATAGATAGTTTAGTTTTTTCCGTATTTTTTGAAGTTCCTATTTGTTATCACCAAAATACTAACGCTATATTATTATAATAATCGTTATAGTGATATCATCTGTTAGAACTTTCTTAATGTATATAATTTTTAATATCAATTTCGAAAATGAAGTTTTATATCAAGTATTTTTGTAGTCAATAATAGCAAACTCCCGGGAAACCGGGTCCTTACACTAAATAATTTTACAACATCGATACCTATTTGGCAGTTATCTAAAATTAGGTAATTATTATGAAGTAGGTACTAGTAACACTAGTATAATATTACTAACTTTGTGATAGAAATTAAAATTGACGAGTTAACAGTAGGTTACAATATTTTAAGACAACATTTTTAAAATCCAGCCTAGCCGATACATATAAGATTAACTTCGAAAATGTACCTACATTGTACTTATTTGTGTTTATATCAATCAGATTTTCCATGTTACACTTGGGAAGAGAAACCCACTCTGAGTGGCATCTACCTATTTCCGTGGCATGTACAATGTACGTCCTCTTTGTTCATACATTGTGGACAGGACTTTAAAAATGTCTTTACAACTTTATAACACCAGGAATGTTATTTAGATACTTATAGTAAGTACATGCTATTTTTTCAAAATACATGTATAGATAAAATGGTAATTTTAAACTTTACAGAGAAAGTTTGAGTAAGTATAATAAGTGTGATTATGATGGTTGTTAATATGGGCTTAACATATAGCTTAAAAAGTTAATTTTAACCTTCGTTTTGATGTAATATGTTGTTATTTAAAATGTTTGTTCTTGGAATTCTGTCCCATAAGATAAAAGTGATAGAGTCAGGGATAAGGCCATAAGGGATATTATGTGATGCCTCATTAGTACGTAATGAGATCCCTTTCTGTTACAAGTTGAAAATGACTATCTAGACTATGCCGCTTGTATTAGGTACAATAATCGTCTAAAATGTTCCTTAGTTTTTGATGAATTAGTCACCTATCTTTGGTGTAGGATAATTGTTTTTGATAGCCACATAAATCCCATAGAAATTAAAGTCTCGAAAATTCGAATATATTTGGGATATTTCGACTTGCCAGTAAACCTCACTTGCCCAATTATGGTGAGATGAATGTATATGATCACAGTAATTACAAACTACCTACGCGAATGTGCGCCATAAGTTTCAGAGACAATCGCTTCTCGATTGTGATAAAACTCTTTATTCTATAACAAAACACTGTCCCTAATACTAAAACATTAAATAGTCCTTAGAACGTTTTCTACGTAGGTAGATCTACTCATCATAAAACCTTAACTATTGTGTTCAAAGTTCAAACACAAGTATCAGAAACTTTACGGAGACATCATTCTTACTTTTGGTGTAACATTTTGTATTAAGACATACCTACTTCAAAAAGTGACTAGAGTTAATTCAAATTTAGTAATAAACTTAGTACCTTCTTTTCAGATAATATCTCAGTACTTAGATAGATTTTTCACGCATTCTCACGGTAAGTTTTAAGTTGAGCAGATGATAACCAATATTCAACTAAATCAATATTTAACAATCATATTTACAAAATAATATATCATATAGAAACCTTCATTCACGATTTACCATCACAAATGTAAACGTTTATAAATTATCTACGTCGTGATCGTTAACAAAACAAAAATATATAAAATGCTACAAAACAACCGCAGATGTACAAAATCGCAGTTTAAATAAACGATATAGCTCTAAACGATATCACTTAAATACTCTAAGCTAGTCTAACAACCGAACGAACATACCTAAACGACAGTAAGGCTTCTTTAGACTCGTACATACGTCATAAATACCTATACAACAGTGAATAAACTCCAAAACAACACTAAACAGTATCAACAGAACATCAACACAAGTCGTCCGACTAGAGTACCAGAATACGACGAACGTAAATGGAGTAGTCTTCGCGAAGTCGCCAACGAAGTAGCACTAATAGTTATAGAATCACAAAGATTTTTCATAAAGGCGGCGCATGGTGTGAGTGCGGCCGCGGTCAGGCCAAGAGTCGCGAGAGGCCACCGCGCGCGCCCAGCACTGACAGGGGCGCGGGGTGACGCGAGGAGGGGTGCGCCGGCGCAGCGCGTTCACGAGTAGATGGTGATCACCTCGCGTCCTCCTCCGCGCACCATCAGCACCTTCTCAAGCCCTTCCGTCAGGACCTCCAGGAACTCCATGTCTGGAATTATATTAAGTAGATATTACTCTAAAGTTATTTGTAATTCTAAATGGCAAAGGAAATTACATACTTATATCCTACGTAAATTAGTAAAATAATTAAGTCAAGTGAAAACGATTTTCGATTAGCATTACAATAGTATAATACCTTATATTAATATACCTATCTGTTGCAGCAAAACACAATGCGTAGCCTATTAGAATCGTAGCTCGAATCAACAAGCCGTAGATCATAGACGGTAGACCTACGGGCTACGATTGTAGCTTCGAAACTTGATTTCAGATAATAATACTAGATTTTGTATGACCAACGTATACCAGAATGCTACGTCAGGTATTCTACATAATCGTAATGAGAACAAAAAAAACTATTCAAACGTGCTACCTGTTTTATGTATTTTTTTAATAATTATATTTTTATAATTATGTACATATATTTTTAAATTAATTATCAATCAATTTATCACTATTGGTTGTAGTACTTATGTTCATAGAGCGGTACTCACAGTTGGACTCCCGTTCGAACTTGGTGTCTCTCGGTGGACCGGGCAGGTTCAGTATGACTAGTTGTGCGTCATGTGACCGCGACACGATCACTTCGTTCAGTTTCACGGCTGTGTGCATCCGCCGGACAGTGCCTTCGTCACTAAAATACATAATTACGGATTGGAATAGAACAAAACGAAACTAAAATGTTAAATTATAAAGTTATCATTTTTAACAATAAAGTTATGTTTTATAGTGCAGAGTGAAGGGACGAGCACGAATTTTTGAAGTGAAAACTTCTTTTGGCGCGCCATAGACAGATTTTTCGTGGGCTGTGAATTGAATTCTAGCGTCTCGTTCGGGAATGATATGAAATCTTCACATCATGATCAGAGCACAGTGACACGCAGCTATTGGAACACGAAGAGTCCAAATCATCACCTTACACTGCACTGCGCTCGTCACCCAGATATCTAAGATATATTTTTAAGTCCTGTAATTTCTCTGGCAACAATGCCCTTCAAACCGGATCACAGTACTGTTTAAAATGTATTTAATTGAGTAAACAGGTAATTCACGTGTAATATGGTAAGTGCCAAACGGGCAGCCATCGCGCGCGTGCACTCTCCTTGAAAAAGGCCGCCGGACGCGGCCGAAACTCAAGTCAGATTGACCGTCCATATTACACGTGAGTTCCACGTTCACTCGATTAAATATGTGTAACAACGTTAATTTTAATACTAAAATTGTTTAAAATGTGTTTGTAATATTTAACATGTGTCTGATAATAAGCATCACACCTGTCCATATCAGCACAGTGTCATGCAGCTTAAGGAACATGAAGAAACCAAATCATTAATTAGCACTGCTTTGCGCTCGTCACGATATAAGATGGTTTATCTCTATGTCCTGTAATTTGTCTGGAAACATTTCGCTTCTAACGGGAACACAGTGAAGTTTATCTATCTCGAAATCATCTTGTAATTGTGTAGTTAGGTGACTATTACTTAGTTAATATTTACGAAATTTATGCGAACCATACAACAACGTAATCACGGAAACTCCAAGAAACCGAGCTCGTCTTTTATTTTCTCGTCGTTATTTTCAAATCGATTGTCGGGGCGCACAAACATTTTAGAAATTTGGAGTTAAAATTTTAAGTATCATTTGGAACCAAAAAGCTAGTCTGACTTTCCCAAATTTCCAGGACTTTAATCATAAGTACGGTTCTACGAATGCATCATCAATCAATCCATGTGTAGGTAGGCACTTTAAAAGGTTAATTATCATTATAATCTGCTGAGTGATGCCACTCCAGCGCATAAACCTAATAATCGATTAATGTATTGCGTTGTTCTAGGGTCCAATCAGTGTATATTGTGTTGTTAAAAGAAATACTAGATGTTAAAAACAAAACAGGTAGGTACTCACGGTGTGATGTCGGCCATGTTGGGCTTGGGTTTGCCGACGTCGCCGTTTGAAGGCTCCTTCTTGTCGTCGGGTGGCGCGGCGTCCTCGCACTGCGACCGTTCATCGGGCGAGTCCCACATTGAATCGATTATGTGCAACAAACTACTTCGAAAATCGTCCTATACACCCCAATTTGTACCCGATTTTTCGTAAATGTCCAATTTTGATCGCGCGCCCGACAGTTGCACATGACGGATTCAAGGCGAATAAAACACGGGATGTCATACATTATTTAAATTGTTTAACAATAAAACACTACGGACATTCAAACATCCAATCTCTTGGGCATCTTCGCAACACGCCCCGACGTATATTTAAATTCTTGTTTAGCCTATGATTGATCCGATTCGGAGGTACAAGTTCCTAAGATTAAGTAAGCGTTGATAGAAAAGGAAACTATGTCATGTGTGTATGTCATGTTATGATTGTTATATTTGCCGTATACCCGCATAGTTACCTAGACTGCGCCGCACCAAAGATTGAGTTAGTCGTTTGGAGAATAAGACAGGCTAACGTTAGGTCAGTTAGCTGCCCGAGTAAGATACTCGTAAGCAGTCAAGCTGAATGCGTCACGATAAGACTGAAAAGTGGAAAGTTCTTATCGCAGAGACATAAAAGCACTCGTGTCTTTTTCCGTTCGCTATCTACAGTTTTTAACGTAGTACTAATTACCCAAATAATTATAATGAGAACAGCATCCTCAGATGAAAAAATCGGATCAATATAGGGTGTAAACACGTCTCATTTTCAGAGTTCATTGCCTGGTAATTTCAAAACATCGTATTGAAGTATCGTCTACAAAGTTGACAAAGCAGCGTATACGTTATTGTCGCGTAACGCTAGAATTTTCCATACAATATTGCAAGCATTACGCAACGATAACGTCTTTACTACTCATTCAAAATTTCCCCCGTAATATGCAAGGTAATTTTCCTTTCGGAGCGTGTTGCGTGGATAGTGATCAACTAAATAAACTAAAGTGAACAACTCAGGGTGAATGAGCTCGCCAAACATATGACCACCGTGTGTAAATTCGCTAGGACTCGTTGGTGAAACAACAGTTGTGTACAGAATGGAAAACTTATACCAAAATTGAAATAAAAGTTAAAGTATGATGCTTGGTGCATATCTGTCATTGTACAACTTAATGAAAACAGAAAACCGGTCAAGTGTTTATCTTCCTTTTTTTTTAAGTAGAGCACAAATAGACAACACCACAAAATAAGCATCTAAAATAATTGCTTGAGTTTTGAAGAATAAACAACAATTAACATTTTCTGTACTGTATTAAATTGTACAAAGACGTTATTAAGCTATTACTTCGTATCTTTTTTTTATTTGTAAGAGAGATGGATGTTTTCATTTCAAGAAATATTCTTAAATGCAATAAAAATTGGATGTTCATTTAACTAAAAATTCAAACTTAAAATATATTCCTAACACCCATGAATGACTTCCCTACAATATGTAGAACTAGCGTTATTCACAGGATATTCGTCATCATTTGATAAATTGTTTACGATCGAAATCCACAGATCCAAGAAACAGCGATATTACTTATCCAAGTTTCTGAGTTTTAAAGGTGAATTAAAACATCGTGAGGAACCTATGTTCCAAGAAAGAGTTTATTTACCACGATACCAATTACCAAATTACCATATAGGTACTTTATCATCGTGGTGCTTATCGGATTTTAAACATGCATTTTGGAGAGTGTGATCTCCATGCTCGTTTTTTCTATCATCGGTTTCATCTAGGTAAGCATCGTAGACTTGACATCAGGCGAGGAAGCGAAAGCGATATCTATCTATCATAATAAAAAAATCATAACGTAACCGACCATTGTTAGTGAGTACTTTACCAGTACTTAGTCTAGTACTGGTAAAGCAAAAATAAACAATAATGATGACGGGTATCCCGCAATTGCAATAGTTAACGAAACGCTATGAAACCACAACATGCACACAATTTTCATTGTTTGCAGAGATACTTTTAATGACATATAGACTGTAATTTGCTTGCCCCCATTACGTGTGTGGATTTAGCGAATTGTAATTATTGCAAGACACTTTTCGGATACATTTACTTTTACGGGAGCAACACAAACGCTATGATATAGCTTAAACGAGTATTACTTACTTTTGAATTGAAATTCTAAGGAAAACTCCAGACACCCAGATACAGAATAGATACGTTTAAGCTACATCATAGCATGATTTATGATGATTTATTTACACATATTAAATGCAGCGAAGTGGCTATTATAAATTACATGGAGGCAGGTTTTCACGATTCATTTTATTCCTTCTTTATATTTTACTAGAATAGCCAGGGTACAGCGAACTTAACGTTCTCACTCTGTCACATTCTATAAATTATGGCAGCGACCAATACAAAACCTAGACAACGATATATATACCAGTGCAGAAGAATCCTTTGAAAATGTCAAAAAATGAAAGAAATTAACAGTAGAATGAAACCAGCGAGCAACACGGAAGGGAGTAGGCATACACAGCGATTCCCCTCTGTCAAAGTACAAGCCTGCGTGGACCATGGAGTTTGGTAATATACTGTGGCGTGAGGGCGGGGCTAGATTTGTGAATGGTGGTGGTTATTTTTTATGTGTTAGTGATTTGGCTGTGTGAGTATGATCGGCAATGGATCGGTACTGGTATGTTTTGCATGTCATAGTGCGGCTTTACGCTAGTGTGCATCTTTCCCCTCCCGCAAGAAATGACAGAAAGATTTGGATAATATTTTTTAGCTAAGGCTACTTACTCCCTTCCGTGCTTGCGCGGAAGATCGAGTTGCTCGATGAATGAAACCCATTGTAAAAGGAAGAGAATATAGCAAATGTGAAAGGAAAAAAAAATACGGGCGATCTGAGGTCGGGAAGTGGAAAGGTAAAACTGATTTCCGGCAAAACTAAAAATCCTATGGAAATAAGTTGTATGACAAAGTTGTAGGTTATAAAAATATCTACAACTTTTGCATTAACACTTTTTTCTTAAAGCCTCAAAATGTATGAGAAAAATTCAAATGAATTAGTTTTTGGTTTTAATTTTTTTTCTCTTATAAAAAAATTAAACTTATTCACGAAACGTGGTAAAAAGTTGCCTTTTTATATCTCAAATACCCGTTCCACTTCGCGACTCCAGATCACCCGTAAATTATTTTTCCTTTCACTTTTGTCATATTCTCTTCCTTTTACAATAGGTTTCATCATACTATTATTATTTTTATTTTCAAAAGCTAACGATACTGGTCTAATAGTCCTACACTAAAGGAAGTTCATCTCATTCGATTTCGTGTTTGTAAAAAATACAGAAATGAAAGCGAAATTGTATGAAATTAATTGTTATAATTTAGAACCACTTCGCTACATTCAGTCATTCCGGCCAACAGAGCCAGCTGTAAGATATGTTCACCTTGTCATCCCTGTCTTTGTCTTCAGGTTCACTGAGGGGAGGTGAGGGGGCGTCGTCATCGGCGGGGGGATCTGCGCCAGGCTCTGCGAATCGAACCTTGCTGGCCGTCTTCACGTCTGCGTGGTGGTGGTCCACTATGGCTTGCACCTGTGTCAAAGTAATTGGTTACACTAATCGTACACCGCTGCAATTGGGATATGACTGGGTCAAATATATATATATACCATTATAAATGTACATTACCATTCTATTTAGTCCGTCAGGTAGATTAAGGAGAATTATAGGACAATTGTTTTTCGTTTTGTCAGATTTTTTACAATTGAATAAATATAGGTCATGAAACTTGGGAGTGTGGGTTGTGACGTCACGTCTTTGTAAATATCGTACAATGAAGTAACTAAAGTAATGTCACTTGAAACGTCTAAGCACGCCATTTTCGTATTTTTTTTGTTTGTGAAATAAACGAAGAAAAACTTGTAATATATTGTTTGATAATCTAACTGACGGACTGATTAGTTTTTAGGCTCAAGTCTTTTTATTTACATTGTAGGATGTCACAAGAGAAGAAGTTCAAATAAAAAAAAATTGGTGGACGATTTTGTCGTATCTATAGAAAGAGGCAAGGAAGTCTGAACGGGGGAACTGAACCGCCTAAAAAAATGGTCTTAGCATTAATATTGCTCTCTCTTTTCTTGTCGCTTGAAATTATAGAGACAGCAATAGTAAAGCCACAGCAGATTTAGTTACGCGACAAAAGAACGGGACTAGCCTGCCTGGAAGGTCTCAATGGCTGCCTAGTGGTAGGAATCGCTTATAATCTTCTGAACATATTCAAGCTACATAACAAAATGACAAAAATCTAGAACATCAAACCCTCGAAAATAATACATATCTCATGGAAACAAATTTTTGAATTTTTAAACAAAAGATGTTGAAATTATTCTGTTATGATATTGTTGGTAGGACGTTTGCTGTATTGTTTTCAAAGGTAGTATGAATTTTAAAGTTTTTATTCATCGGATTATTCTGTACCCACGTAAGATCTTAAGCGGTTCAGTAGTCTAATAAATAGAAAATTTTGCTAGACTAGTATTCGTGAAAAGGTAAAAGTCGATATTATTAAAAGGAACTTGAAAATTAAGTGCATGTATGGAAAAAAACAGTTTAGTGCAGGTCTGTTAGCAAACAGTTAAAGTAGCCTAAGAATTTAAACTAGAACACTGCTTCATTTATATTAAATAAGGAATTTTCAATTTTGATAAACTACAAATGTTACTTATCATTAGTGAAGAAACACTTAAAATATATTGTAAGTATATGATTAACATCAAGTTGAACATCGAAAGCGAACAACCGGGCTGCTAAGCAAATTATGATAGCTGTAGAGTGAAGATGGAGCGAATTGTGAGGACAGTGAGAAGTAACAGTGGTGTGAGAGGCTTACAGAAATCTAGTCTAAGAACATCGAATCAAGCTAAAAGGATTATTGAATATACAACCAGATAGTCCAAGACGCACTCAACTTTTTGCACCACTTGCGCACCAAGGCACAAAATTATTCGCTCAGGCACTGATAGCATACAAGCTGATGTATACAATTTATGGAAAGCTATAGCTATACACATTTGTGGTTCGCACACGTATCAGTAATTCTTATTTTCTTTGTATTTATTTGAATTCAATTACAGAAGTGATAAATAATGATCCAGTAAATTTGTACTTATTTGTTTCTTATTTAGAACATCGATACTAAAAATGATTTATGTCAAGTTGGGTGCGTCTCATTCTTGAATTCAAATATCAAAACCTATACAAACAGGTATTTAAAATAACGGGTAATTAAACATAACATTAGCTAAATAAAATGAATGAGTGGACTGAAATCGGGGTAATGTGTCCGTTTTACCAGAGGTTGTTTTTCCTCCGCGTTTTCACGATAGTCCACGAAATTTTGCATCTGCGTTGCAACCGACAGACAAATATATTAATTGCATGTAATTTACCTAAATGTAAGTATGTCTAACCTAGTTTAGTCAAAGGTATATAGCGTTTTAATGAACACATTATGTCAGAATTTGCACGGCAGCATTGAATTCACAAGTGAAGATTCCTAATCTTTACACAAAAGCGATAAGGTCAAGCACATAATCGGGTATGTGCAATGTGTAAGACACTCTTTGGATTTAGTAAAAGGTATGCAACATTTTCAGCACAATATAGATACAGCAGTACATAAAAAGCCTCTTTCGGGTAGGTAATTTCAGATGATTGATTCAGAGGTTATTTTGAACAATAAATGTTGTTGTGACACACCATCAAAATAGGATTGTTATTTTGATGTTGATGTGCGCTGTTTTCAGCAGCTATAATGTCACTTCCATTCGTAATGCAATTTTTTTTTGTTTCTGTATAGTTTTAAATTTCGGATATGACAACCGTCAATTGGCGATTGTGTTGCTGTGCAGCTCATTCCCACCTTTGTCTGTACTAGGCATACATGCCTAGTACTTCCCCATCTAAGTATGTATCTCAAACAGGCTTACCATTCCTAGAGTTTCTTTCTTGTTGAGCCTCAACTCTCGCAACATTTGGTTACGTTGCTCCATCATCAGCGTGCGTTCGTAAGTGTAGGCAGAAATATCACTATCCGTCTGTAAAATAATTTCAAAACATATTTAACATACATACCTAATTGAAATCCCCCCAAAGAAAGTGGCGGAAATTATTATTCATAATAAATTGTGTTTGTGTGTTGAATTGTGTGTTGTGGGTTTGTTTGTTCCGGTGTAATGTGCAAACGTTGTAATGACCATACAAATCCTAAAATTTTAATATAAAACATAGTATAAAATTTTTGATACTGATTAATCACTGCGGCCATACGACTGGCCGTTTGACACTTTATATTCTAAAGGATCTTATTTGTATATTTTATTCTTACTAAAAACAAAGAACAATCATGTGGAAGTCCAGTCCAACTTAAATAGGTATCAGTGACAAAATCCGTTTCGAATGAACTTAGAATTGATGTAAATTAAATAAAACCAGTATAAAAACGTCAGTTTTCATATTAAAACAATTAATTTCCTTTGTCAACTGGCAAAATGGTACGTAATGGTAATAGAATGCTCACCATTTCAACAACTTCCACCTCAGCCTCAAGTCGTAGCTGGTACAGGAACATCTTCAAGTCTTTCTTCATTTGGATGGAGTTATCCTCCATCTGCGCGACGGTAAAGATTCGCATCTTGCAGTTCTTCCAGGTGCGGTGTTGCTTCAGCAAAAATGGAAGCAGCATCAGCATACCGCCATCGTGGACGATCCACCACACGTCAATGTTACCAGCCACCTGAGGAGAATAAGTATAAGAATTTAAAACCTGGAGAGATAAGATTGATAATTATAATTGTACAAATATCTCATAGTGAGAATTATTTTAGGATGCGAAAATGTTATCGGTGGAAAATGATTCAGTAAAGTTTTCATGAGTGTCCAGAGTAGCTATAAATCATGACATAAGACATGAACACCAACTATCTACTTAAAAAAGCTTAATGGCCCTAAGTATTGGAGTATTGGAGTAAGTTGTAGGACATCTTGTCTTACGTGATCGAGTTCTATTTCTGTAGAAAATTGTGGCAAGTGAAAGTATTACTATTTATTCTGTGGTATTACTTTTAAGTTTTATTAGTAAAAACTATACCTTATATTTTTTTAAAGTTATAATATCACGGTGAGTTTAATTTTTTTTAAAAACTTTGTCACGTCAAAAAAATAAGAAGCTGCTTTAAACAAATTCCTAGGTAATGTAATAAAAAGGCTCTAATAAATACATTATGTTTCAGCACTCAGTACTCAGTACAGTAGTAATAAATGCTTTATCTAAAGACCCTTTCTGTTAAGTTACCTTTTCAGTAGAATCTGGGAAGAAGTTGATTCCCTTGGGTACGAGCATAGCCATCCTAGCGGCGGTGACCGCGCGCACGGTTTGCAGGAACCCTCTCCATCGTGGCTCTCCCCCCGTCGCACATCTGCTGCTCCGACTGGCGCCAGCCGTACGGCCAGCCCACGAGGACGGTGTTGGGCTTCAGACCTCCCAAGCCACAGGTTTGTACTCTGTGAATCATAAGTAATAATATCACAGTCATATGTGGTCTACTGGTATTTATACTGAATACGTAAAATTAGATAGAATGGACAGTCTTCACAGCCTCATGGATATATTATATCTTATTTTTTAAATCTATATCTTCTATCTATCTATTTTTATATCTATACTACACTAGCTGTACCCTGCAACGCTTCGCTGTAGCACATTGTGATGCAAAAATTAGATAAAAACAATCCTTGATGCGGATTATATATCATTGCAAAATTTCAGCTCGATCGGTACAGAACTTTTTGAGTTTTTGAAGCGTACACAAACCAACATAACATTTTATATATATAGAGAGATATATATATATTTACATATAGTATCTTATTTTTTGTGTTTGAATTCAGACGCGATAGCAACTGTAATTGTTTATTTTTTATTTGAATTTGATAACATGATACAAATAATAAAGTGTTTCTGTCTGTCTTTCTGTCAGAAGATCTCTCTAGTCCAAATATAGTTTACTAATATTTTTATACTTACAAATTGCTCAGTCCATCAGGTATACTTTGGGAGACCAGTACGTCCACGAAGCCTTTGACTTTCTCCTCGTTCATGCAGCGTCGCAAGTTCTGCTTGGCCGTGGCCGCCTCCCCCGCGCGCTTCGGAAACTCTCCGCCCAGCACCGACACACACACCGTGAGACCCTTGCCTGGAAGAACAGCAAGAAACATATCAACGAACAGTGCGGTAATGATCCAGTATGCGGGGAACGCTTCCTACTGGTAGTGGGATTAATCGTCTTGATTATCTTTAGACCTATGTGTAATTAGTTTAGTATGTAGCCTAGCGTAGTTCCAATTGTATGTTGCCCGATCAAAAAACTGTACAGTTGATTTAATAACTAGTAATAACCTACAATTATCAATAGCAATACAGGTATAGAAGTGTAAACATTAAAAAAAAAATACTCAAAGATTATAAAAATTGAAAATGAGAGTTGATTCAATTAGTTTTAATTTGAAATGCGTCTATGCGTAAAAAATAGGACTCTACGTCATTTTCGAAGTGAAGTTTTGTTTAGATACGTTAACCACTATGTGAATGTGGAAAACACGATTGAACTCGCGACACTGTAACCGTTTTCGACACCGCAGTGATTATGTAACAATTGTTCAGATTATCACTTCTGTCTGCCACACTGGGAATGCCACTGTTTTTTGGTGTTATGACAATTTCTTGCACTGTTCGAGATATGAGTAACATACAAATTTTAAGTTATGAGTAAATATATGATGGTCTCACCAGCTTTAAGTTGGTTAGCAAATGCTAGCATCTTCTTATAAGTAGGCATCAGTTCGCCGTTCAGCTTAGCCAGGACGAGAATTTGAGGGCGCCAGTTCTTGGTGTGAGGAGGACCCTCCTCCAGGCGCAGGAGGGAGTAGCGAGCAGCTGAAAGGGCCAGACCACGGAGGCCGTCACCCCATTCCTTCTCGGCTCTAGAATAAAATACCAGTGTCAGACCAAAGAGTATATGATGTGATTAAACATTGAATTAATAATTAACGTTCAGCAGAAAATCATCAATAATAATCAAAATACGAAATACACCGGGAAATGAATTATAGATTATGATGTTAATTGGAAGTGAATAGAGTGTTTTTTTTAGTAACATAGCGGCTTCTAAAATGTAAATATAGGGTAAGGTTGAAACGTAGACTTTGATAAAACGCGGATTACCTACAGCTTTCGCGACACTGGATGTAACTTATAATTCGGTTTGTAGGTAAGAACAAATATTTGGCGTCACTGGTATTCCCTATTTTCACTGATACATAGTATAACTAGGCTAAAGAATAATAATAATAAGCACCAATGGCAGTCTGCAAAACGGAGTTTCAAAATTGATAAGTATCTAGACAAGGAGAAGTGGAGGGAAGGATCAGAACCAATTATCTAAAATTGGGTCAAAATGAGCGAAAATAATAAGAGATCAATAAATAATTTCAGAATATCTTATGTACTTACCCACGGTACTCGATGTACTTGTAGATGAGACCCGCCATGCCCATCGCAATAAGAGCATAGAACCACGACGTCATGAACATGATCGAAATGCAGAGCACCAAACCCGCTAGCGAGAGAGACCTGTGAATGGAAATTTATTTTGGTTTGATTACCTTAGCGGTCGCAATTCAGATAAAGAGAAAACAGTTTAGGTGTTTAATTATCACCATTGTTGTTTAATTATTTAATTTATTGAAATAGGAAATATTGTAATTTGTTCCAGAATAGAAACCATGGCTTCAATAATAAATAAATATTTGTGGACAATTTACACACAACACCATCTGACCTAAAACTAAGCAACGCTTGTACTATGGCGGCCAAATAGCTGATATAATACGTATATACTACATTATATATAATTACATTACATACATATTATATACTATAGAACACCCAGACAAAGTACAAATATTTGAATTAATTACACAAGTATTTGCACTGGGTGGGAATCGCAACCAGTGCAAAAGAGTGCAGTGCAGTGAAGTTACGGCTGGTCTAGTCGGGAGAACGGCGACTGCCGATCCGGAGCCCCCGGGTTCGAATCCCACCACGCGCACCACTGTCTTTTCGAAATCATGTGCGTAATGCCGCCAACTTAAAAACGGCGAAGGAAAACATCGTGAAGAAACCAACATGTACCTAGAATCTGTCGAGGTCATGTGTCATCCACCAACCCGCACTTGGCCAGCGTGGTGGATTATGGCCTTAAACTCTCCTTGCGAGAGAAGGCCCCGAGTCCCAGCAGTGGGAACATTTAGTGGGCTGCTTATGCTTATGGGAATCGCACCCAGTGCAACCCACTAAAGCCACGAAGCCAGTCAATAATGTTTTTTTTTAACATATAATTAATAGACAAAAAGTAAGTAAACAATACATGCTTGTAGCACATACCAGTGGTAATACTTGAAGCGAGGCCTCCAGTTGGGTGTCTTGAGCAAAGTTTGCAAAGCACAGGCAAGGTTCACGAATCCGTAACACATGAGGAAGAACATCGAGAGAAGGGGCGCCAAGATATCGACGTTACCGAGCAGGATACCACACTGGCAAATCGCCATCGTCAGCAGCAGGGCTCTGGAGAGATAAAAAAAGATCCGGAATTACGTTTCATTTAAGACCATAAGTGTATAATATTTCTGTGGTACGGCCACTTTACCGCAAACCGCAACACTTTATCTTGCGAGGGATTTTTATTTACTTCCTAACTTATTACCTAATAGGTTATAAACCAGGACCCCTGTAGGCTATCACCGAAGTTAGTTGTATATTTATCTGCCCTAATGAATACAATTGATGTAACCACGGATATCCGTGGATGTAACCCTATATTCGATTTCTGTAGGCTTAAAACTGTAGGCCTCTGTAAAATCGCTCAACGTTTGATCAGTAAATAAACAAAACTGAACAAACTCTGAACGTTTCCTTGTTAAACGGTTGCAAACTCACGCGAACGTTTGCGGCTATTTGTGGGTAAACACCGCTCCCGTTCCTTGGCGTATGAAACCAACCATCTTGTTAGTTTATCGATTTGTAGGACATGTTTGCGCCTAAATGAAATTTTAAAGGGGCTGTGATTCAGTATTACGGTATCACCGTAACACATGTAGGTATTTACCGTATCCTACACATTATTGGATAATGTAGCAAACTTTTTGAAACACAGCATGCATTTGAAATTAAATGGCGCATTTAATTTCAAAGTACTCGTATATAACCTAAAATAATCCTATATACCCCCTACATAAAGATGCGTGTATCTATGAGTAAGTCAGTTTCACACATTCATATCGTAGTCGTCCACCAATCAAATTAAATAGGTACAATTTCCATCAAATACATTAGATACTACTTATTCATTGATTCCAAAAGCACTTACACATAATATTTTGCCATTATCGTACTTCAAATTGAAGTTAATGGACCAAAGTTCGTAAATTTTTATATGCGATATTTGATTCTATTGTCGCAAAAAATTGTATTCATTTCATATTTTTTGACTGTGTAATATAATTTCATGAATTATTATTGGGGACCATCGAGTCTGAATAAATTTTAGGTTAAATAGGCATTTTTGAAGCACTTATTAGAAGGTGTCGTTTATGTCTTACCTAGTTGGTTCGCCCCGCTTTGAGGAGACGGCGAAAGGCGCCAGGAAGGGAATTATTTCGTCCTTTGCGATGGCTTGTAACAGCCGCGGGGCTCCCGTGAGGGACTGCAGCCCAGCGCCCAGGGTCGAGAGGAACGAACCAATCAGAATCACCCACTGGTTCGGCCAAGCCATATTGGCTACCACGAGTTTGCCGCCGATTGACTGGCCGAATCTAAAAAATACACAGATATTACATTCATGTTCCTACTAATATTATAAATGCAAAAGTAACTGTATCAGTCTTTCTGTCACTGTTAAATCTTTAATTTGATTGGATTAAATTTACCTAAATAGAATTTGGTTAAGAGATCGTTTAGAATCTGTGAATCTTTTCTAATGATCATTGAAAAGATTCTCAATTACATTTAGGTAAATTTACAAAAAAAAAAAATTAAAAAATACTATGGTGATGTCGACAAATTTACATCAAAAATATGGTTGCAATAGGGGATATTAAATTTACTTGAAAGTTTCGTTATTTTTGGAACTCGATACTTGTAACTTACTTTTAGTCCTTTGATATGACTAAATGTAACACGCAAAGTTATTAAATATATGAATTACCCTTTAATAGTATTTTTGGCGAAAATAAATTATCATAAAAACTGGTTGCACCGCGGGACGCCTCTAGTTCATTATAAAAAGTGCTACGAAATCCACTTTAATTTACTTAAAAAGTTTTCGGTTTCTTTAAAAATATTTTCCAATTATTTCACCATTTTGATAATAGAGATTTAAGCTATTTCCAAGGTTAAGAAAAACCAAAAAACATAAACATACTTATCACGTAGCAGCAGATTGTCGACAGTTCCAGCGAATAGCAGCACACAAGACAGATAGACTGTGGAGGTGGTCAGGATAGCGCAAATCGTTCCGATCGGGATGCTCTTTTGGGCGTCAGCCAAGTCGCCCGATCGATTGGAGCCCGCCATGATTCCTAGGGACAGTACACAGATTAAACTTTGCCAAAGTTGTCATCACAACACACGACATTTAGAAACACTTTGGAACTTGAAGCGATTAGACGCGAGTAAACTAACTACTACCTACATATTTCAAATTAATCCGCAAGAACTTCTTGAAATAAAATATTTAAAAAATATATTTCAAATTTTAAAAGAACTACGTACGGATTGTAGAGGTAAATGAAGTAAATTATAAATATACCATTGGCAATACATTATCATTGTACAAAGGATTTTTACGAATTTCATTACATGGCAGAATATTGGTGCCATATGAAAGTATTTACAATTAAATACGGTTTACGAACCGTGTTTGACATATATTAGGTACAAGTATATCTTTCATAGTAAACGTATACACATTTAAATAATTTGTTTTACTATATTATTTTACTGGAATATGGTATATAGGTATATACTAAGATCTCTTAAAATTTGCAAGTTGAAGTGGCATTGGGCAGGCCATATAGCTCGCAGAACCGATAACCGCTGGGGAGTAAAGGTTCTCGAATGGCGACCACTAACCGGCAGACGTAGTGTAGGACGGCCCCGTGTAGGACACGATGGACAGACGATATTGTCTCGGTCGCGGGAAGTCGGTGGATGGAGGCGGCACAAGATCGGTCATTGTGGAAATCATTGGGGATGGCCTATGTTCAGCAGTGGACGTCTGCAGGTTGCAGATGAGATGATGATGATTACTAAGATCATCTAAAGACGCAGTTCTCACCAGTTACTGAAGGGAAGAAGATGCCGATGAGTATAGTGAAGGTCGTGGTGATATCCGCCGCGATCTGATTGTAAGTCGGCCGCTCCATCTGCTCGATGTCATCGGGTTCCTTCCCGTACGCGACATATTGCCCGAGTTGAAGGAACGAGTCTTGCAAGTTATCGAAGAACACGCCACTGGATAAACCCTAAAAGTAAACAAATTAAAGTTTTAACTAAATAGATATAATATATTTTCTTGGACAAACAAGGTTTATTATCCATGCCAAGTTATAAAAGCACAGAGTGGAAAATAAAATAAATTAAAAATCTCAAAACTTATGTGTTTTATACACACAGTTTTGAGATTACCTAATGAGTGTCACAGGAATACTGTGACACTCATTAGGTTTTATTTCTCCAGTATACGTTCTGTAGTAGGTAAACATGTACCTTGATTCCCTGAACGACGCTGACGTTATGTGCGGTGTAGTACGGATCGCAAGTTTTGTTCGGACAAAACACTTGGTACAACTCCCCGCCAACGTCTTTCGTGCAGTTTGCGATGGCGATGTCTTTTAGCAACCGTTTACCGAGAACGCACATTCTGTGGAATAGATAAAATCAAAATAAATTGATGTCCATTCGCTAAAATAATAATAATCAGAAAATAGTTTACCAGCATAGAATACGTATCTAACGCATAGAATATAGTATATTTAACATATTCATTAAGTAGTATTTCAAGGAATCAAACCTACTATTTAATTTACGAAATCAACATTTCCAAAAAAATTAAACAGAGTTTGCGAAACACGTTGTTCGGAAAGAATAAATTGGTGACATGATTCAACACCTAAAAGAAGAAACCATTAAACAACAAAACTAATTTAATGTTACGATACTACTGACAAACTGTTTTATACATAGACTTTAAGAGATGACTTAACGTGCATATCTAAGATCCAAAACTAGAATAAACTTACTGAAGCTTATCGTTTCCATTGAAATTGACGAAGATACCAGCATATACGGCGGTGATAGAGAGGATGACGCAGGCGAGGGCCACAGTCGCGAACTTGTTCACAAACTTGACACCCACGAACACCACCATGCCCATCACGAGGAGCAGACCCGTGCCGTACACGCGGAAGTTGTTGTACATCGCCTCGGGGTCCTTGGTAAAGTCACCGAATATCGATATCCATGGAGCCATGTACGTCTGCAAACAAATTTTTTGGATTGAGTATTCAGAAAATTCACCACTTGTATCGAAATGTATAAATCTATAGTAAATCGGTGTAGTAATAAGTATTGTTAGAAAGTATTGACGGATACGCCATAGCCCATCTAGCAGATTAGTAGCTTAATTTATTATGAGAAACATAGTTGACGCATTTTTCATGATTTGGAAAAATAAAAGATCACAGCTAAGTAAGTTATACGGCAGTTTGTTGTCTCCAAGAAGAACTGACTTGTTACAAATCATCCGTTGACCCTAGAGCGAGATATGTTTAGTTACAAGTCATCCACAGACTGTTACTTGATCAAAATAAAACTAGTAGCTATTTCTAGACGTTTTACTAGATTGCTCTACTAAAATTGAGTGTCAATTTCAGTAGCCCGTTCTTCTATTTATAAAGAGGTTCAAGTTAATCTTGCGAGGCAATTGATGAGGGTGTACTCGAGAAATTTCACTGTTCAACAAATTAACTGGGTCGTGCAACTGTTGCCGTCTAGTACCGAGACCGGCGCGCTGCCGACGTCGGGGGTAGTCTACAAATTGACGGGTAAGTAGCTAGAACGTCGATCCTCGAAACTGCAAATTGCAACTGTTCGTTGCAACTACAGGGTTACACATTTCACTTATACTCAGTTGTAAGCAGTCCTACTTTTATGCTATACCTATGTTGTATTGAGTCTAAAGAGAACATTGTGGAAAACGGCTAAATTTGGTGGTCGCTCATCCAGTAAATCTTTTCATGGCATTGAGTAGAATCTTTCGACTAAGTACATGTAATCTGTGTAACCCTGTATACCGAAGTTACAATGAAAGCAACTTACATAAAGAAGTCAATAAGGTAGCTACAACAGTTTTATTGTTAAATTTATATAGCGGAGTGGTTAGTTCTATTGTTACGTTATTAAGTAGGTAATATGTATCTGATGTCTTTGATAGAGCAAATATTACAAGTTGGTTATAACATTCAAGACCTGAGGCATCCGCTAATTTGGTATTGTTTATAGAAAATTCCTTTCATGAAGTTACGTATGTAGAGTCAATAAAATTAAATGTTTCGAAATTTCTGTATTTTTGTCTTGATTTTTACCTGTCGCTACGAGTAATATACGCTTGTATGTAACTATATTTATATATACTTCGAGTTCTCGTCCAACTATTTCACGTTATTATAAATGTGAAATTTTGAATGTTTAGTACATATTACAAGTCGAATTCCTAACTCAAATATTAGAAATGCGAAAGTTTTGTTGTTCCATCACGTCAGAATATCCTAACGCATAGGGTTGAAATTTAGAACACAGATAATACAAATAGTCCAATAACACATAGTCCTGAAAATCACATAGCCTTTTAATCCCGGTAAAATAACGCGAACGGGAACCACACGGGTTAACACCGCGGCTCTGCTATTTTCTCATAAATATGTCACCGTAACATTGTAAATAGCGTCAGTTCACAAACTAATGTCGTTATAATCTAGATTATAATCTAACCCACCGTAGGTTTATAATCTGACGCGTTTAATTGTAAGCTGACGGTGTTTAGTGACTAGTTAGAGTAGACTAGAGACTTCTTATTCACTTCTTCTCATAATCCAAAATATATGTAAACAAAAATAACAATTTAAATGACAAAGATCACGGAACACGGAGTCTGTGGAGTGGCTAATTTGAGTAAAAAAAAAAAGCTGACAGTGTTTGTTATAATACATAACGGTAACATATACATATCGTGGCAATTTCTCAACAAGGATAAAATAATAATAATAGAAATCAAAAATAATAGAAATAATACATGATTCTATTATTTTTCAATAATAAACTATTCCATTTCAACTATAAGTAGGTACGTAATAATTATATCTGATGTAGTGGTTAAAGTAACGATAAACAGAATAAATATACTCGTATACTGCAAAAGAGAATGAGTTACGTTTAACAGTTATTTCCCTCGGTCTGAACTCGATAGCTTCGTCTTCAACGACGGCGTTCAAGCTAATTGGTCCGCACAATTAAGTTGCTCAAGTGCGCTGTCATCTATCTCATAGCTTATCCAAGCGTTACGCGCTTTAAAATACGTTTTTTATAGAAACATTTTAACCTTTATTGTTGTAACGTTTAATTTGAGTAAATAGCGTATCACAAATTATGATAAACCTATGTGGTATTCCGTGTTCTATAGATAAAATTCTTTTTAAGCTATTGCATAGCTTTTATCGCGGGCCTGGGGACCGAATTTTAGTGATCGTGCATCTCTTTCTTATGTTCACAAGAAAGAGGGATGAAAGACCGTAACGCCGTCCTCCCCACTCGGCCATTCTACTTTGAATCTTATTTGTATTAGCTTTACAGACTAAATGCTCTTAGCAGTGTAGCCAACTTAACGGATTTCCCGTGATATTTTTTATGGTAAACAAAAGTCACTCTTCTAAATAAAAGCAATTCCGAAAAATTGTTAACATCCCTATTGTTTATGTTGATAAAAATGCATGCAACATGCAATAGCTTTACCGCGGCAGTCTCCGAGAGCCACACTTTTTTTTAACAGCTTTTTCTAAAACAGTGACGGTGTATTTTGTCCAAAATGCCATTGCCAAAAATTTACCATCGCGTATAACGTAGGCATTAATAAACACAAATCAGGGCGTTTTTATGGTAACGTTGCGTTGAAAAGTTCAGTAATTGAAGTGGCCATTACGCGAACAAATGGGTAATTTGGGTGGTTTTATTTCTTGCTTCATTGCAACAATCGGCTGGAATATGTTTTACGAAGGGCAGGTATCCTATTAAATAGCTGAACTGTTAACCCGATCCTAGGGAAGGGTTATTTAATATTTTATGTAACATATACGATGCTGTTGCACCGAGCTAGGTTACTACAGGTATAAAATACCAAATAAGATCCCTGGAGAACGCTCGTTCATTTACCCACCTGCCCAGCGCCGCGGCGGACACACAGCGGTTCATAATGGTTCTAGTAGAAGGTATTAACGAAGACTATTTAGGTACTATAAGCTTTCGTTGATGAATTATTATTATGAATAAATCAATTATTAATGGTATCTCTAAATATTGACACATAGTTGAAATTCATGCAATTTAATATTAGACTAAAGGCCCGTGAACAAAATCTATGGGTCATATGATTTAGGAGACCTATATTGGATGATAGAAGGGTATAAAATAATAAGATTCAGCACTATGCCGGCATTTGTAAGCTGTCCAACTGAGTGCAAGTTGAAGAGGGGAGGGGGGAGGGGGGTTGCAACCCTCAATCATTTCTCCTTGTCGCATGATTTTTGTACGGCGTTGCGGAATAATTAGAAGAGGTATTGAAACTATAAAAATTGTAAATTTCAATTTATTATCTTGTCACGCTACCGCGTTTTTATATAAATGTTTTATACCAATAGTACACGTTTAATGGGTTCATTTAACATATTTAATTATACAATCATTACTGCCTAAAGCTGCAAATAGTTAACTGATTAATTCATTGAAACATTGTGTGGGTTATGTAACAGAATTTCACATTGGTATAATATTGAACAAAACACTGCGAACCCCTGGGACTAGCCGACCGAGGCAAGTGTGTAATTTGGGGATCTGAACAGAATAAATTACAAATTCAGATACCTCTCTCCATTCGGTGGCGCTCGTACAAAATTAATTAAATTTTCGTGGCTGATTGGTTAACTTGTCCAACAGATTTCATGACTCGCGTAAACTATGAGTTATGTGTCTATTACAATAATATTTTTTATATTTTTCCAATGTAATGCAAGGTGCACATTATTACTAAATCGGATGCTTTACACTTTTATATTGGTCAATTAAATGTTTAAGGCCTTGGTCTCGGGAAGTTTGGAATGTTTTCGGCTACTTTCGAGCTACTTGTTTCCACAATTAAATAAAATGAATATTTTTCAGTATAATTTTCAGAGCAACAACAATGACAATAGCATCCACAGATAGCATCGGTCAACGAGGTTCATGTACAGTACAGTAACAGCAAGCCGACCACTCCCCGCTTTACCGAACTTGGCAAACAACCAATTATCCTACTATAAATGATATTTTTTTGGATGTTTGTTACTCAATCACGTCGAAACGGCTGAATCGTTTGGATTGAATCTTGAAACACAGATAGACTATAGTCTGGAAAAGCCTGGAATAACTCATACACTACTTATCGCGGGATGATGACGGAAATGGGAAATTAATACGCGGGAAAAACCGCGTACTGCAAGTGAAGTATAAACAACAGGCGATTTGTAACGTTATATTTTACTTTTATGTAAGTTTTATAACAAAATGTATTTCAGGAGTACTGACCAGCACAATTTCGACAGCACCGACGATGTACATAGCAGCGGCCAGCGTGGTGCCGGTGTAGAACAGCATGCCGACCGCCCCACCGCACTCCGGGCCCAGCGACCGGCCGATCATGAAGTAGGACCCGCCCGCCGGGACCACGCCGTTCGTCGCGATCGCAGACATCGATATCGCAGTTAGCATCGTCTGGAAATAACACTTCATTAGTAACAACAGATGATGATGGATGAATGCTGTGGTAGAGTGCGACCAAACGGAAAATAGGAAAGGAGTAAACTCATTGACGAATGGACGAAATGGACATGTTGTACTAAACCCATTTTTTTTAACTAAAGAAATAATAATAATAAAGTAGTATAAGGGTAGGCGAATGATGATTGGCTGCTTTTGGTGTCGTTTTTAACCGACTTTCAAAAATAGGAGGAGGTTATCAATTCGACCCCTAGGTATTTTTTTAATGTATGTTACCTGATTTCTCGAGAACCTCTGCACCGATTTTAAAATTTCTTTTTGTGTTCAGATGGATATTCGGGTGCCAGCCAAATCTAACAGGTAGTGGATAGAGATACTACTTACCTGTGCCTACTTACCATGTGCCTACATAGCATCAATCTACTAAATTTTTGACCTCACTGGCACCGACTTCAAATAGATGAGTGAGTAGCGCTTCTAGTAATGATTTTAGTTTATTTTTCGCTTTTGAGTGCCTATTTGTAGTTTTGAAGTCGGTTTAATTTTTTGTACGAAAATAGTTTATTAAAATATAATCTTTTATGTATGCTCCTATTCAAACAGTGCACTATAACCATGTAATTAGACGCAATCAGCCCGCAAATGAAAATTGACGTAACATAATTGAAATGTGGAATGATTTAGATATAATCTAAATTTCACCGCGCATTTCAGCAATTAAACCGGTATCCAATAATAGCACCTAACGAAATTAAATAGAGCTTCCCAGAATTCTAAACGGTAAAATTGTAGTCAGAGAAATACAGTTGATGTGCCGGTAAGACAGGTAGTAAAATTGAAGCTCAGTTCCGAACACATTGTCGTCAGCAATAAAAATAACCGTTAAATGATCCAGTGAAAAACCCAAAAAAATAAGAAGGTTAACCCACATCACATTCACCGAGTCAACTGCCTTTTTTATAGCATTAATATACAATGCTGCGACAATGTCGCCGATAACGTAGGTCGCATAATGTGTAGTGAATGTACATCCGTCCTGAGCGGCTCTCTTTAGAGCTCTGCAATAATTCACACCCGAGCCTCCTGAGCCAACTAAAAGTTACGGCTTCTATATTTATCTGGGACTCTTTATTGAGCAGGTGACAAGGGATAACAGACTACTGAGCCCTAGATAATCCCTGACTTTTATTAAGCAACTCGCCGAGATAGATGCTAACCAAGCCCAGATAATCTGCAGGCAACTTAAATTGGATAAGTTACTGGCGTCCAAGTAAATGGACATGCTGAGGCAGGTTTATAAACGAAGCAGGCGTGGTCTCGGGAGAAATACAGTCATGTAGCGTAACAAATGTAATCAGGCCAGAGGCTTGCAGGAACGGCTATAGCCCGTTGAGATTTCTTTTGGCCTTTTTATTAGATTTCGTTATGATTTATAAGGAAATACAAAGAATAACTTTTATGTAAATATTTATTAAATGGCTTTTTCTTTGTAGGTGTACGTATTCAATGTTTTTGAATAATTTATAAAAAGGAAACCAACTTTCGATGTAGCTGAATACTATGTAAATATTGCAATCTATGCGATGTTATTGGTTCGAAACGCGGTACGTTGTACGTACTTGTTTTAAGCATATAATTGTTTAATGGAAAAGTACTTACAGAACATAAAATTAAACGGGATGAGGAGTACCTACTTTATTTTCAGGTTCTAAGATGGTTGGTTCATCAAGGCATCCAGTAAAGTCACAACCTCTTTATACAAGTATCCATGATATCTTATGGTAATAACGATTTTCTAAACTAAATTTCTAAACTGGTCTAGTCGGGAGAACGGCGCCTGCCGATCCAAAGACCCCGGGTTCAAACCCCACACGCACCACTGTCTTTTTGAAGTCATGTGCATAATGCTGCTAACTTAAAACAGTGAAGGAAAACATCTCGAGGAAACCGACATGTAGCTAGAACCTTTCGAAGTCATGTGTCATCCACCAGCCTGCACTGGGCTAGCGTGGTGGATTATGGCCTCAAATCTCTCATTGCGAGAGAAGGCCCGAGTCCCACCAGTGGGAACATTTAGTGGGCTGTTGATGAAGAAACTAAATTTAATCCAAACATTTGGAGGCTAAAACGGGGTGGTCAACAAATTTTAAGTAAAAGCTCTAATAAACGATTAGTATGTTTCAAAGCTTTAAATCATGAAGTACGTTTCAAGTTTACGTTTCTGTCTTACCGTACAGCAGCAAATAAGCACAATGAGGAAGCCTTGTATAGCGCCGGCGGTGCCGACGACCCACGTCAGACGGATGAAGAGGATGACGCCGAAGATGTTCTGTATGCAAGGCAGGTAGACGCCGATGAGGGTGCCCATACGCGCTGGTGGCGCGGGCTTGGGCGCGTCGGGGTCTGCCGCAGACGCCGTTGGGATGGTGTTGGAGTAGTCCGCCAAAGAGCTGAGGAAGGTCGCCGCGCGCGGCCGGTCTTCGATCTCCTCCTGCGAAAGTTGATAAACGCCATTACAAAGGAGTATTTCAAAAGTATGATAGCACGGAGTATGTGTTCATGGTACAGAGTATTTCAAAAGTATGATAGCTCGGAGTATGTGTTCATAGTACGGAGTATTCCAAAAGTATGATAACACGGAGTATGTGTTCATAGTACGGAGTATTCCAAAAGTATGATAACACGGAGTATGTGTTCATAGTACGGAGTATTCCAAAAGTATGATAACACGGAGTATGTGTTCATAGTACGGAGTATTCCAAAAGTATGATAACACGGAGTATGTGTTCATAGTACGGAGTACTCCAAAAGTTTGGTAGTACGGAGTAGGTATGTATTCATAGTACGGAGTATTTCAAAAGTATGATAGCACGGAGTATGTGTTCATGGTACAGAGTATTTCAAAAGTATGATAGCTCGGAGGATGTGTTCATGGTACAGAGTATTTCAAAAGTATGATAACACGGAGTATGTGTTCATAGTACGGAGTATTCCAAAAGTTTGGTAGTACGGAGTAGGTATGTATTCATAGTACGGAGTATTTCAAAAGTATGATAGCACGGAGTATGTGTTCATGGTACAGAGTATTTCAAAAGTATGATAGCTCGGAGGATGTGTTCATGGTACAGAGTATTTCAAAAGTATGATAGCTCGGAGTATGTGTTCATAGTACGGAGTATTCCAAAAGTATGATAGCACGGAGTATGTGTTCATAGTACGGAGTTTTCCAAAAGTTTGTTAGCACTGAGTATGTGTTCATGGTACGGAGTATTTCAAAAGTGTGCGTAGTATCAGTTAGTTAGGTACATATGTAGCGTAAGTTCTCATAACAGTTTTAATAAATAAATAAAACTACGTAATTACTTATTGTTCGTAAGAATTTAATATGAAGAGATACAAACCCTATAATTTTCTTGTAGATAGTTACGATTTTCTTTGATATAAAACATTTGGAAAAGAATACTAAATAAAACTTTCTAGAAGTATCCCAAGGAAATTGAGATTCTTTATTCTTATCCGTTTTAAGTTTTATCATAACAAGTGTGAACTAAAGTGAGAATTCGCCGTCGACCCAAAAGTTTTACCTCAAGCGTTAAAACTGGATAAAAATCGTTCAATATTCACAGATATTGAGAGAAGGGACAGTTATCGATAATTCAACAACTTTCGATTTCGTCGAGTGAAGTTAATCTTGTCGTCAAAAGTTTACAAGTGTGCTCTGACGTGAATTACGGACCCAGTCACGTACCTAGCAGACGTGAAATATGGACGCCGTTCGTTAGGGAAAAATGGAATCTTTCAGGTGTTTCCTGCGGAGTCACTGCGACTGTGAAATGAAGTTGCAAATACCCTTATATTTTTCTCTTTTATAAAAATGAATAACGAGACGGTGGTAGCTATCCTGATAACAAGTCTCACGTACACAATCAAA
Source organism: Ectropis grisescens (assembly GCA_017562165.1). Taxonomy (NCBI): domain Eukaryota; kingdom Metazoa; phylum Arthropoda; class Insecta; order Lepidoptera; family Geometridae; genus Ectropis; species Ectropis grisescens. Next base: position 23,517,747 of record CM029771.1, read on the forward strand.
ATCAGAATAAATAATGAAAGATAAAGCTTTGCGGAGCCTACACTTCAAGTTATTCTAAAAAAAGAGACACGGTTTCCATATTGTTGTTTGATCGAAAATCGAAAAAACGTTTATTTATACAAATACTGAGTTTTACAAAGGTTGACTGAGAAATTACATAACGTAGGGTCTAGAGATTGGCACAAACTTACTAAGTATTAATGCCCAGATACCCGTCTAAAGTAGGTTCCAGTCGTTGCCGGGTCCGAGGTTCCACCCAAGCACTGCCTAAGTAGGTACCGGGACACAAAAAATATCTAGTGGGCAATGTTTTGCCACCGTGCACTGGGGCCCACACTAGGGCTACCTGTATTGTGGGCTAAATGTGTAGATTAAATAACAATATTATAAAAAATTGATCAGATAAAATGTAGTAAAAACGAAATACAGATAGGGCAAAGTTTAGAAATCTGTGGGGCCAAGGACAAAAGTATCTAATAATTAAAAATCAATATTCCCATTATAAAGCATTGTAATTGTTAATAAATAAATATTTGTTATTTAAATTGGTTTAATTCTTAACATTCTGTTGTATTAATGCAATATTTTTTCTGTGAACTAACTGATTTTAAAGTGATATCACGACGATCCTATAATGTCATTATAAGGTCTCAAATCTGGCCATTTAGGCTCATGTTGTTACTCTTTTACATGTTATACATATATCTGTATAAAATACATAATTTTAAATTACAGAAGACGTTTCAATATATTGTATGTCTGACTTGTAAAATTTCTTTTGAAGTGATAGAAAACGTTTCGAAAATGTATATCTCAGCAAAATCGATTTGGATTTACGTATGCGAGAAGCAGTTTAGAGGGGTTACGTCACCGGGAGCTCAACTTGAAAGTCTCGTATTTTATTTAGACGCCATTTGCATCAGGCTGCGCGCTGGTGGTCGTTCCTCTCGTTCACCTCGCTGTCTGCGCTCCAGTGGATAGCGTAACCATTATATTATAAGTGTATGTTCGGTAAGCTACGCTCCCGCTGCTACGGCCCGCTACGAAATGTATGCTAAAACTCGCTGCCTTCGTAACCAGAATCTAGAGCAAACTCGAGTAAATGGAGCTGAATATTTGAAATGGATTTTTATATTTCAATAAGTCGGTTTCGTCCTTCGACGACATTTTGTCATATCAGGTTCAATAAAACGAGAAATAACAATAAAAGGGCTTTTAAAAATCTGTATTTATTTGGTGAAAATAAATACGATTCAGAAATAGTTTGATTTTCTGTTTGTACAATATAAACCGTCCTTTACCTCGGTCACCTTGGTCTTTGACATTTGAACCATCGCGGTTTTGTATTGGCTTCTTTGAAGTTCAACGTTCGACGTAATATTATTAACTTTGAGTTGTTCGCAATTTAAACGTTGAAACCACTTTTGGTTTGAACGTTTCACATTGAAACAGGCAAACAAATCGTTAATCATTTTATGTTTAAGACCCAGTCTCATTTGTCTTCTTTTTTGCCTAATTTGATCTACAAATGATGCAATAAAATAAACAATTCCTGGCAAACGGTTCGCTGAGAATTACTAAAATTAAAAAGTCCCATTTAAACGGCGATCATTGTCCTTAACACGGGCCGTAATTTATGTACGGCCGTAAAGCAAAGCCGTACAACAAACAATTTATAGCTGGCTCTTTCTATTTGTTCTCATTTGTCGTGTCGACATCATTCGCCACTTTATTTGGAATCCGCCACAGTCGGAATCAAACGTAATGAAGTTCTTTGTTCGTGTGACGTCGAATGCGGTCACAACCGAATCTGCCTCTGAGATTGGTGTTGACACGAAATAGGTTTCACTGAATAGTCGATTTCAAACTTGTCTGCTGAACTTATCAGTGTTCCGATGGCGCGCTCAGCACTAGTCTAACATCGCATCTGATATTGAAATTGGAAATGGCCAAGCTCGTAGAACGGCTTCAATTTATCGAAACAAACACCCTCCAGTTTTGAAAGCACTTAATTTAAACCGCTACATTCTGTAATTAATCTTAAGCGTATAAACCATTAGCAAAATTCAAAGTCGACTCGCGTAACTGAGAGGGCTTGACCTCAATGAAGATGTTTTAAAGTAAGCTCGCATTCCTTTCGGTGTCTCGGGTAAGTTGGCGACGCAGCCTTGACATGGTGATGAAGCGCTCTCAGCTCTAGGGTGCTTCGGTTTCGATCGAGGCCGTCTTCCCGAGCCAATATCCGGCGGATATAAGTGCACGACGTTACTATACAGCTCTTCAAACTAGTTAACATATAACGTTAATTAAAATTTTCGTGTGTTTCCGTCTAATGACGTAATTCAATATCCTTGGCTTGGTGCTGAAATTAAGCGAGAGATGTTTGCGTTGAGCGTGTTCAGTGAGTTATAACAGTATGAACAGCAACCACATTTACTTTCATAATAAGTATGTGTATATATAGAGTTACGTGGAAAATTTGTACTAAGTTTAAACGAGTGCGTTATACTACTTACGTACAACTTTTACTGAATACTTCAAAGTCTTGAACATTACCGCCAAATTGTTAGCTTATAGATTTTTTATCGGATACATGTTGGAGAGTGTGCAGCTGGCATGGATGATCTTATACCATGCCCTATTTTCTATCGGGCTGCTTGTATCTCAAAAAAGCGCCATCGTTACATGTTTGATATTCCAAAGATTAAAATGAAGAGGGTTCACTCCACTTTTGTAATAAGCTTTATGAGCTTAAGAGTATAGGCTGTAGAATGCGTGACCTGAGTGGGGTTTTCCCAATGGTTACAATCTTGAAGTTGAGAGTGAACCGGTTTCCTCTTGGTAAGGTTCATCGTAGACCGGTTCGTCGCTTAAAATCGGATGAGATGACGGTCAAGTGTAAAGCTTTATAAGTAGTAAAAAAGCCAAAAAACTGAAAAAATATACGAAGATAGTACTAAAATATATTTCGTATAGAAAAAAGAGAATTGTTAAAGCAATGTTTTTGAATATTTCTACGGTTCCATCTTTAGTAAATTTGTAAACATATCTCGAAAAAAAAGATCGTTCTACTTTTTTTAAGTCGTTCAATCTGTTGAAATGCAAAAGCGCGATTAACGCACACGCTTTTTAAACGCGAACAAGACTGCATTTGAACGCAAATTTGTAAAGTGACGATGTAGTACCGTAATACCGACATAATTAAATTCTCTCCGAAAAAAAACAAAAACCGACTTCAATTTGAAATTCAACTAAATAAATTAGACTCAGACACTTGAATATAATCCCCAATTTCTTTAAATCAACTGAACACACTGTTACAATGGAACCATATATATATATGATGTAAAAATCTATGAATGAACAGTAAGGTAGTCCGAATGCGTCGTCCAGGTAAGGAAATTTTCGATTTTTGTTAATATTTCAAAAATCGCTACACCGATTTCAATAAAATATACGAGTAAGTGAATGGCACAATCTACAAAGTATGATCTATCGAACAAAAAAAAAAAACAATCACCAGATTCAATTCAAAATTAACGGAGCTATCGCGTAACATCCATGCAAAAAAATACATACAACCGAATTCAGCACCTCCTCATTTTTTGAAGTTGGTTAAAACACCCCTTGAAACGACTTAGGTTGTAACAGCGGTGGGTATTTTCAAAGTAAGGCGTGTTATATACGTGAAAAGCAGTGCTGTTCACATAGTCTACTTTTAAAAAACCAGAGCTCAGTCGCGTATTTCTAAAGTACCGCTGTTTACCGCTAAATTGAGCTTAGATTACCATGCTAGCATTATTGTCGGCATAACGATACAGCGCAAATTTTATTTCCTCCGTTGATCGGCAATCTACGTAAGTACACCCAAAAGTCGCGTGGCGTGCAAATGGAGCGTGAATAAAATACGAGATTTCTCGCGCACCATGCGAAGCGATTTCTTTTCTCTCAACCGTCAGGTGTGAGCATGCCCTTATTATTCTTGCTTATAAATGATGAGAGTTTTTCTTTGCGCCATCGCAATATTCTGCTCATTTAAATTCAACTATCGTCCAGACTGCCTTTGTGAGGGCGGTTTACAAAGCAAGCTTTCTCTTGTAGGCATTTTGGGTGAGCGAACTAGGTGAAACTGGTGAAGATTGTCAGAGTTTTGGTGAGTTTTAAAACTTAACTCAAAGCTTAGCTTATTATTATTGGTACGGCTGAATGAAGAAATATTAATATGATGAATATGTGAGTTAGATGATGATTTTATTCTTTATTTTCTACAAATAGCTAGTATGACGTATAACGCAAAAATATGGAATTTACTTAACATTTTATTCTATCCTGTCAAGTCTAGTGCTCAATGGCTTCACAGGTAATAGTAATAGTAATTTATTATTCAAAAGTTTACATTTATATCTAGTTACACCAAGATGTCAAAACTAAGCAAGAATACAATACAATTTCAGCTTCAAGGTGTTCACTGAAACCCACACTAGGTTATCCTGTGTCGGGGATTTCAGGCTCTTTTCTCAACAGAGTTATTATTTCAAGTTACAGATAAAACTACAAATAAAAATAGAATTTAAGCAACACATAAATCTAAAATAGGGTATAATAATATATCTAGGGTAAAATGTCTTAAGAATTAATACAACCACTATCTACAAGTTGTAAATAAATGCTTTGCATACTATTTATTTAAACGCACTTTATATGTTTTTGAAATAAGTTAAGTATCCACATCTACAAAAACGATTATAAGTGGAATTAATATTCCAATTTCATAAGAATCCAACCATTCATTACGTCACACACAAGAGAGAGCGGGTCGATGAAGTGTGACATTCTGTGACAAGGGGCAGGGAGGAGCCCCGAATTTAGCGACCTCACAGTTTTCAAAATATGACATTTTATATCTAAGTGTTACAACACTTAATTTAACCTAAACTGTGTGACGTCACACTAGTAGGTGGAGGGATTAGATAAAGAATATAGTTTAGTAAATAAATAGATCAGGGTTTTCCGCACGATTCCTTTGTACCAATCGTAAGCAGATGCGGTGTATGTGAGCTATGACGACATAGTGATGTGGCGTGACAAAAGTATGACACTTCCACAAGAGCAACAAGACAAGAGCGATCAGACCCGCGCTTTCGGTGTAAAGCGTTTGTTCTAACTCTATACGTAGCATATGTAAACTCTGGTGGAAGGTCTCCCTAAATGTGACCAGCTGTAGTAAGAACTGGGAAGGGGTCAAAATGGAATTCGTATGACGTAATTTATGGATGGCCCTTAGCCACACATTAATATCTTTCCATAGCTTTTGCTTCTATGGAAACGACGACGGGTCAACGAAAAATATGGACATTCTGTACGTACTTCATTAAATACTATGTAATATAATAATTAATATACTAAGTAATTTGACGTAAATTCTACAAACACTATTTTTTTTAAAACAACTTTTGTTGTGTTGTATATATTTTTATTCAAATTAATTAAATAAACTAGTGAAGAAATTCAAAGAAGAATCAAAGAGTTTACATATACAACGTATAGAGTTAGATTTTCCGCACGGTTCCTTTGTGTCAATCGTAAGCAGATAACGTGCATACTTTCTATGGCAACAGAGTGATGTGCCGCGACAAAAGTATGACACTTCCACAAGAGCGACAAGCAAAGACGTCGAATGTACAAAAAAAATTTGAAATCTATGGCGACAAGGCAAGAAAGTTAGTTAAGAAAGCTACCCGTGCTTTCGGTGTAAATCGTTTTTTGCCAACTCTATACGTAGTATATGTAAACTCTTTGAGAAGTATGCATACTGTTCATCAAGTACAGTTGAATAAAGCCTTGTTTTTTTTCAGCAACACCAATAATGCTACGTAGGTACCTAGTTGTCATTATAAGAACGCCTTATTCCCATTAAGCCAAACATTTAATTCCCAAGAAGCCTACCTATATCTTAATATATATAAATCTCGTGACACAATGTTTGTCCTCAATGGACTCCTAAACCACTTAACCGATTATAATAAAATTCGCACACCATGTGCAGTTCGATCCAACTTAAAAGATAGGATAGTTTTTATTTTGATTATTGGGCTTTATGTGACAATATCCGAGCGAAGCCGGAACGGGCCGCTAGTAAATCTATATAAAACTAGCCGTACCCCGCCTTGCTTCGCTGTGGCACATTGTGATGCAAAAATAAGATAAAAACAATTCTTGATGAGTATTATATATCATTCTAAAATTTCAGCTCGATCGGTGAAAACTTTTTGAGTTTTTGAAGCGTACACAAACCAACATAACGTTTGTATATATATAAAGATATAAAAATCGACGCCTAACTATAATAGCGTGTAATACAACTTGTTACATACGGTAAACAAAAAAAACTGAACGGTAAACTGGTAAACGGTATGAACTTGTAATCATATTCCGGGGTAGATAATGCAATAACCAATCAGCAAACCTGTTTAGAATTTGCAACTGGGATATATTCCGCACTAACTGAACCCAGCGATTTAAAATTAGTGTGAAAAAGATAAATGTAAAACTAAAAGACGTTTCCTATATTTTGTATGAAACATAGAAAATTGAAGTGTATATTTTAATCACATTGTTAAAGTTTTAAATGCACGTCAATTTCCTCCCAAATTCATGCAGTTGTTATACAATTATACGAGTATCATAAATAACCGTAGGGAAACGTTCTCTCAAAAGCATCGAACTCTTAAAAACGGCAGAAGCGGCAAACTCGCTTCTACTATGGCAATGCAAAATCAGGTGACGTCTCCTGATTTAGTCTCAGCCGCAACAAGGAGTTGTGTACATTCGCTGACAATTGTGTACGTTCGCTGACAATTCAATTTTCAAAATTTTCAAACAAATTTTCGTCACGTTATGTTGTCTTTAGATTATAGCCACAGACTAAATTATAGCATACCTCATCTTCGTTTCTTTAATTATATCGGTGCTCAAAAGTAATACAATTGTTTTAATGTCAATTTATTAACATATATCGAAGTAAAAAATACATTTATTTTTATCTATTGAATTTAAATACAAAATAAATAAATGTTGTTACATTATTTATTATACGTAAACATCCATCCATCCACAAACACCCAGACATATCCTCGTAACAAACCTCCGTATTCATAACACAAATATTTGTCATGAGTAAGAATCGAATCCACCACACATGGCGCAGTGAGCAAACTCACTACCGATTGCCCCACGAAGCCTCTTAACATTTTACGATGTAAAAGAGCCTGCTGGAGTTTGGTTGAAACAAAAAGCCGACGACCGCGCTGAATGGCTTACTTATCACGGGAGAAGCCAATGTCCCACGACTCAATAAAGACGGATAATAATAATAATGATTCCCAGAAGCAATAAAGGAAACTTTCCTATTATCTAAATACAATAACACATTGGTTTCTTTATATCACTAATCCAGGAATTAATACCGTTGTTTATCTCGATTATGGCAATATCTTTAAGTACCTTATTGGTAGAGCATTAGCGATGGAGCCCACCTGCTGGTGTTTATGTTCCACTATACTGTGTGAGGGAATTATTACACCGCCGAGAGTGCTTTTAATGTAAATGCTCATTTATTATGCTTTATAGCTCGCGTAATAAAGAAAATGCGCCCGCTGCGTACGTGTTAGCAAAATACGTTTTCATATCTCGTTCGTTTAAATTGGTTCGTTTCCTTTTGAAACTTTAAGGATATTTACAATTTATTGGTCACATACGTGTCTTTTGGATCGTAAAATAAGTGTGAGTTTTCTTTTAAATGCTCCGAGCATTTATTAACAACAAACTTAAATTACAATGGTACTAACTACTATAGCTATAGGTACTAACTACTATAGCTTGCTTTAATTTGTGCCCTTAGATTTCTTCGATAGCTTTACAGCTCATGTGATGCATTCTGAGAAAATGTTCAAAAGGTAATAGAAAACTTTTAAGAGCACAATTACTTTTGAGCGCGGAAGGAATTAAAGTCGAATTTAGAGTTAACGGAGCTAAATGTAACTTTAACTACGGCGACCGATAACAAGTGGAGCGCGAAACTCGAAGAAATAGCGCAAGAAATTGAAGTGCTACGACCGCTCGTTACGAACGCGCTACGAGCGCCACGAACGCTACGATAACGCTATGGAGTGGTTTGAGAGCTCTACGAATGCCATTGAGACGGCACATATATATACCTAGAACGAAGGAGAATAAGCTCTATTTACCCGACTCCTTAAGAAGCTAAATGTTGAAAAAGTAGGTAAACTTTTACAAGTTGTTTTCTTGTAAATGTTTTGTTATATTGTTGTATGTACGTACTTTTGAAATAGTATGCTACCAGTTGGAAGCTGTGGTGGCCTAATATAGAGAACATCCAACTTCACACTGGAAGTCGCCTGCGTCTCTGAATATCCTTCTAGTGAAGATGTACTGTCAATGCCAATAAAAACATACCGTGTAAAACACACCGGTGTTCCATGAAAAACATTTTTTGAGGATCAACATCCTAGTGGGAATATAAAGTAGGCTACTTATGTTTTGTTATCGGTACTTCAACGATTGAACCAATTTCAATAAATGACGTGTCTCCAGAATTCCTAAATGAACGCAAGTGTGAATTTTTAATTATTTGCAGTGTGTAATAGTGTTTTCAAGATTTCTTTGCTGCTCCAACCACATTTATTATTATAATGTAGTTATTGGTCGTTATGCGCTTTGGCAATCACGAAACTATTGATTGCTATTGCTTATAATAGCGGTTTCTGAAACTATTTATTCTAATAAATAGTTTAGGTCGGTTTTTAGTTATTCTCCACAGTGGTTTTGAACGATAACTCTTTGTATGCGGCATCGAGTACGACGATACGACGCACGACGCGAGATCGAGTCACTCGTCTGTAGCTGGTTTAGTAAGAATAGCTAGGTATTGCGCTGCTATTGTAACTATGGACGTCGCGTAACGACCACGACTATTATAATGACTCAACAACTTTTTTTACTTACTTTAACACTTAACAATATCATTATCATCCATAAACTTTTAAATCCTACTGCTGAGTATATATATAAGTTTCTGTATTTCCTTTTTTAATACTATTTATTGGATATCTTGGCAAACGCGATTCCGCTTTGGCCGCCATTGATTTGAGCGGCGTCCTGAACTTTGATTCTCCAGAAGTCATATTTAAAGTAATTTAATCAACGACACGGCGTTCCGTCTACTGAGTGCTCGTACAAAAATACCATTTAAAATATTTCGTCGAGTTTTTGTTTGTTAAAATAATACATTTATTCAATTCTGGTTCAAATATTCTCATAATGTGCCTTAGAAGACATTATTTTAATATCCTTCTTCATTATACATTCTAACTTCACTAGATCTCATAACTAAGTTCAATATTCGGCGTTGTAAATGAAAGAGAATATTACCGTACATATTTCTTGATAAAATAATCTATGAAAACAGATTAAGGGTATTACAAAATTTTCTCGTTTCTTCTGAATTATGAATAACACAACATGGCAAGGCTTTAATATTCTCTAACAAATTACAAGTTCAACTTTGAGCGACACGATAAAGGTGAGTGTCTATCTAAACTATGGGAGAAAGCTGTGACGAGTGAACCGGACGCACGGAACTATTATACGGTCAAAATCTGTTTTAGAGTTACACTGTCTGATCTTGCTTTCGTCAATCTTTAATAGAAGAAGGTATCTGAAAAGAAGAAGGACATACACGACATACACGTGTCGTCCATGCGTAGTTGATCTACCTCTTTTTTATTACACACCGTCAGGAATGGGAATGCTTTGCAGTAATCTCTATATTCTGAGACGTGCATCCTGGTTGACTTGAAGTTGCGACTCAAAAACAACTTCTTAAAAATTATACTTTTGTGGTCGCAAATGGAGTAGAGCTTTCTATTAAGCAAGGTAGTGTAGCAAGGCCGTGAAACTTTTAGTAGCTGAGTGGTGAGAGAATGCAACTCTTACTGCAGCTCTTACAGCTCTTATGAAAGAGGAGGTGCAGTAAACCATCGATATAAACCAATAGATGTACCCTGAGCACATTGTAATTGGTAATAAACTGCGTCTCTGTGTGTAGCGTAAGTGGTTTACACACAACTATTCTATTTGTTTCCTAGAATCGCTAGCGGCGACGAATGCTGTGGTTCTATTTATTTTGGTTGTTGACAACGAATAGTGATAGGTAAAAACGTCCGGCGTTCACCGCTTCCTACAACCAACTAGAACGGAAAGAGTGAGCTCACTCTTCCCATCGATGACATAATTTTGTGCACCTGAAGTTTAGGAAGACACATGTAGTGGTTTATATTGATGCAGTAAAATAGTTAATTGTACCGACATGCGTATATTTCATGTGTTTTATAATTTTTCTTACATTTACTCACTCACATTCATTTATTTCTGTGAGATAAAAATTCTATTAGTCGAAAGTTAGTTAACTATAGGTACCAGTCATGAGTTAGTCATGAGTCAATATTATTGAACGGGATACTCAAGTTTATCAGTGATAGAGACTGTAATGTCGTTGTAGCGGCCAGAACAGCCACATATTCAACGTATTAGTGCAGGAACTCTTTTTCTCATCTCTTCTTTTGCTTAGCTGCCTTTCACATCTTGAGTGGAGGTTCACCTTTAAAGGTCTTATAGTAAATGAATTTATTATTAGTCATTATCGTCCTCCTGAAAACTTACTGAAGAAAACTTAAAGTATAAGTTAACTAAGAAACACGGAGGATGAAAATGGTATTTAATTTTTAATGGCTAAGAAGTGAAATAAGTTGAAGTTACAATCGAGATGGCAAACTATGAATCGTCTTTGTGAAAAACTTTGTTCGAGACTTGGAGAGAAGTCTTTTTAATTAAAGTTATTTTACATAAATTGAAGCTGCAAAGTTATGATTCTTAACGATGATTGTTACCACAAAGTTGGATATACAGGGTAACACAGAGTTGGAAATCGTGAAAAGTATTTGCTACTTTTTTTGCAGAGTTCGATAAATTCCACGTATGTACAGACGCATTTCTTTTTTAACTGACTTAAAGACAATTTGCAATAAAAAAAAAAACAATTAAAAAGCATCCGTTTTTTTTTAAATATGATCAAAAACTAAAATTTGCTTCCATGGATTTAGACGACGTAGTGATAGATGCTTATGACATTTGGTCGAGTGTCTGAATTAAATTTTAAATTGAAGTCTATACTGAGCTGTATGGAGCTGTAAGCCTGTACATAATAACATAGATCCATTCAGCTATTTGAGTATGAAGAGTTCAAGTAATCACCTAGCAATCACTACTCTCGTAGATCGGAGATATAACATGATTTATCTTTGTTGGTGTTTTTGTTTGTGCTTTATGGAACGTAAAAGTGAGTGAAATGTGTGAGTGTATTACTTAATTTCTTAAGTCTAGTAATATTAATAATGTATTAATTAGCGCGACATTTTCGCAACGCGAAAAAGCGCATAAATAAAGATAAAAAAAAAAGATTTATCTTTTTACTCTGTAATTTCTCTAGATACAACACCTTTCAAACTGTAACACAGTAATATTTGCACATTATTACTTGGCGTTAGAATAAATGGAAAAAGTGTGGTGCGTTCCTAGGATTATGACAAGAATTAATTAGTGTACAATTAATTATTAAGGGCAGAATTAAACAATTAAACATTTGTGTTTTGAGTGTTAGACCGTAATATATTATCAACTGGCTTGTTGGTAAAAGAAATGTTCTCGTCGAAGATGCAACAATTTGTAGTACCTGGGGAAGTACCACCCACACCTTTGCCAATTATTCTCACAAAGCAGTAGTGTGTAAACATTACTGTGTTTCGGTGTGAAGGGAAATCTTTCTAGAGAAATTACTGAGTTAAGAGATAAAACACCTTGTATCTTCGGGTGACGAGCGCAGTGCGGCACTACGTAATGAATTTGACTCTTCATATTCTTATAGCTGCGTGTCCACTGTGCTGTTATGGGTTTTGTTGTCTTGTCACTCTGTACTATAAAAAAAATAGTTTAGACGTAGTAGGTAGTTAGAGGATTCACTATAACTTGTAAAGCCTATGGTGCAGACGATATTCCATCAATCTAGCTATCAAATGATTCCACTTCCATGGCGGTAATAACATGTAAATCTCTCGTCACTATCAAATACATAGCACAACTGACACATTTCTCAAATGTCGGTTGGTATCTGTCAAATACGCTTTCACACGTATATCACAATATCCTTTTACTCAAACAAAGAGAGTTTTACAGAGTGCGATAACTTTATCTCGCGATAAACGTAAATATATTCCAGAATTTATTATTGACGGTTCCTACGGGCAAACAAACTGTACCCTTCCTGACGACATTACTCCTTGAGACTTTTACGACACTTCAAAACTACGTACAATCAGCGACAACAATACGTGAACATTTTATAATAAACAGTTTTTCATACCGTTACTTTTTTATATTCTCAGCTTGAATGCAACTGTGGCTTTGCTTACGTATTGTCATAACTTAGTACCTACTTATCTTCTACGAGCGTGTCTTTTTATAGGTCAATACTCTGCGCCCAGTCGATGGCGGCGGGTAGATAATCTGCCTGTTAGTCAAGCTTAAAAATGTGTAAAATTAACTGGAGCTTGCATTTTACTCTCTGTACACTGCCCCCTTTATTTTAATTATTTACTCAAGACTTATACGAGTTTAAAACCGGTTTTATTTTTGAGTTAAGGCGAATCACTATATATATTTTCGATGTTTATGCTAAATCTATACGCTTTTGCGAAAATTGCAAGGACAAAGAATTAAAATTTCCCACATTTCTAGTTTATGAATGTAGGAAGAGATGCAGAAAACTATTTTTTTAAATTCATAAACATTAAAACAATAAATGAATAAAAAAAAAATATAATGTATTTGACACATACAAAGATATGATTACATCTCGTTAGTTTATATAAATTGTGATCGGATTTCTACCACAGGGCGATCACTAGGATAATCAAAAATATTTTTTTGGTTTGAAACTACTTATTTGTTGCAAATTAACAATAGTAACGTTACGTAAGTTATTTTTTAGGGTTGAATAGGGATATCAATTTAATTATGAACATAGTTACCTATCTGTTTTTTTAATGAAATCGTAGTAGGTACCTACCGCAACACACAAACGCCGTACTCTTTTAGCTGGCTTGCTTTGAAGCTCCCAAAAGGATAAAAGCAACGTACGTTTGTAGCGAACTGTACAAATGTACACAGTAAACATTAAATAAGTGTAATAACGTAAATTCTGGTGGAGCTCCGCAAGGCCGCCGCTCTGTAAAGGCGAAGTCGCACTTCGTGTGAACACACGGATCCGGATTGCGCCGAGCCGGGAAAAAATGTCACCTGGGCGTTGTTAAAAATAAGGTGCTATATAATGAAAATGTAGTTATATACAAACTACTATAATTATACACTTCATGCTTTCACGCGTACTCTTTAATTGGCAAAATCAAAATATTGAAAGTAAAAGTAATAACTTTCTTCTGATATAAAAATAAAAATATTGAAAGTTATTTTAAAGTAAAAAAAAATAACTTTCTTCTGATGCTGATGCGAGCTAGCATTAATTCGTCAGTTTTCACGTCTCGTGTTTTTGTTGTTTTCGACCGTAGCTCAATGTGAGAACGTGGAACCTTACCTTTATACGGATTACGGCGTTACCTCGCCGGGTATTGTAAATAATTAACAGCCGTTATAGCCACGGAAGCCCCGCTAATCATACCAAATTTAATATTACTTGCCTTAAAACATTTAGGTATAGTAATAGGGAATTTTACAGATCTTTTTGATTATGCCATTCGGAAAAAGTACTCAGAATCACAACTATGAAAACTAACACTGTTACACATCATAATTTAGAGGTCCCTCTATTCTACTGATATGTAATATAGTCCTCTCTATTACCATATCATAACCCGATAATTATTTACTAGTTATATGATTATAAATAAATTAATATTGGTGGACAATTCACACACAACACCATCTGACTCCAAACTAAGCAAAGCTTGTGGTATGGCGGGCAGATAGCTGATATAATACATATATAGTTTTAAATACATACTTATTATAAATAGAAACACCCAGACACAGTGCAAACATTTGAATTCATCACACAAATATTTGCACTGGGTGGGAATCGAACCCACGACCCTCGGCTTCGCAGGCAGAGTTACTACCCAATAAGCCACGAGGCCAGTCAAATTGGTCCAGCCCAAAGAGTTTAAATATACTACGTAACATAACGTTGGAACAAACGCTTTACACCGAAAGCACGGGTCTGATCACTCTTGCCTTGTCGCTCTTGTGGAAGTGTTATACTTTTGTCGCGGCACATCATCCTGTTACCATAGAAAATATTCACGTCATCTGCTTACGATTGGTACCAAGGAACCGTGTGGAAAAACCTGATCTATTTACTTATTCTCTATCTAAGGTCCAGCCAGACTCAAGTTCTTGTATCTCCTTAAAAAAAGGCCTCTGAATACGGCTGCAACATGGGCCGATCATATTACAATGACATTGCCAAGAAGACGATAAGGTTATGTTTAATTTACCTGTTTTTTTCAAAGTAACTGTTTTAGCTTCCATGTTACAAAACGCTTTAGTATCAAAACTAAGTTATAGTTTATTTAGATTCATATTAACAAGTTCTCACAAACATCTGAAGGTTGGAATACAGTCTGATTTGTACATCCCATTTGTACAGCCATGTGTCCCATGGAAAAAAATGACGCGCGGCAGCGATCTAGACGGCGTGTTTGGTTTGTCTTTTTCTGTTTGTTTTTTCAAACTTATTATTTGTAAGTATTGTCCATACCTTTTTGTATTAATTCTATGGAAAATATATAAACGACGAAGTAATTTTCATTGCAAAATTAAAAATGTTGTGATTCACTGTAGCTACCCGAATATTCGTGGTAGCTACTGAAGCCACCTTAATGATACCAAATTTAATATCTTTTGCTTTGAAAATGTAACAGGAAAAACACAAATACTCTTGGAATTTTCTTTTAGATTACACGAAAATTCACAGTAAATAAGATATTCAACACAATAATATAACTGTCATGAAAAATAATTGTTAAAAGATAGCCTCGTAATCTAAGGAAAATAATTTAGTAGGTACTGAATACTGTCAGAGTATGGTACAAGCAACAATGGTAATATGTTATACATGTGACAGATGTATTTTTGCATCTAAAATTAAATATGTATACACCAAACAATGACAATGGGATCGATTCTATGGAGTAATGGCTGCACTATACGGAATAGCAATTTTTTTTCGCGCTTGTTTCATTATAAAAGAAGGTTTGGCTGTAGAAGTTACCTTGTAGGATGTGGATGTATTTCAAGTTCATTTGTGCCTACATGTGTTTCGAGTAGTCACGATAAAAACAGATAACAAATTGTCTCAACTAGTTGCAATTCACAAAGAAAACTCTTATATTGTATATTACTTACATGATATAAGTAGAGATTGGTGTCACAGCCTTTGTCCTTTTCCGTAGGTAGCCCATGTTCATCGGTGTCACCTGTGAAAGAAGCAAAAAACATTTTAGTTGATTAATCTAATAGTATTTGCTCACCACGTTGTCAGCTTAGAGTTTATAATATTGTTATTTGCTAAATAACTGCATTTTTCGTGATGAGAACTAGGCTATACATTTTCTAGACTGAAACCTATTTGAATACCAGATTTCCACTCGATCCCATCAGTTATTGAGGAATAAATATTCAAATATTCCAACATTTGAACGTTTACACTTTTCACAACGTTTAAACTTTGAAATCTATAGTATCAGTACGATATCTATATCTATACTAATATTATAAAGCTGAAGAGTTTGTTTGTTTGAACGCTAGGAGCTTGGGAAGTACTGGTTAAAATTGAAAGATTATTTTTCTATTGGTTAGTCCATTTATCGAGGAAGGCTATAAGCTATAGAATATAACGCTACTATAGAAGCGGAGCATGAATCAAGAATGTAACAAAATCGGGAAAAAATATTCCTTTTTGAGATTTTTCGTACGTTTCGTGCTTTGACATGACACATGACAGCATGTGTCTAAGATTGCGTCATTGAATATAAACCTTTGCCACAGATCACATACCTTTGCCAATCAAATTTGTTTTTAAATCTGAGTTGGTACGACCAATTTCCGACAGGTGGCGTAGCAGGTAGCTGAAGAAGTGTTTTGTTTGAAAGCGTTATTCTCAGGAATGACTGAACCGATTTCAGTCATTCTTTCACCGTTGTATATGTACAGGTTTCTGATGAGTGCTATATAATATAACCACGGGCGAAGTCGGGGCGGATATCTAGTAAAAGATAAAAGTACAAAGATTAGAGATTATTTAGAATTATATTGGGTCGTGGTGAGTGGCGAGAATATCAAATTTCACAATAGTGGGATCGGATGTTAGAATCCCGCCCGCACTGCTGAGTATTTTTCCAAGCGATCATGGCTTTGACGGTGAAGGAACATGTTCAGAAGAATATCATTTGAGGACATGGATCACCTGTTAACCCTTAGCCTGTGTGGTGAATGATGGTTTCGTTTCTCTCCATGCGAGAGAAGTGCCCAAATCCCAGCAGTGGACACACATAGCGAGCTGTTTATTCTTAAGTATTACATCAATCACAAAGTAATAGACGAGTCCAACAGAAGATTCAACATCCCAAACCTAAGAGACGGTATATCCAGCAGTCAGTATAACAGCAAACAGCAAAATAGTAGAAATAGACAAAATTATACGCGTCCAACATTCATTCCATAATACATGAAATGTATAAAAGTTCACAAATCTAGATTAACAACCATCTAGTAAAAATTGGCCACATAACGAGTTTTGGCAGAAAATTTGCAGCCAAGCGTGGTATTGCGACCCAGCAAACGAAATTACTCATGCTGAAGTATGGAAAATAAAATTAACATTTGCACGTGCCCTGCGGCGTCTGCCTCGATTGGGAAAGAGGGGGGTTTGGGGATAAAGGGGGAGAAGTTAATTGAACTTGGCTGCCTGGAAAAGTGGTGTTACACAGTTTGGCTTCTTGCTCAGTGTCAACTGACGGCGAATTTAAGCGGATTGGGATTATAGCGTATGTTGTAACCACCTGTATCGATTTTTCGCGATGTGCGAAATCAAGCAATGTTATGAACGTGTACTCGACCAAATTAGGATTGAGCTGTTTGGTTAGTTTTGGTAGATAAAATCGTTCAATTTTTTTTATGATGATGATGTGTATTTTTGTATAAAAAACAAATCACATTCAGAGTAGGTCAAGAAAGAGGTCAAATTGAGAGCTAGCTGAAATTTTTCGTCTGTAGTCGGCTTACTTAATTTCCACACCGTAATTACATTATTCATAAAACTAAACCCTAAAGGCAAGCCTGACCAACATGAGAGTAACTACACAGTGCTCTCTAGGCCTGAAAATAACTTGGTAAAATATTTACGCAGCTTAATGAATGCCGGCCTGCGCTCGTAGGTATATACTTTATGTAAGACACCCGCGGGAACAGTAATGTATTCTCTTGGTAAATATGTATGGAGGCAACCGGTGTTTGTTTGTTCGCTTTACGAGTTTCAAGCAACTACATTTTGGAAGAACTTTTAAAACGTTATAAATGGCTGGAGCGCCCGAAAGTTACACATGCCTTAGCCGAGATATGTTCAAATGATATAATTCGTTACGTTCAAAGAACAAGAACAAAATTAAAAAAATTGATTAACCCTCGACTACCTCAGATTTGTTATCTTCACAACAGTAAAGATAACAAATATTTATATCAATAGTTATCTTTACTAGTCAAGCTCTTTCGTTTGATACGCATATTGAGGTAGTTGTGAAAAAAGAAATGTATTTCGCCATTTTGTAGTAGCGGCCATCTTGGATTTTAAATGTCATAGTGCAAAGTATTCCAATAGTTAAGCCCTTTCGTTTGATACCCATATTGAGGTAGTGTTTGGCGCGGACATCCAGATGATGTTCCGTCAAACCTTGATCGACCCTGATGATCAAAGGTTTCAGCTCATTATTTGGCGGGAGGATCCGACCAAACCAACGAGGGTGTACGAGTTGAACACCAATACGTACGGGTTGATGAAGTCTAGCCCTTATATCGCAATCCGCACGCCGTTGGAGCTGGCGGAGCGTGAGCGACAATTCTTTACATGCATTTTTGTTTTTAAGGTGGTTTTGGTAGACCAAAACCTCACCCTAGACCAAAAACACTAGTTCAAAATTATATGATTCACATTGCTACTGATGACTGAAAATATACAATATGCGCACATTCTTATCTCTGATCCTTGTAAATGTAATCTCAAGTCGACGGAACCAAGATCGTGTCATTAGCACCGCATTGTCGAACTTCTACCAAAAACTCGCGGCACTGAAATACAGCTAAAGCTGCCAAATGAGGGTAGTTAAGGCGTTAACATACGAGTCTAAATTGTAGGCTCTCGGGGCGGGCCCGCTGAGCAATCGGGTGTATGAGGTAATTAATTCACTTGCGGAACAGTTTGTCGTAAACTGGCACGGCTTGTTGTAATGCGTGGTACGACGGCGACGTCGAAGTAACGCGTTTCGCGTGTGTGTACTATGCCTTAAAATTTTAAACCAATGATTTCGAGTTTTAATCAGCTAATTAGAAAATTACAATAACATTACTATCCGTAATTACTGAGTAGCTGATAGCCTTGAAAATAATTAAAAGTGTGGCGTAGCTCAACTGAAGGCTTCCAAAACGCGGATGTGCGCGTGCTGGCCTAGCTGATGCGTTTTATAGAGTGGACATCGAGGGCTGTAATAATAATAATCAAGCTTGAACGCCAACACGACACACCAATTAGGTAAAAACTTATAAAATGTTCTAGATCATATTTGCGTTTTGTGTGGATTTTCATAAAAATCGCATTTATATATGTCGCAAACTAGCATTCAATCAGTAGCCCAGTTTATTTAATAAACTTTCTGAATGATATTAAACTATACCGATTGTTACAACATTTAATAAACTGGCTGGCTAATGCTTAGGCCCCATGGATTGAACGGCTAATTACGCTAGTTGGCTACGACATACGAGTATACAAGTTATAAAACTCGTTTTACTAGCTTGCCCATTTATCTAGATACTTATTTAAGTAGTTAACTTGTAGCTTGTAGTTAATTAGTTATAACTTAACTTGTATAACTTATAACTTGTAGCTTGTAGTTATTACTTGTTGACTACATATTTCTAACTAGATCGTAACAGAACAAATAACAACGACTGACTAACCGAATTAGAGTTACGATACATAGTACACCATCAGGATATATAGTAGATTTTACATCGGATCCTAATCATAGGCAGCGAGGTGTAATATTGACGCAATTACTGGAACCTTTGAAACGTACATAAAACGTACATCGTACATATGCAAGCGTTTTAGTGAAAAACTGAAAGCCACTATCGGCCTCTCAAAGGTAAACTTTGTTATATTGGCGCCACAGACCCAGAGCACAATTTAATTTAACGGGACGTGTTCGCACAAAGGCGGAATTGCAAAATGTCCGATGATAACTTTTGCGTGGAAAATGCAACTTTATGACAGAATGAATTTTGTGCTTTTTGGTTTGAATTTGCGGAGAGAATAGGCAAGTCAGAAAATACGGTAATGCAGTAAATTTGAAACAATATCCTTTTTGAAACCGGGAAACGCTGCCACAAACATTTTTATATTTATGATGTTATATCTCTAAGCCATGTTTCCAGAGAAATTACAGGGCTTAGAGATCTTAGACATCTGGGTGACGAGCGCAGTGGAATGCTAGGTAATGATTTGGACTCTTCATGTTCCAATAGCTGCGTGTCCTTATACTGTTATGTGGCTGGCATGTTGCTGCGCATGTCAGGCGCATGTATTGTTCGTCTCGTCACTCTTTATTAAAAAAAATCCAACCAACTTTTTAAAAATCATGCGATTTATATCCACATAATCGGCCATAGGTACTTATAGATTTATGGTGTCACAATATACTATAATTATTATTTTATCTTTATCATGTTAGTTTGAAATAGAGTTGATACGAATAATCAAGTGGATACACAACTATAACTATTTATAATTATGTTGTTGGAATGTTGGTACACAATAACAACAATTGAAGTCAACAACAATAATAATTATTCTTAATCTCTAAAATTATTAATTATTCACGACAAAATGTTTAATATTAGTTTTGGTCAGAACCAAAACTTCTCTATTAGATATGACTTATCTATCTAAAATACCACAAACCAACACAAACCTTAGAAGTTGCGGCAAAGCTTTGCAGTCGTCAATATAGTTACGAGGATGAGCTCAAACCTGTCTGAACTTCAATAGAACTTGCTACTCTGACAGCGTTTTGATATTCTTGACAAACAGCCTAATCTCGGCTTAGGATAAAAGTTTACGAAGTAAATACTTTCGCTTGTCAACCTTTATGTCAGTTTATTCGAAGCCTGCCTACTCGAAATAAAATGGAAGATTTATTTCTATCTTGAAAATTTGCTTTAGGTTCATTATTTTCCTTTTGTTGTCTAATACACAGCAATATAATTATTATTTTAGGTATTTTTTCCGACATTATTTTGTTTAACTGATTTGGATGCTCACTAACCGAGATCTGGAGGATTAAATACACGTGTATACACACATGTGATTTTGTAAGTGTGTTTATTTGATACCATTTTTCACGATTAATCGATACTAATTCCAAGTATAAATGATGCCCTGATGTCAGATGAAGTGCTACGAATTCGACGATTTACGAAAGACAGCTAGTTTGTGGTAATTGGAAACGTACAGTCGATGATCGGGCTGAGTGGCGCGTTATGGCAGTGGCCTAAATCTAGCGATCGACGAGTAAAGGCTGATTATGACAATGATGTTGAATTCCCAATTGATGCTTAAAGAAAAGTACCTGGGTGATCGAGCTTTGTTAGGTTTAAACACTAAGTATACTCAGATACCTACAGATAAAGAGCTCCCAGTAATAGATTTTCCCAAAAAAAAGAAGGAACTTGAATAGAGAATAGAGGAGCCGTCTGGATTCGAACCCGGATCTACTATTTCATGTACTGTACTTGTACATCATTGTATTGTCGCGCAACATTTCGAAATTTACCATCGCATTCTAATGTTAACGTAACAGTTTTTCATTGTCTAAAAACGCGCTTAAAATTAGTTTGTTTTTTCAAATGAAACCTAGTTAGATCGATTTATCGTCCCCGAGACCCCATGCATACATAATTTCATGAAAATCGTTCGAGCTGTTTCCGAGATTCAGGTATATAATATATATATATACATAGGTATACATACATAACGGTATTTTTTTTTTGCTCTTATAGATTTACACTTGACCGCCATCTGACCTGATGTTAAACGTCAGTGCGGTGTAGGCATTTCTTCTAGGTAAACACGCTCCATCGTAGACCGCACTGACGTTTAACATCAGGTCAGATGGCGGTCAAGTGTAAATCTATAAGAGCAAAAAAAAAATACCGCATATACTTTCAAATGTATTTAGTAGAAAGCGATTAATTTAGATTTACAAACATACACTTCGATTTTAGTCAAATCAGTCATAGAAGACTAGTTGTTAACATTATTTGCATCGAATGAAGATGCATTTTATTCTTGTAGACGAGCATTTGAACTCAACACTCAGTTTACAGGTAAGTTCATTAAATCACTCAGTATCAATTATACTCACGGATACTTTGTGATACTCGAGACTAACACTTATAGTAGGAGATCCCGCTGTACAACGACCTTCACCGAGCTGTTTATTGGATGACAATTGTTTTATGTGTAATTTAATATGCCAACAAATATATTCCAAATGGGTTGCCTAAAAAATTTCAGTCCAGAATATGATTAATTAACAATAAAAAAATATTTTTTTAAATATTTCACTTAAAAATTGATTGAATTTTAGAAAAAACTATATAACATAACTTATTATTTTGGCTTTACTCAGTGCTTACGAAATATCATTACGAAATTCAACCCCTAAGGGTGTAACAACCGGGATGGAAGTTTGTATGAAACATTTTATTCCTTAAACGTATTCGCATAAAATTTCGCTCGAATTGAGCATGATCAAAATAATGAATTATGTTTTACAGTGTTTTTCAAAACTCAACCTCCAAAGGGGTGAAATAAGGGATGAAAGTTTGTTTGAAACTTTTTATTGTTTGAAAATATTTGCATGAGATTTCGTAAGCTAAGTAAAGCCAAAATAATAAGTTCTGTTACCTAGTTTTTTCTAAAATTCAATAAATTTAAGTGAAATATTAAAAAAAAAATTGTTAATTAATCATATTCTGGACTGAAATTTTTTAGGCAACCCATTTGCAATATAGGTATTTTTTGACATATTAAATTACATATAAAACACTTTCATATAATAAACAGCTCGGTGAAGGTCGTTGTATAGCGGGATATTAGACTATTATCAAGTATAATGTTCCCTAGTACATATCTGTACAAACGTTATACTCGTTCGTATCTACTCGTATGTGTAGGCTCCATTTATGCGAGCGTGCAGCTACCGCACGTCCGTACATCCATTGTTCGGGCGGGATTGTGCGCCGAACAATTATTGAAACTTTTTCAATAGTCGCTCGTTATTTCGCCGGAGCCTGGTATTGGTTCTGGTATTTTATTTGTCAGAGAATACACATCTTTGTTGCTTGGGAATTGAAACGATTACAAAAGATGGAAAATTAGGGCATTTCTCTCTCAGGAACGATTTGTTTGTGATCGGGAGTAACAGAAGTATTTGTGGGACGTTCTGAGATTTAATGAAATGGAAATAGGAATAAATACTAGGTAATAGTTAAAGTTACTAACAAACTGTACCGTATCGATTTGTACTTGTCTACAAACTTGTCTGAACATTTTATTTGTACTTATATACTACGATCTAGTTAAATTGAGAACGAAGATTTTTGACGTGGACAAGTAGTTTTTGAAATTGAACATCTACGTGAAGAAATAGTTTGTCGGATGAAATGGTTGTATTTTAATTTAAAACATGTATTACTGTTGTCTCCCTCCCTGTGACTTTGTCAGTGTAGAACATTAAAATGGTTATTCCTTTAGGGACGTTTAAATTTCTTGGGTATATTTCGAAGTGATTGAGCAACAAACACTAAGAAATCAAACTTTCACATTTACATTTTAGGAAAATTAGGCATTTAAGCGTTAATTTACAAAAAAATATATTTGCGAACGGCTTATTTTGATCGTCGCTTTTCTAATCATTCATCATCAAACTTCAATTTTTACATGAACATAATTTTTTAGCTTCAATTAAAAAAAAGTATTTTGAAGTGTTCATAAACAATCACAGAACAATTACAGTTTTGAGTTTGTACTAAGTATTTTCAGATGTAATTTATGTACTAACTAAAAAGTAGATTATTTGCTTTATGTGCGGAGCCGTGGGGGTCATTTGCCGGATATTTTATTTCGTACTTAATCGGAACATGTCTTCTTTACAATACAATAAAAATATCACAACTATGTCATAAAATACTTGTTTTTATTTTAAAATGAAAAAGTGCACTCTTACACAGACACCCTTGATTATGGTGTAAAGCTGATAAAATAAGTGCAGTGCTAAGCAGTGATTACAGCTCTTCATGTTCAAATATCTGAGTGCCACTGTGTTGTTATAAGCAGACGTGTTACTAGACCAACACACAAAAAACACCTAGTAATATTAGTTTAAGTGTCAAAGTTAGGATGTGTATTACTCAATCACGTTGGAACGAACGGCTGAACGGATCGGGTTAAAATTAAAAACACAGATAATAATAGCCTGGAATTGATAGCCATAGACACATTTTTTTGCGAGAAAATAACGGCAGCGAAAATTACGTGGATAACTGCGGGTGGTGCTAGTTAAAATAACAGCATAATAATATATGGAAAGAGAGTACGATTGTGACGTAGGTACGATACGCATCCATTCATTTTTACTACGAGCGCTGATAAAATAAACTAAGAAGAGCTTTACTAAAGCTCGAGGGCTTTTTAAATTAATCAATGTAGTGAGTGCGTGAGCGCTTCGGGTAAAGTGGCAATACTGGTCGCATTAAGACGGCCGGATTGATTGATGGCAACCCCGAGATTTCATTACGGTGTCGCACCATTACTGCTTTGTTTACGTGAGCACTTTAAGCTCTTTAGACGCCGCTGAAGTTTGTAGCGTTTTTGTTCAACTAATACACATAAAATACTGAGACAATCTGACGTAACTGGTGAAAATAAAAGATTTTCTTATGAGTATTGTTGGAGTAAGTAACTTCTACTAGATGTAGAAGATATATAAATACTCTTTATTGTACACACCAAAATAAAACAATACAGTAAAAGAATAACATTAAAACTAGTGTTACAATCTTGAAAGCTGATACTACTCGGTACATAAAATAATCTAAAATAACAAATGAGATACGTTTGTACTTTACGTATGTGCAACACTTACAAATTAAAAGAAAAAAGTTAACTCTACCACAACTCTTCTGTAAAATGAAATGTACATATATTTGTAACCCTTGATAGCATGATATAAATTAAGTTTACTAGAAAACAAACAGTTATATTTAGTCTTTCGGATGAAAATAATGTAATGTTTTTTATTACAAATATGTATTCTAATAATTTATTTTCTCCAAACAAAAAAAAAACAACCTCAATTTAAAATTCAATTCAGACACTCGACCAAATATCATAAGAAGTCGTCACTAACGAGGTATAGGAAACTAAATTTTAGTTTTTGTTTATATTTCTAAAACCACCATACCGATTTCGATAAAATGTATAATGGACCACTTCTGAAATCTATCAAACAAAAAGAAACATCAAAATTGATTCACAATTGTCGGAGATATCGTGTAGCATACATACAAAAAAAAACATAGAACCGAATTTAAAACTTCCTATTTTTCGAAATGGGTTAAATGTAAATAAAAAATGAAAACGTGAGACACGTTCAGAAACACAATAAACTTGATATGAGGAACCCTATTACTGAATGACGTACGGAAGTCAATTAGTATTTTAATGCCCGAACGAAAGTCCAAACATTCCCTCCACTCAATTAATTGAACAGGTATCAGCGTCAGCTTCCCCTGAGGATTATAATGACTCGACTTTTAATTGTTTTACATGTTAATCCGTTATTTGAAACCTGTTTGTATTTGGAAGTGCCCAAACAGCAAAATGTTTGTGGGACCAGTACGCTGTTATAATTATAATACATGAATGTTTGACTAAATCTGTTGCTATTCTGTTCCACAGGAATGGGTCTTTAGAGAATATGGATTTTCATATTACTGGGGTTCTCTTATTGTTTCCGAAAGGTAAAAAATGAGCTTTGAAAGAGACTATATTTATAGATTCGTTTAGATCGATTTAGACATACTTGCTTACTATTTATGCCGAGTGAAAATTACTTCGGATTAAAACGAGAATAACTTTTATCTTTTCTATGGTAAAATTTTAGACGGCTGGAACCCCAAACCAAATGTCACGATATTGAATGTTCTACAAATCTACGTTTGTAGTTCAATCACGTTGTAACTTCTTAACAGACCAGGTTGAAATTTAGAATACAGTGAAATTATAGTCTGGAAAAACACATAGGATACTTTTTATCCTGGGAATAATAACGGGAAAGAGAACTACGCGGATAAAACCGTGGGGCGCTGCTGGTCTTACTAACACTATACACGCGAAAGTCTGTCAGAATACAAATATACATTTCTTTATTAGTCATAAGAACATGAACACATAAAATTATTGAACCCATCAGATCCGAACATAGTACTGTATGTCTATGTATGTATATCTCGGTACCTAATGGCTTCTCCTAAAACAAAAATTGAAATTTCATTCATAGTTTAAGAGCGACGCTCTTGTCGGTGGAGTTCCTTCCATGTACTTCTACACTCCGCCTTCTCCTTGACTTCCTGATACGACCCTACATTTATCTTCTCCTTCCTTCATTTGGTTCATGTAACTTCTCCTAGGTCTACCTCTCTTCCTCCTCCCTTCTATTTTACCTTCCGTTATTGTTCTAATGAAGTTGTCGTGTCGTATCAGATGTCCTAACATCTTCCCTTTTCTGTTTTCTATTATTTCCATTAATGTTCTTTTCTCCTCTACCATCTTCAAAACCTCTTAATTGATCTTCATTTCCTTCCAGCTGATTCTGTCCATTCTCCTCCAACACCACATTTCGAATGCCTCTAATCTTTCCCTATCCCTTTGAGTCATGGTCCACGTTTTGCTGCCATACAATGCAATACTCCAGGCTTTCAACAGATGCTTTTTAATGTTAAAAGCTCTTTTTGCCATAGCTATAATGCTTGGTGTACCTACACCTGGAATCATTGGTTACCACACTGCCTAAATATTTGAATTGTGTTACGAAAAAATTGAAATATCTTACGCAAATTAATTAAATAAGAAAAACGCAAACAAACATGCAATGAATGTATGGATGTAGGTTTGTTGATCTTTCACGCAAAAACGACTATAGGGGGTTAGATGAAATTTAGTGCATAGGTTGATAATAGTGTGGAATAACGCAAGGGCTATTTTTTTTTATATTGGTGGACAATTCACACACAACACCATCTGACTCCAAACTAAGCAAAGCTTGTTTGATGGCAGCCAGATAGCTGATATTAATCTAGTAAATTAATAAGCCCGGTAACTACGAGGGTAAAACTGCGGGCCACTGCTAATTATGTAGTCCATAAATAGTCGTTTTGCGAGTTACAATAACGAGCCATACGTCACCAACTTATTTTTAGTGAGAATAAAATCTGTCAGACGTTTCTGAACGCGAACGTTAGCTGAACAAAAGAAAACTAGTATTTGCTTCACACGATTTTCACGCATCATTTGCAAAGAATATTCCAAAGTCGTCCCTTTGAAGACGATGTAAAACCTTGTCGTCTGTGTCCCTTATACCGGATTTTCAGAAAAAGCTAATAGAATTTCGTATCGGCTGCCTTAGGGCTTTGGCCTCTTTTGCTTTTCGGACCACGTCGATTTGGCCAATCGGAGTGCGGTGGCCCTTATCCTTTTAAAAAGGGTAAAATGCTCATCGGTATTTAATGGCGAATTGGAAAAACATAAAAACCGATGTCTACGGCTTTTTTATTCAAAGAGGCTTGATTGTTGCAATAGAGGGCCCGTATTATAGAAACATAATAAGATGTAATATACGTATTTGTAATGTAATATATGTTGTAAGTTATGCTTCTGTTGGTAAGTAACAGTATCATCCATCATACAAAATAGTTGAGAGACCGTTTTGGGAGACGTTACCATAAAACATTCACAATGTGATTTTACCAGGGTTGTAAACGAATTTAGTACTACTATGTGTATTGTATGAATCATGCCAATGATTGCAGATGTGTAATATAAATAATAATATTTGCGTTCTGTCGATTCACTGACTTTAATGAAAATGGATTGCCGAAATGTACTCGTACCTATGTGCACGTGCCTGTAGCTTCCGGATGACGGAACCAAATTGGACAGTATTTTTTTGTTTTCGTTATTGTCATACAATTTTTTAATTATAGCGAACTGCAGGCCCTTGAACAAAATTTATGGGTCAAATGAACCATCAAGAGACCTATGCAGGATGATAGTAGGGTATAAAATAATAAGATTTAGCACTATGCCGTCACTTGAAAGCTGTCCAACTGAGTGCCGGTGAAGATAAGGGGTTACAAATCTCAATAATTTCTCATTGTCACATGATTTTTGTACGGCGTTGCGGATATATGGAATAATGGACTCGGGTCCGCGGGCAGACTTTTACCGTCAACTAAGCCACGAGGACAGCAGGTCTACTACCAAGTCCGATAAACGATATATCGGCCGAAGTTATGGACGTTTTATACCACGAAACACAATCGGTCGGATGATGATACAAAAACTGTCAAATCAGCGTCGGTCGGAATGAACGAAACGCCCGATCAGATCAACCGACCGATCGTGTTTCGTGGTATGAAACGTCCATAACTTCGGCCGATTCATCGTTTATCGGACTTCGTAGTAGACCTGCTGGCGTCGTGGTATAGTTCTAATACATGAAGAGTGAGCGAATGAATGATACAATAAACTGTGAGAGCTCTTCAAAATATCGACGAAATATTGATAGATTGACGCAGCCGGCAGCCGGTCTGCCAGCAGTTGAACTCCATAATAACTGGAACCTAAAAAAATACGGTTAGGAGTTGGTGGAGAAATCAAGTTGCTTTTCAATTACTTAAATTATGTACTCCAGATTTAGAATGAAATAGCCACTTTTACACATTGTTACTCTTTGTTGCAGGAAAAGATATGCACGAGTATATCAGACGAAGCTGTATCTAAGTGCAAGTCTACATAGATACATACGAAAAGATCCTCGTATGTAAGAAACATTTTTCGTTCAAAGCCATTAACATTTAGAAAACAGAAGGCATAAATACAGCGAGATATTTAGTCGGAATGCGAGTTTCAGTTCTCATAAGCACGACAAAATACCAAAGTATCCTTGTCCTTCAAATAAGTAGGCTCTACGAATATCAAGGCTGTAATACAAACTGCCTGGAAATATATGAGTCTCACGGGAGCGTCGTTAGGCTCAAATTTACGCACCAGTAGTCTTCCCTCATCTTCTCCATCTGTTACGCCACGTTTTAAAAACCCTATCTCACGCCTTTTATAACCGAAGGCATCCGAAGGTATAAAGTCATAACCTCACAGGCTTAGCGATAAGAAATGTAATTCAATTTGCAATATTTTTAAGGGTAGGCTGGCTGTTGTTTATAGGATACGTCACGGGCAGACTTGGGCGGTAAGTTATATTGATGGCTGACCCACAAAGCGGGGATGGAACGTCGCAATGCTGGTTTTGACGATGTTCGATAATAGATAAGTGCTGTTGGAGAAAACTACGGGAAATAGATACGGCGATCTATTTGATGGCAAAACTTTTGTTGTGTTCGTATTCATTTCGAACCTTTTTATGATATTATTCTAGATTTAAACTCGAAGAGATTCGATTTAGAGCGTTTATCTGCGTAGAATTTAATCAAACAATATATATTACATAGAATTGAATCAAAAAAATATATTCCTAAGGATCTAAGCACTTTTGTAAGGATAAATAATGAATATTAACTTATGTATTATTCAACATAATTTTTTTTTCAAATTTTAACAAGATCCGTTCATTCAATCTTTCTGACGTAATTGAGCCATAAACGTATCAAATTTCACATTTACAATATTATACGTGTGAGCGATTTATACAATATGTACGGAATATCTATAGAGAAACTATGGAATATACCGTTTATATTTTATAATAGTACCGTTTTTGGAATGATAATGTTGTTTGGTAGTTTAATGAAACTGGTGTTACATATGACGGACTCGATATAATTATTATGGAAAGTCGGTTTTTTCGGCGTCGTTCCGTCGTAGACCATCGTCGCGGCGGTCAAGTGTTAATAGCTAAAAAAAGCAATTGTCAGTGATTTTTCCTGTTCATTAATTTTTAAGTCAGGAAAATATATGTGTTCGTGTATTTCGAGCGCAAATTTTATATCTCGTGTTATTACGCAAAGAAAACGTAATCAAAAGCGTCTTACGTCATAAACAACATTTTCTTCGCCTTTATATCATTTTTATGCCTTATTTAACACTGTGGAGCGGAAGGTCTTCTGTAACATTTTTTGTCTTAAAACTGACTTTCAAAGTTTGGTGCACAGATGGGAATGTTAGGGAAATTCGGTCGCGGCCGTCGAATGATAACTTTTATTGATGACAATTTCTGGGGTAACGTTCTGGCGGAGAGCCAGAAGGGATAGTTTTGTCCCACTAACGATATGACGGTCGGCAGTTTCATATTTTTGCGAGATAACCCGATATATCAAGTTTTATGCCTATGGAGATTGTTTATGTATTGTAAACATGTGATCGATGCTGCGACAATAATATTTGTCAAAAGTCGCATCTATTCGTGGGTTGACAGGTGACATCATTTCTTTTATCTCAATTTTCTGAAATATACGGATGACTGTTTGATTTTCAATTCAATATAATTCGATAATACCGATTCACGTGGTTGTTTTTTATTCAAGAACTGTAGCCGAAAGTTGTGAAACTGCACCATCGTGTCCTATATCATGTATTGATCCAACTCATGATATAAAACCGAAAACTTTGATGTTTGGGAGTTTGTTTCTCAATCACTTCGGAAAGGTTGAACGGATCGGATTGACATTTAGAATAAGTACAATCAGATTATTATAGTCTATAATAGCACATAGGTACAGGCATAGGCATTTATCCCCCTAAAATAACTACGCGGGTAAAAACTCAGAGTAAAATAAACATTACCTATATAACATGCGTAATACATTTCATATTACTTACTTTAATTTACCTGACAGCAAAAAATGAAGAGGTAAAATATATTACGATGTAGTACAATATACTATTTAAGGACACTTGGGCGATTGATACACATCTAACGATATCACAATTTCCAAAATCCATCCAGCCGTTTGGAAGATACGTGGGAATAAAGAAATTTACAAACATACAAGATACGCGCGAAAAACATAACCCTTCTTTCAGTCGGGTCAAAAACAGTGCAGCTAATTTAGATCACATAGAGATTAAAACGAATTCAAACTAATAATAAATGTAACTCTGCGCAAACACTCATAATCCTAGGGCACCAAATGTGTAAGCTCGGCCATTAACCATATAAGCCGACAAAATGTTGAAAACCTTTTTGGAAGGATTAAAACCAGCTTAGTGTTTGCCGATTTGGCTGAAACCCTCTCGCTAGTTCTTTAACTGTGTCACGCGAAGTTGTCGCAGTCTGTCCGCGCTCCTAAATCCCGAACATTTGAAATTTTCATTCTAGCAGAGTGGGATTTGCGCGGAAAAGTTGAACGCTACACCGGCACCGGCACCGTGACAGCGAAAGCCAATGCGATATATTGGGTGGCTGGAGTTTCACAGTCCTTTATTTTTTGAATTGTTTGAACTTTGAGTTCGTTTGCACCACACCTGCAAATCTTAAGTTAAGAATCCTACTTCCTACTAATTTTATAAGTGCGAAAACTATATTTGTAATCGCACTAGTCTTACTTATATAATGAATGCGAAAATTTGTATGTAGATGGTAAATGGATGTTTGTTACAGTTTCAAGCAAAAACTAATGAAGAAATGAAATGAAATGAAAAGAAATGAAGTGAAATTAAATGAAAGGAAAAAATGAAATCGAATGAATGAAATGTAAGGAATTAAATTTGGTACAAGATAAGCTGGATAACAACACACAGGCTACTTTTACCCCGGGAAACAACGGAATCGAGAATGACGCGGGTGGAACCTCGGGATGCTACCGGTATTTTATAAAACATCCGAGCGATACAAAATTAAACGCATAATTAGATAGTTTCATATTTAGTGCTCGAATAAAACGTAATGTTCGTTTCAAATGGATCTCTCTTTATATCTCTAAAGTTACGTTATCAGGTAGAATTCATTACAAACTTGAATGAAGACTCGATACCATCAAATTAAACCTAAAAACATCGCCAAACTCCACTCGCTCAATTAACTCCCAAAAGATAAAGCGCCTTGCGATAACGCAACAATCGGCTAGTTACTGCCACTCCTTGTTTCGAGTTTGTTTTCGACAAAAAAAGTTTTGGGAGAGTCCCCTAACTGGTCCCAAGTTTTAATTGGAGATGTCTGAGTAAACGGACCAGTGTGCTATAGGGCTTTGTTCGAACTATTGGGATATATATATTCATTGTTTATGGATTGTCTACGTGCCTAGAACATTTTGTAGAATGTTTATGTGTAATAATTTTGCTCGGTTTTGGAAATTATGATGTATCGTCACTTACCATCAGGCGAGTTGGTGGTCAAACGCGGACTTATGAAGAATATTGAGCGATAAAGAAAAGTTAACAAATTTACTTTCTTTTGAAAGTATTTTTATTCGCCGTAAGCCCAGAAACTGTTGCGGACGGTCTAAGTAAACTAACTGATACATTTAGTAATGAAGCGTAATTTTAAAACTATTGTGTAATAAGTTTATTGTAGTTCACGCTAAAAAAACTGTCAAAACATATCATGAATTGAAAATTACTGTAACGTTGAAATCCGTTTTGAATATCGGTAATAATGGCAGAGAATTCAGTCAATCGGTTAACGTTCAGTTAATATTGATGTGATTGAGAAAAGTAATTGGTTCCTCAATCACATCGATTGTTCAGTAGCCTTGACGTTGTGACAAGTACCGAAGCCCCCAGGGATGTTCGTAGTCAATCTACTGACGTCTCATCACGTCAGATACTGCTCACCATTAGGACGCTATTGTGAACGAAACAATATCAATATCAGTTACAGGGATTGACAATGGCGTGACCTCGATAATGTCCATCGGTTGTGCTATGGAAGGTGACCACCCTTTTGTTTAAGACTTCAAGCGACATGTTAGTTATTTGATACAAAGGCTATAGAAAGAAAGAATATAGAAAGGCTTTTCATGAATCCTCTTATGAATCCTTTTGTTCTGAATCGTCAGTCTGGACAAATTGTAGCTCCATTACATACACCTCAGACCTGAACGCCTGATATAATCCTAATGATACTAATACACCTTTGTAATTGACTTTTACAATCTTCATTCATCCAAATGAAGTTTTTTTTTTTTTAAATAAAGAGTGACGAGACGACCAGGACATGTGCCTGATGGTAAGCAACATGCCTGACACATAACAGCACAGTGACACGCAGCTATTGGAACATGAAGAGTCCAAATCATTACCTAGCACTGCACTGCGCTCGTCACCCAGAGATCTAAGATCTTATATCTCTAAGCCCTGTAATTTCTCTGGAAACATTGCCCTTCAAACCGGAACACAGTAATGTTTGCACATTACTGCTTGGCGGTAGAATAACTGGCAAAGGTGTGGTACTTCCCCAGGCGGACTCTGCCAAGAGTCCTACCAATACAACACACACTAATACAGAGTACTTTTAACATATCTGCTTTTTTACACTTACACACTACACTACACTTACTAATTCGGATTCCTCAATGTTAATGGCTATTTTTGTAGTATTTATGACCAATCAGCCAACCTATGTTGATTTTTTTAACTTCCATAGTAGGTTTACACTTGACTGCCATCTCGCTTAAAGCTAAACTGCAATGCGATCTACAAGGAAGCATGCTTACTTGCTTATCTACAACTTGAAGAAACCAATATTGTAACCATTGGGGAATACCCACTCGAACACGCACACAGTCTAGACATTCTTCACAAAAGTGGAGTAAAATCTCTTCGTTCGAGTCTTCGGAACGTACAACATGAAACGATGTCGGTGTTTCGAGCTACGAGTATCGTCGACTGTGAAATCGATGCAATAACGACACAACTTAGTATTTGTTACTCGTTAAGCTATTACCCGGATTTCAAAATTGTCTCTAACAGGACAAAGTTTGAGAAGGTTGTAAAAACATTGTTCTAAGTTGCACAAGTACCAAGATAAGTAATCGGTGATATTTTGTGAAGGCGTGTACAATACAGTATCGGACGGTATCGACGTCTCCGATATTTACGCATTGACGCGTTTAGCCCCTCCCGTCTCCATCCAGTCACACGGAGTTTTCACACTTTGGTAATCTCAGGGAACGATATTTTCACTTTTATTGCGGCTCCTTATCCGAATTGATGGCGTATACGTTCCCGGGATGATTGAGGTGTTTGCGTAAGATGTGCATATTTGTAATGTTATTTTTACTGTCGTAGAAAATTGTGGAGGTATTTTTTATTACGTTCCACGGTTTCGTGATGCCGTGTATATGTCAACACCATCAGATGATTATAATCTGATCTAACGAGTGACATTATAATCTCACGGTAGATTACGTGAGTTTGTAATTTGACGTCGTTAGATTAATAATCAGACAGGTTTTACAGTTTTACGGTGATATATAGGTATAGTGGATGTAGTAAGTTAAGGTTTAACAAAATACAGGTAATTTTTCGATTACATCGCCTTTTGAATCTATCAACGTTGCAAATGTCTTGAACTAATACAGGTAAGCCGTAATGTTCACAGCTTGAAAAAAAAAACATTTATAACATACTTTTTGAAAAATATTGTTGTACAGTATGCAAATTACTCCACCCTGTGCTTCACCCTCGTTTACTGACGTTCAGTAATTTACACGAGTTATGACGTCACACACACGTTGGTTCATAATTTATATTTTTGTGTATGGTGGTAGGACTATTTGAAGAGTTCGCCTGGGGAAATACCACACCTTTGCCAGTTATTCTACCCCAAAGCAGCAATGTGAAACCATCACTGTGTAACGGTTTGAAAGGCAATGTTTCCAGTGAAATTACTGGGCATAGACATGAAACATATATTGTATCTCTGGGTAACGACAGGGCTTAGAGATATAACATCTTATATCTCTGGGTGATGAGCGCAGTGCAGTGCTAGGTAATGATTTGGATTCTTTATGTTCCAATAGCTGCGTGTCACTGTGCTGTTATGGGCAAGCATGTTGCCTACTATCAGGCAAACGTCCTGGTCGTCTCATCACTCGATACTATTATATGTAAATAGCACAGCAAAACACCGTTCCTTGGGTTAACAAATCCCTCAGTGAAAATTTTACACAATGGTCTATGTAACACATTTTTTAAAACTGCATGGGATAGTCTCTAATCGTATCAAGCCAAATATGTTGAGTGCGAGAAAGATCGTTGAGTAAACTCTAGTTAAGATGTACTTACATCCCTAAGCTTAATTAACTATTGTAAGCCAGACTATTTGGTAAAGTTTGGAGTAACTTTGCTTGAATTGCTTTTATCTGACAAGAACTAAGCAACGTGCCTTGTATATTAAGTCGCTCCTAACTGGGTAACTGGCTTAATGTTATTTCATTCAACGAATATTTATTGTACTTAATATAGTTTTGAATCTTGAGATTTGTTTCTATAAAAAGTGGACCTGCTAAACTGGACTTGCAATATTTGCAGCATATTCTCAGGTGAATGTGTTAGGTACTTATTAAGCTAGTAAACGGGTTTTTATAATTTATATTCTCATAATACTCCTTGCTTCTGAAATAACATAGAAACAAAACAAACTTGAGGAGGTAGGTACCACACTGTCGTAGACCACATTGTCGCTTTGCAATAGGCGAGATGGCAGTTCAACGAAATCTTATTCTTGATTTAAAAAAATCTAGCTAGTTATTCACAAAAAGTTTTACTCAAAAAGACTACAGCGAATGATGTTTTTCTTTATAAAAACCTAAAAAAGTACTTTAACAAATCACAGAAGATTTCGCGTGACGGACACAAATAGAGCTATTTATAATTTTCCACAAAGGCATGATGGATCGCACTTGTACGTAGACTTTTGCTATCCATCAGCAAAAGGATGTCTCTGAGCTGGTTTTGCGCGTTTACATATTACTAAAGAACATATTTTGTAAATCTTTTGAAAAAAAGGGAAACAGCAGATCCGCAAAAATGTTGTTGGATAGCCTCTGCAATCGCGAGGGATTAAAATGTATGAAGTATGTTTTCAGGCCTCAGAAAGAATTTTGTTTTTATACCACCAGAATTCCATCATAATTATGTTAGTAATTTTATGTACCTAAGTATTTATCTTTGCCAGATATTACTAGCAAGGTGTTTTATGCATGGTGTGTACCTACCTACTCATTTAACTACATATACTAATAAAACATAAATACCAGAGAAATTGGTGATATTGTTGCTGTAAAGAATCGTTTGTTTTATACGAGTATACGTTAAGTTAGTAGTTTAAAATAAAAGTGGTCAAGTGCGAGTCGGACTCGCCCATGCAGGCTTCCGTAGCAGCAAGTAACATAATATAAAAGTTCTTGTAGTTCGTTGTTACTTAAATCAGTGTTTTAACAATAGTCAATTTATGACGTATTAAAATAAAACTACTTACTAGATCTCATTCAAACCAATTTTCGTTGATAGTTTACATGGCAGTGTACATCATACACATTTTTTTATTTTTTGTCATTCTCTTAGTTTAGAAGTTACAGGGGGGTCACTCTTTATACCACTATGGAAGAGTCAGTTTAGAAAAAAAAAAATGTTTGAAACCTCAATATAATTTCTGATATTCATAGATATCCCACACGTATAATTTTGATTAAAAAAAATTTTGAGTTTCAGTTCTAAGTATGGGACACCCCTAAATTTTTTGTATCAAAATCTTAATGCGGTTAAACAGATTACATCTACTTACCAAGTTTCAATAGTATAGCTCTTGTAGTTTCGGAGAAAAGTGGCTGTGACAAACGGACGGACAGACAGACAGACAGACATGACGAATCTATAAGAGTCCCGTATTTTGCTACGGAACCCTAAAAAACCTATTACGTAGCTTGAAACAAAAGTAAAACGTAAGATGCAAAATTACAAGCACAATTTTAGAAACTATGAATGTATCTATTACTAGCAGTGAACTTTGGGTTTACCCGCGTAATTTCCGTTCCCGTATGTTCCCGTGATAAAAAGTAGCCTATGTACTTTCAGACTATAATCTAACTGTATTCCAAATTCCAACCCATTCCGTTCAGCTGTTCAGTTCCAACGTGATTGAGCAACAAATATCCAAACTTCCAAATATTGACATTTATAATATTAGTATGACAATAGAACAACTGAAATTATTACAGTATTAGATACTGCCGAATAAATGTAGATCCAAATTTGATGAAATTAGCGGCGCACCGCACAACAGCCGTGTTACGATAGCGCTTCATTACGCCACTCTAATTAAACCTAGATGTATCTCGGACATTACGACCACCGCTATTAAATATTCAAATGAATTAGTGTGATTATTTTCCGTTGTAAAGCTAATGCTAATGCTAACAGTTATCTGCGGTTTTATCTGGTTGGTAACAAACCAGTTTACAAAAACTATTACGAAACGACTAATTTTATTGTTTAGCCTGAGCTAGCTAGAAGTTTTTTCTTCGAGTAGGTACTGTTTCTATATATGTATATACATATATAGACCATTAATCACGCAATTTTTTCTAAATCCGTGTATTTTTTACATTTTTATAAACTTACTGTCCTAACAAACTTATCTGTTCACCGACTTGATCTGTAGACGTTCTGTTAGCGAGTTTGATCATGTATATTTAGATGGACTTTCTCAAGAGTCCTTTCATATATTCAGTTTGTTCAGTCCACTATAGCCCGTAAGCCTCCTTTTCCTTTACACGTCACACTAATCTTCTCTATTTCGTACTATATTTATCCTTGAGTGTTACGTAGTTACATCTATTTATAGTTGTGTTAAGCTGATAGGGCCTCGCCTTGCTATTAAATTCTCACACTACAATCCAATCCAAGTTACGGCACTGTTGCGAAGGCACCGACACTCCAAACTGGCTTTATTTCTGCCATAATAACAGATAAAAGCTTTCATAACTCTACCCAAAGTGTACTTAATGTTAACGGAATGAAAATACTGAAGTAAGAAGTTATTAATTTCTTTGTGAATTGCTTCACGTTACCTAGATAGGTAACAGCTGAACTTCCGTATTTCGCGGTAAATAGAGAACTTGGAAATTTCAAACGCTATTCTGGGAGGAACAATTATTGCGATCGTTTAATTAAAATAAATTATGGAAATAGTTCCCACAAAGTCCTACTACGTTATGTGCTACGGTGCTGAAAGTGCTCAGCGAGTTATGGGAAGGGCTATGCTTGGGGTTTCTCTTAGGGATTGTATTAAGTAATTCGTCAGAGAAATAAAGTCGCCGACATAGCTCAGCTAGTATCAAACTGAAATAGAAGTGGGCCGGTCACATAGAGACGTAAGACCGAGGATTGGGCTGAGTGGCGTATCATAGGAGAGCCCTATGTCCAGCAGTGGACGAATACAGACTGATGATGATGATGGATATAGTAAGTACATCTGAATAATATCTTTAGTTAAATGTCTCCGACACGAAATAAGTTTCACTGGCATCGTGGCTTCATAAACCCACACCATACTATTTTTTCCACTCAACTTGCAACTGAAGAGTAGTGTTTTAGTTCCAGTAGTAAAAATATTACATCGTTTAGATTTATTCAATTTCAACTCTTATAATAATCTCTCTCAGTCTAGATTTTATTATGCAGACAGTCAAGTTATTACAACATCTACCGCAGTTCCTTTAATAAATAATTAATTTCTATAATCCAAAAAGGTTGAAATATAAAAGCGAAATAATTCTGTTAGTTTTCCTTTTCCGTCAGTTTTTTAATAAATTTCCCATATTCAAGGGAATGTCAAAATATAATAAAATAAATATAGTCATCGGCCTCATTTACTATACAATCTTTGATACCTTGTTACCGTAATTGACTGACTATTTACCTAGAGGTAAGTACGTCCTATCTCCTCCGAAGTTCTAAATTTGCATGATAAGGTTCTACGATGCGGGTACATTTGAAATTATAATTCCGACACAGCTTTGTCTGGCTTCGGAGTGCTCCTCTGAAATTGGTTGGAATGGTGTCTACTCAGGACTTGTATTCCGTATTACTAAACTTGTATCACGTAATATTATCTGGTATAATTTAATTCCAGTCGTGCTAGCATGCATATATTATAGTGCGTCACTTAGTTATGAGGCTACAAAGCACTATGACTTAAAGCCTTGTTCCCTTTTCCACTGTGTGACGAGACAACTAACCCAACCGGCGTGCTATCTTAACAGAACTCATCATGACTCGACGCAATTGCAAGACCATCAATACTAGCTACACACCCTCATCACTAATACGGTGATGTTCTAACTACATCGACAAGGTAAATGGAAATGAAAGATTATAAACTTTAAATCACCTGACTTTCGATTACACTGAGCTACCTACGCTTCGCAGTGTAATCTGCGATTTACCTATTAAACTATTAATAGTTAATTTTATCCCTTAAGGGTAAATTCTTATAAACTTTGAAAAACACATGAATTTGTAAGTAAACAAATTTCAACACATACACACATACAGCCTCAGTTTTCAAAGCACAAAAACGATGCATTCGTGCTATGTTCGGGATGCAACTTACAGATAGCTGCCGACAAGTATTCATAGACAACCAAATATTAACCCTGCCATGCCTGTACATATTTGAAGTTATGTGTTTTGTAAGGAATAACCCTCATTATTTTCCTCTATTGAGTGACAAAGTAAAACGTAACCGGCGTGATAAGTGTAGACTGCTCATAGACAAACGCAAAAAAAAGATTATGAGTGACAGCATTTTTTGTATGGCTCCTCTTTTATATAATAAGCTGCCAAATGCCATAAAAGAACTTAACGTAACAATGTTCAAAAGTAAACAAAAAAAAAAATGCTGATTTTTAAATTGAAACTGAA
This sequence comes from Ectropis grisescens, assembly GCA_017562165.1. Taxonomy (NCBI): domain Eukaryota; kingdom Metazoa; phylum Arthropoda; class Insecta; order Lepidoptera; family Geometridae; genus Ectropis; species Ectropis grisescens. The sequence continues at coordinate 23,557,393 of CM029771.1, forward strand.
TTTTTAAATGATAAGGAAATTAATTGGAATACTAATATTTTAGACATTGTTTAACATGAAATTTTTACAATCTTTAAACCTTATTCCATTAATATCTCAATAGATATTATTATTCCATTATGAAATTTGACATTCAACTGACATAAGACCATATAATGATATATTGTATCATGATGAATTAGTTTGTACTGTATTACATTTTGACATTCTTTGAGTATTTACATAAATATTATAATTAACGACATTTTTGATTACATACATTTATCACACTTTATACATTCTTTGACATTCCTCACATGGATGAACTGCAAGATCTACTAATGCAAGACCTTAGACCCTGGATGGACATATTGATCAAACTTAAAAACACAAGACAATATCCTGATGAAACACAAGACGTTGGCGAAATTGTGCTCACCAAACATTTATCTCACACAAATATATATCACAACCAAATAGAAGCCAGAAATTAATCTAAGATGAAGAATCAGATGACATAAATAAAAACCAGAAATTAATAGAAGATGAGGAAGAAGAAGACTTTAATCAGCTGACCATTATTTAATTTTTTTATTTATAAATTAAGACTAACAAATTGTCTAGCCAGACATATTGCATGCCTCTCGCAGAGGCCAGTTTGTATGGGGCAACTTTTAAAATGTTTTGTATCATCTTATCTTACCTACAAACAGCAATAAAGATTTTTGTATTTGTATTTGTATTCAAAAATGTTGAATCTTTCATCCCCGCTTTCAGAATCTTGCAACATTTTTTTCGCATTAAAAAGTAGTCGTGTGTTCTTTCTGCCAAATCTCATTTAAATCGGTTTAGCAGTTTAACCGTGAAAGCGTAAAATCAGACAAACAGAGCGCATTTTTTCACATTAATAGGGATGGTGCTAAGCTCTGCGCTCAAGTTGTACCAAACTCAAAACAAACAAACTTGTAGGTGTTTGTACTTTGAGAGTACATAATACAGATCTAGAACATGTCACATAACATATTTACAACTGACGGTTGTATCAGATTCCGCTTACTGTTGTTTGAATCTCACACAAATATGCGGTGATTTTACATTTTAGACCTCGGAGTTTGCAGTTCGGAAATTAAGGCTAGTTGGATGAGGAGATATATGTATATCTAATAGCGCAGAATATAATCTAGCCGAAGTTGAATTTGAGAGATAAACATAAAGAATTCACTTGCAAATTATGTATTTTTTTAATTATTCGTGTTATGTACAGTTTGCCTAAAGTGTCTTTAACTAAATTAATATATTTTATCAATGTCTGGGTAACTATTTAAATATTGACAAAACTTACTAATTATTACTTACTGGCGTTGTGGCTCAGTTAGTGGGCAGTAGCTATGCCTGCGAAGTCCAGGGTCGTGGGTTCAATTCCCACCCAGTGCAAATATTTGTGTGATTAATTCAAATGTTTGTACTGTATCTCGGTATTTATATGTATAATAAGTATGTATTTAAAACTATATAAGTATTATATCAGCTACCTGACCGCCATAGTACTAGCTTTGCTTAGTTTGGGCCAGATAATGTGTGTGAATTGTCCACCAATATTTATTTATTTTATTTATTTACTACTCGATTTATTTTCAGTAATTACTGCTGAACTGATTTTGATTAAAATTGGAATGCTTCGTACTTTAGTATATATTCATATCTAGTTTATTTATATAGATAAGTGTAAGTATATATTGGATACAGCAAAATTTCAATTTCAATTTTCAATTTCAATTTCAATTCAATTTTAAATTTCAATTTATTTCTTCGAACCATTATTTTACAATAAAAACTTGGTAACGTTCATGACAAAAAAATAGATAAGAAAACAGTTTGAATACAAAACTAATCAATAATATCAACATTTAAAGTAAGCGGCTGTAAAGAGGCCTTGTCCAGATTTTGCAGCTGTAAAAGGGCTTTGTCAGAGATGGTACAACAAAAATAAAAGTGTTTGGATGTAATCGGAATGGGAAATTTAAAATGTCATGAGAAATAGCCAGCTAAGCCAGCGCCACCACATCGGGCAGTCGTAAAAGTCTCGGTTTAGAAATTAATTTGTAATTATAATATTTCTTGCGATATGATCTTCTTCCATACATTCTTATCTTTAATGAAGTCATCAACATTGTAAAACGCTTTATGCATTAAATAGGTCTTTACAACATTTTTGAACTTTTTTTCATTGAGACCTGTCAACTGCTCCGGTATAATATTATAGAAGCGAACACAGTTTCCTATAAAAAAATTATGTGTTTTGAAGTCTACACTTAGGAATTTCTAGTAAGTTTTTGTAATGTGCTTTAGGGTTTTTTTCAGAGATTCTACTAAAGCTTTCTTGTTTTTTTCTGACATACATAATGCATTCATAAATATATAGGGACGGAGCTGTTAAAATGTTTATGTCCTTAAAAATCTTTCTCAGAGATTTTCTCGCTGGTAGTCTATATAAAGCGCGGATTGCTCGTTTTTGTACTATAAAAACAGAATCTCTATCTGCTGCTGACCCCCATAACAGGATTCCATAGGCCATAACGCTATGAAAATAGCCAAAATAAACCAATCTAGCGGTGGCAACATCTGATATTTTTCTAATCTGTCGAACCGCATGTGCAGCTGAGCTCAGTTTGTTAGCTAATACTTCAATATGCGGAGTCCATTGTCAAATGTAATTTAAATAATAGTTTTAGTTATAGAAAAAGGAATGAAAGCATATTTTTGAACACAAGCAGACACCTAGTTATGATGACTCATCGAGATGATATCCTAATCATCAGAAATAGATTGCGTGGCTTTCTTACTTAATAGTGGATGGAGAGCTTTTTTGCTGGGCCGGATTAAGGTTCGGGTTTCCGACAGATTTGTGCCCAAATCCGTCGCAGTGGGGCGCTTGGATCGTGTCCAAATAGCGTACGAACATTATCCGTGCCCTAATTTCCTAGCCGGATAAAAATTATTTGACCCGTGATGGAATTGAGAGCCGTGGCTCAAGAGACTTTCTTCCGAAAGAATTATATCGCCAGGCTTAAGTGGTTTCGTGACAGATGTCAAATGAAGTGGTCGGTTGCCAGGGAGCTTTCTAACGGCCTTGGGCCAATCTTGCGGTCTCTCGTTCTTAATTACCTATCCGTGAGCTACGTTTGATATTTCAAGTACCTGAAACAATGAAAGTTGTACATTAGATTACATATTTAATTTTATCAAGTTTCGTACGACGCCATAAAAAAATAATAATGTTAGATTATGTCGCAAACGAGCAATGTGGTAGATTTTTTTCAGAAATTCATGTGTTACCGTCCATACTTTGGTTTCGCTTATTGCTTTGAACAGACAGCAACCTTAAACGTAAATGCTTAGCAACCGTTGACTTTTTTAGGGTTCCGTAGCCAAATGTCAAAATACGGGACCCATATAGATTCGTCATACCTGTCTGTCTGTCCGTCCGTATGTCACAGCCACTTTTCTCCGAAACTATAAGAACTATACTATTGAAACTTTGTAAGTAGATGTATTCTGTGAACCGCATTAAGATTTTCATCCAAAAAATAGAAAAAAACAATAAATGTTGAGGGTGTCCCATACTAAAACTGAATCTCAAAAAAAAAAAATACCGTCAAAACCATACGTGTGGGCCTATCTATGGAAAGGTCTATAAAAATGATAATATTGAGGTTTCCTACACATTTTTTTCTAAACTGAATATTATGCGTGAAAGACTCTTCCAAAGCGGTAAAATGTGTGTCCCCCTATAACTTCTAAAATAAGAGAATGACAAAACTAAAAAAAAAGTATGATGTACATTACCATATAAACTTTCAATGAAAATTGGTTTGAATGAGATCTAGTAAGTAGTTTTATTTTAAAAAGCCATTAATTTACTATTGTTGAAACACTGATTAAAGTAACAACGAACTACAAGAACTTTTATATAATGTTACTTGCTGCTACAGAAGCCTTCATGGGCGAGTCCGACTCGCACTTGTGGTTAAGTTTTATTTGTATTATAGGACGTGACGAGCAGAGCATGTTGTGCCCATAACAACACAGTGTCAGGCAACTATTGGAATATGAAGAGTCCAAATCGTTACCTAGCACTGCATTGTGCTCACCACCAAGAGATATAAGATGATTCATCTTTATGCCTTATATTTTCTATGAAAGCATTGGCCTTCGAACCGAAACAAAGTGACGTTTTCACATTACTGTTTAGCGGCAAAATAACTAGCAAAGGATTGATATTTCACTAAGCGGACTCCGTAAAGAGTCCTGCCACTACTAAAACTGTGCTCCTTGAATACCCCTATGATAAAAATAATGGCCAATTCATAATGCAAATCTGAACGTAACATTTAACATTTGCACAATATATTGTCCAGGAATGTGAACCTTCACTTCGAAAAGATTAAAAAAAGACTTTTCGGTGTTCGGTTGGAGTTAGCAACAAAGCGAACATGAAAGGTAAATTGTAGGCATAAACTAGTAATTAATAGAAGGGGAGAGCTGGCGACGAGCCATTAGGTGCAGCTATTACAGAAGACTAAGCCTTAATGCGCGTGCTTCGCGACCTCTCTCGAATAATGACGCTCAGTTATTGTCCAGCTCGAGAGCTTCTCGTTAAATACACTAGCCCCGCCGAGAACTTAGGCATCTTGATAATTCTGGAGACAATAAATGAGCAACCTAATTTTGAACTTAAAAGGTCATCTTAGATTCTTAACCTCTATTCCTTCTTTGTCTCATACACTCATAAGGTATTCTAGTCGTGAATATATGGTTGAATTTTGAACGAAAATTTGATAAAAAGTGTTCTAAATATTACGATCGCAATAATTTCAGCCAATTTGCTAGACTATTTCTCATAACAAATCATAACTTGGATCGTCAATTTTAAGAACTATTTAAAGAATGTAGATTAATATAGTTTTAAAAGTATTCGTAGAACATCCATATACATATAAAATATCCATATAAACAAAATTAGGTATCTGTCAAATTATAAGCTTTTCACATATATTTTTAGATGTTTGGATATTTGTTGCTCAATCATCCCGGGACAGTTGAACGGATCTGGTTGAAGTTTGATACACAGAGTTTCTGCAATAACATATAGGCTTCTTTTTGTCCTGGGTCAATTACGGGAACAGGAATTACGCGGGTAAGCCCACGGTGAGCTGTTAGCGAAAATACAAATACGGCGCTAACAATAAAAATAGTTTTTTTTTAAATTTGCTTTGGCTGAACTCTGAAACGGATGCACCGATTTTAACGATAAATTGACGAAAAATTTGTCAATCCCACTTCGCCATGTTTGTGGCAAAAGACGAAGAGAGCAGAAATCCTCAGACGGTTTCAAACAAGTAAAAATTAAATTTCTCTTACTTACACAGTGCAGTGGTAAGTATTTAGATTCTTCACGTTCAAATAGCTGCGTGACACTGTACTGTAATGGGCAGGCGTGTTGCTTAATACAGGCGCATGCATTAATAGCTTCATCACACTACATATTATGGAAATAAGTAAAAAAAAAATCTAGCCGATCAAAAATCTACCATTTTTTTTGTCCATCAAATAATGAAGCATCCGACATTGTGAATAAAATTCTTTCACAGTTGTCATAATGGATATTTTTAGCGAGCGCACCAAGATTTTGCTCGGAGGCTTTTGTTGCTGTGCATTCGTCATACAATGATGCACTTGCCGTAATGTCATGGTTTCATTGCACTTTTACGTTCTTTATATTGCTGAAAGCATAAAACAAGAGTCGCAAACAAAATGGCGACTACTTTTACGGCTTTCGAGTTTTCGTCGCCGTAAGCTTTGGTCAACCAGATTGAGCGAGGGACTTTTGTGAACATTCGCGCCGGGAGAATCAGGTCTCGTAATCTTTCATGGCAATCCTACTGATATTATAAATGTCAATGTTGAGATGCTTATTGCTCAATCACGTCGCAACGTCGGACTAAAATTTATAATGTCGGACTAGAATAATACATAGGATATTTTTTATCCCAGGAAAATAACAAGAGCGACAGACATTGCTACCAATTTAAATATGTATAACAAAACGATTTTTTAAGAGATTGATAGTATTGTCAGAAATGAAAATTGAATCCTAAATGTGTAATTTTAATGAAATAATTTAAGATAGGTAAATAAAATAATTTTCCCAGAAAAGGGTTTCCCTAACCTCACTTTATAAGCAGTTAATTAAATCTTTTAGCAATTTAGCAAGCAAAGCAACGAGTAATAAACCGTAGTTAATTTAAAATAAACAATCAGGGTAAGAAAATTTACTGACCTTTGAAGTGGGTTTACACAAAGCACTAAATTCCGGGAAGTTTATTCGTACAAATATCCAATTGGTTCCGGCGGTGAATAGTCAAGAAATTACTTTCTAGGAAATTGTGACATAAAATTCATTCAGAATTGAAAACCAATTTCTGGATTCAAAAGCTTGGGGACAGACGTCGCGTTAGATAAACTTAATCTCCTTTCGTTGGCTCAAGGCACCATTACCACGGAGCAGTGTCGTTCTCGCTTAGATTGCGTTTTATTCACGAGGTACATTTAGTGCAGATCCTTTTTAACCATACCTACTCTAGTGCTGGGATTAAACGTTTCAGTCAGTGCTAATGCAAAGCAACGCGACGTAGAGCACTTTTAAGTTGCAGTGGAGGATTTGCTCATGTCAAGAACAATGCGTTTGTAAGGCTTTACTCCTAGTTTCCTAAGAAGACGTTAATGCGCTTGATCTTTACAAACGGGGAGGAATAGTAGCTTTCAGTTCTCATTGCTACAACTAGACTTACAAGCACTTTATTTTTGAACGTAACTATAAATAATGTCACGTCTACTTCCCGTGCTGTTACAAGTAAGTAATAGAGCAAAAGACGTTTTGATTATTCAAATTGGTTTTAGGTTAAAAGTCATATCTTTATCTACAGCCAAAGTACAAACAAATTACATTAGTAGGTACATTTCCATTTAGATTCAGATTATAAATAAAATTAGGGTTTCTTTGAATCGTAAGAAATAAGTAATTGCGTTTTCAAAATTAAATCGTATAGACTTACGAAAACTAAAGTTGGCACTGAGATATATAAAATGATAACAATGGAACTGATCGAAATTTGTTCGAATATATCCATATTATTTTGATATTTTATTCGGCGAAGTGTGTTTTGTTTCACCGAAATCGATTTTAACCGCGGGTAGCTTTTTGATACAATAATAGCTGTAGTCACATAAAAAAATATTGAATTGTTATTGAATCTGAAAGAAATCCCAGTTTGGAATTTAAAAAGAAATAAAAATTGAATCTCATTAAAGTATCTCGTCGTCTCCATTTCTTTGTAGCACTGAAAGAGATATTGCTGGCTGGTATATACGTAATATATACTTACGTACCGTTAGGAAATAATTATTTTCAAAAATAAATGAAATAAAATATAATAAAATGATCTGCTTTTAACTAGTTTGGAATTTACAAAGATATAAAAAGTAAAACTTATTAACCGACTTCAAAAAAGGAGGTTTCTCAATTCGACCGTATCTATGTTTTTTTTAAAGTAACCTTTTGTCTCAATCTATTTGTAGCACTAAAAGAGATTTTGCTGGCTATCCGTATGTAAGGTTCAAATAGGCTTGTACAAAACTCCTTGGTAAAATATGATTACTGGCTGAAAATTTAAAATAAAATATGGAATTCGTTTGGAAGAGAGATCGGGGATGTCAGAAGAGAGATAGCTGAAAAAAGATGGTTGGATATCGAGATGAATTATAGATAGATATAAGTTTCAAATACCGATGTTAAACAGAATGGTTAATTAGTTTAAATACTGATGTAATACAGAATGATTTAAGCTATCTTTGTTTCACTTTCTGAGTTGTTAGCTAACACGTATAATCATTTCCAAAAATAAAATGCCTCCGATGAAAACTGAATTATATGAATTAGGTACAAAATCTTCTGCTGTTAGTAAATTCGCCAAAGTTGCTTAATACTTCGGACATTTGACGTAGTTGGAAGAGCCCAATTTGCAGTGAGTTGGTAATTTAGTTTCACCTCTTAGAAATAAATATTAGCGATTCGAGGAGGGTGACTTCTATTTATTATTTACTTTGTAGGTAAAAGCGGACTTAGCGGAACTTGGCGTGGAGACTCCGAACCAATTTAAAAAGTTTAGAGACGAAGCTCTTTCGACCCTCTTTAATTTACCGATTCAGACTAAAGTCCAGATAGTTAACGCTTGAAAACTAGAAACAAATTGCTACCAAACGAAAGAACTTGAACGAAAATTTATGAGTAAGTATTATATAATAATCTGAAAGTGAGAGTTTATGTGTGTTAACATAATAGCACGCATAAACTCTAACTTTTGTAATATTAAACAATATTCTAACGAATCAAACAAAGTTTGTGTGAAATTTGCTAACACAATTTATAAGGAACGCTACCATGCCTCCCTAAGCTATTGTTTAATTCTAAAAATTTCTGTTTTGCGCAATGGTGCATGGATCCAGCATGGCACAGTTAGTGTGAAAATGTTGGCGATGTCGTAGACTAAATCTGAAAGCGGTTTTTCAAATCTCCGCTATTTACTTCGTCTACAATCTTATTGCTGACTAAATCAGCGCACCCTCGATATAAAAGTCAAGCTAAGCGGAAGTCAAGAAATACACTCAGCTTGTTTTTTGCTGAATTCGCGTAATCATGGCGTCTTTGTCAGAGTCTATTGTGAAGTTTCCCTTTGTATGGTTTGGTAATAACCAGCCTGTATTTTTGAAAGAATTAATCAAGTATGTCGCAGTGATACTAACAGCCAATTAGGTAATGCTCTTTTAGAAGTTAATTTGAGCGTAGTCGTCGATATTGACGAAAACTAAGCCTTGTGATTTTTGAACAAATTTAAAGTCAATTCGACCAAATGGTCAAAATTTTACACATCCTCAGACAGTTTAGTGACAAATTCTTCAAAACAACTGCTTATTTTTTCATTACATTATTAATAAAAACAAAAACGAATTCACATGACATTATATTTCTTTAAGGACATTGCCAATATGTTACTCTGGAAAATTGAAAACATAACGTTGCTGCAAAAAAGAAACATAACGTTGCTGATAACATTATTTATCGTATATGTATGCAGAACATATGTACATATATGATAAATAATGTCTACAAGCACTAATGCCTCTATATACCATGTATTACTCACCTGACAGGCTATAATTAAGTAAAAACTGATAGGGCAGGTTATAATTACTCTCATGAAAGCTCCCACAAACTGCTATTCAAGCGTTGCGGGGTCTTTGTGTCGAGACAAAGGGATCGGCTTGGCCCAAACGCCCAGCGGTTAGCACTGCCCGCCCCGGCTCTGATGATTAATGTAACTATTGTTATAACTATAATAATATTACGACACGGTTCACTTATTTCAACTTCGGGTTCTGACAAGAAACTGCTCTCTATTTATAAAATAGACGTGGTTGCTTTGTTAAGGATAAGACAAACACATCATACAAAGGAGATGAAATGCCAAAAGGCATGCAAAGCTACGAAAATGTTGTACTGATTCACGGACAAGATATGGAGCTGTTTTTCCACCAGAAGTGGCCGTAAACTTAATGTCAGCAGCAAAAAATATCCAATAACCGTCCGATTTTCTAGTTCATTGAGTTTATAGGTAAATATGTAGTTTGAAATATAGGTACATATTTTGTAAAGGCATAGACTCATATTTCTAAAATGCTTCAGAGGCAAGGTAGTGTTTATTGAATAGTGTTTATTGAATATATTTTCATTGTTCTCGAGAACATTTTGTTTTATCCAAATTATAAATAATTTACTAAAACACACGTAGTGGATAGTTTAAAATAGTATTCGTAAAACTAAACACTTTGATGACATCTATTGATAAGTATCAGAAAACGAAATGACAAGAAAAATTAGAAAATATTATTTGAAAATCGATGGAAAACGAAACGAACATTTGTTCAGTGCTTTTGGATGTTCAGTTTTTTCCTAATTGCCTTAGGTGGTGTATTAGTTCCAGCGGGGTTCTTGTACCTTGTTGTCATCCAAAACGACGGCCATATGGACAAAGATAAGACAAGGAAAACATATACAGGATGTAATAATGACAACGTTTCATGGTTGACATTCCAAAAACTGAAACGAAGGAGTTTGCTGTACTTTTGTGAAAAGAATGTCTAGACTGTGGAATGAGTTGCCTAAATGGGGGTTTCCCGATGGTTATATGGTTATGGTCTTGGTGTCTTCAAATCGAGAGTGATTCGGTTTCTTCTAGGTAAACACGCTCCATCGTGGACCCCATCGTCGCTTACCATCTGGCGAGATGGCGGTCAAGTGTAAGACTATAAAAGTTAAAAAAAAGATAGGAAAGCACTCCTACCAGGAAATGTTTAAATAAACAATATTAATATAATTATATTATATATATTATAATTTAGAAGGTAACAATGAGAGCTGCAATGAGGGGTACCTTAAAAAGATGTGGATGAATTGTGTGAGAGACGCCATGCGTGCGAAAGGAGTGGGTGATGATAAGGTGATGAGGTAATGATAGATTGAAGACGAAGAAAAATACGTTTTGCGCCGACGTAATGGAGAAAAGCAAGAAGATAATGATAAATTGGGGTCTAAGAATCATGGTCTTCAAGAAAAAATTAGAAAACCTATTAAATCTACTCGTAAGCGTAGGTAACTTAGTTTGATCATATTTTTCAGAAGACAAGTAGGAACAATGGAGTTGGTACAATACATATTTACAATGTTAGCTAGACCAAACTTTAATCTTTATTCCAGCCCAAAATGGCTTAATTCGAAGTGCCCTCCCATGTAGACCGCTCGTCGGAAACTTTGGCGATTCACGCTTCTGAAACTACTAATGGCTGTTACTTATGATTTTCGTAGTAGCCATTCTGTAATCTGTATGCGAGACCTTACATAAGAAGTTATAACTCGGTAATTTTGTGTCATACTCTATTCAAAATTACTTAATTGGATCAGATAGAACATAACCTAAATATAACTTTTTAATATACAGAGGAGATAGATAGAAACCCCTTAATAATTGATGTTATTAACATCAAAGCTGGTTCGTGTTGCTCCGTTAGCTTTCATCATAATTATTAAGGGGTTTCTATCTATCTCCTCTGTATATTAAAAAGTTATATTTAGGTCTTCTTCTTCTTCTTCGTGTCGATGATGTTGTCTTTTTTTTGTGTGTGTGTGAGTCTTTTAAATTTTTGCAGCCCAGTATTCCGCAACTGTGACTCCTGGTATCGAGGCCTCCATCAGGTCGGTTCTGGTGCAGCTGGTTGGACACCGCGGGCATGACAGCAGATGCTGCATGGTCTGAGTGGCACCACAGTCGCACAGGATGTTATTTAGGTTATGTTCTATCTGATCCAATTAAGTAATTTTGAATACATTTTTTTAAAGTAAATAAGTAATTTTGAATTTTGACTACATTTTTTTTCAAAAAATTTACAGCAGGTAAATTTTGCTAGCGAATTAATTCTAAATAGATACCAACTTAAAATCGATATTTTGTTCAATAAATTACCATCTGACACAAACAAGATTATGAACTAAGATAACAAGAATAACAGCGTTGCAACCTACGATTTGGTGGTGTACCTAATGTTGCAATCCGCTAAATAAAACTCTTTATTCTTTTATTGGACAGAGGTCTACGTTTGAGGATCAACTTAATCAATTCGACATTGTTTGTAGCGGTAACAATTATAGCAGATTTTGTCAGTTAGCACACCTCTATCAGTTATTATTCAACCAAGAAGTATTTTTTGCAAGTTACTGTATTTTGGTTAAAAGGGTTTCCAGAGAAATCTTAGAGTAAACAGTTTATACCCGCAGATGATGAGCCCAATGCTATGCTAATCAGTAATTAAACTCTTCATGTTCATGTTGCTTCGAGAACTGTATTGTGGACGAGCGGGTCGCTTACCAGCAGGATCATCCTGTCACTCTATATTATTGAGTATTTTGAGGTGTGTGATCTGCTTGTTTTCAATAGACATAGTTACAAACAGGCTGTGACATTTATGTATGAACAAACGCTTTCAACTGTTTCTCCTAACACCATTAACACATTGAACGAGGTGTTCACTATAACCAGCTTATTGGCGTAAATATATTTATAGTGCAGTCAGATAGCGGCAATCACGTTGCCTACACTGGTAAGCGGATTCCAGCCTTCACCGAGGCGGGAAGCCCTACACGACAACTTGGAATAAACCGATAGTTCCGTGTTTCCCTCCTTCGCCTTGTCTAACAATAAGGTTAAGGTTACGAGAAAATTTACTACCGATTATGTAGTTAAAGCGTCGATTGCTTAGCTGTGAGTAGGATGAAATCTCACGTCATACAGTACAAAGACACGTGCGTACGGTCACTGAGCACTGAAACCTACACAAAGTCAAAACGTTCATAACCAAAATCGTAAGAAATATGTTTGATGAATTTGCGACAATCCCATACTAGCTTATGGTTTCAACTCTAACCTTGCGTTAGGAAGCCCCGACCCCAGCAGTGAGAACAAAAATGTGCTGTTTATCTTGTTAGCCGTGTATTTAAGTTAAAGTGTTTGCTAAATCCATAGCATATTTATTGTGGTTGAGGGTCGGAAAGTCGGGAAATGCAAGACAAAATGAGTAGATAATAAACAAGTAGGTTATATTAGTATTTTTTTGCAAAAGTAATATACTTAATATGATAAATCGATCGTCAAAACAAGCCTATTGGGCTCCTTTGGTTTGGTAACAACAAGTTTATCAACAGCATTGTTCGTAATATTTAGAACATGAAAAGTGCTATTCATTGCGTACCATTCTACCGCGCTACGCAATGATTTGTTGAGTCACCCAATAGGCAAAGATTGTTTTTAAAATATAGATAGATATCTAGACACTACTTATTAAAACACCAAAAAGAAGGATATCACATACTAGCGGGACGAGCAAGCTAAGCGCCTGGTAGCGAGCAACATGCAAACATTGTAAGGCAAATAAAATGTTTTATATTTGTTTTTCATTTTTTCTGCAAGTGTTGACTATGTGCGAAAGACAGCAATATTTAGACACAAATCTTTTTCAAGATATCACTGACTAGTGGTAGAATATTACATATAAGTACGGTACTTCCTTAGGTAATCTCTAACTCTACCAGACTAATTTTCAAATTCCAGTCAAATATTTAGCTAGAGTCGTCTTCGAAGCGATGGTAAGACGAGCTCGAGACGTTGAGATAGATTGAACGATAAAATCTCGAGATCGCGAAATGTTGCTGGGCAAAGATCTCCTCCAATGGAGGGCATAGGGGTTTTTTTAGGATGAGTGGCAGCAAGCGTACGGTCTGCCTGATGGTAAGGATATCCGTCGTTTATGATTAGAGCAATATTAGAGATGCTGATGACGATTAGCTACGGAACTCGGGGAGATGTTTAATGATACCCTTTTTAAGCTTTTCCTTTTCGCAGTTCGTTAGAAACACCTTCGAAAGAAAAGGATTCCATTGCAGCATAGCATTACAAGTTCGAGGTAGAAATTATCGGGAGAACCGGATAGTTTGACATTTCTAGTTTTCCAAATACCGGCTATATAAGCTTTTTGTCAGAGTCGGGCAGTGGATTTGCTGGTTGGATGGCTGGACCAAAAAGCTCTTCAAAAATACTTCAAAATAAAGGCGATAGAAAATTCATAGTATCCCTATATCTCTACGGAGTAGTTGGATTTACTTTTTCGTGAGCCCAGAGTCGTCAACAACTCTAATGCCCCCGAGTCTAGAGGCTGAAGCTAATAAGCTAGTCCAGAGATGAAAACAGTATTCCATCTAAGGCACGCACTTGCGCTTTGCAAAAATAGATAGATGGATAGATAGATAGGTAAACTTTATTGCACAAAACGTAAGCCACTTGTTACTTATAACAAAGAAAAGTGATGAGATATGCTTGTCAAGTCAGGTTGGGCTCACCGATTATAGTTATTCATGTTTTGAAGCACGATGGAATCAAACGAGGAAATAATTACCTATTATCAATCAAACAGACCCACCTCGACATATTGAATGATTTAATTAATCTCCTAGTAATTATGCCAAGATAATTAAACTGACCTCAGATTAATTGTACGTGTAAAATATTATGTAGTTGCCTCGTCATCAAACAGTGTTGACAAGCGACACATAATTGACGTCCACTGTAATAATTGCTCAATAGTAAAGTTATAATAGTTAGTAAGTTATCGAACTTAAGGTAGCAACTTAGGAGGCATTAACATTTTGGCCTGATTGAACTCGGAACTTTTTTAGGCGATTCAATGGCTTTTCTTAGGGTGATTGGACAAACTAATAAGTCATCAGCGCCAAATCTCCTGTGCACTGAGGAAGTTATGTATTATACATATATTTATTTCTGTGAACGTATATCTTAAGCTTTTTTTTAATCTTTATTTATTTATTGAGGCCTTTATCTAATTAGATAATGTCACCCTCCAGGAGTGGTTCAGTATTAAGACTAGTAGACAGCAGGCCCGTGAACAAAACTGATGGGTCAAATGAACCACCAGGAAGATACCTCTTCTAATCCATTATTCCGCAATGCCGTACAAAAATCATGTCACAAGGAGAAATGATCAAGATTTGCAAACCCCCTATCTTCACCTGCACTCAGTTGGACAGCTTTCAAGTGACGGCACAGTGCTCAATCTTATTATTTTATACCCTTCTATCATTCTACATAGGTCTCCTGGTGGTTAATTTGACTCATAAATTTTGTTCAGGGGTCTGTAGTTTATAGATTTATCTGCGACTTATACCTACTTCAACAAATTTGTACAGCCTTTGTGCTACCTGCGACAGAGGTGTTGACAAAATACTGATATACAGTCCATATTAGACGGCTTACATGAAATTTCTAACAAAAATAAGTCCATCTCCAAATATATTAAGCCGAAGAATTGTTTTTTTGTTGGTATATATAAAAGCGCTAATGTTTTGAACTTTTTTTATATCCGATAGCGCAATTCGTTGGGAAGGCTTTAGGTTTAACATCGGTGGCAGTCTAATCACAAGATGTACCATTTGATGTACGCTTGCGTACAGCGTACGTGATGTGGTCCTCGTTAGGTATGACACAATTAGATTAGTAGAGCTGTACGCTTTCTGCAGCCCAAAGTTTGATAGGCAGTTAGCAGAGACAATTAAGACCAACTGTCATAATCCCTTTAAAAAAGGGATGTGGATGGACGGGGAAAGCCGTATTGTACAGATACTTTCTTACTGATAATAGGCCGTAAACTACACCACAATTCAACTTATAATTCAAATTATGACATAGTTGTTTAATTCAAAATAAAACAATGTTCTACCACATTTTTAAGTCATCCAGATTCACTTGTATCCAAAGTTTGACATGAAAAATCCTAAAACGTGTCGTTAAAATACCAAACAGCAGCCAGAAGTTAACCTGTAAAAGCAGTGACCTATATTTTAGTGACAATACCTTTCTTTCCCGGGGAAGTGCAGTTGCTCTTGTTTGAGGGTGATTTTGTTTCTGCCGCCGCCATTTTCTCTTTTTCGGAAGCCATGGTTGAGCGCGGTTCTTAGTAGCCGCAACGATTACCGAACGAGTGTACCACTTCGCATTACTGTACGAATTAAACGCGTTATGGTGCGACCTGTCCAGCGCCCGCCGGCCGCGGATAATGAGCGATGAGTGATTTCCAATGACTAACTAGTTCGGCAAATAGCCAACACCATGTTGACTTTTACTCACAAAAACTATAAGTACCATAACCACAACTAGTTCAAACACGGATGCGTGTCACAATAATTATCATAAGTACAAGATAATTTACAGAGAAATATTCTATGTATTTGTTTGTACTAGATCTCACGTACTTTTGAGTATTTTTCTTGTAATTCCGTGATGTATTAATTGAAGTGCGATCACGATGCGCTTGCGTTGTCAGCGACGCGCGCTTTTGGCTCGGCTCAATGTAAATATTGGTTTGGCTACGTATTAACCATTTTAAACCTTAAACATTAAAAAATAAAGGCCAAAAACTCGCACGTTGCTTAATAACCAGGATAACCAGAGCTGTGAACTTGTAATGAGGTCGTTATGCGAATTAGCGTTGGCGCTAATCATAGAACCTCATGATAATCAAAAATCAAACATCTCTAGGTTTATTATCGGGAGTAATTAACATGTTAACAAGTTCGAGCAAAATATTTGTTCGTTTGTATTAAAAATTATACCATTGACTTTGTAGTAAAATGTACGTAGTTGCGGCTATACTAGATATTGCTATTTTTTAAATAAATACTTATTCTATTGAGTGATTTAATTATGATGATGGGCTACTTAAATTACGTGTACGTTTTGTTAAGCCAAGAAGTAAAACGTAAGTGGTTATTCTCACAAAAAACTATTATTATGAAGCTTTTAAGTTTAGATGCCTATTATTATTGTACATAATCCAGTTTTTTATAGTAGCTATTATATATCACGTAAAGTTTTATATACATATATTTATCGAAATTTATTCAAAACTAACTGAGGTTATTTACTAAATGTACTTAACTTTACTGAACGACAACAACAGGACTATAAAAATAGAATTCAGAGTTCTATTTGTTACCGCTTAATTTAAGAACCCTAGTACGTTCGTTCGTTTTTCAACTCTATCGTCGTCGCGATTAAGTCGAGATTTAAACGTATTTCACGTGTAGCTACGGTACGGCGTTCGTGGATGCTCGTAGCGGCGTGTTTGTAGCTGCTCTCATAGCTGCTACGCGCACTCATTATAAACTTTTATTCAGATTTGCAAAAATCTGCTTTCATTATCATTGTTAGAGAACAAAGGGGTGCTCATCGAGCGCGGCGCCTATTCATCGAACGGAAGCGACCTCGCCGCGCCGTCGAGAGTTCCGAAGACGAGCACGGGCACATAACCTGTCAATAGGTACGCACGATCAAATGTTACGTAAGCCGCGATTATAACCTGCAGCACTGGTGATTACTGTAATCGAGAGATGTGTCGGCCGGCGGGTGCGGGCGTGCGGCGCCGGGGTCGGCAGAGCGGCGAGCGGCGAGCTGTGGGCTGTGGGCGCGCGGCGTCGGGCCGAGGGCCGCTTGCGGGCTCCGCGCGTTCACTCCGGGAGGCTGCGGCCCGGGCGGGATCGATGCGGGCGGCGCGCGGCGGCGGAGTGCAGTAGCTCGGAGGCTGCGCCGCGCCCCGCGCCCCGCGCACGCGCCCTGCGCCGCCCGGGCCGCCGCCGGACCACGCTCCCGCTCACCCCGCACCCTCCACCCCCACTACTGACTACCGCCTCAACTGTGCCCACACGACGATTCAATTCTCTCTTCATCCCGCACTGATTTACGATACACTCTCTCCCAGTCATATTATTCTAGCCGGAGTCAGATGTAATCACGACTGCAATTAGTTGCGATAGTTCTGTGCACGTATTTACTTTGCTCGGCTTCACGTTATTTCATCATAATGGAGTTTATTTTCATTACTTTTGGTTATTACAATATTTTGCTTTAGACGTTTGTGTCGTTCATCACACTAGCATTATGACATAAAGATATTTCGATGGATTTGCATGCAATGCGAACATGAAGTTTGACACTACGGCGGTACTATCGCTGCACCACATGATATAATAAACCAGTAAATAACAATAGTGCTAAAATTAAACATAAGTTAGAATTTTCATACTTTTGACTGCAGGAAAAGCTGAAAAAGCTTTTTTTTTACTTTTATAGGTTTAATACACTTGATTACCATCCTGCCTGAGGTTAAACGACGATGGGGTCTACGATGGAGCGTGTTGAACTGGAAAAAACTTTTTCATCCCACCAGCTCGGAAAGAGTACTTTTGCTCCTCGATATCAGGGCGCAAAAGTCGTTTTTACCCTCTAGAGGTTAAAGTAAATTTGAATTTAGAACATCGTATGTACTGAGGTTTTGAATTCAAAACATAATTCAACCTATATATTTCTACCTCCTTGGTGCCGAATGCATAATATGTTAAAAACTCAGGCTCGGAACCTCCTTGGTGTACTTACTTTTTTTTAATTTTCTTAGCGCGAAAACATTTAAAAATTTGCATTTAGTCATTTCCTCGCTGAGGTGGAATGAAAAGTTACGTGTTGCACTCGAGTGCAAAGATTTTTCACCTTGTGCTCTTTTGATTCCCTTGCTACGCTCAGGATTCTAATTTTGGAATCCTTCGCTTGCTCGGTCATCAAAATTGAGCACGCGGTTAAAAATCAACTTTGCACTCTTGTATAACAAATAACTAATATCGCCTAGTAACTATGCGTAATACAACGTTTAAATAATTCACCCATACAATATGTGAAAGTCAATGAGTGTTTCTAGCGGTACTAGTTGTAACAAAGCAACTAGTACAAAAATTGGTTAAAATTACTTGTTGTGGTAAGACTTTTTATAGCGTCCGCCTAGGGAAGTACCTTTGCCAGTTATTTTACTGCCAAGCAGAAATGTGCAAATATTACTGTGTTCCGGTGCCCCTGTAAGGCAATATTTCCAGGTAAATTCTTTAATTAAAACATCAAAAAAACATAGACAAATAACCTCTTATATCTTGAAGTGACGAGCGCAGTGCAGTGCCAGATAATGATTTGGACTCTTCACGTTTTTTTTTTTTTTTTTTTAACTTTTATAGGTTTACACTTGACCGCCATCTCGCCTGATGTTAAGCGACGATGCGGTCTACGATGGAGCGTGTTTACCTAGAAGATACCGATTAACTCTCGATTTGAAGACACAAAGATTGTAACCATCGGGGAAAACCCACTCAGGCAACGTATTCCACAGCCTAGACGTTCTTATCACAAAAGTAGAGTCAAATCTCTTCGTTCGTGTCTTTGGAACATCAACCATGAAACGATGTCGCTTTTTCGAGCTACGAGCATTCCGATAGAAAAAGGGCAAGGTGGTATCAGATCATGCAAATCAGTCGCACACTCTCCAAAGTGTATCCGATAAAAAACCGATAGGCTGGCAATTTTTCGGCGATGATCAAGACTTTGTAGTCTTTTTCGCAGAAGAGAGTCATTGCCTATGAGCCTTTTGGCACGTCTCTCGATCGATTCCAGGGCCTCCAGCTGATACTTAGCCGATCCATCCCAAAGGTGCGAACAGTACTCCATACAAGAGCGAATCTGTGCTTGATACAATGTGAGCAACTGTTCAGAGTTGAAGTACTTTCGCACCTTTGAGAGGACACCTAGTTTTTTTGGCAGCTAATTTAGCCTTGGACTCGATATACGAGCCAAAGTTGAGCGTGGATGTCAAAGTAACGCCCAAAAGCTCAAGACGGTCAGAAACTGGCACGATTACACCACGAAAAGTAGGAGTCAGTTGGAATGGACTCCTTTTTGCGGAGAACAGACACGCCTGCGTCTTACTCTCGTTGAACTTGACCAGATTGGCATCACCCCATTCAGACACCGCCTCAAGGGTCAAGCTCAAACGTTCAATCAAACTCTCTCTCAGTACCTGGGTTTGCTGCCCACTGGCTCTCGCGCTAGATATGTAGCTCTCTACAACGGTGCTATCATCTGCGTACCCAAAGATACCGGGCTTCAACAGATCATTAATATGTAGCAGGAAAAGTGTCGCAGAGAGTACCGACCCTTGAGGGACTCCAGCATTAATAGCCATTTGATCCGACGAACAGCCATCAATGACGACTCGTATGGATCGATCCCTCAAGAAGTCCGATATCCACGCAATAAGCCCAGGAGACAAACCATAACTTGAAAGCTTGCTTATAAGGCCATCATGCCAAACCCTGTCGAAAGCCTTCGAGATATCCAGGAGACTGCAAGTGCTTCCCCGTGTTTCTCAATAGC
This sequence comes from Ectropis grisescens, assembly GCA_017562165.1. NCBI lineage: Eukaryota > Metazoa > Arthropoda > Insecta > Lepidoptera > Geometridae > Ectropis > Ectropis grisescens. Next base: position 23,577,354 of record CM029771.1, read on the forward strand.
TTCACTCCAGATGTGAGTGACGTACGCTAGAATATCCCCGGTGGACCGGTTTCGGCGAAATCCGTATTTGCCGGTCACTGAGGAGGTCGTTTGATTCTAGGTACGTCAGGAGCCTGTGGTTTAAGACACGTTCCATAGTCTTGCAGAGTATGGACGTGACCGAGATTGGCCTGTAGTTGGCAGGGTCAGCACGACTACCTTTTTTGGGCACTGGTTGCACATTGGCAAGCTTCAAGACTTCGGTACCAGCCCCGTTTGGAGAGAAAGTCTGAATAGGCGCGTCAGTATCGGGGACAACTCAGGCGCACAAGCCTTCAACACTAGGGCAGGAATACCATCTGGGCCACTGGCTTTATTCACATCCAGATTGCGTAGAGCCTTGCGAACCTCCATTTGGCGAATGTGTATCTCTGACATAAAAGTCGGACAGCCGGATGGAGTAGGAGGTGTCGCGCTACCAGCATCAAGACGCGAAGATTCCGCAAACTGAGATGCAAACATGTTTGCCTTCTCCATTGCAGTGTGAGCCAGTGTCCCATCAGGTTTCAGCATTGGAGGTAGTGAGGGGCGGCAGAAGTTCGATTCGACCGATTTAGCTAGGGTCCAAAACGCTTTGCTGCCCGCAGGGTACGAAGCAAGTTTGTTCCCTATTCGACTAATGTGGTCAAATCGAGCCCTCTGAAGAACCTTTTTGCATGCCTTAGCAGCCTTGTTGAACGCTTTCTTCTTCTGGTGTACATCCCTTGCCTTACGCTGTCGAGCATCAACCCAGGCTAGGTAGGTCTCATGCTTAAGTGCTTCAGCACCTTTACATTGAGAACCAAACCAAGGGCGAGCTTTGCTGGATAATGGGACGTCGGAGTATGGAATGAAATATTCCATAGCCGTCCGTATTACATTAGTCACAGCATCCGCGCAGACTGAGGGATCACCAGAAGTGAAGCACAATGACTGCCATGGGTAAGACGCAAAGAAAGAGCGCATCTCATCCCAATCTGCTGACTTGTATCGCCACAACCGCCGGTTGCCTAGGGCTGGGATCAGGCGGATGGTAGACAGATACTGATTTCACCAGACAGTGGTCGGAGCTGCCTAATGGCGAAGATACCACCACAGAATAACGGTCTGGATCTGTTGTCAGCAGAAGGTCTAAACAATAAGGTGTATGCGACTCAACGTCGGGTACTCTTGTGGCCTCTTGGACCAGCTGGGTTAGGTCTAACGTTAAAGCTAACTTTCTCGTTTCCTGCCCAGCGTGGTCAGTGTCCCGGTATGGGAACAGCCATTCCTTATGATGGCCGTTAAAATCCCCCAGTTACACTAATTGGGCCGAAGGGTACTTCTGTTGAGCCGCGTCCGCCGCCTCACTTAAATATTCTGTGAGCCTAGTCGTCTCCAGGTCCCCGCTGTGCGACCGATACACACAGGCATAGACAATTTTGTCTATGCCTGTGTCTATCAATACCAAAGAACAGAAAACCTAGTGTCTTCAAGGTTACGGAGACGCCGACAGCAGATGTCGTCACGGGCGTACAGGCACACTCCAGCACGAGGCCGGAATTTGTGCTCCAGGGTATAACCTGGATACGTTAGGTACGCCACGTCCGACGGACAACCTATCTGCGTCTCCGTCAGAAAAAAGAGAGTCGGCTGCTCAGTCTCGAGGTGGTGATGGACTGCTGAGAGATTAGAGTGCAGACCTCGAATATTTGTGAGGTGCACTTTAACCGACAAGGAGTGCGGCCGCTCTTTACACTTGTTTCTGTTTCCAACTTTTTTCATTTTTGTTTTGAGAGGGGGATCGGTGGGAAAACGGCAGTGGAACGAGGCCGCACACTACTGACCATTGGTCACAACACACAACACAAACACATCAGTGGGGAGCTAGTCTGGAGACTGCGGGGACGCCTGAGCCCCAGGGGATGTCTATCTGGCCTTGTCATCCGGTCGCCAACCGGCAGGATAGCGCATCCGGGATTTTTCGCTAGATGGCGGGGCAGCCTTTCATGAGTGGCTAGCTCACTACTTGGGCCCCCAACTATCTGCGGTCGGTCGCGGCAACCGTGCCTCGGATCCCGCTACCCTCCATGACTAGCTTCCCGATGTATAGTATTGGTGTGTGACAGACCGGTCTTGTAGTTATGCAGCAACTGTTCTGACCCGTTTTCCCCTAACGGTGTCACTAGACAACACGTCGGAACACGGCTAGGCCGCTTGGCGCCGTGACTTAGTCTAGTGGGTGGTCACCAACCACGGCCGAAGCCTACCACCGGTAATTTGTCACCTGATTAGCACCACCCGGGGACCACGTGTGGGGTTTCAATATACAGGTGCTTCCCCACGGACGAAGGTGACTCGGACCCCACGTTCCAATTGCAGCGTAACACTGCTGTTATTGGTGCTTACCATAAGGCACATGTTTTGTTCGTCTCATCACTCGTTACTAAACAAAAACTAGTTTTAACTAAGAAAAATGATATTTACTAACAATGGGTATAACAGTAACAGTTTAACAGTAACATAAACAAAAGATAGGAAAACAAAAAACAAGAGGACCAGTGAGATGAGGTGATCCAGACAATCATCCTCATCCTCGGTGATCATCCAGACAACTTTGAGGTGATGAAACACCGAGAAAAACTAATACATGACAATTATCATGTAAGATAAATGCACGTAGTATATATAGACAGTAAGCAATGAAATCTTTGTCAAATAATATACCTTTTCGTAAACGAATTTTGTGTTACTTTTCCATGATGTATGTACATATGTACATCCAAGAATACACTTTACTTATTTGAAAATACTATCTAAAGCCCCAAAGATCTCGAAAAGTCTGTTCCAATAAGTTCCCAAATGAACAAGAACAACGGTATTGGATACATAAATGTCTGAAATTTTATCAGCGCCGGTATATAAACTCGTATTATAGTTGAGACAGCCAAGCCCGTGTCTTATCGGTTCGAGCGAAGAGCGCCCTCGAGACGTCAAAAAGCGCTGGAGTCGCGTCAGGTAGCACCTCGTGACCTTAAGGCTCCACGCAAACGTAGACACTTTTGTTATCGAGAGGTACCACACCACGGGAAGTTGTAATTGCTGTGGCCGGTTGCAGCAATCGGTCAGAACCGATTTATGTTTTTGATATAGCAAGTCAACAAATAAGGAAACGGTTTATTTACGAAAATATCGAAAATTACTAAGGTTGGTAGAAGCAGGAAACCATTTCAGGTCACTATGAAACAGATGTTTCATGGTTGACATTTTCCAAAGACGAATATGTGATTAGAATGTGCTATTTTTATGTTAGACGCCGCTACTTTTTTTAAAAGAACGTTAGGAATGCGTTGCCTGAGGGGGTTTCCCGATGGTTACAATCTTAGCGTTTTGAAATCAAGAGTGAACCGGTTTCTTCTAGGTAAGCAGGCTCCATCGTGGACCGCATCATCGCTTAATATCGCGAGATGGTGGTCAAGTGCAAACTATAAAAGTTAAGTCTTCTGCGCAGATTAACTTTTTTGTTTTATGTATAAAGTGACGAGACGAACAGGACATGTGCCTGATAGTTAGCAACATGCCTGTACAGTGACACTTAGCTATTGGAACATGAACATACTTAGACACTTTTGCTGCTACTATTTTATTACCTTTTTTTTAAATAGAAAGTGACAAGACGATCAGGACATGTGCCTGATGGTAAGCAACATGCCTGACACATAGCAGCACAGTGACACGCAGCTATTAGAACATGAAGAGTCCAAATCATTACCTAGCACTGCACTGCGCTCGTCACCCAGAGATCTAAGATCTTATATCTCTAAGCCTTGTAATTTCCTGTAGGAAATCAAGTGTTTTCTGCAGATATGTGGACAGTATTTGTAGTTGGTTGCAATTTAACATGATCTAATTGTCGATTAAATAGTTAAAACAATTAGAAACTAAAAGTTGTCAGAATCAAGCAACATCTATCTTTGAAATTATGCTACGCTGCCTACGTCACTAACTACTACAGCTTTATGGGGAGTGTAGTAACCAAAATCAGTGCGTCCGATTGCTACTACCGAACTCAACAACTACGGTATCCAGTACCTACCCAGTGGATATCTTTTATACGACGCGACGCGAAATACTATCATCAGTATGGTAGTACCTCGCGACCGTATTAAGAGTTTGCGTAACACTGCCGCCTTGATTCGCACAATCTCTAACTCCAGACCTCTATTCAACCATTTCGCGATCCGCTGGGAGCGTAAATGGGAAATTTTAAACGAAGCGATAATTTACCGTTTCTGTGTCAGTAAACATGTGCGCTCATTTGTTGGCGCACAGATAAAATTGGATGTTCGAGGCGGTTATCAAATAAATTGATAGCTGTTTCAATTTGTTCTTTTATGTGATTTTATTCAATGCGCTTTGAGAGAGAAGCGGATAAATTCTGAAAAGTGTTTGAAATACGTTTTTAAACGTCCTCATGTGAGGTTCTCGTTTTACGGTCGCTATATTGGGATTATGACAGTGAATGATTTGTTATTGTTTATTTTTTTGGTATATACTTGAGAAAAAGTTAGGAATTATATAAATGTCATATCATCGTCACACAAGCCAATTGACCGTAACGCATTATTCTTTTTTTTTTGTATAAAGTGAAGAGACGAGCATTGCATGTGCCTGACGGCTGACGGACGATATGCAACATGGCACATCCATTACAATACAGTGACAGGAACATCAGTCACCAAACAGTCCAAATCATTACCTAGCACTACACTACACTCGTTACTATTCGATATTTAACTCTATGCCCTGTAATTTATCTGGAAACATTGCCCTTCAAACTGGAACACAGTGATGTTAGCACATTAAGTACTGATAATTTTTGTGCGATATTTATCTCTATGCCCTGTAATTTATCTGGAAACATTGCCCTTCAAACTGGAACACAGTGATGTTGGCACATTAAGTACTGATAATTTTTGTGCGTACTTTGTGTCCACTTAGTAAAACTCTCATCAACCATTATTGCCCACCATTATCTCGAACGAATTCAGCTATCGATCGAGCAGAGCAAATTTCAGTGAAACAATCACTCGAACTGTTACATTTTACGAAACAGAAGCACAAAAGCAACACAAGTGTCCTGCAAAGTATCGGGGACGTGAAATCACGGAGTCTCTCGTACGTCCTTCTCGTTCACTGGAATAAAGGATCCCGCTTTATAAGTTCCGTGCTCCAATGTGAAATGAGACTTTGGAAATCTTATTCGGAACAGTGGCGTGGATTTTTAGAGTGAAGTTGTGTTTTTGAAGGTATAGTTAAGTTACTAAGATATAAACGCGGATTTTTAAGTAAAAAGGAACAAGGTACATTCTTCATAAAATATTTGACTGTCTTTGTTGCTCAGTCGGTAGTAACTGTGCTCACTGCTTGGGTTGTAGCTTCGATTAACTCTCACAATAAAATGTGTGCTGGTGAATACGCATTTTGTGCTGTAGCTGGGTGTTTCTATGTGTATAAGTATGTTTCTACAATTAAATAGATATCAGCTGTCTCGTTCCGATAGTACAAGCTTTGCTTAGTTTGAGACCGGATTGTGTTGCATGAGACATGTTCACTACGTTGTCGACTTGGTACGAAGCTAATAACAGGGCTGGGATTTTTGTAAACACTTTGTATTCACATTGCCAGCGTCATCTATGGTCCATCCATCATTATAAAACCCGTGTCTGGCAAATATGAACATCCCACTAAATGTTCATACTGCTGGGACTCGGGCCTTCTCTCGCAAGGAGAGAGTTAAGGCCATAATCTACCACGCTGGCCCAGTGCTGGTTGGTTGATGACACATGACTTCAAAAGATTCTAGGTACATGTCGGTTTCCTCACGATGTATTCCTTCACCGTTTTAAGTTAGCGGCATTACGCACATGACTTTGAAAAGACAGTGGTGCATGTGGGGCTTAAACCCGGGGTCTCCGGATCGGCAGGCGCCGTATATTAACTCAATAACTAACTCAATATATTAATAATACTTTCTTATTGATTATGAATTTACATTAGTTGTAGTTGTATTGTACAAGACCTCACGATCAAAATTATTATTTAATTACCTCACCGTTTCAGCAGCATCATCCACCGTGGTCGAGAGAAGACTGCTATATAGTGTTTTCATTATTGTGTTCAAATCACAAAAGTTCAAAAACAACAAACGTACAAACATCCAATCTTTAACAAATATCAGCAGAATAACCTACTGATATTATATATGTAAATATATAAAAAGTAAATGTGTAAAAAGTTATCTAAATATTTGTTCGCTACGTTCAAAGCAATTTCTACCAAATTAAATACAGAAATAAAATTGGATTATCAAAGGTTGGATACAAAACGTTATACTTTCCCCTATTAGGCTGGCAACCTAAAAATAAAATTCAGAAAGCTTATCCAACTTGTTTATCGAATACATTTTATGTTGGCGTCAAGGGGAAATTACAACAATGCGGTTTGTTATGGCGTATTCTTCAGTTGTGTCTTTTGTACGACTATGCCACATCGATACTTAGTTTTTGATATTATAGGATAACATGGTATCTAACCTTAGTACTTATAGATTCGTCATATCTGTCTGTCTGTCCGTCCGTATGTTACAGAAACTTTTCTCCGAAACTATAAGAACTATACTATTGAAACTTATTGTTTGCGCGAGAGACTCTTCCAAAGTGGTAAAATGGGACCCTGTAACTTCCTGTAACTTCTAAAATAAGAGAATGACAAAACTAAAAACAAGTATGATGTAGGTACATTACGAAAATTGGTTTGAATGAGATCTAGTAAGTAGTTTTATTTTAATTCGTCATAAATTCACTATTGTTAAAACACTGATTAAAGTAACAACGAACTACAAGAACTTTTATATTATGTTACTTGCTGCTACGAAAGCCTTCATGGGCGAGCCCGACTCACACTTGGCCACTTTTATTTGTTACTAGGAAACACTATTATACAGTTTTCCCAAGACAGGATTCAACTTAGTAAATCTGAAGGGTGAGGCAGGCAAAAGAACTACCGCCCAAGGAAAAGGTCACACACCTTTTTTGAGAAAGACATTAATTTTTTCTTTGCGCATTTTTTACATAAAGTACTCGGATTCGTTTGTTATTCATAAAACAAATTTACATATAGCATTTTCATTAAAAAATAACTTTAGGGGCTTGTATTTGGTGTTTGGGGTGTTAATTATTACATAATTAACTTTCTACGTAATTTAAATGATATTGTTTTTTCTCTTATGTTTTTTTGAATTGTTTGTTTAAATGTTTTAAGTACTACGGGATCTCCAGAACCTTACAACGTTTAGGAAGAATTAAATAAATTATTATTAAATGTTTATAAAGTTTTTATTCTACATCTTTTTTTTCCACATCCCGTTTTCTGACTTGTCCATACATTATTTTTCAACATGGAATTGTGTGGAATTGCTTTTAGCTATAATGCCATATTTCCATATTGCCGCACTAGTTGTAAAGTTTGTTAATTATTTCTGTGTATTGTTTTGGTGTGTCAATATAAAGTGTGCACATATCTTTTTTTAAATAAAGAGTGACGAGACGAGCAGGACATTTGTGCCTGAGTGTAAGCAACATGTCTGCCACATAACAGCACAGTGACACGCAGCTGTTGGAACATGAAAAGTCCAAAGCATTACCTGCGCTCGTCACCCAGAGATCTAAGATGTTATAATATATCTAAGCCCTGTAATTTCTCTGCAAACAATGATATTTAATGTAGCTTGAATTGCGGGTATTAAAACAGCGAAATGTAGAACGTTCGCAAAACGATTTCACTTAGCCCCTAGTATGTACCAGCAAGCAGCATTATAGGTCAGCATTCAACCAACAGAGTTTGTTAAATGCTTTTAAATACCGCAACGAGAATACCGTTTTCTGGGAGAGCTGGAGGATCAACCTACAGTTAATGCTATAGCGAGAAGTTATTTAGTTTTGTTAGTATAGTTTACATTAAAACGGAACAGGACGGCTAAACTATTTAATAGTGTTCCTTTGAAATTACACTTTAACTTACTTTATATCGTAATAAATCGTTTTGAAAGTTTTGGATCTTACAAGGATTACGAAAAAATTAGTAGTGATATTTATGTATAGGTATATTTTAGTAGTGATAGCAAGAGTCCACATGGGGAAATCCAAAACCTTTGCCAGTTATTCTATCACCAATCCGGGATATGCAAACATGTTGAGCTACATTTAATTCATCAAAATGATATGAATTGAATTCATAGTTCGGCAGCATGTCTTTAACTACGATTTGTACGAAACAAATGCGCATCTATATCAGCAGATACCTTGCTTTCTATTCGTATCATTATAATTATTTTATGCCCGTTATCACACTATATATTTTTTTTAAATAAAGAGTGACGAGACGAGCAGGATATGTGCCTGATGGTATATATGATGAATGGTATAGCAACACGCCTACCACATAACTGCACAGTGAAACGCAGCTATTGGAACATGAAGAGTCCAAATCATTACCTAGCACTGCAGTGCGCTCGTCACCCAGAGATCTAAGATTTTAGATATTCTTATTATATGATCTAAGCCCTGTAATTTCTCTGGAAACATTGGCCTTCAAACCGCAACACAGTAAAGTTTGCACATTACTGCTTGGCGGTAGGTATATTGGGCATATACCTCTGTTCACGTACCCTACGACTTTTTTGTCTCCATCCTGTAACAGTATTCCTGTAGGTACCTACCAGTCTCATCCATGCACGACCCGATACTTTTTAAATGGCATCGACCCATCTTTTAAAGAATTGTTATTTTAAGACAAGCACAAAACGCACCATTACCGGCGGAAAAGAGTTCAAAATGGTGGCAGCATTACAACGCTGAATGGCAATTGCAAGCATTTGCACCAGAAGTGGACTTTTCTTAAAAAATAAACGCTTGATTCCTGGATTTAAAACAATGGGCTAGTTATCTACGCTCAGCAGCGTAGGTCTCCGTTTTTCATTTTCTCTTATTTAAATTTCGAACTCGGTAATTAAAAAAGTAGGAAATGAAGTTCTAATAGAATTTAAGTCTTCTTTAAGAATTGTGGAAAACTAGCCTTCAATCTTTTGAATTTGGAACAATTCACCTTATAAACCAGCATCTAGGATTTTTGCACGACGGTCTGCGCCTTGCATTTTTTTTCGTTAAATTAGGAATTCAAACTTCGAGCTCGAGAAAAAAAAAACAATAAGAAAAGCAATTGCATATCCAAGATGTTTTAAGTACATTAAAAGGGGGTTATTTCTGAGTTTACATGATTCGACGTGAGATCGGTATTAATATGAGCCGTATTTCGTTAGAACCGGGCCCCAGTGGAACCGCTCTTCGGGTTAACCTCCGGTTGCTATTACTGAATTTTTAATATGGCGTTTGTTGAATTTAACTCGGGCAAGAAAATAAACGGGCAACAAAACGATTTTACACCCAATTGATGTAATTAATTTGTTTCTCTTGAGGGAGATAAATTTATTTGTTTGCGTCATTTATTTTGTTGAAATAATTAATGAATTCTTTCTCTGGAAATATTAAGACAATATTCAATTATCAAATACAAATATAATGTTGTAAGTTCAGTCCAATCATTTCTATTCCTAAGAAATAAATAAAATTGGAAGGATACGATGAACCACTTGAATTGTCAGATTATTGTTAAAGACCCAAAATGTAATATTTTGTAAGAAAAATCTGCGTCCAATTTCAATAAAAAAAAATGTTGGCGGACAATTCACACACAAAGCCATCTGACCCCAAACTAAGCAAAGCTTGTTACTATGGCTGCCTGATAGCTGATAAATGAACATGAAAATAATTGCTTATTTTCATGTTCTAAATGAAATCTCCAGAGAATCGACTTTAAAGACTATTCACTAGATAATGATAATATAAGACCTATTTTTAATTACGGGACAAAGAGATAAATCCTCTTGTAAATCTGAATGACGCAATGCGGTACTAAACAGTAATTTGGACTTTCCATGTTCAAATAACAGGATGAGAGGGCTATGCTTTCGTGGCCAGGCATGTATTTGACTTGTGGGCAGCTTAAGCATGAAAAATCCACGCGGCGAGGGTAGAATACCTGCAGAGCCCTTTTTTATTAAAGAGTGACGAGACGAGTAGGACATGTACCTGATGGTAAGCAACATGCCTGCCACATAATAGCACAGTGACACGCAGCTATTGGGACATCCAGAGTCCAAATCATCACTGCAGTGCGCTCGTCACCTCGTCTAAGATGTTATATCTGTAAACCCTGTGATATCTCTGAAAACATTTCCCTTCAAACCGGAACATAGTAAAGTTTGCACATTACTGCTTGGCGGTAGAATAACTGGCAAAGATATGGTACTTCCACGGCGGACTCTGCCAAGAGTCTTACTACTAACTTGCGCACCCCAATTTCTAACTTGTCCACATTTTGTTTACCATCCTAAGGTTGCCTGGAAGAGATCGCTTTTAGTGATAAGGCCGCCCGCTGTCGCACAAATATTTTTTTTTTTGTTTATTTATTTTTTTGCTTTGTATCTTTTTTTTTTTGGTGTGTCAATAAAGAGTATCTATCTATCTATCTACTACTATACCCTTACAGGCTGGTGGATGAAATTATAAAATAACTCTCAAAATGATTATTTTGATGATGATGTTGCGAAGCATCAGGTACTTTTCTTGTTCGTACCGTCACTCTATTTCATGTACAAGAATACATTAATGGCCCGTTCATTTTCTCAATCATTTTTATCCTGATTATATCACATACAATAATTCATAATCAAGTGAAGATTTTACTATTTGTTGCTCAATCGCAATGAAACATCTGAAAGGATTGTGTTGAAGTTCAGAATTCAGTTTATATGATACAGTATATACGTTTTTCATTCCTGAATAATTACGCAAACGGGAACAACGTAGGTAAAATCACGGTGAACTGCTACAAATTCCATAAGTTACAATTTCTCAAATAATTCGATTACTTGTCGAAATACATAATCAATGACAAACTAACGCATACGTTACATAAACTTATAATTTAAATATTAGATAATCTTTAGGGATTTTCCCAAAGCCGTCCATACCCCACATACTAAGGTGTCCATACCCCAATCCTTTACGAAGCGATAACACTCTTAAATCGTGAAACATTATTCACCCGTAGATAACCGACTACCCATATGAACTGTGCTAGTTCAGTAATGATATCATACATACATCGACTGCGGTTCCTATCTCGCAGCTCGTAACTGCCGGCTAGTTAGCCTCTAGCGGTTCTAGCGATAATACAGTTAGTTAGGAACATTGTATGCGTACTACTGTAACTTCAATTCTATGGAAATATTTGTTCGAACTTGAACTATTTTAATTCAAATAGCATTTTGAATAATTTTATATTTAATTAATTATTAATTTTTATTAATTATTTAATAATTATTTTAATAATTTAATAAATAGCATATTTTCGCTGCTACGATTGCCTGGAACTACCTTTCTACCGCCTAACTAAATCGGTTTTGGCTTTGCCATTGTTGTCTCTATAATTTTAGACGAAAAAAAAGAGAGAACGATATCACAGCAAGGACCGATTTCCGTACATAGTATTTACCGTGTTACTGTCAGTGAGGTAGCCATAGCATTTACGCTAGGTTTTGGTAATGATCTGTATAATTAGTGCAGTATATTGAATGAAATCGTTTATTGTGCCAAATTAAAACAATCATAAAATAAAAACACATGCGATATGCAAAAAAGGATATGCGACAAAATATAGTAGTATTAGTGGTACAGGTTTAGTATAGTGTGTTAGTGTGCACTGGACCCCACACTAGGGTGACCTGTGTTGTGGGAGTCCAGGCTCTTTCTATTACATTTATTTGACCTAGTATTAAAGAAAATAAAATGACGACAAAGTTATTTAAAACAATTTTTAAATTAATGAAGGTAATCTATACATAAATGCTCATACACAGAATGAGTGAAAGAGATATCAGCGTACAACACAAGAATACCTAAGTAACCACAAACATCCAATTAAAGTGTCTATACGGAAAAAAAAACTTTAATCAAGCTAAAAAACAGCAATAATCGAATCAAAAAACATGTGGACACGTCGCCCTTTCCCATTCTTTGTTGTGATTTACCGTTAGTATTATTAAGTAAAAGTAATATTGTACCTAATCCTTTGCTTAAAAGCCATAAAATCAGCAATAGATAACAAAAAAATTGGTTATCTGTAAACTCGGTTTACAGATGATAATAATTTTACGTGATAAGATCATTCTGTAACACTCGCACTACCTTAACACTAATGTAATTTTTGTAAGTGTTTCATAATGTACCTAATTCCAAAGACTCCTAAACTGGCGAAATTTTGTAACTGTTGATCATTTGCAACAATTTTAACGAATTAAATGTGGTGCATTGACATCGTTGCAATTACCTATATCATTCGACATATTATGTCATTTATACCAACGATCTCAATACAAAGATGTGCCCTCTCAAACTACAGGGCCCACGGAATCATGTTATCGTTGGGAAGAGTGAGCTCACTCTTTTTGTTCTAGTCGGTTGCAGGAAGCGGTGGACGCCGGACGTTTTTACCTATCACTATTCGTTGTTAATCGCCAAAATAAGTATAGCCATTGCATATCTGCCCGCTAGCGATTCTAAGGGTCAAGTAGATTGGTTGTTTGTAAACCACTTACGATACACACAGAGACGCAGTTTCTTACCAATTTCAAGGTGCTCAGGGCACATCCATTGGTTTAATCATCCATCATGGTATAAAACATCAATCGATGATTTATACACTATCATTGTTTCCTTTGAATAACTTATGTAAAGGTCTAATCTGTGTGTGTAAAATAAAATGTAATTGGGTATTTTATAAATACGTGAAAAATTCAAAACCAGATTCAGAACCAAAAATTCATATTTATTATTTGAATATGGTAACTAAATTGAAAATATCACGTGGAAATATACATGCGATAATTCCCCTTTTGAAATATTTCAGTAATACTAAAAGCAAACACTGCTGATAATCAATTATTCATTATCCAATTATCACTTAATACGGGCCGTAAATCAAACAATTTCTACGGTATTTTTACAGCGAATTTGTTTTTTAAGCCCATTTAAGCTTCATGTTAGATAGGCATTTTTCCGACTAACCCACTGATTAAAATAAAATAAATGCCTACTCGTAGAATATATAACATGTTTTGTGACAATCAGCAGAAAATATAGTATTATGGCACACACATTTAAATGAATGACACTCAAACGAGACGATCGTGACATCTTTAGAGTGTAAATAGCCCATAGACAAGCCTATATATAACTTTAGTTGCCATTCAGCGTTTAATGCCGCCAGCATGCTAGGCACGTTTCCAACCGGTAGTGGGCTTGAGCATCTTCTGAATTCTCGTTGTAATTTAGTTTTACTAAAAGTTATCAAAGGCTCGTCTAGTTTAAAAATATCTATAAATTGAAAACAGAAAATGGCGTTCAAAAAATTATTTATAAAAACCCCGTGCTCACAACACACAAAACAGTTCACACAAAAACATTAAGATTCCCACAAAAAAAAAAAAAATAACGAAGTTCCCCTTTTTAAACCGTTTAAAATTATTTTAATCGTATATAAATAAATACTAAATAAAGTACTAAAACTACATTTTGCTTTTTTATTTACTAACAAAATGGTTGATGCAAACTTTATTTGTAGGAAGCGCGAAGACATTAATTACCAGATAACAAATACGAGTACTTTGTTAATATTTGAATCTAACCTAAACATCTTTATAAAAGCCAGACTGAACCAAAAAGATAGCTCACAAACTAATTAAGTTATATCCTGTTTCAGCACAAATCCTTGAGAAGCGCCCGGATATATTTTTTCAACGAGCGTGGTTTGAATATAAATTAGATAGAGAAACTGGGGAGCGCGTTAAATTTTATCGATGGCCCGGTTGTAGAAGTTACGTATCTAGCGGGGTCAGCCGTTTACAGACCTCGCTACGGCGCCGGTGGAATTTACCTATAGAACTTACTAGTATATACTTTTGTAATAGGTAGACTGGCAGTCCTACTTTGATAGTGATGATCTTTAGGTGTGAGATTATTTCTATTAGAGCTCCACTTGGTCTCCAGTTGAAGTTATGTTAGAAGTTCTGAAAGTTGAAGCGATGTTATTAGTTGGATCGAATAGAAATTGGTCATAGCAAATACTTTGTTGGAAGACCATTTAATAATCACTGTTTACATTGATAAACTTTGAAGAAACAGTTCTTCAATTTCATTTCATTATAAACCATAGATTTCCACTTTATGTTTTTCAGCCTAGCTATCAGAAGAGATCATCCACCAACCTGCACTGGGCCAACGTGGTGGATTATGGCCTTAACTCTCTCCTTGCGGGAGAAGGCCCGAGTCCCAGCAGTGGGAACATTTAGTGGGCTGTTGATGATGATGATCAGAAGAGACTGTGTGGTCAACAATGTAGAATTTTATACGAGTAGATCTGGGGCGTAAAATACTTAAATTACTGATTAGCATAGACAACCCACTTTATGTTCTACAACGGGACATTTAAAGTTTTAAAACAGCAACTTTGTAAGTTAATCGTCACTGACCGCAGTATCTCAAACAATTTTGTCTCTTAAGAGTTCATTTGAGCACAGTGCAGTGCTAGGTAATGATTTGGTTGTTTCAAACAGTTCATGTTTCAATAGCTGCGTGTCACTGTGCTGTTATGTGATAGGTATGTTGCTTACCATCAGGCACATGTACTACTTGTCTCGTCAATCTTTATTTAAAAAAAAATTGACCTCAGTACGTAAAGAGATACCTAAATGACAAACTTTTTATGATGTCACACGACTTTTTACCTAATAATATAGAGTGATAAGAAGAGCAAGACATGGTAAAGTAGACCTAATGGTAAGCAACACGCCTGCTCCGCTCACAACAGGACATTTTCACGCAATATTTATACCGATTCAATCTTACTTAAAAATTTGACAGGTTTTTTAATGTGTAAACTTCATTTGGCGCGCCACAGACAGATTTTTCGTGGGCTGTGAAATGAATTCTAGCGTTACGCTCGGGAATGATAAAAAATCTTCGGGTAAACACGGGACTAAGGCCATTGGCCATCTAAAAATACGTCGGCATTTCCCATTGGCCATCTCGAAATGCGCCAGCATTTCCCGTTGCTTCCCATGCTCAATTGCTAATGGCTAGGCCCTCCAGTTTCGACCGCGTAGTTTCCATAGTAAGCTATCAAATTCTAAGTTTTGGCTTCTACTTCTATCGGCAGTTTTTATGACTGCCAATATTTTTGCAGTTATCCCTTGAGCAAATGTTTGGAATACGTAACTTTATGAGTCATTAGTCCGATTAACTTTAACACATGAGACTTTGTTGTCTCCAGAAGACACGTGAGTATGTAATGGAAGCACAAGTCGAAATAGTTGTCCAAATATGTAATTTCTTCCTGCACTACAAATAAAATTCAATACAAAAGTTGTCGTTTCACGATCATGACTTTAACGGCACCTGTTAACTACAACACACCTTTGATCGGAGCCACCTGACACGCGTGTCAGAACGCTGTAAGGGCCCCACTGACCCTTCAACTACCCAGGGAAATACGCACCGAATTGTTTTCCACTTTTACGGGGATTTCGACGAGAATATTGCAAATATTTGGTATGCTATTGAACTTTATGATGTCACTAGCAACGTCAATAACATAGAATTGTTGGTGTAGGTGCTAGGACTTACGCCTAGATTTACTAGACTACCTATAATTGCATGCAAATATCGAGTTAAGAAAAATATTTTTTGTAATACATAAAGTACTTGTAAATGATCTCATTTCTACATGAGATGTAGTTATAAAACGAGCAAGATTGTCAAGAGAGTCAATATTGTGCGACAACTAACGAACGTGATTCACGATTAGGAATATTGAAGAGATATGATAGAAACACTTTTAATTTAAGAGTTTTTTTAATACCTAAATACCAGAAATCCGGCCCGGCTAGCCCGTAGTACATAATAAGATATAGCACTAGCACAGAGATCACGTACATGCCCAACGGTAAAATATTTTTTGAAATCGATCCAGTAGTTCCTGTGATTAACGAGTTCAAACAAAAACCTCTTCAGCTTTATAATATTAGTGTACCTAGATAGCACAATTTTATCAAGACTCAAAAGCGAACAGTGTTAGTGGAATGGTGTTTAAAAGAATAATCTCTATAAAAAGTAAACCTTATATTAGGTAGTTCTTCAATATTCCTAATCGGCTATGACTCACGATCGTAGAAGTATTTTGTCGCACAATATTGACTTATTCGATAGTCGTAAAATAATAAAACTTCAAGTGATTGTCAAACATAAATACATTATCCAAAGAAAAATCGTGTTGAACATTTCGTTAAGATTACAGAAGATTTACGCGTTCTATGTGTAAACATGTTTATTAGCGTTTTCATAGCCGTAGTGAGGTAAATAAATGAGAACAGAGAAAAGAAAGAGAATCGCGGTGGGAATACACATGTCTATAGTAGTATATGAATTAGAAGTTTTAAAAGGTGAATAGCATTTATCTGTGATGTTGCAAAGTTAATATATTTCGGTTTTCAGTTCGTTTTCCGGATTCGTTTTTTAAATCAACATCTTACCACAGTATCATATCATAGTAGGTATATGTGTTTTCTCTAGTTTTCAGAATCCCACTCTAGTTCTGAGTTTGAGGCAGATTATAGCAATCGCCATTCTGCGAGGCAACGCGCATCCAGCATTTTGGGCACATTTGCACCGGGAACGATTCGGGGCGGGTTATTTTAGTTAACAAGACTTATATATGAAAATGGTGGTAATTATTTATAAGAGAGTGATAATATTAATTGATATAAAGTGTGAGATATCTTTAAAAGGATGATAAATCTAATGTAACAGTTTTTTAATAACAATTTCTTGTGAGCCGACAAACTCAGATCTTATACTTTTGTAGGACTCTATACCTACTAGGAAAAGTATTATACATTTGCAAGTCTCAACCTCAAAGCCGTAACGACAAACATAAATGTGTTTAGACTTGAGGTGCAAGGGTTTCAGGACATAGAGATAAATTACCTTATATTTCAGAATAACTAGCACCAGGGCAATGCAGTACTGTGCAATTATGAGCAGGCATGGTATTTACCTTTAGGCACATAGCTTGCTCATCCTGGTCTCTATGTTTTATAAAAACAACACAGTAGTACAAAATACTTTATTTTTCAAAGCTTTACTTATGTTTAACTTTCTTACAAGGAGTTATTTCGCGAAAATTCTTTATAAAAAAATAACCTCGTGCAAGATGTTCAATAGGACCATTTTTGTTAGACCCTCGTTCGTGTAAACTTTAGGAATGTGTAGAACGCTTTAACGAACACATTCAAGAGCGTATCATCTGCGAATTTATAGTCCTAGAGTGAACATCACGAGATAAATAAAGCACATGAATGTCTCGACTTTATTTGAAATTAGCTGTACTCTGCCACGCTTCGCTGGGGCTCATTATGATGCAAAAATTAGATAAAAGCAATCCTTGATGCGGATTATACCTATATGATAGTAAAATTTTAGCTCGATCGGTGCAGAACTTTTTGAGTTTTTGAAGCGTACACAAACCAACATAACATTTTTATATAATAAACTAGCTGTACCCTGCCACGCTTCGCTGTGGCACATTGTAATACCAAAAATTATATAAAAAGAATCCTTGATGCGGATTATATATCATTCTAAGTTTGCAGCTCGATCGGTGAAGAACTTTTTGAGTGTTTGAAGCGTACACAAACCAACATTAAAAGTCCCATAACAAAAAACTAATTAAAAAAAAAACACAAACCAACATAACATTTTTATATAATAAACTAGCTGTACCCTGCCACGCTTCGCTGTGGCACATTGTAATGCAAAAAAAATAGATACAATCCTTGATGCGGATTATATATCATTCTAAATTTGCAGCTCGATCGGTGAAGAACTTTCTGAGTTTTTGAAGCGTACACAAACCAAAATAACATTTTTATATATAGATAGATGTAAATGGGTTCGATATCAGTTCTGTGTTTAAACACCTTTGTCAAAAGATTGCCCTTTGTCAAAAGTCGTCCATAATCTTTAGCTCCCCCAATGATAGATTCGACTAAGTGTTTCATGTAACTGTAGCCAAATACAGCATTTTATCATTTTATTTTAGTAGATTTCTTTTACCTTACGTATCCGGAGATAGAGTTAAATTTTATATTTTATTTTTATCGCTCACACTTATGTATCCTAGTACGATTCAGTTATTTATGTTCCTTTTTATGTATAGATTTTACAGCATCTAAATAAATGAATACATAATATCGTTACCTAAATCGCAGCGAGCAGCGAGCCAGGGCCCAAATTACTGGTAAGAGCAGCATAGTAAGAAACCTCTCGATGATAAAGCACTTGATGATTCTGAACGTTTAGCGAAAGTCTCATAAGATGTTGGTCGAGATTTTCTCTATCAGGCCGTTCGCCGACACATCTATCAGGACTATAATCGAGGAATCAACGTTGTAGTAATCTCAGGAGCCAAGTCAAGATACTTTAAGCTAGTATTAACTTCACAGTTTATTAAATTGAAGCTAGTAGTAAGCTAGTAACTACTTATTATTATGTAAATTCTTTATCTCAATATTTCGCAAACACATGTCATTAACGCTACCGGACAAAAACATGACTTTGATATCTTATATTGGTACGCCATAACAGAGTCATGTACCTACCTACTACATTTTAGTTTAATTCAATGTCGTGTACATATTGCAACTAAATATGACTGTTTCTGCATCCTTACAATAGGGAAGACTGTTTATTATTCAATTAAACAGAAAATATTTGTACACAGTTGATTAAAGTAAAATCACTGAAATCTTTCAGATGTTTTTTTTCTCTTTTGAACCGTTAAACATAAACATTTTACTGTTTTATCACAAAACAACAACGTCTTTATACAAAAAGCCAACGACTATTGACAAACGTATTTACCTCTACATAAACAATCGATACTACTAATATGTACTATACATGCGGAAGTTTGTATGTTTGGATCTGTGGATAT
Source organism: Ectropis grisescens (assembly GCA_017562165.1). Taxonomy (NCBI): domain Eukaryota; kingdom Metazoa; phylum Arthropoda; class Insecta; order Lepidoptera; family Geometridae; genus Ectropis; species Ectropis grisescens. The sequence goes on from CM029771.1 coordinate 23,596,581, forward strand.
TTGTTACTTTTTCAAGCAAAACTACTGAAGAGATTTAGATGTTTTTTTAGAACATACATAGATAATAGTCTGGAATGTACATAGTACATAGGCTACTTTTTATTTCGGCGAAATAACGGGATCGGGAACTACACGACTAAAACCGCGGGATGATGCTAGTCTTCGATACAACAGCAAAACGTGTAATGGTACTTTAACTAAACATCTGCTAATCCATATTCTAGGGTCGTAATCATAAGGCATCGTCGTATACAATATTGAGACAACAAGTGCTAGCAAGGTCGATTTATGTGTCTGACCGTTTAGAAGATACGTTGCCATGTAATGGATATTGGCTTGTTCGTTGATTATTATCAACGCAAAGTTGCTTCAAGATTGTAGAACAAGCTCATCTAGAAATTGCTTGCACAGATTTAATAATTCATATTTCATGAAACTAACACGTTTGTTAAGTTCTTGTTTCATATTTTTCACATTTATTAGGTACTAGATGTCCGCCTCGGCTTCGCCCGTGGAACGTATATAGCACGCATCGAGATCCCGCACATATCCAACGGTGAAAAATTTTTAGAAATCGGTTCAGTCATCCCTGAGAATATCACTTTTGAAACAAAACACCTCTTCAGCTACCTGCTACGCCACCTGTTGGAAATTGGTCGTACCAACTTAGAGATTAGCAAAGGTTTTATATTCAAGAGGTTTGTAATCTGTGATATTCAATGACGCAATCTTAGACACATGCTGTCATGTGCCATGTCAAAGCACGAAACGTACGAAAACTCTCAAAAAGGAATATTTTTCCCCGATTTTGTTACATTCTTGATTCATGCTCTGCTTCTATTGATAGTAGCGTTATGTTCTATAACCTATAGCCTTCCTCGATAAATGGACTATCTAATAGAAAAATAATCTTTCAATTCGGACCAGTACTTCCCGAGATCCTAGCGTTCAAACAAACAAACTCTTCAGCTTTATAATATTAGTATAGATATAAAAAATGTGATTGACATAAACTCATGATATTCTCAAATCGCTGGTAAAATACTTTCTTTTTATTACAAAACGACTAGGAGGGATTACAATCCGACATCACTTACCGACAATTTTTAGCCGATTGACAAAATGATTGGAAAATCATCGCCCGATAAACGCAGACAGGTCGTAACCGTCGGATTGAGACGGCATTATGAAATCAATCCGCGATTACGTCGCCTAGCGCCGCCATCAGGAAACAATAACGTCAGTCAAAAGCGGTCATGACGTCACCGCTACCGTTCGGAATTATGTCTTCGACAGTACCCGTCGCTTTCGATAACGACGCTGTCACTGTAGGTACTGGTGCGAACAAATACGCAGATACGATCTATATTCATGAGATGCTCCAAGTAATTTGTAACAAACATGAATACCTAGATGTATCGGAGCGATAGGAAAATACATATTTATAAATGGTTAGGTTAAGGCACGCTTCGGAGATCGACGCTCCCCAACTTTTGTTTCAGGTTACACCATTTTCTGTTATAGATAGGGTTTACGCTAGGGGTCGCGTTGTTATGGACATACCATTACTTGTAAGAAAGGAAAAGGTTGATAAAATGGGTACTAAAGAAAACGTTTGCGATTAGGTCCGGAATTCTCGACGTTGCTCGGAACAAAGTGTGATTCTTCTACCAATTTGTCTTGCTCCTCTAGCAATCAATTGCTTTTCTGTTCTAACACGCAATCGGCAGTTGTTTTTAGAATTAATTTATTGCTATAGTTCTCGTAGGAGTCTGTACAGTATTGTTATATCATATTATGCTCTGCTATTAACTGAATCCATCAATACTTTCGCGACCCAAATTTCAGCCAAAATTTTTTTTGTTTTTCGTCACATTGGTAAAATTTGACGGTACACAAATGTTTATCACAAACGTCATGAACCCAAAGAAACAAGATTTAGCCTACGTAAAGTTTTGTAATAAAAGGTTAGTTTGGTTTTTTGTAAGGACATAATACATCACATAACTAAGCGACAATTGTAGTTCGCCGTTCTGTCGGTTATTGAAATTGATCATGTTTTCTTCCATTAACCCACTCTTGGCCAATGGAGTGGATTATGGATTTGACTCTCTCTTTATGACAAAATGCGCCTAATCCCAGCATTGCGAACTAGACTGATTATATTATTTTTGTATAACCATATTTTGTGTTGTAAAAGATTTTTATATGTTTCGAGTTAATAGTTTTCTACACAAAATATCATGCAAACCCGTACGTGAAATCAGGTCGTTATAGTTACGGATTCACTCACTTATAAATCACTCACAATTATTCAAATGTAAGTAACGAGGTGCTTACATTTTTTACAATTTATCGTATCTAAAAGGATTTCGTTTTTATGTGGGATGGTGTATGATGGTGCTACAACCAGCAGTGTGTAGTAGAACTCATATTGAAATTAAACTACTTAGTTTAATAAATATTATATTGTGATAATATGTCTGCCAAGATAAAGAATGTAAGGTGGTGACGACTGTATGTTTTAATTACTTCGATTTAATATTTTGCTATGTTTGACGACAGCAAAAAACCTCTTAAATTCTATTCACGGTTGCTACAAATAAAACCAATAATATGTTTATATACTAATACTCAAAATCTGCAAATAGACCTAGATTCACATACTGATAAAGTACCATTGTACAATTTACAGGGCTTCGTGTCTCGATTTAGGTTAGCCAAGGACTTTTGGAGGACAGGAAAATACAGACATTTAGATGTACAAATATGTTACGGGAATATTCGGGGAATTTAGGTTAGTAGAGATGTTGGACGGGAAAAGTGAGAAATTAACAAACGAGGCGCGTTTGGACGTTGCTTTTGTGTACGAGGGATTATTTATTCAGAAAACGGTGCTAGGTTTAACACGCATATTAAAAAGGTTTAATATTATTTTATGCTATCCTGGTTGTTCACTAAAATAGTAATAAAAGTTATGGAATATTTATCTAATTAAAATATTGGAACAAATTATATTATATTTTGATACAGTTTTATGCACAACGTAAACGGGCGAATCTTTGAACAATACTAGTGTAAATTCTAACTTTTCTTAGTCGACTAATTTCTAGACCGTGATTTTACACCATGTTCAACAGAAATGGTTAGTAATTTTTACTATCTTGGTGTCTTTAAGTCGAGAGTGAATCAGTTTCTTCTAGGTAAGCACGGTTCATCGTAGACCGCATCGATCGGTCGCTTACATCAGCCAAGATGGCGGTCAAGTGCAAACTTATCAATGCTAAAAACAAAAGACATTAATTGAAAAAATTTTGATCTTCACGTTTCTGTACATTGTTTCCAGTATCTATCTATTTTTAAAGAAACAAGGACCTCAGGTGCTCGTAGAATGCAAAGTTCAACATCATCAAGAAGACTGTCTTGCATTGTAAAGAACTTGTTCCCGTTGAACACCGTTCTGTCGATGAGATCTTTGTCTCAACTCATCGTCCATTTATTTTCTTATTTCGAGTAAGAACTAAATTTTACTGATTTTTTGTGTTTCAAAGCAGGAAAATATATTATAAAACTATCAATTCAAATACAAAAAATAAATATTTGATGACGAACAGCCGACGAAGTTACAAGAACCATTAAGTTTTTATCGCCAACCGAATGATCACTCCGAATTCAGCTTCAGTCGTATCGCGGAATTAAATCACAGGCCATAAATTTGAGCCTCATACTGGACCTTTCTATTTAAGTGCCATAAAAACACACTAAATTATCGTAATTACGTCAATAATTAAAAAATATAATTTTAAGGAAAACCCACTGATAGCAGTTTGTGTTGTCATGTTTGATAAATGTAATATCTTAAAGCCTCTTGCCGATTTACAAATGACCCGGCTTAAGCTTGCTGCAACCAATCAACTACTGCATTAAAAAAGAGACTCTATTTTGTTTTTTGAGCACGAAAACAAACAAAAAATTACAGCGATTTGCCTTTTTTTTAAATTGACGGCTGTTACTTTAAGCTTTGTGCCAAAAGAATGCAATGGACATACTTATTGTAAAATAATATAAATACATTACATATTTAACGTTGTCATATGTCATGGAGTAGTAAAATTCTACAAACAAACTTGAAAACTTTACAAATGGGGAAAATTAAGAGATACCTATAAAATATTAATAAAGCAGTGAAGGAAATCATCACGAGAATACCAGGGTGTCCTAGAAAAACGACTTTCGAAATCATGTATTAATCGTTATTTGACCAGCGTGATGGATTATGGATCCGACTCCCTTCTTATCAGAGAACGCCTTGAGTCTCAGTAATGGGGTGATAAAGTGAGCTGCTTTTTTATGCATGTATAAGTAATTCTGTATTTTCTTTAGGCAACTTACCTAGATAAATTAAAGGTTAAACTTTATAACTTCATAGTTATTCTCCAATTGAGTGCGTTTGTGATGAAAACTTCAAACGTTTAACCGAGCCATCTCGCCCACTTATTTTGTACGTCAATTTCCCGAGTAAGTGGGTACATTTACATATTTAAGGCGGCCCCATGTCACGTATCCTCAAAATATGCGTCCGTCGAGGCGGAGAAGCGAGACAGAAGCAAACATTAATACAAGTATTACGAGGCAACCGGCCCTCCGGCAAGTAAAGTAATATTCTTTACGAAACAACAGCAACGGATTTAGAATGAGAGATGATGAAAAGGGATTAACAAATAGGTTCCTTTTGGGCAGTATCGACAAAGCAATAGGTTATTTTTAGAATTATTGTGTCAAACACTCTGCGATTGTCAGTTTTGTAAATTGTTTTAACAGAAGCACTCAGAGCCATGGCACATGCGGTTAATTGAGTAAAATAAGTAGATAATATTTAGATGTATGTAATATGACCCGTGTTCCAAATCCAATTCACTTTAAATCTATTCATCTAAATATTTATATATTCTGTTAGTGTTTAAATAAAGTATTCGACAGAGTGTTAAATAATATGTATCCCTATGCCAAAACGTCAGTTACACACTTTTTGGTTCGTTAAAAAGGTCTACCAATTTGACTTATCTCAAAAATTTTACAGCTCGTTGTCTTGCGGGAGCGAAAAACGAAATTGTCCACTGTAACTGACCTATCGATTCACGCTTCCATGATTCCGAATAGTACGTTTACAGTATTCTTGCAGTAATTACGTCGTCCTGGATACGTCACTGAGTAACAACGCCTTGTAATGTAGGGAGATAAGCAAACTTCTGCGGCGATGCTCCGACAAGATAGGCTGTAATTCAGCTCTGTTTTACTACCAGATGTTGACTGAGGTCGTGGAGAGGCTTAATTAGCATTATGACGAATGGGCTCATTGCCACAACTCACGAGCTTATTTCTACATGTAATATAAATTGGTATTTTGTGGGTCGTAATCATACTTATTTTGTATAGCTCTAGATTTGTGTGTGTGTACATGTTTGTGGAAATTGTGAGACAGTCACGTTGAAATGCCACAATAACATCAAAACGCTACAATTATTATATTTTTACGATTTTCGGCTACTGAGTGAGAGCGAGACTCGCGAATTATTATAATCAAATTTAAAATATTCATTAATGTGATTAAAATGTTGTTTAGTAAATACCTACTACAGGTAAGAAAAGAAACGGGATAACTATAAAATATCTTCGCCATTGCTAGCAGACGTATTCGCATATATCATGTCAGAAGAAATATTTTACGGTAATACTATTTGTCGGCTTATCTCCTCAGAGAAAGACTTTGTCATTGCTGTCAGGCATAAAGAAGATTGATTATTGTACATCCAGAGAATTTCAGTTCTATTTTAGGAAGTTTCTAAATATAGACAAGCTATCTTGAATCTATTATCTTCCTATTTGTTTTAATGATTAATTACTCAAGATGTTTTGTTCTCATTTTGTGTTTTTGTTAAGGAAAACTTTCAAATACACTTTACCTTCATTTGAATATATAAACGTAAAACAGATAGCGACTTCCATTGTTTATTGTTTTTCCGGCTAGATACTTTGGCTAGTATAAAATATAAGTTCTTTATCCAAGAAATTTCATGCAAAAAAAAAATCTATGCAAAAGTTTATTCCCTTGAATGAATAAAAGAGAATTAGTGACAAAACTTTAAGAGTTAAATTAAAAACTGATCAACAAGAAGATGAAAATCGATATCAGGGACGGTTATGAGCGGCAGTCATTAGAGGAAATTACACCGAGAAGTCGTTAAACCGCTCGCCAAGGCGTGAACGGCAAAATTATCTCTAATTGAAAGCCGGGGTTTTTAACGGCCCGTCGGGCTTTGTGTGTTTGATCGACTTTTATGAATTTTTCAGATGTGTTTTTCATTAATTTGGCTACTTTGAAAAACAGGAGTATTTAATAGCTAAATGTCTCTTTCGTTTTCATAGCTAAACTTGTGTTTAACAAATTTTGTTAATTTGTTCATTTCAACGAAAACGGATGGAACTATCTGGTTGTTTTAAGATGAATTCTCTGTCATTGACGATTATCGAAAGTGCGCGTATGTTAAAAAAAAACAATAAAGTATTGGCACCAACTCTCCTAGTAAAGCAACGTTGTGACCAAAACAGGATCATGTATTTTTAGAAGGTACTTATTCACTATCGGCTTGAAGACACTTAGGTTGTAGGTCTCAGGAAACAAGGAAGACGGCAAGTTATAAGCACCTTGACGGTTTGCTTTAAAAAGGGAAAATGGATCCTTTTAGTACGACGCAATGTTGGGTCAATTAAGTAAGGGTGGTACTTGTACGTTCTACGTTCTATTAAAGATTGGAGAATATGTAATCAGGTTGTGTAACTCCAGAACAAATTCCCAAAAAGCTTCAAGCAAGCCACTTTGCGCCGATTTCAAAATATCTATAAAGTCAGTAATTAGTTACGAAAATCATCTGCGCTGTCCCTTCCCTACACATCTGATAGTTCTTTGGGATGCAGCCGTACTCAAACTTATCTGTGTGTTTTTTTAAAAGTCGAAACCCTTACTCTATAGCCTATATTGAAATGAACAGAGTTATACCAGCAGGAGGTACTTGCTCAGTTCTTTGTAGAATAAGATTATCGTGACCTGATGTTATTTACAAAAAGTAATGTAAAAAACACGAATAATAATCAAGAAAAAACAAATCAAGAATAGATACAGAAAATAGTTGTTAAAAGATGTTTCAGAGCTAGAATCGAAAGGTCGTATTGACGTCTTCCACTCTAGCTATTTAAAACCCCTAGAGATAAAAACACTCAGACTGCTATTGCTATAGATTTAAAAGCTATTTCTAAAATACCTATGCTCTCAGTAATTCTACTAGACTTTTCTCCAATAAGCAATCTGGTTTGTGACCCGCTGCGGCTATCGATTTCATTACGCCACCAATCAGTTGAGTTCCAAGTGGTCCGTTTAATCAAGGAATGGAGGAGCCGGGTCAACACGGAGTTTTTGCACTGGAGTGCTTGTTGAATTAGGTTCCAAGATAAACAGGAGACAGGCTGCGACGCTCTTTGAACCCACTGATAGCCATGCTATTTTTACTATGAAGGTTTCATTAAGAGTCTATCTATACCTAGCATGTGTTGGAGACAAAAAATATCGTTTTTTCTTCGTATTTTTTTATGCTTGCGGAAGCTTTAAGCCAGCCTAAAACTAACTTGGAGGCAGAATTGGAGTTAAGTCACGTTTTATTCACTGGTGGATAATATCGTCTATGCTAATCGTAGTGTTTTATTAGTACAATCCTAAAATGATAGTCTGGACATTTAGATGTCTCTTACCCAATCGCATCATAACGCCTGTATAGCATAAAATATAAAAAAATCCACTAAATGTTCCCACTTCTGGGATTCGGGTCTTTCTCTCGCAGGGAGACAGTCAAAGCCATAATCCACCACGCTGGCCCAGTGCGGGTTGGTGTTTGACACATGATTTCGAAATACTCTAAGTACATGCCAGTTTCCTCACGATGTTTCTCTTCACCGTTTTAAGTTAGCGGTATTACACACATGACTTCGGAAAGACAGTGGTGCACGTGGTTTTAAAAATGAAAATGAAAAATTGAAAATGAAAAAAAATATTTTACATTTTACAACACATCAAAGGACAATGCCCACTTCCCATACATTGAATCCTGTCAAATTTTTTTGGATACTGAAAGTATATAAGGATTAATAGTGTCTAATTAGAATTGAACTAGAAGCATTAAGCTTCTAAAAACGTCTGCTGTCGGTGTTTTTCATTTCCCAAATACCAAAAATGAGCTACAGTTAAACCAAAAGTAAGGTTATGTTTACTGTCAAATTACGTTCGAACTATGTTTTCTTTCGGATTAGAACAAAAAAGAAAAGAAATAACTGTGGTTTTATTACTGAAAACGTTTTTCATAACAGAATAAATAGGAATAATAGTAGTTCTCACTACCAACTGATTACCATGAAGTAGTTCTCGGATGGAATTTTCATAGTTTCACAAGGCTTAAAGTAACAAGCTCAGTGCAGGGCTAGGTCTGATGATTTGGACTCATGTCATCATGTTCCAATAATTTGTGAAACTGTGTTGTTATAGGCAAGCATATTATGTTTGCTTACCTTCAAGCACATTATTTCTTGCTCATCCTGTCATTTTTATAAAAACAAAACTTAAATCAGTGTAGATAATTCTATTCACCGATATTTTTCCACTAAATCTATATTCAAACCAATGCAAGAGAGGATAAATAAAAGACATAGTTTGCGATAATATATATTTACATTTAATATTAATGTTATATAGGTATTTAATAGTCCAAAACTGCTCCATAGCCCAAGAACCCTGCTGGTGGATTTATGTGGTGGTCCTGGTATCTGGCCCATCCTAGGTATCTCACTTAAGACTCTCCGCAATGCAAGTACAGCAGTACTGAGGGAAGGCCTCTGCTGTTCATATCATTTTCAATTCAATATACATAATATACTTCTTCACACCCGTTGTTTTTGCTTGAGCAGCAGTCAGCTGGTGCCTGTGTTCTAAAAGTAATTTAGGGGTTTGAAATTGGTAATTGCATAGGTTTTGTGGCAAGTCAGCGGTATCCTGGAATTCCCTGTCTAGGATGAACAATTAGGAATTAAGTAGTTGTGACTTAAGATTTCTAGACATTTTTTCAATAGTTTGTGTTAGCATCTGTCCTTATATTTCTCTACGCACTTCAAAAATTCCTCATATTTCTGCAATAAAGTAAAAAAAAATGTCATCTTCCTGGAGCAGTCTGTTCTGAACAATCGGAATAAATCGGTAATTGCCCACACTTCAGCATACTTAGATGACCGCGAGGAGAAGGCCCTTCTCCTCGCACATTAACATCAATTAAACTATGCTCGTCAAGTTAAGCATTAATTGCTTGTACAGCTAAATCATTTTTCAAGTTTGGCCACTACAGAATCATAAATGCTGCTATAACTCGACAATGCTAACGATAATGCCAATCTTTTGTCTTATGCTGCAGTGCAACAAGCACAGTATTTGCTGGGATTCTTCCGTCGTATGTAGTTTGAGGTGGTATACAATGCACAAACTATTACACCGCTAAAGAGGCTTAAGAAATCAACAAAACTAGTGGTAGGTAATCAAAGAATAAAGAAGACTTAGAAAACAATTCAATTATGTAATTAATTCATTTTGATTATTTTTTACTTTTTTTATTTTATTTGACATCACAGACTAAGCAGATGTTTGACATTGACCAATTTGAGATAACCGTTCCGTTTCACGATTGCGAGCCAACTTCTTCCTCATTTACATTTCTATAAAAAGCTTTGATAGTTTTCTTGTCATCATGTTTAATTATATACGTTATTAAACTATGTAGTAAGTAGTAATTGAACGACATTGTGAAAGAAATTGGTAAACATAAGATTTAAATTTATCGCGGATCACTAAAACGAAACGTAAGTACCGATTCGTATTGCAATATTTTCAAATTTCAGCTTGTTGGTAAATGATAAGTTTAATTTATACAAATGCAAATATTTATTTTTGCAATGTCAGAAAGTTATATAAATTCTCAATTGAGTACAACAAAAAATCACCGATTTTTTAGTATATAACTCATATGTATCTACGATAACTGCTTAGACGGGGTAAAAATGGACATTGTCCTTTTACAGTACATTGGAGAGCCCTTTTAAGCAAACATATGCCTGTATCAGGAGTCCCCGTTCTTCGAAATCTTAGCACATACATTGTAAAAAGAAACAAGTTATTGAATTTTAGTATATCTACTTAAATGTGTGAGGTTGTGTGTGTAAGTGTGTGAGGGTTTGTGTGCATGTGTGTGAGACTGTGTGTGGATGTGTGTGTGTGTGAGAGAGAGGGTGTGAGGGTAAGGGTGTGTGAGTGTGTGTGTGTGTATGGATTGGAACACTTGATTTATTTGATTGGCCTATTCTACATAATTGTTATTATACTATTCCGTAGGATTTTGTAGCTACCATGCAGGAACCGGTTGCTTCCGACATAAGTGTATGAGTACACATTTATTGAACCTCCAACAATTTTTCAACTTCACTATAAGCAAGTGGTATTACCCACTTGCTGATACATTTTCTTACATTCATATAACGTTTTGGGATAAATGTCTAAATCAATGTTTACTTTATTGTAAATATTACTTGAACGTGCATTATATTGCTTACAAGCAAAATCAGTTTTACATTTAGGGATTTGAGCTACTGACATCTTTCTTCTTTTCAAAGGATATATATATGTAACATACATTTTACACAGCTGTTTAATTGGGCCCCAAGATAAACAGAAGTCAAAGGGTCAGAAGCCGTCAGGCTTAAACTCTTTGAATTTAACGTGGTTTGCCTTTTGCAACCTTTATTTTGTTAACAACCCCATAATATTAGGTGACAGAAAGGTAGAATGAAAGTATATTTCTACTTAGATGTAAATTTCTAGATACTGTTGAAAGTGTGATATAATAATGATCAAAGTAAAGTATTCCATTCATATCTGAGATATTACAATACATTAATTATTACAAAATCTTTCGATAATTTTATATTTTTTTTCAATAAAATTAAGACCATACTTATAGAAAAAGCTTACTATAATGTACAAGAATTTATGGAAGATAGATGGTAACATTTACAAGATATTATATAATTCTAGCACCTACTTCTTATTTTAGAACATTCTGATTCAATCCGTAACACCTAGTAGTAACAAACTCTTTACATATATATAGCTATCCCCATAAATATGAATACAATTCTGTACATTGTACCTCTCAAGATGAAACTGTGTTGTCTCCTGTTTTTGCGACACCCTAACAGGGTGTTTGTACATAGTTTAAGATTTTAGTCATAAGGTCTAATAATTTATGTACACTGTGCAAATAATAAATAAATAAATAATTACGGGATAGCATAGCATGACCTATAAAAAAATCCACGGATAAGACTTGGGGCCTTCTCTCGCTTGGACGTTGGATTAGGTGGGATGGCGATTAGTGATAAGTGTGGTATATGACCTCAAAAGATTCATGGAATATGCTGGTTCCCTCACGATGTCTTCCTTCACCGTTTAAACCAATGGTGCTGGCAAATTTGTTCGTCTGCACTTGGAAAACTGTTCAAAGGTGATGGCGGCATTCGAATCTGCGGCCACACGATTGTAAATTGCACAGTATAGCCACTAGACCACTACGACTACAATTAAAATTACAATTAATAAGTATTATAACCAGCCTATTTTATGTTTTTACTGTTAGGACATACACACAGTGTGTTGTTCTCTCAATCCAATTCGATTCGATTCGATTCCAAAATTATTATTTTTTTACTTTTATAGGTTTACACTTGACTGCCATCTCGCCTGATGTTAAGTGACGATGCGGTCTACGATGAAGCGTGTTTACCTAGAAGAAACCGATCCGCTCTCGATTTGAAGACACCAAGATTATAACTATCGGGAGAAACCCACTCAGGCAACTCATTCCACAGCCTAGACGCATATCACAAACGTAGAGTCAAACCTCTTCGTCCGTGTCTTTGGAATATCTACCATGAAACGGTGCCGCTTCTTCGAGTTTTGATTTTATTACATTAGTACCGTTACCGGTTATACTATTTTTAATAAATAATATAATATCACATTTATAATAAAATGGTAATTAATGTTTACGATTTGGAATTTTCAAATTCAAATAGCCACGTAGCACTGTGCTGCAATGGGCTGTTTTGATTACCATCAGATCTATTGCTCGTACCGTCATTCTACATTATGTAAATAATGCAAATTTATGAAATAAAGGATTCAATTTTGTAGTATTAAGGATTATTACAGATTTACAGGTAGGATCTATTATAAGCGCGTTAATTCATTCATAATTTAAGAGCGACGCTCTTGTCGGTGAAGTTCCTTCCATGTACTTCTACACTCCGCCTTCTCCTTGACTTCCTGATACGACACTACATTTATCTTCTCCTTCACGTGGTTCATGTAACTTCTCCTAGGTCTACCTCTCTTTCTCCTCCCATCTAATTTGACTTCCATTATTGTTCTAATGAAGTTGTCGTGTCGTATCAGATGTCCCAATATCTTCCCTCTTCTGTTTTCTATTGTTTCCATTAATGTTCTTTTCTCCTCTACCATCTTCAAAACCTCTTTATTGCACTTCATTTCCTTCCATCATTTAAACCATATTTCATGGGTAATTTTTATAGATACATCATTTTAAAGCGACTTGTTTAGAGCACAAAAAGCTATAACTTCATTTCTCAGACTTCTGCCCTAATATTGTCAGGAGCCAATATAAAGAATACAGTGAACAGATCGGAACTAGTAAACTATTTACTATGCAGGTTTATTTTCCCTTTGCTGTCCGCAAAGCAAAACTCCGATCAAATATTCTGAGTAAGCGGTTATTCATCAAATATGCAGTGAGCAGAAATCTGGATTCTGTTCCGGACGAATTAATTTAAAATTGTGTGCAACGGTAATGTGTCAGTTACCGTCAAATTTTCAATGAAACATTTCACTATGGATATTTTCTCCCACGTTTTATTTTTTTATTATGGTAATGTGGGAGTTGCCAGTAATTGTTCCAATAAAAAAATTGCTATGGATATTTTCTCTCGTTTTTTATTTGTTTCTGAACAGTAAACCTGTTTCGTAACATTCATGTGGAGAACTATTGCAGAGTTCTGTTGAGTGGTGGTGTTTGAATAATAATAAACAAAAAAAGCCTTTATGTTTAAGTGCAAATTAATTACATTATTTAGGGAATAGAACGCTGTTTGAGACTAACATATTGACTAAACTAGTAAACCCATCTTTCGAAACGTTTGGTCTTCGTTTCAGGGCATTTCCAGAGCTGGCGCCTACTTTGCCCAATTTTTCTAAACAAACTCTAAATGTTTTTAGTTTTAGGAAAACATTATACAAAAAGGTCCGTTTCCAAAATTTGACCCCAGTGGATGACGCTAGATGGTGCCTATCAGTAAAACACAGAACAAGACATTTGCCTTTAAAAAGCTATTACAATCTGCCGACTATAGCTATGAGCTGCTATACAGACTAGGACATACTGAAACTAATCACAATCATGTGTGTGCATTATATTTGTTCGGTATGACGGCACACAGATATAGGGCATACATTTCTGAATAAATTTGAAATCCAATTAATCCACAATAATCGGGGATTACGTAGCATGACGTGATCCACGTCAGAGCTGGCGTGAGTCGTATCAGTACACGCAGCCGATAACGGTATAATCACAGCAGACTATTGCAAAGCTGGTTACTCAAGAGACTACGCTTAATTTTGAAACTACAAGTAATGCAGTAATGTTAAATTTAATTAAAATATGTACCATGTCTTACTGATAGACAACATCTAGCGTCAACCACTGGACTCAAATTTTTGGATTAGGAACTTTCTGGATAATGTAAACCTAAAACTAACAATTTTAGAGTTTGTTTAGAAAAACAATTAGGGATTGTGATCAAATTGGTACTTGTAGTTTGAAACAACAAGTAATTCAAAAGCGCCCATGCCAAAAACCATGGTGGTTTAGTGGCTAGGAGATCTCATTTCAGAATCGTAGGTCATAGGTTCAAATCCACATATGATATATCCCACTTTTGAGAATTTCCTTAACTGCAGATAGTGTGTGTTCCATGAATGACATCGCTGAAGTCATGTGTCGTCTCCCAACCAGAGCGGCTAATTACAGCTTTGATTTTTTTACTCTTTCTCTTTGTGAGAGAAGATAGCTAGTCCCAGAATTAAGAACATTAAACGGGTTGCTACAACAGAAATCTAAATAATAAGATTTAGATTTCTGCGGTTGCTACCTTACCCATACCAAATACCTACGAGTATGTACGTACGTACAATCGTACATATGTAGATGTAACTATAGCGTAGGCTTACTAAGTTACCTAGTTACGCTGGCCTAGTCGGGAGAACGGCGCCTGCCGATCCGGAGACCCCGGGTTCAAACCCCACACGCACCATTGTCTTTTAGAAGTCATGTGCGTAATGCCGCTAACTTAAAACGGTGAAGGAAAATAAACCGACATGTACCTAGAACCTTTCGAATTCATGTGTAATCCACCAACCCGTACTGGGCCAGCGTGGTGGATTACGGCCTTAACTTTCTCCTTGCGAGAGAAGGCCTGAGTCCCAGCAGTGGGAACATTTAGTGGGCTGTTGATTAGACTTACTTAAGCTATTCCAAACCTCATCCTTATTTTTCATCTAACCGGACTATTCAGTGTTCATGTCTCCATAACTTTTCGTACTTAGTTTGTTGGTTAATATGATATGAATAAATCTTGTTATTTGATTGCGCTTTTAGATATATAGATCTTGTAATTCATGATGTAGTGGGAGGCCTCTTTGCAGAGTTCACCTGGGGGAAGCCCCACATCTGTTGACAGTCATTCTACTACCAAACATTACGAACATCACTGTATTCTGGTTTGGCTGGCAATATTTTCAGGGATAAAACAGAGTATATAGATGACGAGTGCAGTGCTAGGTAATGGTTTGGTTTTCATGTTCCATCTGTGTGACACTGTGTTATCATGGGCGTGTTGCTTACGATCAAACACAACATGTCCCGCTCGTTTTGTCACTCTTTAACTCTTTACAACCAATATAAAAAAGAAGTGTGGCACTCGGGGACTGCCGCGGTAAAGCTATTGCATGTTGCATGCATTTTTATCAACATAAGCAATTGGGATGTTAACAATTTTTCGGAATTGCTTTTATTTTGAAGAGTGAAATTTGTTTACCATAAATTTTGTTTACAATTTTGTTTACCATAAAATTTGTTTACCATAAATTTCACGGGAAATCCGTTAAGTTGGCAACACTGCTAAGAGCATTTAGTCCGTGAAGCTAATACAAATAAGATTCGAAGTTGAATGACCGAGTGGGCAGGACGGCGTTACGGCGCCATCCCCTCTTTCTTGTGAACATAAGAAAGAGATGCACGATCACTAAAATTCGGTCTCCAGGCCCGCGATAAAAGCTATGCAATAGCTTAAAAATATAATTTTCGGGGTAGGTAGGTAGACCTAATCCAAGTCTAGGATTGACATTATCTGAAGGAACAGCTTAACATTCGACATTAAATATTAAATATTATATACTAAACAGTGTAAACTCGGGTTTTTAAATAGCAAAAAACACAGTCGTAAATAAGAGTTAAAGTGATTTGCAGCGGCTTATGATGTGCTTGAAAACAAAATTTTTTTTAGTTTAAATCCACTTCCTTTTTTGTTAACATAACAGGATTATGTAACCTTCTTGCTAATTTTTTTAATCAAAAGAAAAATGTATTTGTTTTACCGTGTAAAGTTGGGCTTACCAATTTGAGTATTTGAGTAATTTACTATTTCGTTAATGAGTCCTTGTTACTGGGGGGTCTACCGCCGAACGAAAAATGTTTTAGCTTTGAAATTTCTTTCTCTTTTCTTTTCACTTGCAATGATAGAGACAGCAATAGCCGATTTCAGTCATCAGTCATCAGTCAGGCCGTAGAGGGGCTGGTGTGGAGCTTCTATGGCGTATACTTTTTAATTAAAAACCCTATGTTGTACTGTTACTATAAATGATATAGTTTCGATGTTTGTTGCTCAATCACGCCGGAATGTCTAAACGGATAGGGTTGAAATTTAGAACATAATTGCATTATAATCCGGAATACATATGCAATTTTTATCGCGAGAAAATATCGAGAACCAGAACTTCTTGAGTATATTGCCGTAAACTTGTAAAAAATTGACCGTTAGATAATAATCTATTTGCTTAATCTAATTGACCGTTAGATTATAATCTATTTGTTTAATCTAATTGACTGTTAGATTATCTCACGAGTCACTCTTTGTTTGCTCTTTTTATTGTATGTTTCTAAAATTGACGTGTAAATTGTACATTTATCAATAAAGAACTTTGACTTTGGCTTGGTTATATTTTCAACTGATGGTGATTGGCGACAGGTATAATAGCGGGGTGTATCAGTGTTACACATAATCTATTTTTTCCACCTCTTCCACGCGGTGAAACTAGAATTATTGACTCTAATTTGATGAAATTGCTTACCTACAACAAATTTGCTCGATTAAACTACTCCAGATTTGTTACTGGGTTATTTTGTAACATTTTTCCAAAAGGTCCAAGTTCAAGGCCCGGAAGTCTCCGAGCAACTCGATCAAATATTAAATTGACTTTAGCGAACTTTGTTATACACACTGAGTAAATATTTTTGGGTTCAGTCGGAGAGCCGAGAGCCTCGTTAGCCCGAAATTAATATCTGCTATACTTTCATGAATAGCCCGCGAGTCACTTTTTTTTTTAATAAAGAGTGACGAGACGATCAGGACATGTGCCTGATGGTAAGCAACATGCCTGACACATAACAGCACAGTGACACGCAGCTATTGGAACATGAAGAGTCCAACTCATTACCTAGCACTGCACTGCGCTCGTTACCCATTGATCTAAGATCTTATATCTCTAAGCCATGTAATTTCTCTGGAAACATTGCCCTTCAAACCGGAACACAGTAATGTTTGCACATTACTGCTTGGCGGTAGAATAACTGGCAAAAGTGTGCAAACATTTATAACGTACCTAATGTCTGCACACTGATTCTGCTTTGTAGTTAGACTATTATGTCAGTTTCATCTCTATTTACTTCATATACGTTTAGAATCAACACAATATAACTTTATCCTTTTCAATGTTGTAAATGAAATTTAATCCAAACAAGCACAACTTTTACCATCGTAACCAGTATTTTCCTAGTCCACTGTTAGGCGTAGGCGTCTCCTATGACATGCCACTTATTTTTATTCCAGGTATTTCTTCTCTAGCCACTTCTTGTTGTCTTACGTACATCGTCATTCCATCGAGTTTCAGACCGTTCTACCTTACGTTTATCTATTCACCGTCTCCACTTCTACACTTCGACACGTCTAGACCAAACGGTTATTGGAGATATTACTGAAAGTTCAGCTTTCTAATACGAATACCTATTACAAAGTATGGTGATACCACCATAGATCATTGATGTACTGAAATTATCCGCGTGATGATAGTTATCCGGCATTTATAACAGAACTAGTATTTTGACATTGGGACCGTGGGGGGCCGGGAGCTCACCTCATCTTCAAAAGCCTATCCGAGCGCTTGGTCGACGCGACGCGTGACCAAAATGCTGGCGTTTATTTGGCCCAACGCATAAGCATTGCCATTCAGCGTGGTAATGCCGCCAGCATGCTGGGTACGCTTCCGATTGGTAGTGGGCTTGAACATCTTGATTATCTATAGACCTACAGTGGTCTATAGATAATTCAGGTGTGCTTAGTGTAAGTAGTTAGTTAGGTTTGTAGTGTATGTAGTTCTCATTGTATTTTAGTTTTGTTAATAAAGGCTCTGCCCAGAAAAAAAAAATATTTTGAAGTAAAACGTACCGTCTCCGTAATACTGTCGACACCGTCAGATTATAATCTAACGCGTGTGATTAAAATCCAACGGGTTTTAGACTATCTATAAAGGAGAGAAAACAAATAATTTTATAGGTACGTACTTATTTTATTTACGGCAATCATTATAATTATTAGTCGTCATAGTCGTAGGCAAAGAGTTTACATATACTACGTATAGAGTTAGATTTTCCGCGCGGTTCCTTTGTGTCAATCGTAAGCAGATGATGTGCATACTTTCTATGGAAACAGAGTGATGTGCTGCGACAAAAGTATGACACTTCCACAAGAACGACAAGGCAAGAAAGATGCCACCCGTGCTTGCGATGTAAAGCGTTTGTGCCAACTCTATACGTAGTACATGTAAACTCTTTGGTCGTAGGAGTCAGTAATGTTCCCATATGATTATAGTTTAATATTATATGCCGTTTGCCCGCGGCTAGGCTTACAATTTTCCTGTTTCCTCACAATATCCTTATTATGGATATCGAAGACACGGTATATATCTTCTATAAATAAAATATTGTGCACTGTTTGCCATTTATACGAAATGTCAGTATCATTTATTCATGATATGTTTGCGTGGAGAATAAAAGAATATACGTTTATTGCTTCTCTAAAACTTTCGTGATTGCTTCGTTTATGTTTCATGGATATATACACAGAATAAATGAAAAACGGGTATATTTCCCAAGTATCGTTAAGGAAACTACTCTTAGTTTTATGCATCATAATCCGCGGACCGCAAGAAGGGGGTTAAGAAGGCGCATAGAGGTACATAAATGTCACCGTAAAACTGTAATACATAATTGTCAGTATATAAAGTCTAACTTCATTAGATTATAAACTGCCTATATTCACAATTTCGCTGTGACACAAAATAGCCACGAAATATTATGTGATTTTCGATATTCTATTAATACAAACTATCATAAAATTAACATTGCCTAAACATTACTAAACATTAATTTGTGATTAGTATTAACAGCCCAATTTTCGCCATTTTTTCTATGGTTTCATTATAGGAGTTGAGGTAGTTAGTAACTTTTGTTTGAAAAGTGAACAAAGTTAATTCAAGTCATTGCTATACTTTCTAAATCCACACCTTTTTCCGCACCACATTTTTTAAAATTATGTTTGTCTAATCAGATCGACCTTTTCTATATACTTATGATCTCCTAGTGATTTTGTCTACGTATAATTTTAAAAAAGGTTTTTCGCGGGCATTTCATTTTTGGCCTATAATAGGCCTGTGTTGTTTTTTTATGTATGTAATAAATTAAATTTAGTTCGCGATTATATCGCATTTAATGTTTTCGATATGAGTTAATTAATTCAATATAACTATTTATTTTCGTGTCTGTATTCAATACATTATATTTCTACATTCAGACACAAATCATCTGTAGAACCCTCAGACAAATTATGGCTAAATGGTCTAAGGTAGAATTATACTCTGTGTGGCCAAGAAATTAAGATCAAACCACGTGTTACATTGAATCCATGAGAACATCAACATGAAATAAATATGAAAGCTTTAATCATTCTCGAGCATTTATACGCGTACGATCGAGCTTCAGATGGATTAACGCCGAAAGGTACAATGTTATCCGGTTATAACTCATGGAATATTTATGGGCACCAACGAGTGAGTTTGCGCTAAACAAAGTGTTTTTTCCTTATACTCTTCGTAAATAAGTATGATATCTGATCTTTAATTCAAAGAGATGAAACTCGATAATGTAATGGATGCTAGAATGATTGTTTATGTAGGTTTTAATGAGAAAAGTTATAGATAGTAACAGGAAAATCCATCGTATTGAACGACAATATTGCTATTTTTTCTGTTTCCGCTCGAAAAAGAGGTATTGGACGTATCTCTTTTCGCTATGAAACACTGTTACTTTGTGACCAAATTGGATCTCGCAAAAACCTGCTGTTTCAAATTTTGAGTCATTAAGATCATTTTTGTGTGTTGTGACCTCAGGGTGATTTAGTAGTAGAATTTGATAGAAGGTATTGCATAAAAACAGTGTCTCTTTCGGTTTGATACCAGTATTTAGTACAGGTATTATTTATGTACTTACCTACTTGTCAATCTTTTAAGTAGCAACAACTCGGTGATATGGTAGTTGAAGCAAAAAAGAATGTATGGTTGTGTGTAAAGAATGGTGTGTGAGGACCTGAGAAATCAAGTAATTTTTATTTGTAATTGTCGTTCGTCATCATGTACAGAACAGATAACATCACTTATTCTATTCTCAATCAACCTAATGTTTAGGTTTCTTACTAATGAAAGTTTACCCTCATGATGAATGTAGTCTTGTACCTATTAATGTCCTTTTTCTGGATTTATCATCACTTCTAAAAGGTGAAAATCAACTATCAATCCGCCACAAAAGGGCGTGTCACAGTCACATAAAGATCAGTTTGGAGTGTCTCGATCTTTCCTTCTCAAAAGCAGAGCAATTTCCTCTTTTAAATTATGCACAAACAAGCTTTTCAATGGTAAAAGACGGGAACAATAAAATGTGGCATTATTTTAGTTGTTTTACTATTTTTGCCACAATAACTGAAAATGGAGCTTTATTATTTTTGTTTCACATTTGTTTTTGTTAATGCGTTTTTTTGTTGAATTTGTGAAACGATGGTACTGGACTTTATATCTTGGATTGAATGTTGACTTGGAATATTTATTTTTAGTTTTATAAAAGTGGTTTACTTAAATAAAGTGTAATAAAATAAATAGTACATATTTACGATTAAAAAAAGTCAAAACCGACGGAAAATCTTTGTAGATAGATAAGCAGCAAGTGAAAATAATGTTAGTCAAAGATTTTTTACGCAAGACGGAGAAAGGCTTGACTTGCCTCTACAACTCATTGTTTGAAAAATAATCTTGGTACACTCCGCGAGGTATAAGCTGAGCTTTGCATTAGTGTGAGTGATCACCAATCAGGCAGGAGCTTGAAATTTTGTCCGCGAGGTATAGGCTGAGCTTTGCATTAGTGTGAGTGATCACCAATCAGGCAGGAGCGCGGCGAGACAGAATGGCGCCGCGCCTAAGGCCGGTTGTCACACCTACACTATCCATGTACACTCACACAAATGCAAAGCTCAGCTTATGCCTCGCGGAGTGTACAGGTCTTGTGCGATACAAGAGTATAAAATAGTAGATGCAATACGATAAAATTCAAACACAATGAAACCGCTTTGTTCTTTGCTAGGCTTCGAAAGTAAGTGCTCTTCCTATCATATGATAGGTATTTAGTAGGTCAGAGGTGTATTGGGCCTCACCAAATTGGAACGAAAAGTTGGTTGATAAAAAAATACTGGTTTTTGATGTACTCACATAGGTTTGTTTGCGGAAGTATATTTGCATGGATTTACCTGGAAACAAAAATAATAATTAGTTAGACAATAATAATTATTTTAATCTGAAAAAATCAAATATCCTACAGTTAAAAATATTTTCATTCATACCAAATTTCATCCAAATCCTTTCAGTAGTTTTTTTTTTCAGTTTTATAACTGTTCCAACAAAAGTTACGGCTGAATATCTTTTAAAAATTGTGTGTTTTTATAGTAAAGAGTGACGAGACGAGCAGGACATACATACCTACCACATAACAGCACAGTGACACGCAGCTATTAGACTATGAAGAGTCCAAATCATTACCTAGCACTGCACTGCGCTCGTCACCCAGAGATCTAAGATTTTAGATCTCTGAGCCCTGTAAGTTCCCTTCAAACCGGAACACAGTAATGTTTGCACATAACTAGCAAAGGTAGAATAACTGGCAAATGTGGGGTACTTCTCCAGGCGGACTCTGCTAAGAGTCCTACCACTACGTTTTATTATACAGTTTAGGTTTACAGGTAGATCGAAAGTTCTTTCATAAATTCTAAATTGGTTTTTCTCACACATTGATTTGAACGAATGGGATTTTACTTCGGGATAAAAGAAGACATCCTTATTTATTTCTTTATTTATTCAATGACACAAAAACAGAATGTACAAAACACATACCTATACTGTACCTATACATGAGAGTAAACTGCATAGAACCGTTGTTCTGGATGAAATTGAAATCCGTCTAAACAATTACTTACAATCCGATATTCGAGCTATTTAATATCTGTTTGATTCTGGGTATTAGCAACTTATATGTTTTTAACATCTTCCATTCAGTGAACCATAATTATAAAGCCTATGTTAAAAATGTGGCGTTAGCACGCAGTAGGGATTTCCATGGCAAATATAAGTTTTAATGAACACAAGCGAAATTGAATTCGATTCCGGTACAAGATACCCATTTAAATATAAAATAAGATATCTTGCCGCCAGATACAGACACAACATCCATTCTTCCCGGCTTACTTTGTTGGAGCGCGTCGCGTTTACTGCTTAGTTGTTTATTGGTATTAAAACAGGAATTCTGTGAAATAACTTCTTAGGTAATTTTGGAAATATAGTATTTTTTATAAAATAGAGTGACAAGACAAGCAGGACATATGCCTGATAGTAAGCAACATGCCTGCCCATAACAATACAGTGGCACGCAGCTCTTGGAACATGACGAGTCCAAATCATTACTTAGCACTCGTCACTCAGAGATGTAAGATGTTTTATTACTATGTCCTGTAATTTTACTGGAAATATTTCCCTTCAATAATTATTGCACTATTTAACTTAAATGTTAAACAGTAATGTGCAAACATTACTGTGTTCCAGTTTGAAAGGCAACGTTTCCATAGAAATTACAGGGCTTAGAGATATAACATCTTAGATCTCTGGATGACGAGCGCAGTGCAGTGCTAGGCAACGATTTGGACTCTTCATGTTCCAATAGCTGCGTGTCACTGTGCTGTTATATGGCAGGCATGTCCCTTACTATCAGGCACATGTCCTGCTCGTCTCGCCACTCATTATAAAAAAATAGTAATATCTTATGTTGAATTACTTACTAATTTAATTTATCTTTAAGTTTTAGCTAATTTCTAGAAACCTAAATATGGAATTGTTATAGAACCATTATGGAATTGTTGACCTTCAACAAGTAAAACATATTCGTAATGTGGAGCATATTGATAAATTTAGATAGCAGACAACACTTATCATTTGGATATCATTAAGCAGATTTAAGTATTCTTATCAATCAATAACTTATCAGTTTATTTGCATTCAAGGATAAACTAAAATCGAAATGCTTTTTACATTTGTCCAAATAGTGGCCGAGTTTGGTGATTTTTGTATCCAACATGTGGAACTTCAACGGTATTTATACTGTGAATTCATAAAATATATATTTTTGTGCGTGCCCCTTCACACTAAAGATTCTTGACAAATTACACAACGGACTCCTTATATTAGTTTTCCTAAAGAGGAAACTTAATTTCTCAGATATTTAAAAACCTGAAATGCTCACCACTCTGATTTTGACCCATAAACGCTAAGTTTTAATTTGCCTAGAAAATGCGTTGAATTATATATATTTTTTGTATCAATCTCTGAATACTGAGCTGGCTTAATCGAACAACGAAAGATTATACTGATCTTGCAGGATATTGCGAGATACATGCAGTTTTATGGTAACAGACGAAATGAACTATAATTAGATGAGTTCATGAGTTCAAAATGTTTTTATTGGATAAATATCCTTAAAAAACAATTATGCAAACATCGTCATCGAACTGTGTCTTTATTTTAGAATGTTATTTCTCTGCATACAGTCCATAATCCTTCGAACATTATACTTTTTCGAAAGTTTGGATGTTTGTTGCTTAATCACGTCAAAACCTATGTGAACTGATCGAGTTGAAGTTTGGAACTTATAGTCCGTCACAGTTAGATTATAATCTTGAAATAGGCGACTTTTTATAACGAGAAAATAGCGGGAATGAAAAATGTGCGGATAAAACCACGAGGCAGTACTAGTAATAGAATATATGCCTTATTAGCAGCGATCTGGAGTTTAACCCTTTCCGGTAATTTTCCTGCGATGAATAGCTAGTCTTTGTGCTATCCCAGACTATAATCTAAATGTTTTCTGAATTTCAAACCGGTTCGCTTAGCCGTTCCTACGTGACTCAGTAAGAAACTTCCAAATTTTCCGTTCGCAATATTAGTAAGATTATGTACATAACCAGTGACCAGGGACCAGGGACCCTTCAGCGCACTCTGCCGGGCTGATTTGTGAATCTAAACCATTCAGGGCGCCACCCCAAAGCACACAAAAAAATCATTCAAATCGATCCAGCCGTTTTGGAGGAGTTCAGTGACATGCACAGTACCCATTCAGTACGTACAGCAGAATTATATGTTTAAAGATATGCAATTGGTAAAATACGAGTCTCGGTCATACAAATACGAAAAATAAATTTCGAGATGTATCGCGCTATCGTATTTTAGTAGCACTTGATATTTCATAATTATGTTACTTTCAATAAAGTACGTTCAAAATGTGTATTCGTAGAAAACCGTAGTTTAGTCCAAAAATAGATTCCAAAACTTAAAGAAAAATGTGTGCGTAATACTTTAAAAGTTGCTGTTAGTTGATACATTTTAGCACAAGTGTAAAAGCATTTTATTAAATCCTTATCAGATAATCTTAAGCCCACAATAAAACAAATTAATATTGTCTAATCAGTTAAAAAACGAAGTCAGCAAAATAATAATGTTGCTAACTACGCATTGATTCAACACAGCAGTATTTAACTTCTTCTGAGTAATGGTTTTAATGTATGTGCGGGTAGATTTTTTCCATGTATTTATAACTTTTCGTTATTCCAATTTAATGGTATAGCCCAAGAAACCATATACATATTATTGGAACAACAATATTTATGACAGGTTAGAAGAAGATGACCGAACTGAAACAAATGTAAGACTAAAACCGTAAGAAAAATATGTAACGGAAGTGACGCGTAAAAACTGTGCGTGACCAGTGTTGCCACCTGTATTTTTCAGATTATCGTACTATTCTACTAATATGAATATCAATGTTTGGATGTTTGTTGCTCCATCACGTCGTAATGTATAAACGGATTGCGCTGAAATTCGAAATTCAGGTAGATTAGTTGGCAAAATAATGAGAACGCGAGATTTTTAATTGTATAACGTTACGGTTTGTCGTGGAGCTAATTTTTTTGGCAACTAGTGTGGTGAGTTTTAGTTAAAATTATTATTTTAGTTACACGGACACTGCGTTTGGATCTTTTTGTGCGCCGGAAACCGCGCGTCACCGCCTCGCTAAAAAGTTCTAAATAACATTACCACTAAATAGCATTTAAAAAGATAACAAATGTAAAACCCTTAAGGTACAAGTTCGCCCGGAGACCGCGACACGAGACCGCGACGCGAGACCGCAACCGGAGACCGCGACAGGCACTTGACTCTATGGAATTGTGTGGGCGCCAGTTCGCCCCGAGACCGCGACACATGTCTCGCGACACGTGTCTCGGTCTCCTGTCGCGGTCTCGCTTCGCGGTCTCGTGTCGCGGTCTCCGGGCGAACTTGTACCTTAAGAGGTCAAGTGTTTTGAATGTCGTTTTATCAATCGTTAGGTCCAATTATTGTCCTATCTGCAGATGTTTCATTTTGGCATTACCCTTTAAATTTCCGAAGGAAAACTTTGTTAAAAAAACCGACGTGTTCCAGGAAAATCATCTCCTGAGTGCTTGAGACATTCGCCAAAGCACATTATTTAACCAGCGTGGCAGAGTAGGTAAGAGAAGGCTGGGAGTCCCAGTTGTAGTGAATATGAAGTGGGTTTCAAGCTGTACTAATACCATGTAGAACAAAGCAAAATTTTTGACGACAAAATATGAAAATTACTAACTGCTGATATGCAAATACTGAATCTACTCGTAACTTTACACACACAAAACTTTTACATTTGTGTAGAGGAACACGGTTCAATTCACCTACCAACAAAGTTAGCGAGTTTCTTGTGTGTATAAGAACTTAATGAAAGTTACACGACGCTCTTCGAGTTACGGGACTAACTTATGGGGATAAAATTACCTTGTTCCTAACATTCCAATAAATGTAATATTGTTTTAAGTAAAGGTTGGAAGCTTTATTTGGCTCCTTTGTAAAAAATACTATATGCACTGACAGAGTAAGAACTGTAAATTACGGCTGGTCTAATAGCTGGTCGGCTCGGGAGAACGGCAAATACTTACCGATCCGGTGCTTTTGGTTCCAATCCCACACACTCTACTGTCTTTTCAAAGTCATGTGCGTAATGCCGCTAGCTTAAATACGGTGACGGAAAACATCGTGAGTAAACTCACATGTTCCTAGAATTTTTCGAGGACTCGCGTTATGCGCCAACCTGCACTGGGCCAGCGAAGTGGATTATGGCCTTAACTGGAGAGTAAAGGCCTTCTCTCGCAAGGAGAGAGTCAAGGTCATAATCTACCACGCTTGCCCGGTGCGTGTTGGCGGATGATACATGACCTCAATTTTTTTATTGCGTAATTTAGACAAAGACATTTTTATTTTTAAATAAATTAATTGTGTTCATATAAAAAACCCATCAAAATAGCTTTTCTGTACAACCCAATGCAATATTAACGGCCATGAAAGATATCAAAAGATATTTCGGTTAAGTACTACTCTAACGGCCATACCCAAGCCTACCTACAATCCTCGTAAAATAAACGATAGTCAATAAAAGATCAATATGGATTAATGGATCATTGATACTGTTAAGCTGGGTTATGAAATTCAAGCCCAGGCTTATCAAATGATGAACCATTAGGTTTGGTGTTTTATTATTCTTCATAATTATAGAATGTATGACATAACTGTCTTATTAGTTAAAAACTTATTCTCAAGTACGGTTCAGGTTACCGATGAAAACATTAATTAAATAACCTGAACACATCGATATTAGATCGTTGCCTGCACAGTTATGACGTTCCAAGGTCGAAGCAGTAACTACTCTCAATTGTATGTACATTGGGCGTGATCCTATAGCTGTAGAACCTAGTCGTTTTGTTTTATAAGATCCAATGCAGGGTGATCATAGAAATAATGTATATTTTTATACAAAGGAATAAGATGACTACGTTAATACAGCGGTAATTAAAGTGTTATTAATAGTATAAGTTCGAGAATAGTAGCGTAATAGAAATGGAAACCTTGTTTCAGTACCTACCTAATAGATATGCATACCGTTAACAACTTCTCAAACACGTGAGGTGGTTGATGGTGTGTTTGTTGGCTGTACGTAAAGCTAAAGGTGTCTACATGGCAAGTACCTGTCTTATGCCGCGATTTGTCAAAATACGATATTCAATATTCAGATGCAATGTTTGCGGATATCTTATATGTTGCAGAGCCGATAACCGTTAGGGTACGTGGGTTCTGGTGTGGACACCACAAATCAGCAAAAGTTATGATACAATGATACAATGCTTTATTGGCCTGTGAAGACTAGGTTATGTACTTTATTGGCCTGTGAAGTTTTGCACGTAGTTAGTATCACTAGCTTCTACCCTATATGGCATACAGACATAGTTTATTTATTTAAATATGAATTAGTTACTTTTTACTTATCTATCATTAAGTCAACATTCAGCATTTAAAACAAAACATTCCACTATTATTATCCAAACACAAAAATAACATCACGTAGTTATTAGATAGTAATAATTCAACTTCAACTCTTGGTTTATGGCTTTTATTGTGGCTTAGCCTCACAATTTCGCCAATGTCAAGTATTAATATAATATATGATCAAAATTTTTGAAGAAAAAAAACGAATATTTGTTTAACATAGTAATCATTAAAATAGCAAATAGTTGTGTAGGGCGCCCTGACCCTAGATGGATTGATGGTTTACGAAAAGTATCTGGTGGTAGCAGTTGGAAACGTAAAACCAAGAATCAAGCTGAGTAGCGGATTTTTTTTGAGGCCTGCGTTCAACAGCGGACGACTGTGGACTGATTATGATGATAATGACCGCTTTGTAGATTAGAACTATTATGTCTATAGGAAATTACTATTACGAGTATTACTATTGGTTACAATGTGATAAAATCCAAATGTTATGTATGCTTTCCAAAGAAGCCAACGAAGTGGCGAAAGAATAATTTCCAACGCTGTCTTCTGCAAAACGCCTCTTTAATACCGAGGCGACTGCGAACATATGTATATGTATGTATGTACTCAGACAAAGAAAAGTTGAAAGACAAACGGTTTGGTATCATACCCGAATATAACTCACTATTGCATTTCAACTCGCCCCAATAAAATCATTTCATAAAGGACTACTGCATCCTAAGAGTTCAACAGTAACCACAGTATGACGTAGAAGCAATGTATCGGATAGAGTAAATCAGCGGAAAGGTAATAAATGCGTCGTGCCTGCACTCAAGTGGGTGTTTAGAGTAACATCCACGAATGTGTCTAGCGCGTGATATTTCGCCTTTCGCCTCGCCGCTATACATACACACTGTTGAATACGGTTTATATTCATAAAAAAGAGAAATCATAAAAGCGAGACATTCCAGGAGTCTCAAAGAATACACGTCGCCCTAATAACAGAAATAGTGAATAGCGTAATTTGAAGGCTGTACACCGTCTGTACGCGACCTTATTACAAGCAGCCGTAGGTGCCGCCAGAGCCGTGTGGGACAGTTTGCAAGTTTCTAAAACCTGATACAAATAAAAAATCTAACTAGATACTTTTTTTTCAATATAAAGTTACGGGAAACAAACAAAACCAGTGCTTGATGGTAAGCAACAAGGTCTACTCATAAAAGCACAGTGGCATTCAGGTATCTCAACTTGTAGACTCCATTAAATTATTTATCTACTGTCGTCACGTCACACAAAAATATTACATGATTCAGCTTTTTTCCCAGTAATTTCTCTGAAAATATTGCCTTCCAAAAAAATCGGAGCTCAGCAGTATTTGCATATTACTGTTTGGCGTTAGAATAGTTGACAAATGTGTGTCATTTTCCTAGGCGTATTCGGCAAAGATACTAATTCCTCTGTATGTTTGTGAAATTTAGCAAATTTGTGTATTATAATATATTAAAATGTATTAATATTTCTTACATAAAATCGAAAACAGTTTAGATTGCTGAAACATGGTCTGCTATAGCTATAACGAAAAGTATGAAAATTTGGCAGATTTTTTTAGCTTTAATGAATAAGAACACTTATTAAAAGTTCTGCCTTATTAATTTACGTAATAAATCTAGGATAATAAAATTATCATTTATTTAAAAGGTTCATTAATTACTAATTTAATCATTATTAATTTAGTAGACAAAATCAAAATGTAATCCACATACAGATTCACACATTTATTTACAAATCAATAAAAATGATACCTAACTAATGTTGTGAAATAAACTTTAGTTAATATTAAAAACAACAGTCATAATGATAAGAGCCTTTTTTACATTGTATTGTGTTAATTGTTTATTATTTATTTATTAACCACAGGGCTCGGAGCTACGATTTCTAACAGATACAGATATATACGTGAAATGTATTTCTATTTTCCTTATGGCTTAGTCAAAATTACGAGATAATATACTGTCTCTTAAGTATGAGTTTAGCTCCGACTGTATCACTGAAGGTGGGTCGGTGCTTGGCCTATATTTACTCCTTTTCACACTCGCTCATTACGATATGCCCCGTCTCTTTCTCCCGTGACGTCATAACGCAACCCCTATCGTATCTGTGTGTGTACTATCTCTACGCAGCTTAGTTTATGTGCGTTTGTTGATTATGACAGTTCAATTGGCAATTTTTTCAGTTATAATAATGGTCACGTCGTTACCATTTGTGGACTTTTTCCAAAAAAACTTGGCAGGTTCCGAGATTTACAGCTTTTCACAATGGTAATTTATTACGGAACTTCTGTTTCAATTCTTACAACAGCGTACTCAGGGTGATTTATTTAAAAAACTACGTGTTGGAATAGATGACGGGCACAATTTATCAGTAAGTCAACCGTGGGTTTTATATGGGAATCGTTGGTTGTAGCTCAATAGCTCTCCAATTATTCTGAAGATTGATTGATTCACAAATACCTGTACTGGGGAATGAAAAAATTACGTAAAAGAAACCCTGAGGACTTATTACTCCACCTTGTAAAAACTTGCTTTTGAACAATTTTACTCAAATGACTTCTAGAATCGCTAAAATATAATCACGAATATACGTGTGTTGTTTGCAAAGTAAAAGATATCCTAAGCGTAACCTTGTATATCCACTATAGCTATTAAAGGAATATGAATGAATCTGAATGATTAAGCAATATGAAAACTATCGAGTCGTAGTAGTTTTGTGTAGCACGTGTAGCACAGTAGCTACGAAAGAAGTATAAAAATAAACATAAATTGTACCACAAGGAAAATCATTTTCCTTATTCCATAATGTAGCTCGTTTAATACTCTATTACATCCTAGTTTTATCACACACTACACAAACCTATTATGCTAATTTAATAACCTATACAACCGCCTTACCTTCCACAAAGTGTTGAATATCTTTACAAAGTCCGCAGGTGCCCGTTAAAGCCTGAATGAGTTTCATCCCGAAACTTTGGCTGCTTTCATCTAAACAATTAATTAAAACGAGGGCTTTGAGACCAGTGAATAATGATAAAATGTTTAAGTATGTCTTTCTTTTGATATGAATTTCTATAGAATTTATGAATGGGCTTTGGAGCAAAATTATATGAATTGAAAGATGGCGTTACATGATATTTCCAGAGTTTGCTATGTTTGCTATAATTGTGAATTTCAAATTATAAGTAAAATTTATCTTAAAACGTATTTCAAACATGTCAATTAAATTGAATGTTTTGTGAATTAAGTGGAAACTTATACAGCCGCATTGAACAGTTTTGGTATGAGAAAAATCTTATGGATTCACGGTCGACATGCAAATGTAGCGGCGTAGCGGTGTAGATTGGAGCGACGGCGGAGCAACGTAGCGGAACAGATCCGGTTGACATTTTTGGATAGGTGAAATTTCGGGAATTTGCGTATGCGATATATTTGCGTCTTAGCGGTATAGGTATATCTAGCCTATACATGTGAGCTACTATGCAATATTTCTAAGTTTCCACACTTAGTGTTTTAGTCAAGTATTCCCAACTATGAATTATTTTAATTTTGTTTAATTTCACCATCAAAAACTCGACAGTAAAATTTTAGGTTACTATTAAGCAAAATAAATTATCAGAACCATAATCAAAGTAATTTAATTGTAATTTACAAAAAACGGTTTATGATTGTATGTGTATCTTTTTAATAATACTATTGCGCTATACATGAGAGCCTATTTTATTTTTACAATCCATACTAATATTATAAATGCGAAAGTAACTCTGTCTGTCTGTCTGTCTGTCTGTCCGTCTTTACCGCCTAAACCAATCAACAGATTTTGATGAAATTTGACACATAGATAGAATAGATCCCGAGAAAGGACATAGGCTACTTTTTGTTCCGAAAAAGGGTTAAAAGGGTTAAAATAAGGGATGAAAGTTTATATGGAAAACTTCGTCATTGTTGAAGAACTATGAAACTTTACGTCTAGATATTTAACACGAAACCATAAAATGTATGTTTTAGCAGTTTTGTAGTTTCGAACTGTACCTACGGGGGTGGAATTGGGGGTGAAAGTCTGGAAGTTCAATATTATTGAAGATGAAACTTTGTATCTAGACACTTGAAATGGAGTCGATATACGTTTGTTCCAGCAATTTTATAATTTCTAACTATACGGGGATACTTATATAGCCGCTTGATACACTGGCCGCTTTTCGCGTTTTACAAATTTGGCGGGAAAACGGGTGTCAGGTTACATAAGTGCGGTGTTTGTTTCGGCATATGAAGTGCCACATTACTTTTACCCGTTTGAGTCATTTACTCTCAAGAGCGTTTCAAGACGCTTCTTGCGGTATCATTTATTTATAATTAATGTACTTAAATAAATTCAAGATGGCCGCCGCTACAAAATGGTGGATAATTTATGTTTTATTAATCCCATCAATATGGGTATCAAATGAAAGGGCTCAACAAGCAGAATACAATATACTATAAAAAAATTGAAATCCAAGATGGCGGCCGCTACAAAATGGCGGATAACGTAGGTTTTATCAATCCCATCAATATGGGTATCAAATGAAAGTGCTCAACCAGTAAAATACAACGTACTATATAAAATTAAAATCCAAGATGGCGGCCTCTACACAATGGCGGATAACTTAGGTTTTATCAATCCCATCAACATGGGTATCAAATAAAAGGGCTTGACAAGAAGAATACAGTGCACTATACAACCTCAATATTTAAGATGGGCGCAGCCACTAAATGGCGTATCAGACAGAATTTTTGATAGTCGACGAGATTTCCATGGTGTCTTATCAAATGTTATGCATGATGGACGCTCGATTAAGGCAAATTAAGAACTGCGAAAATGAGTTTTTTGGAGGAGTAAACGTATTACTTTTCGGTAATCTTTCACAACTGCCTCCTATAAAATGATCAGGAACACCTGTTTTCAATTATAATACGAAATTATATATATGAAAGTAGCTCTCTCTGTCCGTTGCCGTCTAACGCCTAAGCCACTTAAAGAGTTTGTTACAATTTGGTGCACAGATAGACTAGACTTAGGAATGGACAACGGCGACTTTTTATCACAGAAAAAGAGTTGAAAAGAGTGGAAATGAGGAGTAAAAGTGTGCATGGAAGGATCTTTGCACTCTTTGTATGCTATTTTTAACCGACTTCTAAAAAGGAGGAGGTTATCAATCCAGTTGTATTTCCAATTGTGAATCAATTTAGATGGTTATTTTTTTGGTTGGTAGATTATAGTTCAGAGGTGGTCATATAAATTTTATCGAAATCAGTGGGGCGGTTTTTGAAATATGAACAACAAACTAAAATTTGCGTTCATGTAATCAGACGATATATCTACTAATATCTACTAATAGACTCTAATAAAATTTGGTGGACCGTCCCAAGTCTGTTTTTGATTAATTTTTTGAGAACATAGTTTTTTTTTGTCATTTTTCGTGTAAATTGTACATTATTTATTAATAAATATAAAACTTTGACTTAGACCGATTTTGATTAGGAAACGTGAATTTGTATGGTAGTAGACATACGAGTAGGTACTGCCTCAATTACTTTAATAAATATGTGGCGCGGACGAAGTCGCGGGTAAAAGCTAGTTATTCATACTTGTTTAAAGAGTGGTTTAAAACCACAGGGCCAAGTCAGTTCGTAGATAAATTGTCATGAAAGACAAAGTTCAACAGTCATAGGAAAGTTGAACACTGAAATGCCAACATAAACAAAGAACGAAGCAACACTCAAATAAAGTTATTTAAATTTAACTTTTGTTGTGTGAATTTCGCATATCACTCGTTCACTTCGTGCACTGCCAACAATATGATATTGTTTTTTAACCGACAATGAACCTGGCTGTCATTTTAGGCTAGGAGCAAGAAGTTAAATAAAAACAAGTGTGTTTTTTGTGAATAACATTAGCATGGATTGTGCATGGATGGATGGATGACAAAATTAGAATTAAGAGTGAAGTAAATAAATAAATGGTTACCGTAGATTATTATTTCTTAACTACGCACTTCAATGCCTATATTTGATCTTTATTTGAAGAATGTACCTATAAATGAGTAACAACGAGTACAACAATGAATCCTACAATTATTTTATGTATGTACCTTCTTTTAATTTGACTGCCCTAGTGGCTTAGTTGGTAGTAGCTCTGCCTGCGAAGCCGAGGGTCGTGGGTTCGATCCCCACCCAGTGCAAATATTTGTGTGATGAATTCAAATGTTTGCACCGTGTCTGGGTGTTTCTATGTATGATAAGTATGTATTTAAAACTATATAAGTATTATATCAGCTATCTGGCTGCCATCACACAAGCTTTGCTTAGTTTGGGGTCAGATGGTGTTGTGTGTGAATTGTCCACCAATATTTATTTATTTAATATTTAATTAAATCGTTATGTTTGCTAAGTTTTTTAAAGTAAATATTTACAAAACATAAAGATTATTATTATTAGACGTCAAAAATTAAAGTATAGCCACTGGTAGTCAAATCTTCAGAGTGAGGCATCCTCTTACGATGCATTATATGTCTAAGATGACTGCCTTGTATCGAAATGTAGACTCAAGCTTCTAGCTAAAGCCTTTTATAATGTTGAATTATTGATATAGGTTCGTCACTGTAAAGACGTTCACTGAAAAAAAACTGTTGAAACTACAACGAGTCTAAGTCTTAGGGAAATGAACTTTCATTAAACAATATTCTAGTAATAATTAAGTACTCTATGATTAAAAAAAAAAGTATTCCTCCAAAGTTTTATAGCTTTTCATTACTATTACATTTTTACATTTAATTTTTAAAGCTTAATATTGGTTGTCTTACGTTCTTTCATTAAAAAAATTCAGATGTATAAAATAATAAAAATTAGGAAACTCATACCTTGATTGCCCAAAGTAGGGATTCAGTCGGGCTCTAAGTCTATAAAGTACATTCTCATGCTATAATACAATTTATGGGAGCACGGAAAATGAAATAAAAGCTTTGAAAATATGTAAATTTATACTGATCGTTGCCGCGGCCGCAGTCGCGTAAAATATGAAATCACTTTTCTTTCTGTCAAAATGTTGTTTTGCGTAAGGGTGAGTAATACGAACGTAGATAAATAGCTAACAATTCTGTCATGGGAATTGTTCTGTATTTATTGTGACTAGTTTTCTTTGTGTAGATTATTTTTAAATATTACGGTTTAAAATAAAGTACCTGGGTGACCTGGCCTGGCTTTGCTCGGTTACTTAAATACATACTGATTTTCTCAAAAATAACAAAAAAAATACTTGAAAAAGAAAGGCTGGATTCGAACCCGGACCTACCATATTATGACCGCCTATCTTTCCGACTGAGCTAATATACTGTCGCGCGACGTTGCGAAATTTACCGTCGCATTCTAATGCTCAACGAGCTTTCTGGAATGAAATGTTGAGTTTTTTTAATCGGAGCTGTACAAAAACTTTAAGAAACTTCAAAGGGGGGAAGGTGTCATGTTGTTTCATTGTCATGATGCTTGTTCTCAGTAAACTCTTCACCAACCAACAACAAAAGTTGTTGTTTTTATGTAATTTGGCCTATCTCGTTAGATAGAATAGTTTTTATTACGATTAATGGTATCAATAATTTATAATTAATACATTAATGATATTGTTATTGATCGTTAGTTTCATAAGTCTCGAACAGATGGCACATCATTCCTTAATAGGCTTTATAGATGAACTAGCAGCGCCTCGCGGTTTTACCTGCGTAGTTCCTTTTCCCGTTTTCATTCTATTTTTCCGGAATAAAATAATAAAAAGTCATGTGTTCTTCCAGACTATAATCTACCTGTATTACAAATTTCATCCCGTTCTGTTCTTACGTTACGACGTCATTGAGCAACAAACATCCAAACACCTCAACGATTTTACAACTCAAACGAAGTTGGGAGCGACCGCTAGTAAATTATAAAGTTGTTCAAAATGAAAAGCACAGCTTGTCGCTCAAAACATTCTGTGTCCATTATTAACTAAAATGTGAACTCGTTCAATTTATCACAGTCGTCGCTCCGCAATTAGCTGTATTATCCGCGCTGGACGGGTTAATTAAGTTTTTTAAATCGTTCACGCAGAATGAACAGTTTAATTAGTTTGCAGCACAAAGCCGACGTAGCGAGCGCCCGTGTGCGGGTTGCAAATGACTCTATTTTGAAAAGTATAATCGGAAAACTCAGAATTTTAAAACTAATTTAAATGTATAAAATGTGCAAGACTTTTGTTAGAAAATTCGATGCGATTATATTCCCTGTTTACTGTCTTTAAAAGAAGAACTCCAAAATAATACCACAGTAGGTACCGAATAAATAAGTAAATAATAAATAAATAAATATTGGCGGACAATTCCCACACAACACCATCTGACCCCAAACTAAGCAAAGCTTGTAATATGGCGGCCAGATAGCTGATATAATACTTATATAGTTGTAAATACATACTTATAATACATAGAAACACCCAGACACAGTGCAAATATTTGAATTCATCACACAAATATTTGCACTGGGTGGGAATCGAACCCACGACCCTCGGCTTCGCAGGCAGAGTTACTACCCACTAAACCACGAGGTTAGGCAATATACAGAAATTACAGAACTTGTATCTCATTTCGTGCGTGTCTTATGGCTTACTTTAGCTGAGGCTTGTTTGTAGCATTTGATCCAAAAAAGTTGTTGTTGAGTCAATACGTAAGAGTTATGTAAGCGTTTTGTTTACTCTATAGCATGCATAACTCTTTTAGGGGGAAAGTACATAACTCAAATGTTTTTACGATGAATATATATTAATCTTAAAAAAGCCTTGGTCCTCACTGGCAAGAACGTCCTCTTCCATAAGCGTGAAGTCGTATTGTCGAACTTCGCTTGCATCTTTGATTATTTTTAGAGTACCAGTTTATGTTTAATTCTGGCATTAATAGTGAAGGAACTCATTGAGTTGAAACCGATAGGTACGTATAAAGAGAGACAGACATCTTTCGAGAACTGTGACATCTACACAAAACACTTGATATATTATGATCCTGTCTTTCTCTTTGTGAAAGACAACAAACGTTACGAGTCCTAGTAGTGAAAACATAAAGTAAGCTATTTGTTTTTAATTTACGCTTAATCGTTATCAACCTGGTGATTGCTTCACCGCCTCGCACTAATTATTCGCTCTAAAGTAAAAAGAAAACCATAAGAAATTTTGTTTAGCTGCAAAACCCTAAGTCTACTACTACCACGTTGCACTAGATTAACAAATAGTTCTCCTTTAATACATGCTGAGAGGCTAATCATGAGAAAGCCTAATGGTGTATATATGAATACTAGCCATCCACCCCGGCTTTGCCCGTGGTACATAATATATAGAGTTACGTAACCCTGGAACGATAAAGGCTATATATTATGTACCACGGATTAGATATATACGTATATATCTAATGGTGAACGAATGTTTGTAATCGGTCCTGTAGTTCCTGAGATTAGCGCGTTCATACAAAAAACCTCTTCAGCTTTATAATAACAGTACCTATACATTGAATAGTAGGTATTTTTTTTACCTGAATGCGTTCAAAATCACAACTCATACCAGCGTATGCTCACTGGATATGTATGCCGAATTAAAGGCTAAAATAACCTCGCGTAAATACCACATGGTGTCACATACAGATTATGTGAACCCGCTTTTGATCATACAAGACTTTGATCTTACAAGTAGCGTTTAAGTAGTCTCGTGCAACATTTGCTAAAATAAAACCCAAATGAGGAAGGGATTCACAGGTTAGTAAAGTAATTTAGGTATTTTAATGCGAAAATGATTGCGTTAGGGCACCAACTTGTCTTTTGGTAAATTACTATT
The DNA here is from genome assembly GCA_017562165.1 of Ectropis grisescens. Taxonomy (NCBI): domain Eukaryota; kingdom Metazoa; phylum Arthropoda; class Insecta; order Lepidoptera; family Geometridae; genus Ectropis; species Ectropis grisescens. The sequence goes on from CM029771.1 coordinate 23,634,073, forward strand.
TTAATTCAAACTAAATTAATATCATACATACCTATAACTATGTATTTGTTGACTGACCTTGTGGCTTAGTGGGTAGTAGCTCTGCCTGCGAAGTCGAAGGTCGTGGATTCGATTCCCACCCAATGCAAGTATTTGTGTGATGGATTCAAATATTTGTACTTAGTCTGGGTGTTTCTATGTATAATAAGTATGTATTTAAAACTATATAAGTATTATATAAGCTATCTGGCCACCATAGTTACAAGCTAGTGAAATTACGGTGACATTACCGAATGAAAGCCAAAAGAAAAGGTTGAAGTTAATATAATATTCTTAATTAATATAATATTCTGTTAAAACGCTGATGTCGATTTAATATTTAGAATGTACTCGTAATATGTTAATTTTCAGTAGGACGTTGAAACATTGCACAAGTGAAGTGAGGTAAAACACATTTTCATAAAACTGGCTTCCTCGGTGAGCGGTGAAACCCATCCTTACTTCGCAGTTGCTTTGCGGCTTTCGCCTTTTTGTTGCTCGTGGTCTAATCTCAGGATTACCTACTTTCTTCGTCCAATCTTTTGTAGTAGCTACTAAGCTGCCAGTTTTTATTTCAAAATTTGATTTTATCATAGAGTATTGTTTAAATCTCATTTTAGGTGACCTGTAGAAATGTTTTCTTTTGTGTCTTGGTTATTCAAACCGACACATATTAATTTTTAAACATAAAACTGCTTGGCGGTATAACAGGAAAAGGTGTATACCTACTTGTGTACTAGTATTATCAATTATGATATTTGCCTAGGATATTTGCCGTGGTCTCTGAATATAGGGGACTCGCTTCACTATTTAAACATAGTACTTATCCCGTAATTGATAATACTAGTGTAGTAAACAACCGTCATAACATAAAACAATAGCTGCCAAAGGTTTGGTACTTCCCCAGGTGGACATTGCAAAGAGTCCTACCATTACAAAATTAGTAGTTACTTTAGATAATTCGAGTAGGTACTAATGTAAAATATGAATTAAATGAGTACAATCTGATTTTAGTTTAGCGTTTCAAATCTCGCAAATTTCGATATAGATTTGGTTTTGTCAAAAACTGCGATAGGTTTTAGACATAAAAAGAGTAAATTGTTGAAATTTGGCGGATAGATTATTGAAATTTTATTTATTGACTTTATTTTGATAAATAACTATAGGCCAACGACGAATATATCATAATAATATAATATAACTAACTAATGTAATTATAATAATGTATTTACATAGCACTGAAACGAATTACCAAAAAATGTATGAGAACAAAATTTTAAAAAAATTGATTTACTCCTGACTACCTCGGATCTGTAAAGTCTTAATTTGTTGTATCTATACAACATTTTACTAGCCAAGGCCTTTCATTTGCTACTCTTATTGAGGTAGGTTGTGAAGAAACATTTTGTCTTTCATTTTTAGGAGGTGGCCATCTTAAATCGATATTAACTAAATAGCTAAGCACCACCGCACAAAAATTAACCTTCGAATAAGAAAAAACGCATTGAAATCGGCCCATCCATTTGGACTCTTACGGTTTACAGTGGCATAGACAGACACACAGACAGAAGGACACTCAGACAAACATCGACGTCAAACTTATAACACTCTCTTTTTGGTCCGGGCTTAAAAAATGAAATGAGACTTATTTAGATCACAAACATTACTTAAAACCAAATTAGTTAGTACCTACCTAAGGTACAGACACAAAAGTATCTAAATAAGTGTACATACTGGAACGTACACCAAGATAACCAGAGTCGTGGATGCCAGAAAATGACACACCTATCCGCTACGGGAATCCAAAATTTGAAAGACCTTTGATAAATTAGTCAAAATAAGATTGTTTAAGTATGGTAAATATTTCTAATTCTGTTTCTAGTCTCCACTCTTGAAACAAGTTCACGCAGAAAATGTGTACAAAACAGAAAGATACGAATAGCATGGTATCGCCCTCGACGGCTCCCCCAGGACAGTGGCGTGCGAAGCGGTCCGGACAGTTATTTACAATGCAAAGGGTTAACTCGACCATTACCCTGACGGCGGCGGGTCAGTTGCGTTAATGCAGTAAGCCTTTGTTTTCAGATACTAAAGCTAAACGCCATCATTTATAGAAAGATACATTTATTTTTCATAACAAAATTGTAATATTGAGTCAGGTCTTTTAATGTATCATTCATTTTATTATTTATTCGTAATTTTACCATCGTTTCCTTGTTCCCCGATCCATCTGGACGGTGTGGCCAAGAAGCGTCACTCGATCACGTGACCGCGATGTAGTTGCCTGTGGTTGGTTAATGCCTCAGTTAGTTTGTCTAATGTGTACTGAACCGAAAAACATAAATAAACATCTGGAGTGAAGCTACCGAGAAGCACGGGGAAGCACTTGCAGTCTCCCTGGATATCTCGAAGGCTTTCGTCAGGGTTTGGCACGATGGCTTTTTAAGCAAGCTTTCAGCTTATGGTTTGTCTCCAAGTTTTATAACGTGGATATCGGACTTTTTGAGGGATCGATCCATACGAGTGGTCATTGATGGCTGCTCGTCGGATCAAATGGCTATTAACGCCGGAGTCTCTCAAGGGTCGGTGCTCTCTGCGACACTTTTTCTTCTACATATCAACGATCTGTTGAAGCCCGGTATCTTTGGGTACGCAGATGACAGCACCGTTGTAGAGAGCTACATATCGAGCGCGAGAGCCTATGGGCAATAAACTCAGGTACTGAGAGAGAGTTTGATCGAGCGTTTAAACTTGACTCTTGAGGCAGTCTCTAAATGGGGCGATGCCAATCTGGTTTAACGAGGGAAAGACGCAGGCGTGTCTGTTCTCCGCAAAAAGGAGTCCTTTCCAACAGACTCCTACTTTTCGCGGTGTATCCGTGCCGGTATCCAACCATCTCGAGCTGTTGGGCGTTACTTTGTCATCAGCTCTCAACTTTGGCTCGTATATCGAATCTAAGGCTAAATTAGCTGCGAAAAAACTAGGTGTTCTCTCAAAGGTGCGAAGGTACTTCAAGTCTGAACAGTTGCTCACGTTGTACCAAGCACAGCTTCGCTCCTGTATGGAGTACTGCTCGCACCTTTGGGATGGACCGGCTCAGTATCAGCTGGAAGCTCTGGAATCGATCGAGAGACGTGCCAAAAGGCTCACAGGCAATGAATGATATTCTCGTGCGAAAAAGACTGCAAAGTCTCGAACATCGCCGGAAAATTGCTAGCTTATCGGTTTTTTATCGGATACACTTCGAAGAGTGTGCGACTGATTTGTACGATCTAATACCACCTTGCCCATTTTTCTATTGTAATTCTCGTAGCTCGAAAAAGCGACATCGTTTCATGGTTGATGTTCCAAAGACACGAACGAAGAGATTTGACTCTACTTTTGTGATAAAAACGTCTAGGCTGTGGATTACGTTGCCTGAGAGGGTTTTTCCCGATAGTTACAATCTTTGTGTCTTCAAAACGAGAGTGAATCGGTTTCTTCTAGGTAAACACGCTTAATCGTAGACCGCATCATCGTTTAACATCAGGCGAGATGGTGGTCAAGTGTAAATCTATAAAAGTAAAAAAAAAACAGTAAACATAAACACGCAGTAAATAAGTAATTGTAGATATCCTTTTCCCCTGTACGATATGAAATAGCAACTACAAGCAGAATAGATGCCTTCTTTAGGTAATGGACATTTCTCTACAAACAGTATTTTTGTAAACTCTTATTATATGTTTGCTCGGTGAATTATGAATCGATTTAATTAGTTCCTATAGCACCATAGCTTTCCTTAGCTTCGACCAGGTAGTACGACATATAGTGTATGACAAAATATTGAACTACATATATATTTATGTACCTAGTTTTGTTGATAGTAATTAAACTAAATAATCATGCAATTCCTCTACCCTTCTCGTCCAGTTTTAATACAATCAAGTAAAGTTCGGGCTCGATATCTGTAATTCAAATCCGTGGATCAGCAAGCTCGTCAGGTTTCCTTCTCAAACTTTGAAACTTTTATCATCACGAGAACTCTCTTTGATTTCATAAGTCGGGGTAATAAAGTCGAAACTCGAGGGACAAACATAGCCTGCGATGTCAGCCGTGGTACTTACATAAATCCTGACTTAATGTGCCTTAAGGCTGGAGCACACTGTTAAAGTAGCAAATCACTTAGCCTAGTCAACTAAAGCTTGCATAGACGATGTAACAAGAGCTTAAGTGCTAGGGCCTTTTGCACTTAAGTGTCTAACTAAATGAGGTTTTAACGATGGTAGATAAGAACTAGCTTTTTTAAAGGCTTAAGTAATCTGCTCGGAGTCATAATGTAGAGCTTAATACTTTATCTTAATTAGTTTTGTTAGTAAAACGACTTAATTTGAGAAATTATTTTGTATCTAAGAATTACAAGAATCTTATGAAAACCCTTTCAACGAAGTATGACGTAATTGTGCCAGCCTTGTGTTAGAAATGAATTTGTAACTAAATTGTACCAAACTACGAACATTTTCATCGTTACTGTCTGTACTGCAAAAATAATGCAGTAATAGATGATAGATAGATAACTCTTTATTGTGACACAAAAACAGAAATATTATTATTCGCCTACAAACATGGTTAGGCGAAGCGAGGTAATATTTTTGTCATCGTCAAATGTATAATAATTGGTAATCAAAACTGCCATGTTCATAGTGTAATAAAATATGTTACAATTTAAAACAAATTTCAGTATAAAATGTACCTATTAAACTATACTATTTAGTTTGTCAGACCTTTGTTGTGTGGTTTTTTGGGACTTTTTAGTTAAAGTGAACAGTAATATCTACATTTTTAAATTATGTCTTAAAATAAAAATTGGGCTGCTATTGATAATGGAATTGAGGGAAGTTTGGTATATCGTCAAGTTACAGCTAGTATCAACATATACACACAAACACATATATTATACAGATACACACATACCTATACAGTACACTAGCTTGGTTATGACGGAGAGTTTGATCGTTCTTGTGGGATGCTAGATGAACTCGTTGGGAAAAATTCCCTAGTAGTAAAATATGTAAACACATATTTCATTACATGTTGCTAAACTTATTGCGCAATAAACTATGTTTTGAAAGAACAAACAACTATCATTTCTCACTATCGGAATGGAATGTGACACGATCCTAATAACGCGACAAAATCTACGCCCATGTGTGAGAGGTTTTATGGAAATACGAGTACTCTACTGAGGTTTCTCGAACAGAATCTTATTTATTAGTTTGGTCCGTTTTCTATTACTTATTTTAAATCAGACTGTATTTGATTTTAGTTTCTTTATCTATCGGGAATCGGGACCAGTCCATGCAAGTTAACCCATTCGATGAACGAACGTGGCATCAAACCACTTCGTTCGGACTTTTGAATGCTAACAATGAAATGGTGTTGCATTTCAAGCTACAAGCAATTTTCGAACAAGAGTACCGTTGTTTATGAGACTTTTAGCAGGTCTCTTGATTGAAGCGACAGCTGGTACTTAGCCGACTGGTATTTAGTATAAATTTTTAACTGTAATCCATACGAGAACCAATCTGTGCTCGGTATATGATGAGCAACTCTTCAAACATGAAGTTACTTAGCAGCTTTGAGAGGATATCTAGTTGTTTGGCAGAAAATCTAAAATCTTTGGGTTCTACCAAAGATTTTTTCAACAGGTCGTTGATATGTAGGAAAAATAGTGTTTCATAGAGCACATACTAAAAGAGTTGAAGGACTGGAAATATTGCCCAGAGTCTATAAATTATTCAACTTAAAAATATTTTCAACAATTGTGAGCGTTGATTTATTAAGCTGGTACTATTAGAGGACATGTATGTATGTTCCACGTAAGGAGTATTAGTTTGTGTAGATAGTCCAGCTCTCAGTTAAATGTAATGTCATGGCTATCAACTTTATAAGTGTCGGCAACTACACAAAAAGATAATATTTGCACAATAAATTGATAAACATCTAAGATATGAATTTGTCGCGCACAATACAAGTATAAAATGGCAACTGTATGTCGAATGTTGAGTCAATATTTTTGTGTTGTTGTTGAAATGAGACAATATAATGGCTCTCCAGGGTATGAATTGGTGAAATTTAATGCAAATAAGAATTGATAATGATTTATTGAAGAAAAATACTCAATAGTTTTCCGGTAAGCCCCGTAGTAAGAAGCTAAAAAGTACCTAAGTCTTCACATTCATTTCTACGTGATTGAATTTGCTGAAAATCACGAGTCTATCAAGTTTGGAATATTTGTCGGTTTTTTCTAAGTAAGCAGGCTCCATCGTGGACCGTATCATCGCTTAGCATCATGCGAGAAGGCGGTTGAGTGTAAACCTATAACAGTTTAAAAAAAACGGATTCTTTTAGGTTAGCGGGTTTTATCATGGGCGCATTGTCGTTTAATATCGATTATTATCGATACAAATGTAAATGTACGGCAAATCAATTGTATGTGGCCAGGAACATTATAAAGTAATAAATTCATCTTAAATCCGACAAGAACACAAGAGGAGAAAAAAAATGTTGTGTAAATTCAGACATTCTACTCTATACATACAAGTACACAATAGAGGTCACAAGTACCTGCCAAAAACGCAGCTTCTGCCGCCCCACCGTCTCTATCCTGTCCCGACTGTAGTCTCATGTCGTCACCCACACAGATAATAAAAAAGATAATATTAATCAATTACACTAAACAAATAATGGTAACTGTCCCCGGCGCCGTTAGGAAATCTTATTTATACGGGTTAAAGTAGGTTATCCTGCTGCTCATGTGACTGATAAAGCGTACCGTAAACAAAGGATGCCAAGGGTCTTGAACTCGGCAATTAATTTTGTCATAAAATCTGATAAGAATGATAAAGATCTATAAAATTCGGCTACTTGAAGCGGTGCAATTTGGGTGTGATATTGAAGATATCGCGAAATAAAACGAAGTAGTAAAAACATAAAATTGTTTTATAAAATTGTACTGATAACAGTTGGTGAGTTCCACAGACCGATTTATTTCGGAATAAGATGATCATATTTTTAGTGAATTTGTAGTAGATAAATAGGTGTTTTCTCGATGTAAACAGTGAAGTGTTAGTAGTGTAACTGGACGTGTATCTGTCTGTAGCATCGTAGCTCCGAAACGAATGAAGCGGTTTAGAATAGTTTTTAGTTTGAAATCTGATCAGAATTAACATAGCTGGAACATTTTGTATTTGGATTCTCGCGTCAATATTTGTGGCTGGCTGTTGTGTTTTTTTTTCGTAAATTGAAATAATATTACAAAACCGACGACATAAGTATTGAAAGACGCAGTTAATGAGTCACAGTGGGTGGTTGAAATTAATAGGTAATAAAGAGAATTTTGAGTAACTACTTCGCGCAAGGTTATGGAAATGTATATTGTAGAAAGGTACTTTAAACGAATTCTATGGCCATTGGGAGAACTTTCGACAGTTAACAATACAACATTTTGTATCGTGAGGTTAGTTAGTTAAATGAAATTTGCACAAATGTGTTATGATGCTGCTTACAGTGTTGCTAGTTATGTAGATCTATATTTACACTGTCATAAAACATATATAATTTACCGAAACAATATTCCATACCGTCCCTCCCAAATTTTAAACCAGAGGTAGAAATGCAGAGATATTAAATCTAGAGCGGGTATAATGATTACGAGAGAATAGTAATAAAAACACTGATTCGTTATTATCTTAGTGATGATAAGCAGTGCGGTATGTTATCAAACAGTAAATTAGTCTTACCTATAGTTCCATTAATAAGTGAAACATATCCATCAGGCTCATTTGCCGTTCGTTGATCCGCCATCACTGACACAAAACACTGATTATATTGGTTTCGGAAATTTCACAAGTTGATAGTGTTTTTATGCTATTACTTATTTTACATAAATATAAATTTACTATAATATCAGATATATAAACCAGAAACATTTAACTATAAAACATAGTTTTGCATTATTATAGTCGTTTAAATTTAGACAAATCATTATAGTCTTCAAAAACTTTTTGGTAATTATAAACGACAAGTTGTACCTCTATATTTTTGAAATTCTCGTTATTAAGAACTGTAATTTTAGTAATTTACGCTAAAGTATAAGATGAAGTGTAATGCGTTGAAGCTGTTAGTTGGATAAAACACAGTTTAAATTATAGTTTATTTATTAATTATATAAACTATTGTTATATTGGAATTCCAGAGATAAAGTTTGTTAACCGATTTGTATTTAAGATAGCCAAAAACTGTTACTATGTCATGTTTGTCTCATGATACGCAACTTAAAAAGTGATTTCCTATGTCAACACTATTCCTATGAGCTTTTTAGCTCGATCTAGATAATCCTTTTTCGTTTTATGGAGCACTGATTTTATATTTGTTTAACTTTTCAGCGATATTTTTGTTCAAATATACACAACAAACGAATCTTTATTTGGTCATAGAGATAGACACGTTTTTGTTATTTTAAATTTAATGTTTAATATGCGTTAAATTCTGTTTAAATATGGTTACTTTGTAACAGTTGCTACACACGGTACCTTTTCTATCGGTATTTTGCATGGAACTGAGCTAACATTGACTACTGCACTCGGGATCGGAGTGTTTGTTCGTAACCGACGATGATTAATAATCACGGGATAGACAGGGTTCGACAGAATGGAAACTACTCGAAAGACTCACAAAGTCTAAGTACTTTGTTCATAAATCTACATCACATTAAATCCATTGATGAAAAACAGTTTCACGAACACTAGAGACACATATAAAAAAGTGAAATCATGTAAATTTCAGTAATTAATAGTGGACAGAACTAAACTAACTGATTTTTGTTAGTTTCTCATCACAGAGTATGAATTAAGTTCGAGTAGACTGTTATTAAAATATGCACATCTAGAAGAGATCGCTTATAGCGATAAAGCCGCCAATTTTTTCTAAGTTTGTAGGCAATTGTTTTCTTTTTAGTAAAAAGTTTTGTTTTAATTTATTTAATAACGAGTTCATCTAACTATCTATCTACATAATATATCGTAATTTTTCATTAACCTTATGTATTTTGCTGATGTCATTACAATGCATTGGAAATCCTACTATCCTATTTGCTACTAACATTAAAAATGTCAATGTATGGAAGTTTCGATATTTGGATGAATGAAGAAATTTCGAACACAGATCAAGTCTAGACACATAGCCAATTTTTTTCCCGGAGAAAATAATAGTAACACAAAATAACAGTAGCACTGCAGGGCGCTACTAGTGAATTATTACACGCTATTAATAGTAGGGGAGCCCAAGAGGGGATTTCGGGATTTACTCCAGCGTGGCAAATGAATATAAAGTGGGAAACCTTGTACCCGGTAAAGTAGCCCAACCAAATATGAGCCTCATAAATAAGGCCGATGAGGAAAAATTTTTTTTGATCATCAGTTATTCTCGAGCACGTCAAATTAAAATAGGGTAGGTTAATTAAATGCTAAGAAGTGTATATTCCACTAATCTGACAATTCGAGAATGACACAAAGAAAAGGGAGGGCTACAAAGTTATTAAAAACATTTCTACATTCTCGAGCGTGGTTATTTTATTTTAAAGGAAATAATTCAAGGATAACAAAAAATATAATATCCAATATCCAATGATTCCACAAGCCGAAGTAGTAAAAATGTATCGCTAATTAGTTCATAAAGCTGATTTTTCATATTTGAAATTCTATAGCCGCCACAAAGGAAAAGGTAACATTATACAAAAAAAAATCTTCTTATTACCTAAGCTATGCAATCCAATAGGTCTCGAGTATGACGCTTGAGTAGCTCTCCGTTTAGCATCATGGGCTCCCCTACTAAAGTATATACAGAATAATAAACAGTACCTAATTATAAAAATTGCAAAATACAATTTTAGTAAATTTATAACATAATTAACAGCTTCCTGCGGTTTTATGCGCATTCTTCCAGGGGTATATCTAACGAAAACTGTATTAGCTTTAAAACTGTCTTTTCTTGTCGCTTGAATAGATAGAAACAGCAATAGCAAAGCTAAAGCCGATTTAGTTAGGCGGTAGAAGGGGCGTTCCTGTTCCCTGTGATATAAAGTAAAATTGCTATTCCAGACTGTAATAGTTTACCTGCATTCATAATTTCAACTCAATCCGTTCAGGCGTTCTGACGTGATTCAACAACAAAAAACATCTCAACTTTTTCATTTATAATATCAGCTGAATACACATTTGTAGTTAAAAGTATTTAAGGCGCTTCGAAGCGCTTGGTTCTCGCTTCCAGGGATCTTAGGGGTATAGAGCTTACTTTGCCCAAAACGTACGGTCCAAGGGGGCTATATCTTGGAAATAAACTAGTTCGTATAGTAACAGTAAGAAAAGCCAGTTTTATTTTTCTTTTTGAGCAACCCAGAATAAAGATAAAATTTACTTCAAGTGGTTTATTTTTATTAACCTGCAATTTGAAGAATATTAGTCATTTTAAGATAAGGACGAACATGATCATAAAAGAAATATGTTATCGGTTTGATGTGCAGCGTATTATTATTATTTATTTTATGGCGCAACAGAATCTACGAGTAAATAGAATAATATTGCTGATAATTTAAAAATACCACACCTCTGTAGTTATTCTATAGCCAAGCAGTAATGTGATGACTTTGCCGTATTCCGGTTGAAAGAGCAATGTTGCCGGAATAACTGCGCAAGGAGATCTTGTATCTCTAAGTTGAGAACCTAGTGCCATGATATGTAGTTATTGGGTCTATTCTTTTTTCAAATAGTTGCGTGTTATTGTGATAACCTATACAGAGTTAACACTTTTTCTGTGATATCCCAATTGGGTATTGAGTTTTAACAAAAGTTGTAGAACAAAAGTTGTTTGTTTAAAAATACAAAACATCCCATTAAACGGATGCAGGCTGATTTACCTATACAGAGTTATTAATTAATTGGGATATCACAGAAAAAAGTGTTTGTGATCCTCTCTAGCTCTGTTTAGTGTTTGTACACTTCGGCACATCATTTATCGAGCGTTAAGGAGCGCGCACGCTCTTGTTACGAAGACTTCAATGCTTTGCAACCTTGCAAATACACTTTTTTATTTTGTGTGGGAAAAAATAAACGAATTTTTAAAAACTGTAGAACAAACGTTGTGGTATTTAATGTACCTAACATTCCTTTAAAAGAATGCAGGCTGATTATCAGTAACCCTGTATACATTTAGTAAAAAACCCCAAGAATTTCTAGCAAAAACTGGAGTTTAATTAAACAAATTGCTAAAGCGAACTTAGAGCTTTAGAAGTAAATTGCCTTGCGTGTTTTCGCATAACGTGTGCATTATACTGCATGCGATATGTTATCATTTGACACATTTTACATCGTAAAATTACTATGAATATGCAACAACATAGTCACATGACTCTCAGTCATTGACCGCTTTTGGTTGTCTGATATTGTAGATTCTAATCTATGTTATCATACGATATGGTAGTTCGGCTTCATTTATTTTGTTCATTTTGTTCTAGATTAGTCTACATACCTACAACCATAGGTGATCACTGGTAACAAACGCAACTCTGTGATATTTTTATATCGATATAGGCTTGCACTTGACCGCTATTTCATCTGAGCTTAAGGGACGATGTAAACTCTGTCAAAATATCGGAAGGTAATTAAATAATAATTTGGATGGCGATTAAGCCCTGTGTATTGTTTTCAATATGAGTTCATTATCATCATCATCATCACCAGCCCGTTGTCGTCCACTGTTGGACATATGTAAGCCTTTCCTATGTAGCGCTACCAAATCCGGTCCTCGGCTCTCCGCATCCATACACACCCTGCCACTCTCTTCAGGTCGTCGGTCCACCGAGTTCCCACTCGAGTTCAAGTCTGAAAAAAATCTGAGTTCAATTTGGGTAAATTTAAAAACTAATGTTCCTGTAGTGGGTTCCTGCAGACTAAAGGGGTCTGCTGTATAATTTCACAGATAAGACAGTAATTCAGTCTAACTAGCATTCTACCAAATTTCAGTGCTGATAATGAAATATAATAAATAGTAAATTTACTAAAAAACAAGTTTAATTTGGTTATTACAATTGTTTTTTGCAAATGTATTTAAATAGTTAATTTGGCTATACATATTTTATGTTTTTCAAATAAAAAGCAGGCGTCTTTCTCTCGCTGTGTTTTAGTTTGATCAAAACAATTTCATCGGGTCATTACAATTTTATTGATATTAAGTACTAGCAGCATCTCGCGGGTTTGCCCGCTTAAAGCCGGGTCACACAGGGGCGGGAGCCGCGAGAAAGCGATCCGATAGCGATCCAGTGCAAAGCGATAGCGGTCCGTACCATGTCACACAGGGCTACCGCCCGCAGCCCGAGGCGGGTAGATGGCGAGAACACAGCCGGTGTGGCACCAAAAGCGATCAAATTGCTCAAGCGATCTCTTGTTTGCCGTCCCAATCCTGTCGCGCGGGAAATCCCATCGCGCCGGATCGCTCCCGCTTGCTATGTGTCAGGTTGCATACAAATTCGAATATGACAAATTCCCGCCCCAGATCGCGATCGCTTTCTCGCGGCTCCCGCCCCCTGTGTGACCCGGCTTTAAAAGCCGGGTTGTTTAAAAGTTGCCGTTCCCGTTATTTTCCCTGGATAAAAAGAAGTCTATGTGTTCTTCCAATCAATAATCTATACGTGTTCTTAATCTCAATCTGATCCAGTAAGACGTTGCGACGTGATGAGCAACAAACATCCAAACATCAAAACTTTGAAATTTATATTATCAGTAGGAAGTAGGATAAACATAAGCAATACATTTCTGTTGCCTACTTCTGAGATACTGCTGCCTTTTTAAGGTTCCGCAAAACGTAAAAACGGAACCCTTATAGATTCGCCGTGTCTGTCTGTCTATCCGTCCGTATGTCACAGCCACTTTTTTTCACAAAGACATAGTCAAGGCCATAGTAGAGCACGCTGGTCAAGAGTGCCGGCAAATTAGCTTTGAATCTGATAAGAGGTTAATACCGTTTTAGCTAATAGTTTAGAGAGTTAAAGCGTCCACACACGAGTCCTAAAATCAGAGGAAATGACGTAAAAGTAGCGGGGGGAGCCTACATCGAACCATACATCACCAATCATATCCTACATCACATCATATGATTGGTGATTTATGTTGCAATGTAGGCTCCGCCCCACCACTTTTACGTCATTTACTCTATTTTAGGACTCGTGTGTGGACGCTTTTACTCTCGTAATCATGTCAGAGTTTTTTCTTGTTTTAATTACTTTTAAGTGTTTTTTTCTTTTCTATGTTAAAAAAAAATGTAATTGGGCCGCCGATCCGGTGCCCCAATTTCAAATCCCACGCGCACCACTGTCTTTTCGAAGTCATGTGCCGCTAACTTTGTATTTTGTAGTGGTAGGAACAGAGCAGAGTAGCAGACCTAGCAGAGTCCGCCTGGGGGAAGTACCACACCTTTGCCAGTTATTCTACCGCCAAACAGTAATGTGAAAACATTACTGTGTTCCAGTTTGAAGGGCAATGTTTCCAGAGAAGTTACAGGCCTTAGAGATATAACATCTGAGACCTCTGGGTGATGAGCGCAGTGCAGTGCTAGGTGATGATTTGGACTCTTCGTGTTCGAATAGCTGCGTGTCACTGTGCTGTTATTATGTGGCAGGCATATTGCTTACCATCAGGCACATGTCCTGCTCGTCTCGTCAATTCTTATTTAAAAAAAAAACTTAATACGGTGAAAGAAAATATCGTGAGGAAAACGACATGTACCTAGAAACTTTCCAGGGCACGTGTCATCCACCAATCCACGCTGGGCCAGTGTGGTGAATTATGGCCTTTACTCTCACTTTGAGAGCGAAGGCCTCGAGTTTGGAATATCATTTAGCTGTTTACGCATTACGGATATTATTGTAGGATATTTTCCAGGCCTAAATAGGTACTTTTCAAAAATGTGCAAGTTATTTCATGAAAATCAGTGGTATGTTAGGAGCACACTAAGTACATCACGTACTCAGCACTAATAAAATTAACGTCCGCATAATTCTCTTGTGGACGTGGGTGGCTCGTCCCGACCGAAACCTATCTGAATTTATAAATGCATTACCTGGCTGGACGGTGACTGAAACATGAAATTTAAATGGCGAGTGCTTTGTGTCATATAGGTTCCGCTACGATTTCCAAATATCCCGAAGATCGATTGATCCTTATATTTTTGTAAATTGCGGCTCTCCGCAGCTTTACGCACAGACTTCTCGTTCCTATTGCTTTCTCGGGTTAAAAAATAGCTTATGTGCTATTCCTGTCAATATTCTAATAGTGTTCCAAATTTTAACCCCATTCTTTGCCATTCCGACGTGATTGAGCAATAAACATCTAAATATCAAATTTTTCGCATTTATTGCATTAGCACCGTAATCAAATAGAACTGCCGTGAGGCTTAGTTGGTAGTGAGTATGCCTACACAGCCACTTGTCGTGGGTTTGATACCAACTCAGGACAAATATTTTAGCGATGAAAATGATTTCTTCTGTTTCTGGGCGCATCTATTTATCGTACTCGTAAGTTCTATTTGGAAGTATTGTAGCAACTAGCGGTCCGCCCCGGCTTCGCCCGTAGTACATAATGTGTAGCCCATATCACTCAAAAATCATATACACCAACGGTGAAGTTATTTTTTGAAATCTGTCCAGTAGTTCGTAAGATTAGCGCGTTCAAACAAACACCTCTTCAGTCAAACAAAACTATCTGTGCCCACGGTTTCACCCGCTTTATAAGGGTGTTTTTCACGGAACCCTAATTATTTTCCTCAAATAAGAGTAACCCTTGTTATGCCTTAGAAGATCAGCTATCTGGCATTGAAAGTCCCGTCACAATCGGGCCAGCCGTTTGAGATATGCCGCTGGAGATAAGCCGGAACAAACAGACAGACAAAAAAAAATTGTTTTTTTAGATACCGTATAGATTAGGTACCGTATATACCTTCATTTGAAATTGTATTAGTAAAACTGTTATTTTGATACGTACAGACAGAGATTAATAATCACTGACAAATTTGCAAGCACTATGGTTTAAGACAAAGTAAATTGAAAGTAATCACAGTGCTATCTCTTTGTAGATTGTAAAGGTAGCCAAACAATCGCAACTCGAAGTTGGAGAAATAGTTAAGGTCAGAAAGCTGGCGATAAGACCCGTTCCGCGATTGGAATAGAAATGTAGCTGTGCGCAATTGATTTATATTTGAGGCGGAGTCCGATGTATTCCAACTATGTGCCGACTCGTGCGGAATCTCAATTCCATTTATTGATTGTCTGCTTTGTATCTCAACTGGGCTTCAGTGATTTCTTATTGCTCGTCAACGCGTTCAAAATTGAAATAGCTGACCCTTTTATTACTTTTACACTTCTATAATCCTACTAACTACTATTATATATCCAACTATATTCCAAATAATGTGAGGTTGTGTGTGTGTGAAATTTAGCACACTATCTATTATTTTCCTGGGTAAAAAAGTAGGCTATGTATTAATTCCAAACCGTTCCATGGTTCCAAAGACACGCACGAAGAGATTTGATTCTACTTTTGTGATAAGAACGTCTAAGCCGTGGAATACGTTGCCTGAGTGGGGTTTCCCCGATGGTTACAATCTTTGTGTCTTAAAATCGAGAGTGAATCGGTTTCTTCTAGGTAAATACGCTCCATCGTAGACCGCATCGTCGCTAACATCAGGCGAGATGGCGGTCAAGTGTAAACCTATAAAAGATAAAAAAAAATCAATATCTAGGTACCAAATTTCATTCAATTTCATTCAACCAAATTTTAGAAGTTTTAGCGTGAATGAGTAACAAGCATCCATCCATCCATAATTCTTACAAACTTCCGCGTTTTTATATTAGTATAATAATTGTCATATCTTAAGATAGCTCCGTAATGAATTTGAGTTGGGCCCAGGGCTCCACCCAAACGCATACAAAAAATTCATTCAAATCGGTCCAGCCGTTTAGGAGGAGTTCACTGTCTACACACGTCCAGAAGAATTTTATAACTTTACATATATATTTCTTTTGTGCGTGTGTTTGTTACTGAAGGGCTGGACCGATTTGAATGATTTTTTTGTATCCGTTTGGGTGACGCCCTGGGTGGTTTAGATTCACAAACCAGCCCGTCAGATGGCTCTGCAGTCGGTATCTAGGTTATTATCCGAGCGAAGTCGGTAGCGGTAGGCGGTCAGCTAGTATTATGTATATCGATGGCTAACGGGCGAAATGGGATAAGCGCCACTGGTTGAATTTTAGAGGAGAGTGAT
Source organism: Ectropis grisescens (assembly GCA_017562165.1). NCBI lineage: Eukaryota > Metazoa > Arthropoda > Insecta > Lepidoptera > Geometridae > Ectropis > Ectropis grisescens. The sequence continues at coordinate 23,650,438 of CM029771.1, forward strand.
TTAAAGTTAAAATAAATTGAAAAAAAATCATAAAACTTAAAGTATAGCTTCCGAAAGTCTAGAAATTTGTAAACATGATATTTAAGACACTAGCTATTCAATGGCATTGTTATGTTTTTAATATTCAGCCTGTAAACACTATTTTCTGTCGCTTATCCTAAAATGACTTCTAATTGCAAACAGCCAAAATGTCGTAAATGAAACTGCAATATTAATCGGTTCCAGTTAAAATGATATAACTACATCTTTTACTCTATTGAAGTTGAAGCAAAATAGCACTAGTATGAGTATTTGGGAAATAAAATTGGGGAAATATGGTATAACCAGCTGTCAAATGAAAATTGATTGAATGGAAAATTGTATCAAGTTCAAATTTGACAATATCGCGCCTATTCGTTTGATTATTTTTATGATGTATTTTGATGTGTTAATATTTTGAACATTAGGTTGGTATCTAGACAGAATGAGAGAAGATTTTGGGTTTGGCCTAGAGTTTTAAGTACCTAAGGAAAAAATAATACTTTTAAGAATCAAATCAGTTTTTAACAGCCATAAAAATTAAAACACTTATTTAAACACAGTTCCTACAGTACTTATTAATAACAATTTCTCGTATTAACAACATTAATAACAGTTTTAGTATAAAGTATCTGAGATCTACTTAACTTAAAAATAATATTATAGTGGTAAATGTTTTATCAATAATAAAATCTAGACTTACATGAGCAATAAATATCAACGTCAAATAATAAGTAATTACAATAACCGCACTTGGAAATTTGTAATGTTAGATATCACATTCTTTTTAATTATTTAGAGACTTTTTAATAACGATTCTAAATTACCAGTACCCGTACGTACCCGAGATGAAATTACCTTAAACTATGTAATAATTATTATGAAACGAAAAACGAAAAATTCTCGGCAAAATCATTTCCGAGATTTTTTCTGCTAAAATAGTAAAATCTAAGCTTACAAAAACACAAAAAAGAACAACGCTTAAAAATAATCAAGGATTATAAAATAACAAGTAGGTAGTCATATCAAAAAGTTCTCAAGTCTTTGACTTATGCAATAAACACATCGCAGTATATGAAGAAACATAAAACCTAACTCATTATATGTCAACATCTTCGATATCCGACTCAGGGAGTGTGTCCTTTGCATTGTTAGAGCTTATAAGGCTGTTTTATACATTTTGAAGAAAATGAGGAATCACGTTATCCTTACAAAATTTAAGTAAATCATCATGTTTTACCTTTGATAAAGGAATTTGAGACTTATAACATGCTGGGGAGTCATCTTAATTTTTGGTTGAACTTCCACACAAAAGGATTCGGCATCGTCATTCATCGAGTTTTTAACAAAAATTACGTCATCTCTCTTTTTCTGATATGTAACAACGCGCATCTTACTTATTTTACCAGTTAGATTCCCTTTTAAATATTTTTCGTTGATTGAATCCCATCTACTAAAGTCTTTAAACTGTAAAAAATCCACTTTATACGGTTCTGGATCTTGTCTTGCTGTTGTAAATACTATTTTGTACTTTGTTTTTTATTTGTAATTGTGTACTATTGTGAAGGTGCGTAAATGATGCTATTTTTTATGTTTCTTTCTATAACGGCATGTACAGAATCAACAGGCATGTATGTATGACCTGTCAGTAAGAAGTTGATCTGTATAGTTTCAATGTTATTGCATGTTTGCAATGTTGAATGTAGCGTTGCCATGACTATCCTATTTCTATTTTGGCGAAGGCAACAATCGGAGTAAAGCAACAAATATTTTACTGAGCCACGTTCATCAACTATGCGTATGTATATGAAGTATTGTTGAAATTTCGTTAGCACATTAGACTCATTCCAACAGTAGCAATTCATGTTTATTGCTACTACGAGTACCATTTTCGTACACACAAAAATTATACACAGCTAATTTACGTGAATAAAAGAATAGCATACCTACTGTCTCCATATGGAGTATTCAATATCTTTTGGGAGATCAAAACTAGCACATAAAGTGCTAGGGTCATTTTTATGTATGTTTCGGCGAGCTTTAAAACGGTTATAACATTCAGTTTTTTTTTTGTTGTGTTGTTGTGTTTTGTTTGTGTTCAGGCTACTGAAGCTCGACATGTTGGCGTTTGAACCCAAACCTTCAAGAGAATGATACAGGCAACCGACGTTTTCAACTCTTTTTGATTACGTAAACGACATTTTCACTTAAAATCAATTGTTATAAGGATTGCTTTTTTTATCTAAGCACCAGAACTGTTTTAAGTATCGGTAGCAAAAAAGACTAAGCGACAATACATTACTAAGTATTTAAAGGGGGGCAAAATGTAGTAACCGCCATTTTGCTATCTAGTTATCAACAACGAAATAAATATTAAACACCAAAATAAAATCGAATTAATGTGGCCTAACTATATAACCGACAAATATGGTTCATAAAACAATAGGCATAAAAGACTAAATGGAATTCTACAAATAATTATTTATGGCCTGTTTACTTAAACGCATATTTCTGAATATTTATTTCCAGCTAAAAAGGGTTAACGTTTAATTAACAAAAGTTTACAGAAGGGACAAAAAGCCTAAGTCCAATATTTTAAAATATTTGTCGATCAACAACCAAAATTAAAATTCAGAAAAAAATGTGTCGCTTATAACAAAAAAAAATGGCTTCGTCTCCTATTTTTACTACTGCCTAAACGACAAAAAGTTTCACTTAGAAGCATGTAACCCAGACCAAACGACGCAGAAAAAAACGGCGATTCTAACCATATATATAAGTCCATACCTCAAAAAATGGCGCTTATCCCATTTCGGCCGTTAGCCATCGATATGCATATATAAAGATTAGAGGAGTAGTATTATTATGAGAGATGTGAGATGATTATTATGTAGAGCATACATTCGTAACTGTATAAATATGCGCGTAATGAATCTGTGACTTTACGATTTGGTATATGAAGAGGTCGCCTTTTGGAATTGGAAATATAAGATCCTAACTTTTTACGTCCAACGCAGACTTGGAGTATGTAATGATGACGATGGATAAGCTCTCTATTGTTTCTCTTTGTATTCAGAATTGAGACACACGTATCGGGTTTTCCAGTGTCAATTATTTACGAGGGGTGTTTTTTGCATGTTCATTTACAAATTCCCTAATCCATACTTTAATAGTTATCGATGATTATCTGTGTAATTAATGTGGTGATAACTATAACTACCTACGTGTTTGGAAAAGTGTGTCTTTGAGAAATTGATTAAGATTACAATGTGCCAGATTAAGTTACTGCATCATTATTCCATATGTATACATATTTGGATTGGAACTACTCTTGCACTTCTATTATCGTAACCATCGATATAATTCAAGAAACGAAGATGAGGTATGCTATAATCTAAAGACAACATAACGTGGCGAAAATTTATTTGAAAAATTGAATTGTCAGCGAACGTACACAATTGTCAGCGAACGTACACAACTCCTTGTTGCGACTGAGACTAAATCAGGAGACGTCACCTGATTTTGCATCGCCATAGTAGAAGCGCGTTTGCCGCTTCTCCCGTTTTTAAGAGTTCGATGGTCGTAACGGTTTTAACGGTAAATCAGAAGGATATCAGGATGAAACCATAGTGTTCCAAGTAATACGTGTTTTATGTAGACATGCAAGTAGCATGTTGACCTCTCCTCATGAATGAGAGTGTGGGCACCGAGTCCCAGCAGTGACAACACAAAGTAGGCTGCTTATGCTATTATCTACGAGTACATTAAATAGTTGCACTGGCTCAGATACTTTGCTTTTCGATTTTTGTATACTTTTGTGAAAACGTGCTTTTTTATCCGACTGAAAGAAGGGTTATATTTTTCGCGCGTATCTTGTATGTTTGTTAATTTATATTAATTATATTATAATTAAATTATATTAATTTATTTATCTTCCAAACGGCTGAATGGATTTTGACTATTAAGATATCGTTAGATTTGTTTCAATCACCCAAGTGTCTTCAGATAGTACATTGTATCAGAAAATGTTTGATTTTATGTTAATCACTCGTCTGATGTTAAGCGACAATGCGGTCTACGATGGAATATTTTACCTAGAAGAAACCAATTCACTCTCGATTTGATATCGTTTTATAGATTATCTTTACTAATCAAATTAAAATGATATCTTTTCGTCATATCTGTTTATTAATTGGCTTAAAGATAAGCCATAATCCTATAATATATTAGGAAATTTTGTGATTATGCACTAAAAACCCACTAGTTGGTGGTCTTGGAAAAAGTATTTTACATTTAATGCTAATTAGTAGCATCCCGTGGTTTCACCCGTGCAGTTTCCGTTTTCTTAATTTTTTTGCGATGAAAAATATTTTGCCTATTTATTGTTTTTGTTTAAATTTCAAATCGATCCATTTGAGCATTGATTGATTCCGACGTGATTGAGAAACAAACATTCAAGCTTTGAAATTTATAAGATTAGTAGGATAGGCGTGAATGATATTGAAATAAAGTAATCCAGTTGCATAAAAATTGGCAGTGATAGTGTTTGAGAGTATATCGAGAGCCTTGCAAGAGTAACAATTAGAAAAACATTAAACATTGAGAGACATTTCACACTTAACACAAACTAGTCTCAAACCAAACAAGACTTGTGCTACGATAGACTAGACACCATAGATGGATATAATGATATAATGTCCCTCGACTAAAATTCCACAGGGCTACATTTTTGCCGTTTATGGGAACACGGGACCGCTCTCGCATTCCTCTCCGATTCCGCCTCGGCTTGCCCATTTCCGGCATTTGAGGCATATCCACGTCACCGAAACCAAAATACGCCGTTACCAGCAATGAGTGGATACTGGACGTCCTCGTGTCTAGACACCAGACACCCTTGGTCCCCCATGACGGATCAAGTCTTTGGTCCCGCTTTCTGCAGTCCTTCGGCTGCAGATACGAGTAATAGAGATGGAGAGCGATGCACCGCATTAGCGATACTCCTCTTCCCCTGCAGACCAACCGTATCCCACATCTAATGGTGGTGACCCCGTACACTGATATACCAGAATGCCTATAACATAGTAAGAATAAAGATACATTTGGTTTGCTGCAAAATTACTTACAAAATTGTAATCCAAGCTTCGTTTTCCACAAAAACATTATCATACCGATAAAGGCATAAAAACCCAATACTAGGGTTTTAAAAAAATCTGTAGCTTTATCAATTTAGTTGATTGCAAACACTTGTTGACACATAAAACGTTAATCACAGTAGGTTTCAAATATAAAATCAGGAGCAAAATCTAGACAGATACATTCGAATTAGTGACTTTAGACAAGATGCGTGCTTTTGTTGCCCTGTTGGCGTTAACCATATCTTCGGTTACAGGTAATAAATAACTTGTGAAAAATCATTTGAACACGTAAAAATAACTTTATTGAAGGGATGTATATATGTCAAGCATTTATAAACAAATCCAGGAATATTTTTTTTCCGTTCAGTACAGCGTTTAAGTTTGGGAAGATGGGAGTGATAATTTTTTGTCAAATGATATTCAAACACCAGCTAAGCGATATGTTGTATGAGCTGTTCACCAGGATTTGTATAGTGCAACAAGAAGGAAGAAACGTGAAGAATTGCGTTATGCAGTCTCATTATTTGAGCAAACAGATTACAGAATAGAAGAAGTGTTATCTAAAGTTTTTAACAAAAAACATTACTTTCAAAAATAAAATGTTATTCACAAATATTTTAATTGTTTGTTTATAGCTCTAAAAGGTAACCCACAAAGAATCGTTGGTGGCGATGAAGTTACCATCGCGCAATATCCCAACATTGTGGCCCTGCTGCGGTCCAGAGATATGAGCACATATATTCAGGCCTGCGGTGGTGTAATCCTCAACACGCGATCCGTTCTCACTGCAGCCCACTGTCCATCGTGAGTTTCAGTTTTATACTTAGTTTCATACCAAAAATAAACAATTAAAACCCTTAGAGCATTATATTTTTCTGAGCTGAATATACATACGAGTACAATCTTGAAAGTTTCTTCTAGAGAAGCACTCTATCCATCCATTGTAGCCCACAGGCGAGATAATGCTCTGATGCATAATTATTATTATTGTTAAATAATTAAAAAAAAAAAAAAAATTGATTAATTAAACAATTGTAAATTATTCGGCTTATTGTCTATAACCACACCATAACAGACGCTCAATTTACATCTGCTGAGACAGAGATCAAGCCTAAAACTAAATTTACTAGCTCCAGGCAGTTTATCACTGCGGTAGATGATATGGTAGATTCAGCTAGACGACACTTCTTGAAAGTATATAATTAATGTTCCTTCGGTGCAAGTCTGTGTGTTTGTAGCTGCAATCATTAAATGATAATACTTTTCTTACAGCGGTGATGCAGTTGCTAGATGGCGAGTTCGCGCTGGGTCTACCACAGCTAACGCCTGGGGCACGGTCTATAACCTGGATAACTACCTCATACACCCTGGCTATGTTTGGTGGACGGCTGATAATGATATTGCCATCCTGCGCACGGCTACCGCCATCCAGTACCAAACCAATGCCGTTCAACCTGCTGTCATTGCAGGTTCTAACTACTTCCTCGCTGATAATCAAGAAGTATGGGCAGCTGGATGGGGCCATACTTACGTGAGTTATACTAACATTTACGATTTATTGCCGTTCTCGAGAGTAAAAATCAGTTGAAAACAGATCAAATGAAAACAATTAAATAAACAATTATCAAAATTGCCAGACCACTTTCAGGAACTAACATCTTACTATTCATTCTCATTTTTGTGGAATGAATTTCATATCTATTATAATTGAATTAGGAAAAACAATAATAAAAAAATGTATCAATCGAAACGTTGGTTTTTAGCTGAAATTCTTAAGCAAATAAAATAACTCCTAACCTATAAATTTCAGCAATCAGATGTTTCTACACTTAACAAGAACACCTTTATTTGTTTCAGTTTGAGGGATGTGGTTCCGAGAATCTCCGCCACGTACAAGTGTGGACCGTGAACCAAGAGCTGTGCAGGACTCGCTACGCTCAGCTGGGCTACACTGTCACTGATAACATGGTGTGCTCCGGCTATCTCGACGTCGGCGGTCGCGACCAGTGCCAGGGTGACTCCGGTGGTCCTCTCTATCACCACGGAGTCGTCGTTGGCATTTGCTCTTGGGGTGAAGAGTGCGCTCTCTCTGAATACCCGGGAGTCAACGCTCGAGTGTCACGCTTCACTTCTTGGATCCAAGACAACGCTTGAATTTGATGCATTATTAGCTTTACTTTTAAATTAAACTTAGGAATGAGTATGTCGTACTTGGATGCATTTATGGCTTTTGGTAGACTAAGTATTGTTATTTCTTGGCTATCTGACTGTATTTGTATTATTTTTTTAATGTTTAAATTTTTTACAATGTTTTATAATATAAATCTGGTTGAAACAAAATTTGGGCTTTTTTTATTAGACTTAAAATGAAAGTAACAATCATTTCTAAAGAAAATAAAATCTTCAAACCGAAATCTCATTCAAGACACACAATATAAAGTATGAGAGTAAAAAAATATTCAGTTATTTCGTCCATTTAACACGTGATGCCACCTTAGGTCGGATCAAATCAAAGTCAAACGCAAACTATAACTTAAAAAAAACAAATCATCTTGAGTTGTCCATTGAAAGGTTACATGAGCTAGGTATAAATTTTTTAGAGGATGCAATTTTATTTTTGGAGCATGTGTTTTTTTTACTTAAACTTCTTATTTTTTAAGTTTCAGGAAAAAGTAACCTAAGCAAACTTGTAGAATTTTTTTTTTGCTTCAAATTATATCTTCATAATTTTTTAGAAGTATTGGTAGTTTGAAAGATATATAGAAAAAGGCGTTTTCCAAGATGGCGGCCGCGGGACAAGAGTGGCAACTCCAAAAACTTGGGGTTTAAGATATATGTACATATATAAAGTTAAAGATACAAAACAATCATATTTATAATCAGTATGTATTTAAAACTATATATGTATTATATCAGCTATCTGGCCGCCATAGTACAAGCTTTGCTTAGTTTGGGGTCAGATGGTATTGTGTGTGAATTGTCCACCAATATTTATTTATTATTTATTAATTAATAACTAAGCTATGAAGTTTGAACTTAAGTACATCAGTCGAAGTAGGGAAACTTATTTTATTCATGATTGTGATTATTAATCAATAAAACCGTACCAAGGCGTCGGCTATCAAAACATATGTAGTTTGTTGTGACATAATCTTCCCATGGATCAGAACTAAAGACAAAGTAGGGTTTCAACTTCTAATTACTGAAATCGACCATTGTAATCCTTCCCGCGCCTGCAAAGTTCTGAGTAATGGAAGGATCAACATATACGCTATGGGAAATGTCCGAAGTTAAAGGGGTAAATCTTTGTACTAAGCCATAAATTATATACTTAGTAAAAGAAACCAGAGCCTTTGCCCACCCTTGTCGAATATTTCTATATCTATAAAGTCCCATGGTGGTCCCACGCCATTCAACAAGGTCTTTGATAATTTATATCTCAGCAAAACTTTCACATAAGTTTCAAAGCAACTCACCTCCGATCTCCATAAAGAATGAATTAATGTAATGAATTCATTCCTATTTCATGATTATTCCTTATATAATATTTTTGAATATATTAACTAATCCTCCGCCAAGTGAGACAAGTTACGGCTGGTCTAGTCTGGAGAACAGCAACTACCGATCCCGAGCCCGTCAATGTAATTTCCTAACAGTAAAAAAATATTAATATTGTCTCAGTATATACCAAAAATTAAAATAAGAAACAATACCAATACTTTTTTCATTAGTTTTAAAACTTCCTTTATATAAGTTATAACTCACACAATAAAACGTAAAGCCGCGTATCCACTAGAAACATTTGGCGCGCGACATGTTGCGCAACAAGTTACCCAAGAGCGCGGAACTTTTTGTTGAACAACGTTGTCTATCTACGCATATATTCGTCGTCGCCAATGTGTCGACAGAGGAAATCTAGGGTTGATTTCAGCGGCAGTGGTTATAATTTTATCTAAAACTGCATCAAAAAGAAAAAAAAACACGTTGTTGGGTTAGAAAATACCTATATATAATCTAAACATTCTTAGTTTTGGTACAGTTCGTTTAATTTGAGCACTCGTTCGTTACAGCTCTCTACGGACATTGTTGTGCGTCACATTTCTACTCAACAACAATTGATGCTCAATTAACGATGCGCTCTAAACAAACAACAAGCCGAAGAGCATGACGCGTATGTTGCGCGTCAGCTGGCAACGTCGCGCGCTGTTGTGTGGCGTTGCCGCACATGTTGAGCGTCACGTGTCGCGCACCTGATGTTGGCTAGTCGTTAAGAAGCTTAAGAAAGCTTGTTGCTACGTGATTATTGTAGTTTTTTTGTGCAACTGACTGGCTCAATATGTTAAACGGAAGCACTAAACTGAATTAGACACAACCATACACCTACACAGAAGCTTTGTACTACATAAATAATGAGCATTTACTTAAGAAGAGGCGTATTTCAAAATACTGACTGTTGTTCTAATTTCGTTAAAATTTAGTAAACAAAACCTAGTGGAACTGTATTTGTTTGCATCTTATCATGTTTATGTCCACGCCATTACAAAAACCTACCCATAGAAGTTACGGTTGTAGTATCTGCACAAAAAATAAATAAAGTAATAACAGGCCTGGTTGTGCCATGCAGAGTTCATATAATATCCATAATATTGCACTATGCTCTTCGGTCGCCGTGATCGGAGATGGAAAATGAAAGACATATCCTTTTGCCCTCTAACTTCTCTGGAAATATTGCATTTAGATGAACAAATTTAAATTGTTAAGTTTATCATAAGTAGTTTATTTAAGTTTTGATTTGTTTATTGCTATCGTACTAATAAAAAAAAATGCCCTTATAATATTTATGAATACTGCGTTGTGTTTTGGCACACAGTAATGTAAATGTAATGTAATTAACGCTAAGTTTGTCTAAAAAGATGTGGTGTCGTGGGAAAGATAATTTACTTGCTACTACTAAGATTTATAAAATGCTAGCCGCACAGCTGTCCTTCCCGTAACTCCCCTGTGATAAAAAGTAGTATATGTACTATTACCTACTATGATATAACTGTGTTTCAACCCGATTCGTTCGAACGTTCTGATGTTATTGAGTAACAAACATATAAATTTAAATCCAAACTTTAGCATTTTAGATCTCAGGTTTTTCGTAGAAGTGTTAGAAATGTATTTATATACCTTTTCACCCGAGGTTGATGATCGGGTTATGTCGGAGATGACACCTAGGATGAGTATTTATGGTGCCGACTAAAACCTTTTTTTTTTTAATAAGGAGTGATGAGACGATCAGGACATGTGTCTGATGGTAAGCAACATGCCTGACACATAACAGCACAGTGACACGCAGCTATTGGAACACGAAGAGTCCAAATCATTACCTAGCACTGCACTGCGCTCGTCACCCAGAGATCTAAGATCTTATATCTCTAAGCCCTGTAATTTATCTGGAAACATTGCCCTTCAAACCGGAACACAGAAATGTTTGCACATTACTGCTTGGCGGTAGAATAACTGGCAAAGGTGTGGTACTTCCCCAGGCGGACTCTGGCAAGAGTCCTACCACTACAACACAACCTGAACGGGGTTTCAGCTTTGACGGCGGAAACGTGGAGGCACTCTCGCATTCTTCCGCGAACCCGAAACGGCTTGCCTGTTTCTAGGCTTTCCTATCCTACATCCCCGTCACGGACGCATTTGAATTCAATATACGCCGTAACCAACTCGGAGATCAATCAGCAAGTGAGTGCCAGATACCCCCCTGCATCTCGACACCCACGGTCCCTCGCATATGGGTCAAGTCTGTGGTCCCGCCTCCTAAAACTTTTCGTCTGCCGAGGACGTTGTAGAGATAGGGAGGGCGGGCGACGCACCACAATATCCACCTGCACTTCTCTTCTGTTACACCCCCACTGCTTTAACCATTTAAAGATGGCGATACCGTAAGAAAAATGCGTTTTAACCATTTATCAAATTTATGTTACAAAAAATGTTAATATCTGACAAAGTTCCGTGGGACCTTCGAAGTACCCGTAAAGTTGCCAAAACTAAATTCTTGCTGTAAAATAAATTTACTATTTAACACTTAACGACGCACACCGCGTTATGCACTATCTCAGGTAGGTTTACACCAAAGACTACCTGACACACCAAGCTGTTTTCACCGTGGTTTAATTGATAAAATAAAGTAAAAAAACCCAAGATGACATATTTTAATGACAACTACGGACAGGATTAGTGGAACGTGATAGATAAGGATTATGGAAGATGCTTTATATAAATACCCCATATTATGGATACAGGTTTTAGAAGTGATTCAACCATGAACAGCTCAATTTTGGTGTTTCTTGTCATCGGCCTAGCTGCTGTGGCAGGTAAGATACAACATAATATATATACATTAAGGCCATAACAGACGGCGCAACGCGAATGAAACGAAACTGCAACTTCTAGTTATTTTAGAGTTTCATTTATTTGAGTTTCTGCTATAGTCTCCTTAGAGAGACAGCAAATTGCACGACTTTTTTTAAACCGGTTTGAAATGGATTGCAAATCAGTTGTGTATCTAGTCTGTGGTTGCGTTGAAACCAGCGTGCAGGAAACTCGTGTTTAAGTTTCATCGGCTTTGGGGTCTATACGTCTTTTTGCTACAACAAAATGGCCGACGACGGAAATAAAAACATTCAATTTGTGTTAAATGTTGAGAACTATCCCTGCTTGTATAATACAACACTATCAAGCTACTCTCGCAAGACTGAGACCTTAATCCACTACACTACCTAATTGTGGCTTGGGCGATTATCACTTATCCTTGATAACTTGGCGCCTGTTTTATCCAAAATATTGTTTTTCTTATTATGTTTTAAGCGACGACAAAAATGAGGAGGCTTCTCAATTGTAAATTACTTGTGTTCCGGTTTGAAGGGCCATTATTCCAGTGAAAGTTTCTTCCAATTCCAATGTTTCTAGGCTGTTATAGAATACGTTGCCAGAGTGGGGTTCCCCGATTGTTACAATCTTTGTGTCTTCAAATCGAGAGTGAATCAATCGGATTTTTCTAGGTAAACACGCTCTATTGTAGACCGCATCGTCGCTTGACATCGGGCGAGATGGCGGTCAAGTGTAAGCCAACAAAAGGTAAAAAAAACACTAACAGTTGTTTGTTATTGTGTGTGTATTGAATGTGACCTTTTCGGCTTAGTACAAATGTCTTACTTAAACCCGGGGAAATATTAAAAAACAGTATGAAACATATAAGATTAATGTCTATTATTAATTATTATATATTTTACTTTATTAATATTTTTAATTAATTTTATTTCCATTTAGCCGTGCCCACAAGGATCGTTGGTGGGTCTCCCGCGACCATCGCCCAGTATCCTCAGATAGTGAGCATGCTAGCAACCAGTAATAGCGTCCTTTTTCCATTGGCAAAGCTGTGGCGGTACCATCATCAATCAAAGGAACATTCTGACTGCTTCTCACTGTACTATGTAAGTTTGTATTACTCTTTCTCAATTTAATTTAAATTTCCGAAGTTTTACTTCTTTGTCAATAAAATAAATTAGCTTGTAAAAGTCCTAAGACTTCTATGCAACAGAGATTCTTAAGGTAGAGATTCCTATAAATTAACACTGCAACAAGCTAATAATCTAGGGATGAAATAAAATTTAGAAGCTGAAATGACAAAAGTTGTTGTGTATTACAGTACTGCTTATATAATTTACAGTGGCGACGCACCATCAACATGGCGCGCTCGAGTTGGATCGACTTACGCTAACAGCGGCGGTACCGTGCACTCTAACATCACCATCATCAACCACCCGGAGTACAACAGGCTGGTAGTGTTTGACAGTGACGTTTCCATCGTCCGGACAGCATCTGCCATCACGTATATAAACAATGTTGTGCGCCCCGGTATCCTCGCGTCAACCAACTATTAACCTTTCTGACAACGAAGTCGTGTGGGCCGCAGGCTGGGGTCGTGTTGCGGTATGTTGAACCATCTGTCCTAGGTTTTACAAATTACTGTTCCAATTGTGTTGTTTTTTTTCAACTTTTATAGGTTTGCACTTGATTGCAATCTCGCCTGATGTGAAACGACGACGCGGTCTACGATTTAGCGTGGTTACCTATCAGAAACTGATTCACTTTCACAAAATTTATTAACGTCGAGAAAAAAACAATCAGACAACGCATTTCACAGTTTAGACATTCTTATCACAAACATAGATTCTAGCCTAAGCTAGAAATTTTACAACAATGATCAAGACTTTGTTTTTCGAAGAAGGTAGTCGTTGCCTTTTGGAACGTCTCTCGATTGACGATTTGAATTATCTCGAGTATTTTATTCTACAGGAAAGTGGAGCAGTTTCGGAGGTTCTCCGTCACGTACAAGTGCTGGACCATTAGTCAAACTGTATGCCGTCAGCGTTATGGATGGAACAGCATTACTGATAACATGCTGTGCTCTGGTTGGCTTGACGTCGGCGGCCGAGACCAGTGCGACGGGGACTCCGGCGGTCCTCTCATTCACAACGGTGTTGTTGTAGGAGTCTGTGCCTTCGGCACCGGCTGTGCAAGACCTTTCTTCCCAGGCGTTAATGCTCGAGTATCACGATTTGCTACCTAGATTCAAGCTAATGCTTAATGGCGATTCCGAAACAAGGTGCAGAGATTTTACAATGAAATAAATATAAAAGAAAATATAAACTGTCCGTTTAAATACCTCTGAATATTATTAATACACTATGATCGTTATAGCGCCTGACGATATTTTATTTTAACACAGTCTTCCGTATAAATAAAGTGGCCAAGTGCAAATCGGACTCGCCTATGAAGGGTTTCGTTGCAGCAAGTAACATTATTCATATAGTACACATAGTTCTTGTAGTTCGTTGCAACTTTGATCGAAGTTTTAATAATAGTGTAATTATTACGTACTAAAAAACTACTTATAGACCGCAGGCCCGTGAACAAAATTTATGGGTCATCTGATACAGCAGGATACCCATGTAGGATGATAGAAGGGTATAAAGTAATAAGGTTGAGCACTATGCCGTCACTTGTAAGCTGTCCAACTGAGTGCAGTTGAAGAGGGGGGGTTCTAAATTTCGATCATTTCTCGTTATCGCATGATTTTTGTACGGCGTTGCGGAATAATAGATTAGAAGAGGTATTGAAACTATAAAAAATATAAATTTTAAAATTCTTATTGTTAGTTTGTGAAAAAAAATCATGATTTTCTGACGATTTACAGAGTAAGTTTGGTCATTTGATTATGTTCGGCTTTGGTTCCATACAGTTTCATTACCTCTTATAATACATTATTTCGCACTGCCGTACAAAAATCATGCGACAAGGAGAAACGATCGAGGATCTTCAACTGCACTCAGTTGGACAGCTTACAAGTGACGGCATAGTGCTCAATCTTATTACTTTATACCCTTCTATCATCCTACATAGGTCTCCTGCTGTATCAGATGACCCATAAATTTTGTTCACGGGCCTGCAGTCTATTACCAGATCGCGTTCAAACCAATTTTCGGTGGAAGTTTGCATGGTAATATACGTCATATATTTTTTTAGGTTTCATTTCTTGTAACAAAATATATGTATCGTATCTATGTAGGCAGCCATTATTCGCTCTATTACACGTGAAGTTTCAAACTTTGTAGAGTATATTTGTAAATCTGTGTCAACTTTGATGTCATTTGAGAAGTTTTGGCCTGAGTGGCCGAGCACTGAAACCCACTCATGTGACAGCTCTGCATAAATATCTTTATTTTGGTTGGAAACACTTGTAAATAGATTGCAATTAAAGTACCGAGATGACCGAGCTTACCTAACTTTTCAATGTTTGAATACACGGATAAAAAGACGTTTTCTTAAAATGAAACCTAGTTAGAACAATTTATAGCCCCGGAAACCACCTGTTTACTAAATTTCATGAAAGCCGTAAGACAAACTGGTACATTTGCAGGCAGAAAAATACTGAGAGGAGCAGGCGGGATTTGAACCTCATAATGGTGAATCGCGCGTTAAAGACACTACTCCTCCGTGATTTCATCTATTCCTCTTTTTTTAAGTTATTACGTTATTTCATAAATTGACTAAAATTTTATCAAAATAAAATTTGACGTTTGATCTGTTCCTGAAATGGTTTTAACAATAAACATATAGAGAGTAAAACATAGGTAGATTATTTTCTTTTCAGAATATAGGACCTGTATTTTAATATAGGTCCTTTGCCAAGTGTAAGTGAAGACCATCAATTAGGGTATTTGGCGTCAGCGTTACCGGCAGAATTGAATCACCGACAACATTCTGTGCTCTGGTTGGCTCAACGTCGGTAGACGCAATCAGTGTGGTCAAGACTCTGGCGGTCCTCTTTACCACGACGGTGTCGTCGTTGGAGCATGTTCCTTCAGGAACTGCTGTGGAACTCCTTACTTCCCTGGCGTCAACGTGCGTGTATCGCGATTTTTTACTTGGATCCAAGCGAACACTTGATGTTGATACAGTAATTCCATGTTGATAACGAAATGTTCATCCACCAACCCGCACTGGGCCAGCGTGGTGGATTATGGCCTTGTTATACCAAGATTTCGAACGAATTACGGCAAATCAATGCCTACCGTTGAAGGAGCGCAACTATTTAACAAACTACCCTCTAACATAAAAAAATTAAATTCACTTCACGCATTCAAAAAACAATTGACTAAATATATTATCTCTGAAGCATAAAATAATTAAACCTTAAAATCTAAAAAATTCTGAAAATAACTAAAAAAACAAAAATAAGTGATCCAGTTGTGGAAAGTACCTAGTTCTCATATTTATATACCTAAGAAAAATGTACCTAATAGATACATAGCCTATTTTGTTTTGTTTATATCTTTTGTCTGTGTTTTTTGTTAGAACAGGTATCTGATATTTGTATTTCAAATCCTTAGTAAGCTTTTGTTTATTAGAACAATGTTAAATAATGTTTTATTTCGATATACAAAGGTAAAAAATTATTCCATCTACATGGTTATCTTATTTGTTTAATTTATCGGCAACTATGTTACGACGCTTACCACAACACAGGTAAAAGTCAAGGAAACATTTATATCATGAAGCGGTATTAGGTATTGATAAAGATTAAAAAAAACCCGAAAACAATATTTTCCTGTACATTAAACGATAAAGACACTTGATATAAATATAATTATTTAATTTTGTTGACTTCAGTAGTAGATCAAATTTCATCATGAATGCAGTCCTGGCATTCCTGGCCGTCGGCCTAACCATTGTGGGGGGTAAGCACCTACATAAATATGTATTTATCTCAGTAACACAAAAAAAACATCCAATACAGATACATCTGTTGCAACGCAATTCTCCAAATAATAAGGCAACCGACATCAGATACTAAGTAATCAAATTTAGAATATTAGGTCCACACACCGACTCAAGTTGGCAGGCAAGGAAAGGGGACACTTCGGTGAGACGACGCGATGTCTAGAAAAAACTTATTGCTAGTCTTATTGACTAGCTGCGCCTCACTATCCTGTATGCTATACCTATATCTGATATACCTACGCCTGTAGTTGTTGATAGAGGGGATAGACGCAGTGCTCAACCTATATTTTTTCCCCTCTCTTGGTAAAACCAAAATCAATGAGCTCTTTTCTTCTTATTTCTAACATTTACTTAAAGACAGAAACGCGGCAATAGTGGAGGCTCTGCGCCGGGAGGAGGCGGCTTAAGCAAAAGACGATGTCGAGTCGATTACTGTCGGAATCCCAACCGGTAGTGATCGGCTCAACAGACGAAATCGGACTAGTACTAGAATTAAATGTTCACAACACCCCCCCTATTTTCCTTTTCTTCTCCTAATCCAAGAAATTTGTAAAAAAAAAGATAATTGTAATGACAAAGGTCACGGACCCCAGAGTCTGTGGAGTGGCTAATTTAAATATAAAAAAAAAAAAAAAAAAAAACATTTACTTAGTCGGATTTGTATAATTTTCTGCGTAACTATGACATCTACGATCGACTTTGGCTCTTTCATCGAGTACAAAGCTGCAACTGTTCAGACTTGAAACACCTTCGTACTTTTGAGTCCGAGCAAGTCTGAACAGTTGCTCATTGCTCATGTGTATAACAAGTATAGATTCATTCTTCTATGGTATCCTTCGTACCTTTGGAATGAGTCGGCTAAATATCAGCTGGAGGCTCTGGAATCGTGTGTAGAGTATGTTACTGAACTGGAAGATTTAACACTATCTTCCCCTTTTTTATTGGACTATTTGTGGTTTGAACAAGCGACATCTTTTCATGGTTGATGCTCAAAAGATTCCAATGAGATTCGACTCCACTTTTCTGATAAGAACGTCTAGGCTGTGTCATGCATGATCGTTGCAATCATAATGTCTTCAAGTGAAGAGTAAATAAGTTTCAGCTAGATAAGCATTCTATCATAGACCACATCATTGCTTAATATCAGAGCAACAAATACAAGCCTGTTACGTAACACTATACAAATAAGCTTTCTCAGCATAAAACGCACAAAACAATAAGATAACAATAAGATTTTCTTAATTTTAGCATAAACTGCCCACTTTTAATTTTAATTGCTGGTACTCAATAGACCACTACGCTGGCCAAGTGTGAGTTGGCGCGCGGCTTTTCCCTCAATCAATGTTTTTTTTAAACACCAGATTCATTATTTCTTTTTAGCGGTCCCTGCAAGGATCGTCGGTGGATCCGAGACAACAATCTCTCAGTATCCTCATATAGTCAGCATGCTGCAAACCCGCGATGGCAGCACTTACTGGCAGAGCTGTGGTGGCACCATCATCAACACGAGAAACATTCTGACGGCTGCACATTGTACCTTGTAAGTATTTTTATAGTGGATATTGAGTGACAAGACGAGCGGAACATGTGTCTGATGCTAAAAACACCTCCCCATAACGAAACAATGTCACGCAGCTATTGGAATATGAAGGAAGGAGGCAAGGAAGGAAGGGATTCAAAGGGTTTTTGAAGAATCCGTCTGGGGACCTACTGTGGTAGCACACCTTTGCCAATTATTCTCCTGTCAAGCAGAAAAGTGCAAACATCACTATGTTCTCAATTCAAGGATAATGTTTCAAGAGAAATTACGGGCCTTAAAAGTAAATCATCTTATATATCTGGGTGACAAGCGCACTACAGACTCTTCATATTCCAATAGTTGCGTGACAATGTTGCTGTGGCGGAACCAGTCCAAACCTTACTGAAGTTTGTCACGGGAGATTTCGGTCAAAGTTTGCCGATATCTCAGAGAAAACGAGAACGCCTAACAATAACTCACAACACGCCATACGCAAGAAGGTATACATTTTAATCCTGTAATTGCCGAAAAAAAAATCCCTTTGAACCGAAATTTCTATATATAAAAATGTTATGTTGGTTTGTGTACGCTTCAAAAACTCAAAAAAGTTCTGCACCGATCGAGCTGAAATTTTAGAATGATATATAATCCGCATCAAAAAATGTTTTTATCTAATTTTTGCATCACAATGTGCCACAGCGAAGCGTGGCTTCTGCTTATTGTTAGAATAGCACAGAAAAGTGTAGTCCTTCCCCAGGCAGATTCTGTGAAAGAATTAAAGTTACAATGACTCCGTAACATTAAAAAGTACTAGGAGAAAATTATGTTCTTTTCATTAAAAGTACATTAATTAACCCTAAGTTTAGAAGCTTGACAGCCTGTGATGTCTACTGCAAATTAATTTACCTACTTCTTAATAGCTGCGTTAGTTTACATGCATTTGCGTCTACCAAACGACGCACACCTATCAAATTACATGACGGCAAAAAAAACTCGTAGTTCATCTATATAGTTTATCAATGCTTAGCCACGGTGAACGTTCGGCAGTTAATTGGTCGTAGTATTCGTTTAAATTGAAATATTGGACAGATTTATAACAAACGGGATAAACACCATTGTTCCAATTCAAATTTATTATGTTCTTTATAAAATGACACGTTTCACATTTCCAGCGGAGATATACCTGCATCATGGCGTGCTAGAGTCGGATCGACTTACGCTAACAGCGGCGGTACCGTGCACTCTATCATCACCATCATCAACCACCCGGAGTACAACAGGCTGTCGGTGTTTGACAGTGACGTTTCCATCGTCCGGACAGCATCTGCCATTACGTATATAAACAACGCTGTTCAAGCAGCCGTCTTTGCCGGGCCCAACTACAACACTGGTGACGATGCAATCGTGTGGGCTGCGGGATGGGGCTTGACCTCTGTAAGTTGTGTTTTGTCTCATTCTACTAATGTTATAAACTACGAGCGCCTCGCAGCTCGACACGCGCCGTTTATTTTCTCGTGTAAAATATCCTATTCCAGACCTTAATCTGTGTTCCAAATTTCAATTCATCAGAAATCCCGTCATGATTAAGCAGCATACATAAGAACGCTTATAATGTTAGTGGGATACAAGTTTTTCAACTTATAATAATTTTGATTAATAAAGACATTTTCAAACTGAAACTGAACTGATATCTTATGTTTTTCAGGAAGGTGGGTCTGCATCTGAAGTGCTCCGTCATGTTCAAGTATGGACCATCAACCATGATATATGCCGTCAGCGGTACGGCTGGAACAGAATTACCGATAACATGCTGTGCTCCGGTTGGCTCGACGTTGGCGGTCGCGACCAGTGTACTCAGGACTCCGGCGGACCTCTCTACCATAACGGCGTTGTCGTAGGAGTTTGTTCTTTCGGCACCGGCTGTGCAAGCCCTTATTATCCTGGCGTTAATGCCCGAGTATCGCGATTCTCTACTTGGATCCAGGCAAATGCTTGATACTCTGCTTGAAAGGAAGTGATGCACATGCCATTCCAAAATAATTGTTTGAAGCAAACATAAGCTTTGCTTATTATATTTTATCCTTCTAATATATAGTAATTAATTGGGTTAGGTGATAAATGCTACAACACAATTAATTACAAGTAAGTACTTACAGCTACACCTTTTCTTCCATCATCAAGGACGCAACGCTTAAGTATGTTTTGAGACTGATTATGATGAACATGTAGATATTTTATTTGACTTGTAATTATGTACTTAATTTTCATTTTATTTAGGGTTCAATTAACTAAATTTTTTTTTGTTAATTATATGGTATTTCTATATTATAGTGTTTTACTTACTAGTGAACAAATATGTATGTTTTGCTTCAGTAGTATCACAGACACCTGTGTAATACGCTTTTCAACCATACTACGTAAACTAGATATAAATGACTAAATTCATTGATGTCGCCACTTCGTAACTGATATGTATGTATGTACGATCTATGCTTATCATAACTGTACCATATACGAATATGTTAACTAATCTGTAAAGTGACATGTTAAGCCATTTTTTTAAAATTTATATAAGTAGGTAAGTTATTTAGTTTTATTTGTACACTTTAAGGTCTTATTCGCATGGGAGCTTTTTTTAACGTCCGTTAAAAAAGCGTTTAAATAGAACAAATAAATGCATTTCCAAGTATCTATTCACACGTTAGCGCTTTTAAAACTCGACGCATTTTAATAATAATAATTAAAAAATAGATCGTATGGAACATCGTATTATTGTTCGCACGAGCGGTAAAAAAGCGCCGGCGCACCACTCATTGCGCCGCGAGCTCGCTTGGCGATAGGACGTGTTCACAGACTAAGTAGAGAGTTACACTGACGTGTTTGTTTAAGTTAGGAGTAGAAACTCCTTAGATAAAGAAGACAATATATTAAAATAAAATTCCCATGACAATGGAATCTGTTAACTTGTCAGTTTTGTTGTCAGCTTCTTGCTACCGTAAGGCGTCATTCGCACGGGAGCTTAAAAAGCATTCGTAGGAACAGTAATTTATAAAACATTATAAAAGTGCTAACGTCGAGTTTTAACGCAACGCTTTTTAAGCTCCCGTGTGAATGAGGCTTAAGGGAGCATAGATATCAATTAGACTCGACGGCAGGATTATGAATGGGAATATTGACATATCACAACATGTCGGAATTCTCAGAAGTCAGGTGATAAAAATAAGAAAAACCCAAATTCAATAAATAAACGAGTTAATTACAGGTAACGTATATAATACAGATTACGTGTACTTAATCAAAAGGAAAAAAAATACAATCGTCATCATGACAAATATTTTTTTTTAAAAATACACGGGTAGCTCACGTTTGATATAGTGTGTAATAACCACGTTGGTTTTCATACTAAGGCAACTATTTAATTTTCTAAAAATTATCTTTTAGAAAAGACTAGTTTTTTCATCATGAAAACATTAAGTGTTTTCATGGTTTCTGGGATTATAGTATTTTTTTTACTAAAGAATGGCGAGACTAGCATTACATGTGCTTGATGGTAAACAACATGCCTGCCACATAACAGCACAGTGACACGCAGTTATAGGAACATGAAGTGTCCAAATAATTACCTAGCATTGCACTCTGCTCGTCACCCAGAGATCTAAGATGTTATATCTCTAAGCTCTGTAATTTTTCTGGAAACATTGCTTTTCAAACCGGAACACAGTAATGTTTACACATTACTGCTTGGCGGTAGAATAACTGGCAAAAATGTGGTACTTCCCCAGGCGGACTCTGCTAAGAGACCAGGTTGGTCGTTGATAGTATAGTGTGCTGTGAGCAGTTTGTAAAGAGTAGTATGTATACTCGTATTATAGAGGGAGGACTCTTTACATAATCAGCTTGCGGAAGCAACTTTACCAGTTATCCTACCGAAAACGATAATGTGAAAACATTAATAAGATGGGCATTATTTCCTGATAAATTACATGGAAAAGAGATCTGGGGGCACGGCAGTTCCCCGCCAAGTCGAGCGCGAAGCAAACAATGCCGTACCATCCTTTACTGGAACCATTTCGCTGCATTTTCAGGCCCCTATCTGAAACCTTCTGGATAAAACCAGAACGCTGAAATTTTCGGCATCTAGTAAGCTATAATCACATATTTAAAATCCAAAATTGAAGTCTGTACGTCATTTAGTTCCGAAGTTAAGCGAAGGCGAAGTTTCGCATTTACGACACTCACTCATGATCATCAAAATAGAACTAGTACTTCCCATAAACTCAGATAGCTGAAATTTGGTACAGACTTAGGGTTTAATGGCCACATAAAGGGAAAACTATAAAAACTAGGAATATTGAAAATCTGGAGTACCTGGTGCCCCTTATTTGAAAACACAAGAGCCCAACCAAACTACTAAAGATCGACATACCGCCTTTACACAAAATATTCAACTTTGTTTGTCCTCTTCTCTCCTCCTCATTTGATGTCAAAAACCGAAGATCTGAAGTATCTTGATGAAGTACCCTCAGCTTGTTTCATTAGAGATACAGTAATACCCAACCAGATTCTACTATTGGTACATAAAAAAATTGACTGTCATTGCAAAAATCCAGCATAGTGGGATACACCTTCTAATTTAATCTAGCCTATTGCTTCCCACTACTGGACAAATGCCTTCCCTTCTGCAAAGATAATGTAATATAGCCCTTCTGCTTTTATACGCATACAAATAAAATTAAAGGAAAACTTTTCATTTCGTGTTATGACGCTGTCAGTCAATTTTGTCAGTCGCTGTCGTCGTAGAGTTTATTTGTGTTTGATTTCTCACAAATAAAAAGTGTGACTTGGCCGTTGAAGGGTATACAAGGGTATAAAACCAGGTGCTCCATAACACCATTGCACCAATCTGTCGCCAAAACCACTTGGTCGTTGAAGGGTATCTGGCTCGCCTACACATACATAAGTAATATTGTTTTTTTTTATTGTTCACACCATATAAGATGCATACAATTTAGGGAAAACAGTAAGACAAAAACAATTGACTGGTTATTGAATCAACGTTTTCCAAGTGGTCATTTTCCATCGTTAATGGTAGCGGTTCTGGCGACAGATTGGTGTAATGGTGTCATGGAGCACTATACCCTTTACTACCCTTTACATTACTATACCCTTGTGTACCCTTCAACGGCCAAGTCACACAACATTAACTGTAATAATAAAGAAATCGCAGTAAGGAACCTTAGACTTGGCACGGCTTTGTTTAGATTTTATTACTTTTTAGAGATAAATATACAGCTCCATCGAGACTTGGCTAGTTTTTTTACAGAATGTTTTTGGTGGGATAATTATTACATATCTGGGTAACAAGTATCGTGCATTGAAAGGTTAATTTTAATGTTTCAAATTCAAACGTGGCATTGTGTTGTTATTGACATTTTATTTTTAACTTTTATACGCTTACATTTGACCGCCATCTAAGCTGATGTTAAACGACGATGCGGTCTACGATGGAGCGTGTTTACCTAGAACAAAACCGATTCACTCTCGATTTGAAAACACCAAGATTATAACTATCACTTGCTAACATGCTTTGTTACAAGTGCACCTCTTACTCGTCTTGTCTCTATTTTTAACCGACTTCCAAAAAAAGGAGGAGGTTATCAATTCGACCCCTATTATTTTTTTTTAGGTATGTTAACTGATTTTTCGAGAAACCCCGGACCGATTTTAAAATTTCTTTTTGTGTTCGGATGGGTATGCTTCCCGAATGATTCCATATTAATCTCATCAAAATCGGTCAGGTGGTTTTTGAAATATGAACCATAAACTAAAACTTGCTATGCCATAATCCATAATCAGCCATAATCATCCAGAAAATTGTACAATTTTCTGGATGACGTAGTTGTAGATTTCACAAAAGTTATGAACCTCGGTCCTGTCAAAACGAAATTGGTCCTGTCGAAACGAAATTGATTAACAAAAAATAGTTTTACACTTAAAAGGGGAAAATGAACTATTTTCATGCAAAAAAATTAAACCGACTTCATAACCACAAATAGGCACTCAAAAAAGCGAAAAATAAACTAAAATCATTATGATAAGCGCTACTCACTCATCTATTTGAAGTCGGTGCCAGTCAGGTCAAAAAGTTAGTAGATTGATGCTATGTAGGCACATAGTAAGAAATTAGGGTTAAATTACTTAAAATTAGGGTAGGCTTAGAACGTCAAATAATGTTCGATCGGACGAAACGATGTAGCACCGGAGTAGGAAAGTCGCGAGTTTATTTTTAAATTACGTTTTTCGTAGAAAGAGAGTAGACGTCTTGCTTAGTATAAATAAACTGCGTAATCTTATTCTTCGATCGATATATTATAATTCGATAAATGATCGTTCATCAAAATTGTACGGAAATATTTCATTGATAATTACTGGACGATAAGAATAAATGAAACAAACTCGTATAAATAATCATTTCGGTGATAAACGAATTAGTTTAAGTTTAAAATTCGCCATGACAGTGGTTCTGTTACTGTTGGCCGTTGGCCTGGCCTCTGCTCTGGGTAGGTAATTTATACAGATGTTTGTTTTTGTCTGGGTGTTTAAATGTATCATAAATACAGGTACATTATGTACATATTTGTAAATGTCACCGTAAAATTATAAATACCGTCAGATTATAATCTCACGCCTTAGATTATTTTCTGACGGAGTTGACAATTTTAGGTATATTACACAAATATTTACACTGGGTACAAATTAAATTAAACCTTGTTTAGAAGGTAACAAATTAAAAATTAAATTAAACTTCCATTTCCATGGTTTCCTTAAATTTGTTTGTGAAATCTTGATCTGAATGAACATCAAGTAGTAGGATTAGTGATAAAACTACATTTATAGACTAATTATTGCTCACGGATAAAGCTTCACAATAATATCATATTACTTCTACCTTTTAGAACTTTTACTCTGATTACGTTTATTATATTACTCTGAGTTTGAAAATATTTTTTACAATAAAGGAAAAAATTTCTTCTCATATTCTGTTTTCAAATATTAGAGAGACGATCTTCTTAGCATTCCATGGATTCCCCGTGCGGGTGCCGGGTCCATCGTGTGGCAGAGAGAGAAAAACTCGAGTAGTTCCCGAGACTTGTGACTCGGGCGTAGGTTTAAGGGGCTCCTTTCTGACGTACATCAACACTCACCTTCACTACTCGTCTTTCTCTCCCTGCCCAGCCAAATCTGATATGAGCCTACCAGTGCAGCTTTAGATACTCGTTCTAGTATAGAACTTACTGCACTTCTGGATAAGCCAAGGTCTTTCAGTAGGTTATAGAGAGATTTTGCTGGTATACCTCTCGCGCCCACTTCTACAGCGTATAAACTAACTACATAGCCGTTTTTTGTTAATTCGTTTAGGAGGTCGTAATACTTATTATGTTTCATCGCATGGTCTTTAGGTTTATTAGTTTCCCACGGTACGGTAAGTTCTACAAGGACTATGCGTTTCGTAGCTCTAGAAAAGAGGAAAATGTCTGGTCTGGATGACGAAACACCCACATCCTCTGGGATTTTGTAGTGCTTTTCATACGTGTCCATTAAAATAGTCCAATCAGGTGCTGTACCCAGGATTGAGTAAGGCTTGTTCCTGGAGTTTGAAGTTGAGCCTTCTTTTACAAAGTTAATTTGTCTTTTGTTTGTCGTCAATCCCTTTTGGGCTCTAGCTACTGAAAGGCTCATGGCTTCACGTATGATTTCAAGTACTCTGTCATGACGCCGTGAGTAATGACCCCCATTAAGGAGCACCTTGCATCCCACCAATATGTGCCTTGCTGTACATATCGCCTCTCCACAAGTATAGCAACATTTTTCAGAGGCTTTTCCCCACCTTACCAAGTTACTCTGGTCAGGGAGGGTAATTTGGAATGCATTTAGATAAAATTTTAATAAGGCAGGAGACCAGTCATAGAGCAAGGTGCGCCACTTTAGAGCTAATGGGATACAGAACTCACCTATGGTTAACCACTCACTTTGCATTTCTAAATTCATAGCGTGCACTTTGTAACCGTCATTTTCGTCTTGTTGTAGAAAGGTTTTTACCATGTCTCGGTCTTCCCTTTTCTTTCTCGCACCCAACCCAGCAGTATTTACCAGCACCTGCCATAAATTGTTTATGGAATTGAAGTCTAGATTCCAGGTCTGAAGCAGTTTTGTCTTTTGGGAGAGATGTAATCAATTCGTCTTGCGACTTTCCCAAAACATGCGTTTTGTAACTCTTAGGTGTTTGTAAAGTTCAGACGGTTTCTTTAGTTTCAGCCCAAAACTATTGTGATCCCTAAAAGAGTAGAGGGATCAGCCGGATGTGCCAATCCTAACCATGACTTCAATATCTTTATGACATTGGCGTCTAGCTTTGCCAGGAGAGTTTTACCGATGTCATATACTAGGAAAGGCCAAGCGAGACGTGATGTGAGGTAGTTGTCATATATCCATGCTTTTTTGATATTGCTGATAGGCTGCTGGTCTACCTTATTGAGGTTGTTCATGAAATTTTCAACAACCACCTCTAATGATGGTGTACGTCCTTTGTGATCTATCTTTCTACCAAGAAATTTGAAAGGCACTGCCTCTGCAATTGTGGCAACTCCTTGGCCACTAATGGAGAGTCCCGGATCGTAAGACGTATATTTGGTATTTCGTCTACCCAGACAAAGACAATGACATTTAGATGGTTTTGTCCTCATTCCCTCCGTCCATGTACAGAACTCATCGACTTCGTTCAACAATTCTTGACACTGTTTAGGATTACGTGTAAGTATTGCAAGGTCGTCCGCAAAGGCCAAGATTGACTCAGTGTACTTATTGTTGATTTTAAACCGGTAGCCCCATTTCTTTTCACGGGATATTAATTTGTCTACTAAAATATTTACGAGTATAACTATATTAAATGCTATTGGTGATAAGCAGCACCCTTGGAATAGTCCTACATTGTATTCAAGTGGTTTTGTGTATTCCTTGTTTACTGCTATGACGAATTTTAAGTGGCAATAATAAGAATTAATTATGTCAATAATTTCAGTAGGAAAGTTATACCATTTTAGGGCAAATATCATAAGTTCATGCTGGACAGAACCAAACGCGTTCTCTAGGTCTATCCAGCAGACTGTTATTTGCCTCTCATGTGTTCTGGCATCTTTCAAACTTTCTGCTAGTAATGTATTGTGTTCCAGGCATCCAGAAATACCAGGCAAGAACCCTTTCTGGTGATTGGGCCTGAAATACCTATTGCTAGTCATAAATGTGGTAATTTTTGTTTGCAATAATGACCACATTTATACTATATATACTTATTTAAATTTCTCGTATATTTAGCTAACCATTCGACATGGCCGTACTGCGATCTAATTTCCGAACTGTGTTGTTTATAATTACAATACAATTTGTATTACAAATCCATTACCATTCGTTTTGGTAAAGGATGATTCCAATGGTATGATTTGAGTGTAAATGTTGTTTTCGCAAATTGAAACAAACAAATTTGAAACGGTGACATAACTGGCATGTACTACTGTGTTCTGTAACTTTAGTCAGATGACAAAGTTCATATCGATTTATGGCAAAAGGTACACAAATTTATTGGATTTACTATCCATTTAGATTATCTCAATTTTTTTTTGTACAGAAAGTTTCGTAATGAAACACCTACAATTTAGTCACTAATACCCAACCTATGTTTTACCCGAATTGAGCGTTTTTTAACCCCCGACCAAAAAAGGGGTGTTGTAAGTTTGACGTCGATGTCTGTCTGTCTGTCAGTGTGTGTGTCTGTCTGTGGCACCGTAGAGCTCAAACGGATGGGCCGATTTCAATGCGGTTTTTTTTATTTGAAAGTTAATACCCGTGCCGTGTTCTTAGTTATGTTTGGTTAATATCGATTCAAAATGGCCGCCTCCACAAAATGGCGGACAAAATATTTCTTCACAATCTATCTCAATATGGGTATCAAATGAAAGGGCTTAACTAGTAAAGTACTATACGCTATAACAAATTTCAATTCCAAGATGGCCGCCACCACAAAATGGCGAATTATATATATTTTTTCACTTCTACCTCAATATGGGTATCAAACGAAAGGGCTTGATTAGTAGAAGACTTTGCACTATGACAAATTTCAAATCCAAGATGGCCGCTACCACAAAATGGCGAATTACATTTCTTTTTTTCACAACTCCCTTAATATGGGTATCAAATGAAAGGGCTTGACTAGTAGAATGTTGTACAGATAACATATCTTCGGTAGTCGGTTAGGTAGGGGGTTAGTCAAAATTTTTAATTTTGTTCTTGTTAAACCTACGACCACACGACTTGGTCTTGTAAGACACTGTAAAAATGACTAAGTAATTAATAAAAAAAAAAAAAAAAATTTGGTGGCCATTCTGTGAGTCGCTTATTTGTTAATTAAAATAAGTTACAACTGTTTATTTCTATTGTAAATTTTACTATGTGGTAAATGCGTCAGTTTCTTCTAGGTAACGCTTCAACATAGACCGTGTTGTCGCTTAATATCAGGCAAAATGGCGGTCTAGTGGTGAACCTTAAATAGTTTATAAAACTTTATTGTTTATTTGCTTAGCCAACCCTGCAAGGATCGTGGGTGGATCTGAGACTACGATTTCCCAGTACCCGCACATGGTCAGCATTCTGTACACCCGCGACGGCAGTACTTACTGGCAGAGCTGTGGCGGCACTATCATCAACACCAGAAGCATTTTGACAGCTGCGCATTGCACTATGTAAGTAAAGTTTTAGAGGGTCTATAAATATCGTCTTTCCATTTTCTATAGTTGGTGAGTTTCTGGCTTTATAAGGGTCAGGAAGACTAACGATACACAATATTAGGTGTATAGTATTGGCACTGTCTAAATACTCGTAGTTATGATACTGATACTTAATGTTTATAATGTACAGGACTTAATCACGATTTAATTCATTGTTTAAATACCTCGACGTTTCGGCAGCGTTAAAACCGCCGTGGTCACAAGATTGAAGAAATTGCAGGTCGTCTCATTGCGAAATGAGGGGATCTAGATCCACCCTAGACATTTAATATAAGACATTTGGTCTTAAAAAAATCTCAGGGTTACCAACACGACACAACACTAACCGTATCACCGGACTTCTCCGAACTCACTCCGCGATGCGTACATTTATTAATGACTGTAATATAAATATAATAAACGAAAACCATCCTCCCGGTTGAAATTACGATGTTTTTTAATTTCTAAGGCTTCCCGAACTATTCTTGCGTAGTAATGACGTTCGGTGGAGAGAATCTTCGGGTCGTGGAGCTCGATCCAATGACCAATTCCCGCATCAATCAAATGCTCGGCAATCGTCCTATCGTCCTAATTAAGTCCTGTACATTATAAACATTATGTGTACAAATCGCGAAAGTTTATAAACATCATACAGATACTTATTTTTTAATGTGTTTATGGTATTATGGTCAATGATAATCACACAAAAAAAAATTAAAATTACAGAGAAGATCGACCTGAGCTGTGCCGCGCCCGCGTTGGTTCAACATTCGCTAACAGCGGCGGCACCGTGCATTCAATTATCACCATTATCGACCACCCAGAGTTTAACCGCATCGCTATACTTGACAGTGACATTTCTATCATCCGCACTGCATCTGCTATCACCTACATCAACAACGCTGTGCAACCCGGCACTTTTTGCGGGACCTAACTACAATACTGGAGATAATGCGGTCGTATGGGCTGCAGGATGGGGCCGTATTTCAGTAAGTAACAATTTCAGAATCCGTACTGAAAACTATATGCTTCAAAATGATACAAAATCGATTGCAACTCTATGATTGGAATAATAATTATAAAATGCATGTACTCCTGGTAAGTAATATAACGGGATCGAACACTACACTAGTAAAACCGCGGGGCTGTGCTAGTCGTGTTTATTTCCATGTACAGAATAGAATTTTTTTTTATAATAGACATACAGTTTTTTTTAAATTCCCTATTCAGTTAGAAGATCACATCTTACTTCTTCTGAATATATCATAATTTGTTTACTCGTGGCATACGTGGTATTTTAAATAGATGTATTATTTTCAGGAATTCGGACCTGTATCTGAAGTTCTTCGTCACGTTCAAGTGTGGACCATCAATCAGGATATTTGCCGTCAACGATACGGATGGAACAGTATAACAGACAACATGCTGTGTTCCGGCTGGTTAGATGTCGGTGGTCGCGACCAGTGCTCTCAGGACTCTGGCGGACCTCTCTATCACAATAATGTGGTAGTTGGAGTCTGTTCGTTTGGCAATGGCTGCGCAAGCCCTTACTTCCCTGGCGTGAATGTGCGAGTTTCGCGTTTCAGCGCCTGGATTCAAGCGAATGCGTAATACTACACACTAGTGATCAATATTACAAGAAAATAAATTGAATGTTTTAATAACAATCTTGTCTTGTTTTAGTATTACTTGCTTGTATTGTATTGGTTAGTAATAAGGAATAATAATGAATTCGATCCAGGATAAGTTCGAAGAATGGGTATGTTGATACGATTTTTTATATCATTAAAATTAATCACGCAAATAGTATTATGGAAACGAAAGTTTGTGGGTTTATAAACGCACAAATTTTCGAGAGAATAAGTGTATATATACACTTTGACGTATCTCTGTATCGGCTGAATGTAGAGAGAGAGAGAAAGAATGTAGAGATGACTTGTTAATAACTTTTTAGCAAAGGGGAGGCCCTTTCTTTGCATCACCCTCGAATTGTCAGATTAGTGCAAATACACTTTTGGTAATTAACTACCTATTAATCTAACGTGCTCAAGAATAACTAATGAGCAAACATTTTTTTTTCCTCATCGGCCTTATAAATGGGGTTCATATTTGGTTGAAGTACTTTACCGGGTACAAGGATTCCAACTGTATATTAATCTGCCGCGCTGGAGTAAATCCCGAAATCCCTTCTTGGGCTCCCCTACTATGAGGAAGTACGAGCAATGATGAGGTATTTTATTGACAATGGATATTTGACAATCCCATAGAGGGTTTTAAGTCAACCGAAGATCTATACTGGATCGGGCAGTCCTTGTTAAAATTATTTTACATCCGATCCACAAAGTCATGTAGATTGACGTTTAGATGTTATCAATCTGTTGTTTTACTTGTTTGAATTTACCGCGGTATTCCCAACTTTTCCCATTAGACACTTCGATGTGGAATAGGATGCTATGATCACCACAACAACTGAGGCAGCAAAAGACCTAAGAGAAACTGGTGGAAACCAGAGTGCAAGCCACCAGAGTGGTGGAGTGCAACCCACCACCACCAGAACCACCACAAACTAGAGTGGCTTCTGCTCTGATAAATGGTTTTGGAAAAGAAAGCTTTAATCGCCTCATGGTAGACGAAGCTCTCATGAACCATTTTGGACCTATTGTGATGGCTTTGCAGCTGTCTGGTCTTGGTTTTTTTTTATCGCGTATAGGTCCGCGTTTGACCACCAACTCGCCTAATGGTAAGCGACGGTGTGGTCGAAGATGACGCACGTTGACCTAGAAGGTACCTATTCACTCTGACCTTGAAAAGTTCTAGATTGTATCTCTCAGGGAACAAGGAGGCCGGCAACTTATTCCACTCCAAAGCTACGAAGTACGAGAAAGTACGAGAAAAGTGGATTCAAACCGTTTAGTACGGATTTTGGGAATATCCACAATGTATGGGTGTAGTGAGCCGAAGACGATCCGAGATTTTAACCTACAGATGGCCATCAGGGTCAGAAATGCGGCCGTAGTGGAGGCTCTGAGCCGGGAGGAGGCCGCTTAGAATAATCGGACTCAACAAATAAGATACATTTTCATCTTACTTGTTGTCCTCTATTCCCCCATATTTTTCTTTTCTTTTCTCTATCCAAGAATAATGTAAAAAAAGAACCCAAATGACAAAGTTCACGAACCCCAGAGTCTGTAGAGTTGCTAAAATTAATAATAATAATAAAAATAACTCTTCCCTACGTATTTTGTTCTCCGATATTCATGTCAGATGTTTCACCCTTTTTGTTTCTGTCACATGTCATTCTATCATATGGATGGCCTAAGCAAGCCAGTTTACTAATTGTTTTAACAAACGCTACACATACATGTTTTTCAGAAAGTAGTTTAAACTTTAGTTTAGTTGTTTAGGAAAGAAGCAGGATATATAGATCGAATGGCTGACTAGGTTAGTTGGCTGCGACATCTACACTGCAAAAGAGCCCAACCACTACAAAATGCTAACACTAGTCATGCTACGAATCAACCTAATTTCCAAATAAATATACATTAAGTAGGGAAACCCACTGATATATTTTGTTACACTACATTACTTCATGTAACAAGACTTTGAAAAATAATTAATCAATAAATTGTTAGTCAAGATTATAAGATATATAAGATAATTCAATATTCCGTATACATACGTCCAGGTGTGTCAAAATATTACTGAATGAGTCTGATTGATAGCTCAGGACTGATAATGATAATGAAGGTTATTTGCGTTTTGTTAGCTACGGTTCTGGTGTGTACCACTAGTAAGTTGTCACTTGGCCACAGAGATCTTGGACCTTCACTAGATGAGGTAGGTACTAATTTTACATGATCTATGAAACAGGGCGACTTTCTATTGTGACTTTAACAGTGATCGTGACGAAACTGGAGTGTCTGTTCCACGAAAGTCCATTTTAAGGACATGTCGCAACCGTCTCCCGGACTTGGCAGCATTATAACTGCAGGACCACGTATTTATCCTTATTCCTTCTCCAACAACAGTAACACTTACATAACTTTGACTATATTATTTTGTACTAGACAAGCCCTCAAATCACAGCAGTGACAACGTACTGAAATTTTGTGAAATTGAAAATAGTTTTTTACAAAAAATTCAATAAAATATTTGATTCATTTAATTAAAATATTTTGTTCAATATTGAACTCTTCTAGAGTTAACACAATTACGCCACGCTTAGTAGTACTCTGAGCCAGCAAGATGTTTGAAAGACGAATCAGTTTGATGTTAATAAGTCTGTCCACTGAACATAATTTATCATTTTTTTCCTGTTAAATTTACAAATTTATGAAATTATTAGACTATACATATTTTATTAATAAATTTGGTAATCATATTTCTCAGGAATTAAAAAAACAATCTAGCAACAGTTGTAGGTAAAAAATAATAATTTTAGATTAACCTGTAGAACATACATAGTCCACGATTACATTTCCACAGGCTTAAATAATAAAACGCACGAATAATCTTGTTTCCGCGCGTTTCATTTTGTTATCTTTGGCTTTCCCCAGCGGTGCCGACGAGGATCGTCGGGGGTTCGGTGACTATAGGTCTATAGGTATAGGACTATAGGTAGATAGATAGATATAGGTATCCTACGATTGTGAAAATGTGTATTTTAGACTTGACTACTTACTGGAACAGCTGTGGTGGTGCCATCATCAATACTCGGACCATCCTGTCAGCACTGAGTAAGATAATATCAAATCGTGTGTTATTATTACATTCAAAAAACTTTTTTTAATAATTGACCTCAGCTGTCTCCCTGCTAAGCTAAAGTCTCCCAAAATTCCCTGCACTTAATCTTAACAATAATAATTAATTACAGTACAGGTACATAACACATATTTTTATATTGCAATGAAAACGGGGTAGACGTTATTGTCAAAAGTAAGTCAGACTCTAAACTAGGCTAAACTTGTAAATGTTTGACACGAGATTAATGATGCACTAACAAAAGTACCTAAATAGACGAACTTTGCTTGGTAAAACATAGACAAAACGACGTTTTCCAAAACTTAAACCTAGATAAAACGGTTTATCGCCCCCCGAAACCGCCTGCATACTAAAGCCGAAGCTATGTATTTCTGAGATTCAGTTCATAATTACATATATACAGGAAATAAATACACATATACCTAAGGTGTTAGATAAAGAAAAGCATAACAAATGTTCACTTAATGTTCAAAATTTCAGAGTCGAGACTCGACCGCAACTTTGGCGAGCTAGGGATGGCTCACATTGGGGCAACAGCGGTGGTACTGTACATACTCTCATCCCTACAACTCTCACCGGGTTACAACAAGCTAGTTCCATTCGATAGTGACGCCTCCATTGTGGGTGCAGCGTCCGCTATCACATACATCAACAATGTACAAATAGGTATAAATATATCCATTCTCTTTTCAATATTATATTATATCATAACAGGTACTCGCTACTTACACACGTTGTTCCTGGGTTACAGACAGACAGACAGATAGAAACTCTTTATTATTCACACCAGAACACATATACAATAAAAAAAACAATAGCAAATTAAATAACTAGTGCCATAAATGGCGGCCTTATCGCTTATAGCGATTTCTTCTAGGCAACCATTAATAGTCAAAAATAAGAGAACGAAATACAAATTATGGATATGGTGCGAAAGTAACAGCAATAAGAAAAACAATACTAATGTCGTCATTTATGCTAGAAAAAATAAATAAATAAATAAACAATATCATACATATTATATCTATGACATAAATATTCGTGATAAATAAACATATACATACATACATAAAGCAAAAATAAACATACATAGGTAATAATATTCAAGCAATACATATAACCAAAATACAGCGATCCACAGAAATTAGTAAAAAAGAGAGAACGAATCAAACATTTCAATAGAAAAATTAACAGACCATTACAGAAAGACAGTGTTTCTTGATCTGAGCCTTGAAGGAATCCACGCTCTGCGCTCGCCGGATACCCACCGGAAGTGCATTCCAGAGAGCAACGGCCGTCACGCAGAACGAAGAATTACAAGGGCATAATTAAAAATTTCGATTTACTACTTTGAATTTGAAGTTTGTTATAGTACACTACTACTTAAGTACTGTCATTTGATAACCATATTGAGGGAGGTTGTGAAAAAATATTTAATCCGCCATTTTGTGGAGGCCGCCATTTTGAATCCATGTTAACCCAACATAGCCAAGAACCACCGCACGGAAACTGACTTTCAAATAAAAAACCTGCTGCCAGCTACGGTGCCACAGACACACACATACACACACCCTGATAGACATCGACGTCAAACTTATAACACCCTTCTTAAGAAACTACGACAGCTGTGTTTTCAAGTTTAAAGAATTACAACGATATTAATTTAAGAACTACTCGAAATTACAAAAAAATATTCAAAACTAGTGACAAAAATACAAGTTAACAAAATATCCAAGCAAGTTATCCATGCAATTTATTTGATTGGGTTAAGCAAAATATCCAAGCAATTTATTTGATTGGGTTAACGGGAAACTCACGTGTAATATGGTCGATCAATCCGACTCGAGTTTCAGCCGCGTCCGGCGGCCGTTTTCAAGGAGAGTGCACACGCGCGATGACTGCCCGTTTGGCACTCGGCCAATAACCCAATTAAATAAGTGTAACAACCACGTTAATTTTAATAGTTTACAATTTATTTTATTTTTCAGGAAACCGGGTTAAAATCCGAACAACTCCGTCATGTACTCGTACAAGTATGGACAGTAAATCAGGAGATCTGTCGTCAGCGTTATGGGTGGAACCAAATCACCGACAACATGCTGTGCTCTAGTTGGCTTGACGTCGGCGGTCGGGACCATTGCGGTGGAGACTCCGTTGGTCCTCTGTATCATAATGGGATCGTTGTAGGTGTTTATTCTTTGGAAATATCTGCGGAAGCCCTTACTTTCCAGGCGTTAATGCACGCGTTTAAAGTTTCGCGCAGTGGATACAAGCTTATGCCTGAATTTATCTTAATACTTTATTTCTTTTTGTCTAAAGTAATAAATACAGTTTGATTGAAATATAAAGAATTGAATTGATTTATTTTGTTTGATTGAAGAATAACAAAAGCTGTAAAGAATAATTACTAATGTTGTAGGAACGGTAAAGTTTGTGGGTAGTGGATGATCAAGCTACTCGTCCTACAATATTTTTTGGCTATTTAATGACAAATAGTTAATCTATACTTATGTAACTTATGACGAATGAACACTGACCAGATGCGAAATTTCAGGGGCTAATTTTCTTTTATGTCAGTAGATGTTTTTTACCATAGAAGACATAGACAGAAAAGACGATCAGGACATGTGCCCGATGGTAAGCAATACGCCTATCAGGTTTAAGCAGCTATCAGAACATGGAGAATCCAAATCATTACCTAGCACTGCATTGCACCGACCACCCATAGATTTAAGATAATTTATCCCCGTGGCAATCAATTTCTCTAAAAACATTGCTTTCAAACCGGTTAACAGAAATGTTTACATAACTGCTTGGTGGAGATTATCTGTAAAATGGTGTGGTACTACCTCAGACAGAAAAAAAGTTAAGATGTCACCGTAAAATTGTAAAAACCGTCAGATTACAATCTAACGTCATCAGATTATAAACTAATCTAACTTACAGTGAAATTATAATTTAGCGCGTTAGATTATAATCTGACGGCGTGGACAATTTCACGGTGGCATATCTTCACACATCACATCTCACTTTAAATGCATTGGAACCGGACAATAACAGGAGACACAAATACTGTTCAATTATTAACAGATTTTTTTTAAGCCCCGACACAAAAAGAAGGGTATTATAAGTTTGAAGTCGATGTCTGTCTGTCTGTGGCATCGTAGCTTTCAAACAGATGGAGCTATTTAGATGCGGTTTCTTTTCCATTTGAAAACCAGTTTTTGTGCCGTGGTTCTTAATTATAACGATTGAAGATGGCAACCTCCACAAAATGGCGGATAAAATATTTGTTCATGACTTCCCTCAAAATGGATATAATCCTACAATCCTGGCTACTTGATATACTTACAGCACTTTACATTCACGTAAACATACAAAACATTCAGAATGTTCATTCAGTTCAGTGTTCAGAATGTTTTGTACTCAACATTACTCAGCAAGATTCCAAAAACAAATCGTCAAATAATAAATGTTGTGTTATTAAGCAACAATGCAAAACCTTGAAAATGTATCCTTCGGACCTTGAAACAAAGACGAGTTTTTAGCAAGGAGTTTCATTATTTGAATATTCGTTTTGTTTCGGTGCTTTGTATTAAAATTTTGAAGAGACTTTGCAATTTCTTTACTTCTGTTGTGTCTAAAGGAGTCGGCGAGTACATTACGTAATGACGTTGAGAAATTTTATAGGTAGCTCTGTACACTCCGCGAGGCATAAGCTGAGCTTTGCATTTGTGTGAGTGTACATGGATAGTGTAGGTGTGACAACCGGCCTTAGGCGCGGCGCCATTATGTCTCGCCGCGCTCCTGCCTGATTGGTGATCACTCACACTAATGCAAAGCTCAGCCTATACCTCGCGGACAAAATTTCAAGCTCCTGCCTGATTGGTGATCACTCACACTAATGCAAAGCTCAGCTTATACCTCGCGGAGTGTACTGCATTATATTTAGATTGTTTTCACATTACACAATTTCGTATAGACAGGATTGAGTTTCATAGCTTTTGTGAAATCTACAACTACGTCATCCAGAAAATTGTACGCAAATTTTAGTTTATGGTTCATATTTCAAAAACCACCCGACCGATTTTGATAAGATTTATATGGGACCATTCGGGAAGCATACCAATCTGAACACAAAAACAAATTTTAACATCGGTGCGGGGGTTCTCGTGAAATCAGGTAACACACATAAAAAAAACATAGGGGTCGAATTGATAACCTCCTTCTTTTTGGAAGTCGGTTAAAGAATAATAAATATAAATATAAATATAATAAATAAGAGTGCGCGGAGGGCTTTCATTATTATTACTTACTTTCTATGTTCAGTTGTTTAGAAGTTTGACAACAGTCTAAATTATTATGAATGACGTAATTATTCGTATTTCACTTTGCGTTCTCACAACTGATCAAAGAAGTTGGAAAATAACAACTGATACTCGGAGCCACAGATTACAGAAACGAAGTTACCTGAGCTCGGATAGGAGGCTATCACACGGAAAAAGTAAAATCATAATCCACTACGCAGGAAAAGTGTGAGTTGGCATGACGAATGTTTTTTATGCCGATTAATACCAGAATATTTCTAATTATGTTTTCCTTCAAGTTTAAAACATGTGTTAATTGTTAACTTGTAAATATACATGTGCCAAAATAATTAGACATTCAAACGATTGTGAACCCGGTGTGAATGGGGAGAACCAAATTTGGCCACCACGGGTTTAATGTAAATTAATTAATGATACGTTATTGAAGAAATAAGTCGGAAAATTTGAAAGTCAATGAAACAATAAACTCACAGAAGAACGAATAATGACTTAATTTTTTCACAATTACCTATTTTTTTATATTTTATTACGGAAAAATTATCTACTTTGTATAGGTATAGATATATATAGTATAGGTGTTTATAGTACTAATAAAGTGATGATAGATAGATAAACAATTATATTTTTAGTAAGCCTGAACTACGTTGCTATTTGGTTACAATTGTCTTCACGAAATTTGAAGGGGTTTATTTTTTTATTTTACTCTTAGGTACTTACCTAAGTTTGGTTTTAAACATTGCGTAAAACTAGTTTTTTATATGTATACGTTTGAATCGTATGTTTAACAATACGAGTTGGGTAATTATTACTGCTAAAAAGGTTTTCATGCTGCCAAAGTTGCGATTAATGTTTCTAATAGTTCTAATAAGCCCACCCAGCATCATAGTTTTCCTTGTACTCGTAATAGATGACGCCAGACGTCACGTATTTTCCACGTATTTCACGTCACGTATTTTGACCGAAATGTGGACTATTGAGTAGAGTTAGTACGTACTAAGAACACATGCTTACCCGCTAACTTTCTTAGAGATTGCTAATTTTGAGATATGGAGTTCAGAAGATACATTACTTACTTCACGTATTTTCTCATAACTGATTTTCATGTATGTATAGGCAATATCATTAAAAATAAAGCCCCAATACTCCCAAGCACTTTCCGTCGGCCGTTTTGCTTAACAGACGCTTTAAACTCCCAAAATAATCACTTAACTTCACTTAAATTCTCATACTCCATTTGTATGTTTATCAGACAACTACTTTAAAACCTTTTCCGAAAAGACAGACCGATCCAAGGGGGCAGTCATCCCCTAAACTCATAATTTCGTACATAAATAAATGTTCTTATGTACTTTTTGGACCCCATTTCTCAAAATTGGCCGTCTAAGCAAGTTAGCAAGTAAGCATGTGTTCTTAGTACGTACTAACTATACTCAATGGTACGCATTTCGTTCATCAGAAAATACGTGAAGTCTGTCGGCCCAGGGATCTCTTACTCTATTAGCCGCTTTTGTCACGTTTTCAGGAAATCGATATGCTTTAAGTTATTTAATCAAACATTAGTTTAAAAATAGTACCAATGTTTTGTTAAAAAATAGTATGTTTAGTTAATATGAAACATTTGACACTGAAAAAAATTTGTAATAATTTCAAGAACAAATTGGAATTTTATTTTGAAACTGCCAAGAAACTGCCATTAAAAATGAGATCAAAATCCTATGGTCCGAAATAATTTTGTCAGTACTTTTAAGTTTAAAGTCAAACCAGTAAATAAATATTCGATGTTTCTGAAACCAAACCTACTCGGCATAGTTGGCTTAAGTTTGGTTAAAAATAACTAATAACTAAAACCTACATAGCCCCAAATGGTACAGAACTTAACAAGTTAAATTATCAATTACTCGAGTATTAAATACACTATGACC
Organism: Ectropis grisescens; assembly: GCA_017562165.1. Taxonomy (NCBI): domain Eukaryota; kingdom Metazoa; phylum Arthropoda; class Insecta; order Lepidoptera; family Geometridae; genus Ectropis; species Ectropis grisescens. Next base: position 23,690,275 of record CM029771.1, read on the forward strand.
ACTTCTTACGACGAATTCAAAATTCAATGTCATTATAACTAAGATATAGCTGTTCTAGTTACTTTTACTGTAGTGAAAATTAATAAGGACTTCTCAAAATTTAAGATCCCGTCAAAATTGAGTTTACCAACGTTTGTGGTAGAGTGACTTGTTGATTAGTGACTTACTTGTTGATAACTAAATCCCATTTGATTAAGCTACACTATATCCACTTTATTTTACTAACTTGGGGTTTTTTAGTAATTATCGGGCAGATAATTTGTTTGTAGGTAATTTTATTTCATATAAATAGAACTGACAATTTGATGATCGATAGTTCCCAGCGAAACTCCAAAATGAAAACAATCTGCCTGTTGTTGGCCATCGGCCTGGCTTGTGCCACGGGTGAGTACATTGAATTAAACATGTTTTATTATTATTTTATTTAAAATTATTTCTTTAAGCAAATTTTTATGTAAACATCGAAATTTATTATGTATAAAAGTCCTAAAATGTCAATACAGTAAAACTACTTAATAACGAGTCAAAAATAATAAAGAAACGCAAACAACATGAAAAAAAATGTTGTTACTGTTTTTTTATAGTATATAATGACAAGACGAGCACAACATGTGCCTGAACGCAAGCAACATGCCTGCCCACAACAGCACAGTGACACTCAGCAATTTGAACATGAAGCGTCTAAACCATTACCTAGCACTGCACTGCGCTCGTAACACAGACGTTTAAGATATTTTATCTCTATGACCATTAATTTCACTCTTTCCATATGTTACATATATCATGTTAAAGTTCTACATATTTCCATAAGGCCATTTAATTTTTATATACGTCTTTAATTTTTATAAAAGATAGGTAATTTTGTTTTCTAGACATAGCTTAGGCTCCAATGTTAACTGATGTACATGTTTTTTAATAAAATATAGTGACGAGACGTGCAAGACACACATGTGCTTGATGGCATGCAACACGACGAAGTATTTGAAACTGAAGAGTTCAAATCACTATCTGGCACTGCACTGCGCTCATTATCCGGAGAAATAAGATATTTCATCTCTCTAATATCTGGGAACAATGTCTTTGAAGCCGGAACAGTGATATTTGTACTTAGCTGCTTGGTGGTAAAATAAATTTTAACTAATTGGTTTTCTTTTTGCTTTTGTAGCCGACTCCTCAAGGATTATTGGTGGATCCGTAACAACGATCTCCCAATATCCCAGCATAGTGAGTATGCTGTACTCCAGGGACGGTGGTGTCAGCTTCTGGCAGGGTTGCGGCGGTACCATCGTCAATACTAGAACCATTGTGACGGCTGCTCATTGCACTTCGTGAGTAACTACGCTACTATTATATATATTTTGATATTTGTTTCACAATCACGTAACAACGGCTGAAAGGATCGGATCGAAATTTGTAACACAAATTATAGTCTAAAAAATTACATATATAAGCTACTTTTTATCACAAGTAAATTATGGTAATATGAACTACGTGGGTAAAACGTCGTACCACTGGCGCTCCTAAAATGCAAAAAAAGAACATCAAATTACTTATGCTGTATCATAAATACGTAATTTTTATATACGAAATAATAGCACATAAAATATTAATTGTAATACTTATCAATAGACACTTAAAATAGCAATGGAAGTACGACCAGTGCATCCTCACTCGCTCAAGGTCGCGCGGTTTTAGCCTACAGCTAGACCGTGCACGGAACAAGTGCCAGGCGGTTGTCGAACGCACGTCTGAGCGCTCGCGCAACAGGTTTCCCGCGCAAAATTACGTCGCCATATATTGTGCTGTATATGGATGCACGAGTCAAATAACAAAGAATATAAAATATACCATTTTTTTTTATATTTTTCTGCTAACCGTACAAAAAGTACGGGACATTATAAAATAGCTTGTAATCGAAGCTGGTTGTATGTATTAGTGTAGGTAAGTACATTAAAATATGTTACATATTTATCAAACAACATTTAGACGATCAAGTAGAATAAAAACAGTCAAAGTATACTTTTATTGTTTTAATTTCAATGTGTCCGACCCTACGGCCATATGTGTTACGGCCTCGTCTAGCTGTCTTGCGCGTTACGAAGTAATTAACTAAAATATATAATCTGAGCTACAATGCTGACTACCTACATAACGAAAGGTTAATTTAATTTTTTATTTTATAATATGTCGACAACCCTTTCGATGCGCATCATTCCGCGCCAGACAGCGACAGAGTTACGCGGTAGAAGAGAGCACAAATGTTTAGGTTAAAAATTGCGATAGGCATTGAGCGCTAATGCGAGCTGAATTGCTCTCTGAATCGCTATTTATATAAAAATTTTCGCTAAGTGAGGGTTCTGTAGTAATATCTATTCTGTGGTACGACGTATTGTATTGTATTCATAAGTCTGAAATACGTGTTTTTATGATATGAAACCTAACGATGATTGATCAAATCGTTGCTCGATTTATTCAATCATTTGCGTTTACGTAATAAAATATAACTGGAGTTGATTTTTTTGTTATTTTTTACCATCGATTTGCGATTAATCAAATTTTGAAGATAAAAAATCATAATCATAATCTCTTTATTGCGATATGTAGGTAGTTGAATAGATGACAATGGTTAGGTAGCACAAGTACATCATATCAAGCCTTTCGGCATGCAACAAACACATAGGTTGATAGACAATAAGCATTATTCTCGTCATTTTCATTTTAAAAAATTAATTAAATTCACCAAATATTTCCTACACACTCAATAAATATATGTATTTAATTAGAATTATACAAACTAAGAACATATCAAGTACAATTAGCAGATAATGTCAAATAACAAAATAAAAATATAGATAGAAATGTAAAGTAAGACTTATGTAGAATTAAAACTCAATTAAAATTAAATTTTTGTCAGATAGGATTTTTTTACAGAGTAATACGTTTTTTCTATAAGGAAAGATTTTAATTTACGTTTAAACATACATATACAGTTCCCTAATCTCTAATAGCTCATTTGGCAAGTGGTTATATATATCATTGGTGCCATACAAATGACGCTGTTAGCAACCAATGCTGTTTTACGCTCAGGTTCTTGTATTTTATTTTTAAGTCTCTGAGATTTAAATTTTTCAAACATTTTCAAATTATTTCTCATAAACACCACACATTCATAGATATAGAGACACGCTAAGGTAAGGATCTTTAGATCCTTAAAGTGTAATTTGCAGCTCTTTCTTTGCCTCAATTTGCAAATGGCTCTTACACATTTTTCTGCGCTTTAAATACCCTTTCTTTTTTTGTACTATTCCCCCCAAAACATTATCCCATACCGAAGCAAAGATGAGACATTGCCATTATAAGATGCAAGTACTGTAGCTTTATTTACTGACTTGGACAACATAGAAAGCGGATACGAATGCTAATTCATTCTCATACAGAGGTTTTCAATGTGTGCCTCCCAATTCAAATTACAATCAATAATTAAACCCAAGAATTTCGTTGTGTTAACAATTTTAATCTGATGTCCCATGATATGAATACTAAGATCGCTTAATTTATTTATTTTATTACGAGATGTCATTAAATTTGTTTTATTATAACTCATTTTCAAATTATTACATGTCATATTGATTGCTTTCAGAGATGAACGCAGACCTGACTTATGGCGTGCTCGCGTCGGTTCCACATGGGCTAACAGCGGCGGCACCGTGCATACGCTCATCTCGATCATCAACCACCCGCAGTATAACCGAGTATCGTTCATGGACAGTGACATCTCTATCGTCAGAACCGCGTCCGCCATAACATACATAAACAACGCAGTACAACCCGGAACTTTCGCTGGAACCAACTACAACACTGGAGACAACGCCGTCGTATGGGCCGCTGGTTGGGGTTTCATCTCGGTGAGTTAATTTTTTTTAATAATATTTTAGGCTGTAAAAGCATTTGACAACTTGCCCCTAACCATATTGCACTGTATTTAAACCCTTCAAATAATTTAACTCGGATATTTTATTAAGGATAATTTTAGAGTAATGGAAGGTAATTAAGAATTAAGGTATGGATGGTCTAGTCAAAGAACGGAACCTGCCAATACCAAGTCGCACTAGCCCAGTATAGTAGAACAAGACGTAGACTTTCTCCTTGCAAAATAAAGCCCCAAGTCCCAAGCAGTAGGAATATTTGGGTGTTTCTTTGTATAATAAGTATGTTTGTATTATATCAGCTATCTGGCCGCCATAGTACAAGCTTTGCTTAGTTTGGGGTCAGATGGTGTTGTGTGTGTATTGTCCACCAATATCTATTTATTTATTTATTTATATGGGCTGCTTATGTTTTTGCTAAGAGTAATGCATTGTTTTTTGAACCAGACTGCAATAAGTTTTTTATTGCCTTTGAAGGTACAAACCAACCCGACCAAAATATTATGGCTCTTCCCCAAAAGATGCCATTTTAAGGCTTGTTACAACTATTGTTACTAAACTGTATTTATTATTGTCCATGTTGCACCTATGTGCTCGTAAGTAGGTGTTGTACGTCGTGATTCCATAATAATGTTCATTCATCGTTTTTTTACTATAATGGGTTCGCACTTGACCACCATCTCGCCTGATGTTAAGCGATGATGAGATCTACGATGGATTCACTCTCGATTTGGAGACACCAAGATTGTAACCATCAGGGAAAACCTACTCAGGCAACGCATTCCACAACCTAGACGTTCTTATCACAAACGTGGAGTCAAATCTCTTCGTTCGCGTTTTTGGAACATCAACCATGAAACGATGTCGTCCTTTTGTGGAATAAGAAGTCCGATAGAAGAAAGGGCAAGGTGGTATTAGATCATGCAGATCAGTTGCACACTCTCCGAAGTGTATCCGATAAAAAACCGATAAGCTAGCGATTTTGAGGCGATGATCAAGACTTTTAAGTCTTTTACGTACAAGAGTGTCATTGCCTATGAGTCTTTTGGCACGTCTCTCAATCGATTCCAGAGTCCCCGGCTGATACTTAGCCGATCCATCCCAAAGGTACGAACAGTACTTTATTTAACTTTACTTTGTTCTTTATTATAGAACTTTATTTTGTTCTTTTTATTGCAGACTTCTGGGCCAGTGTCAGAGCAGCTGCGTCACGTGCAGGTGTGGACAGTAAACCAGCAGATCTGCCTCCAACGTTACGGTCCTGGTTGGTTCACCATTACCGACAACATGCTGTGCTCTGGTTGGCTCGATGTTGGCGGTCGCGACCAGTGTTCCAACGACTCCGGTGGTCCCCCTCTACCATAACGGAGTGGTTGTCGGTGTCTGCTCTTGGGGTAACGGTTGTGCAAGCGCTCGATACCCCGGAGTCAATACCCGTGTATCCCGCTTTTCCACTTGGATTCAAGCCAATGCATAAAAATTGATTTTGCTATAATAAAAAAAAAAAACGCTCTATGAAAAAGATACAATTCAACAGCATACATTAGTGTTTTATTAAGACCTAGACCTCAATTAATTTACATACTAAATCTAAAATATCTTAACTAACTTACAATCTTTGAATAATTGGAACATATTCTCAAATAATTATTTGGGGCCGTAATTAAATAATGGTGTTAAGAACACATTGATGTTCAGATTTTTTTTTCCAACAGAGTCAAAATTAATATCAGTATCGATTTAAAAGAATCAATCGTAAGTAATATAAAAACTAGAGAGTCGCCGAATAGTAGTTTCACCGAATGGCCGAATACCAAATATTATTCGGTTTAATTTTTACCGAACCGGATATTCTGCGGAATTATTCGGTTTACAATTAAATTGTTTTGCCACGTAAACAGGTTCTGCCATAAGAAGCAGGATTCAGTAAGATGACTATATCAATTCGTCGATGTGCATGCACATGTATTCTCGATTCTATCTGATTACTTGTTAACATTATGAGAAAGTTACGGTAGTTATGGTTCAGGAAAAGTTACACTTGCAGTCACCAGTGTCTAGTGAATCACGTGTTTTAGGTATATTTTGAACCAATACAAATTATTATTTATTGATAACACGAGGGTATACGTCCGAACATTATATACGTGCAAACATAATTTAGTTGCTAAGACATAACGTCGTGTATATTTTTTACTTTAATCTCAGTTGTAGCACTTCTAGGCAAAGGTTTCCCCCAATATATTTATTGAGGCCGTTAGCCATTTCATTCAATAACTATAGTTAGCGGTGTCAGATACACACGAGAGATCATTTTTGAGCAGAGCAACGTGCTGTCTCTCCGACAAAAGGCCGATAAATCGGTTTAGGCCAACTTCAAATATTTTACTAACGGAGGGAACCATCGATATCGGGCGATAGGTACGATTTCAAATCAGATTTTTTACCGTTTGCCTAGTAGAAGAGGTGAAACTTAATTTTTTTGAGAGTCGCGGAGGGTTACCACGAGAGCAAACGTTGAACAAGTGACTGGTTACTGGTGGCAGAGATAAAATTAAAGCAACTATGTTGGTACGTCATGTATTTTATATTGGGATGTATTTTTGCCGCAATACGCTTATGAATATTGGATGGGTGGAATTTGATCCACCCTGAGAGTTATCCTCAGATAATCATAATCATAATCATATTTTATTTATAACACTTGTTACACGTCATTCATTTGTATCTATATAAAATTACTAATAAATAATAATTAATTATCATACATTGTAAGTTGGTAAAAAATAATCAATAAATTATAAATACAATGAAATAAATTAAAAATGTCAATTTATACATAAAAACAATTGCTAATGTCAACTTAAATCATCATCAAATACAATATGGATTATTTGAAATTAATAAATTCATTATATAGCTGTAGAACATTTGCTCGGTAAGCCAGGGTTTGAACCTAAGTTTAAAACTACCGAGAGAGGGCGCAGTGGTTATCGACTTCGGCAGCTTATTGTAAACAGTCGGACCCATAATACGCGTTGATTGATAACACTCGGTGCAGGGTCATAATTGGGAATTAGGAAAGGGGAGTAAGAATTCGCTTTCCGGTAGTCACAGATGCGACGGCGCTTCAATGCGATATACTGGCTTTCCTAATTCCCATTTGTGCGCCTGCACAGCAAACGCCTCACCGTATTCATTCCGCAAAACAGCTGTCAAGTAAATGCTCTCTTGAGTGCCTGCTTGACGGCCTATAATAATTGATGGCATGCATCGGAAGTTCACTTGGATTATTCTGGACTTATATTTCCCGGGCTTCTGTTTTAGTAGATAAGGAGAGGTATTCAGCCGTAAGCTGTTCACATATACTTACATAAATTATATTAAGTAGCGTTTTGTCGGTATAATAATTAACTTTAATCCATTTAACCTACATTTATTAGACTCGAAAACTTTTGTAAGCCACAAATCGTTTTTATTTTGTAGCGTAAGCTCAAGTGTAATCATATATAACTCCCATATCCTGCGATGTTATGCGACAATACAGTCTATGATAGCATATGCATTACTAGATAAACTGAGTCTAAATTCGGGAATTCGATTGTAAGCACCGAGAAACATCAATTTAGGCAACGCATTCCACAATCCGCATTGTTTATTCTCTATCATTAAGTACTTAAAAGCTTGTACTCCAAGCTTTTGCCATTCTTAGAACGTCAACCACGTAATGGTGTTGATTTTTGAGCTCCAATCAGCCCGACAAAAACTACTAGATGACTAGGCAGATCAGTTGCACACTAGGTATATAAAACATACCGATAGAAGAGAAAACTTAGAATTTTAGGTAATACAATACGCCACCAAGCAAATTAGATATCCTGTTGATCGGCGATGATACGAATTTCGCATACTAATACAATTCACCAGCGGGTGCGCAGGACGAGGTACAAACGGCGCTTGCGATTAGCGAACATCCGTGTGACGTGCACTACTTTCCACGAACGATCGGACAAAACGAGATAAAGTTATACAAACTTCAAAGGACAGAGCAAGATGTAAAGAAAGACATCAACGGGTTCCGTGCTATCAATCGTGCTACTAAACAGCGAAATCGTACGATCAGTCAAGTGGGTTATTGTCTTTGCCCGCATAGCTCTGCTGTTATGCTGGGGCCACACTAACGGGAAATGCCATTAATTATCGTGTTAACGGACGTCTACCGTAGGAGTAAAATACACCTAATGGACGTGTACCGAAGGTGCATTTTACAAATATGGTTAACGTCCGTTAACGCAATAATTAATGGCATTTCCCGTTAGTGTGGCCCAGGCATTACGAATATCGGTGATGAGGACTCATAAAGTTTCACCCCTCCAAGTTGAACACACACACATGTCACTACGCTGCTTCGCCGACGATCCAACGCTACTTCTCTACGCTGCTACATTAACATAACACGGATTCAAACCCTTAACACAATTTTATAAACACGTCTAAAGAATTTTCAAATTCATTTCAGAAACGACCAAAGGCCTGATTTGTGGCGAACTAGGTATCCGCTATCACTTGTACTGCATTGTTGACATACGTCAATAATGCAGCCGCTTTTGCTGGAAACAATGCTGTCTCCAGTATTGTAGTTGTATGTGCAGCTGGCTGGGGCAGAATAACTGTAAGTTTCTTGTTTTAAACAGATCTATAAATAAATTTATAAAATCGTGATCGTGATTGCGATCGCAGCTCGTTTAACACAGTGCTAAACGAGCTGCGATCATGCGCCCGCACCCTCCTCGAAAAAGATCGCCAAACTCGATCGAAACTCGAGTCGGACTGGACTGACTGACTATATCAAAAGTGAGATTCTACTTCATTCAAAACTTATATTTATTGACTGTTATCTACGCAAATGATTTTATTATTAGTTTTAATGATTTAAATATCAATTTCTTTTTTAAAGGAAAACGGTCGAGTATCAGAACAGCTCTGTCATGTTCAAGTATGGACAATAAATCAGGAGATTCGTCGTCAGAGATACAATTTACGGGTTGTTATCACTGACAACAAGTTGTGCTCCGGTTGGCGCGATGTCGGCGGCCGCGATCAGTGCACTCATGACTCCGGCGGTCCTCTCTACAACAACGGCATTGTAGTCGGTGTCTTCTCGTTTGGCAATGGCTGTGCAAGACCAGAGTCTCCTGGTGTCAATGCTCGTGTGTCGCGTTTCTTTACCTTGATCCAAGTTAATGCATAAATAGACTTTGACTATTAAAATTTTACTTTAGATTTAAACGTGTTTTATTGTAATTTTGTACAGATAAGTCTGCGTTGAAACCTACTTCGATTTATAAACAAGACAATAATATTCGGTTGCCTGGAAGATGGTTTTAGTGATAAAGTCGCTATTTGGTTCACTAGCTTCAAGGCTATATACCTAATTTTGTTTATTTTTCGTTGTATTGTGGACAATAAAGAATTTGTATCTATCTAATAATGTTACGAGTTATAGTATAGTAACTCAAAAATGAAACTAACAGGAATGTGAGGGTACGAAAAACTCCAGGCCTTACCAGAATAGAGCCACGCCGCTATTTGAACATGACGAGTCAACATTACTGCATTATATGTGTTGCTGTGTAGTCCTGAGAACATCCATCTCGAATATCAGGTTCGAACCCCATCTGCACTTCTGAGAGCTGAGTGCACAAGTGCGGGTGCGCAAGTTTGTCATCTAGCTTTATCGGTGAAGAAAAACACCGTGCAGAAACTGACATGCTCCATGATAGATAGGTATCTTTCGAGGAAATACGACATCCACCAACCCGGGCTTGATCGTTAGCGTTGATTCTTGATTCTCACCTTGTCAGAGAAGGTTGATTCTTGACTCTCTCCTTGTGAGAGTCAAGAATCAACCTTCTCTCCTTGTGAGAGAAGGGCCTGAATCCCAGCTGTGGCAACATGAATTGGGATGTTTCTAGGACGTCAGAAATCAGTAACTTTTCTGCATAAGCCTGTAATAAAATTAAAATCTTTTAATGATGATAAATATATAATAAAAAGTGCCATAGTGAAATAAACCATTAAATTTAATAATACTATCAACTTAGTTGTGGATTTTTTAGTATTATCTAATTGATTATATTGAATTTATCACTGTTTTCGTATAAATATACCAGGCGGATCTACAGTTAAGTAGTCTTGAGCGATAAAATCAAAATGAAGGTTTTGTTTCCGTTATTAGCGTTTGGCTTGGCTGTTGCCACAGGTACGTTTTTAACCGACTTCCATAAAAAGGAGGAGGTTATCAATTCGACACCTATGTTTTTTTTATGTATGTTACCTCATTTCTCTAGAACCCCTGCACCGATTTTAAATTTTTTTTGCGTTTGGATGAGTATGTTTCCCGAATAGTTTCATATGAATCTGATCGAAATCGATCGGGTGGTTTTTGAAATATTAACCATAAACTAAAATTTGAGTACAATTTTCTGGATGACGTAGTTGTAGATTTCACAAAAGTTATGAAACTCGATCCTGTCAATACGAAATTGTGTAAATGGATTAATAAAAACTTGTTTTGCACGAAAAAGGGTTAAAAATAGAATAAACTATTTTCGTACAGAAAATTAAACCGACATCAAAACCACAAAAAAGCACTCAAAAGCGAAAAATAAACAAAAATCATTATTATAAGCGCTACTCACTCATCTATTTGAAATCGGTGCCAGTCAGGTCAAAAAGTTTGTAGATTGATGCTATGTAGGCACACGGTTAGAAGGCACAGGTAAGTAGTACCTATCCACTACCTGTTAGATTTGGCTGGCACCGACTTCGAATAGATGAGTGAGTAGCGCTTATAATAATGATTTTAGCTTATTTTTCGCTTTTGAGTGCCTAATCTTCTATCTAATCGCTTAAAGTTTGGGAAGAAGTGTGATTAGATATACGTCAGTAATTTATATCTGTTTCCGTTTACATTATCTTCTTCATAATAAATAAGTGTAGCTTTTTAAGTAGGTAGTTAGTTATGTTTCAATTGATAGACCATAAAAAAAACTATACGTTTTTTAATTTGCTGCTAAAGCTAGTAGCTCAAAAACAATTATTTAAAATGATTTTATTTCTCTAGCCGTGCCTTCGAGAATAGTCGGCGGAGATTTGACGACCATTAACCAGTATCCCACTATTGTGAGCATGCTGAATAGTTGGGACGGCAGCACGTTTTGGCAGAGCTGCGGGGGCACCATCATCAATACGAGGAGCATTTTGACGGCTGCTCACTGCACATCGTGAGTAATTGTAATAAATATTAGTGGTAGTTCTTCATACATTCATCCAGCCGTAACCTAAGCTTAGTTACTATTGAAGTTAGATTTTTAATTGATCACGGGCGGAGCCTTTATTAATTAACAAAACTAAAGTACAATGAGTCTTACACTTAGCTTCATACCTAACTACTTATGTACACTAAACAAATTATCCATAGACCATTGTTTAAAGATAATCAAGCCCAATACCAGTCGGAAGCGCACTCAACATGCTGGCAGCATTACCATGCTGAATGCCCATACTTATACGTTGGGTCAAATAAACGATATCATTTTAGTCATGCGTCGCGTCAAGCAAGTGCTCAGAAAAGCTTTTGAAAACGAGATGAGCACCCTGCGGGTCTACCGCTTTAGTAAATCTGCTTTGGCTTTCCTATTGCTGTCTTTGTAATTTTAAGCGAAAAGAAAAGAGAGCAATGTCAAATATAAATATAAATATTGGTGGACAATTCACACACAACACCATCTGACCCCAAACTAAGCAAAGCTTGTGTGATGGCAGCCAGATAGCTGATATAATACTTATATAGTTTTAAATACATACTTATTATACATAGAAACACCCAGACACAGTGCAAACATTTGAATTCATCACACAAATATTTGCACTGCAGAGCTACTACCAACTAAGCCACTAGGGCAGTATAAAAAAGTTTTAGTTAGGCGGTAGACTCTCTGGTCAGATAATTGACATAATCCTACTAATGTTGTAAATGAGAACGTTTGAATGTTTAGATGTTTGTTTCTCAATCACATGGGAACGCATGAATGGATCGGGTTGCATTTTAGAGACAAATTGGTTTTGTGGAAAAGCTTTTAGACTTGCGGGGAAAAAAGAGGACGAGAAACGACGAAACTATACAATACGTTGGTGGTATAATTTGGGTGGGATGCTAATCTATCTTGTACATCTGAAAGATTACTATATTGCTCACTGTGATTACTGCTACTACATTGATCGTACTATTGCTGTTAATAAATGTATTAAGAGATATTATTCAATTTATTTCAGAAATGATCGAAGGCCTGATTTATGGCGCGCTCGAGTTGGTTCAACTTGGGCTAACAGCGGAGGAACTGTGCATACCATTATCACTATCATCAACCATCCAGAGTACAACCGGATTGCGTTCATGGACAGCGATATCTCCATTGTTCGTACGGCGTCTACTATCACTTACGTCAACAATGCTGTGCAACCTGGGACCTTTGCCGGAACCAATTACAACACTGGGGACAACGCGGTCGTTTGGGCTGCTGGATGGGGCAGAATCGCCGTAAGTTGTCTTTTTTATTTAATTTATCAACGTTTGGCCATCAACTTCCTTGCTGAAAAGCGATATTGTAGCTACAAATGTAGCACGTATTCACGTAGGTAAGTTAACGGTACGTTACATACAACGTTAAGTTACATTTACTCATGACTTGCAACTCATGTTGATTTTAGAGTGAAATAAGTACACATCAGTATCGTGTGTAGATGAGAAATTGGTAATCTGGATACCTACTGATAGCGTCTGTGTGGTGCAAGGTATAATTAAACTGGCATTGCCCCGCGGTTTTACCCGCGTACCACTTGATCCTGTAATTTTTCCGCGATGTAAAATAGGCTATGTGTTTTCCCAGTCTACAAAATACTATAAGCTGGAACGCTGATAAATTTCAACCCAATGCCCCAATCCATACAAACGTTGCGACAAGTGTAAGCAACCATCATCCAAAATGTTTCATTTATAATATTATTGGGATTTCACGGGCGTCTTCGAGTGCTACTTTATTTTGGTATGTACCTAACTCTTCTTGATTTTTTCTATTTTATAGTGCGACGTTACATTTAGCACAACCCATAAAGAACCCCAAGAAGAGATTAAGATTGGCGATTGTCCATCTACAGACCCTGGTAGTTGAGACTCTAAAAGTTTTACTCTACTACATATTTCGGTCGAAAATCTAAAGGAATTGATTTTTGTTCTGAATTTATTACTTAACTATTTTATTTTATTAAAAGGAAAAAGGACCAACGTCAGAACAACTACGTCACGTACAAGTGTGGACGATAAATTTGGAGATTTGCCGTCAGCGGTACAACGTCGGAGGGTTCAGAATCACCGATAACATGTTGTGCTCCGGTTGGCTTGATGTCGGCGGCCGCGACCAGTGCTCTCAAGACTCCGGCGGTCCTCTCTACCACAACGGCATTGTAGTCGGTGTCTGCTCGTTTGGTGACGGATGCGCAAGACCACAGTCTCCTGGCGTTAATACACGTGTATCAAGATATTCTGCATGGATCCAAGCTAATGCTTAAAATTGGAAAGATTGAAAAGATTAATGAAAACTAACTAAAATAGATTTTATCGTTTAGCTTGCTTTTTCAATTTCTTATATTTACTAGCGACCCGCCCCGGCTTCGCACGGGTGCAATACTGATACTAAAAATACGAATAAAATTATTATTGTGGGTGTTCCCTAAGAGATAGACCTTTATGGACCTTTTTGTAGACCTTCTCAAAGGATACAATACTACAGTACATTATTTTGATCCATCTCGTAGGATTCAGCCGGCGGCAGGTTTTGCAATGTAAGCGCAAAAAATGTATTTATTTAAAACATCAGATTGGAAACCTTTAAAATTATCAGTGTTTCTCTAATATTGTAAGCACATATTACACACACAAACCTTCCTCTTAAATCACGCTATCTTTTTAAAAAACCTGCATCAAAATATGTTTGGTAGTTTTGAAGATCTAGCCATACAAAGGGACGGACAGACGCGAGAAGTGACTTTGTTTTATACTAGGTATGTAGTGATTTAATTATTTATTCAGTTTGTCAGTTCATTGGATTATATGCACAGGTACTAGACTATACCTAAAGAAGCCTAATTATTAGCTGAACTTTACTCTAATATCTGGTTGATTAGTTATTTTGACTCAAAATTTCATCACAGGCGCTGTTGTAATTTAAGTAACAAATGACAAACGTCGCAGAAGTCCCCGCCATATGGTTTTCAATATCACACATAGCAATGATAAATAAAATCGTGACATGCCTTATTTCTTCAAACTTATCTCAATTAGTTTGGTTTTTCCAAAGCTATCTAATAGATAAACAGTCTTATTATTGATTAATCCAATCCATGTATTATTATCAAAAAAACACCTAAATAATTTTGAGTTATATTACACTTGCTGTCAGTTCATGGCTTTGCTTTTAAACCCTCTACACACGAGCCCTAAAATCAGAGAGAGAGAAAAAAATTACGTAAAACTAGTGGGGAAGACCCTACATCACGCCATAAATCACCAATCCTATGTTGAGATGTAGGCTCCTCCCTACTTTTACGTCATTTCCTCTGATTTCAAGGCTTGTGTATAGAGGGTTTTGTGACGGACGAAAGTTCCTTAATTTTTTCAACCAGGGGTTCGGTTTCTGTCTAATGTTAACGTTAATTATAATTATTAGCAACACTAACAACACTGTTTGCTCAATAAGCAACAATTTTATCGTTGATAGGTTTGCATTTTTATTTTTACATAGGTTTCTATGTATAATAAGTATAAGTTTGTATTTACAACTATATAAGTATTATGTCAGCTATCTGGCCGCCATATTATAAGCTTTGCTTAGTTTGGGGTCAGATGGTGTTGTGAGTGAATTGTCTACCAATATTTATATTTATAGTTGATAGCTATCTCGCCAGACGATGTTAAACGCCAATGCGGTCCAATATGGGGCGAGCTAACCGAGAAGAAATTGACTCACTCTAAACTTGAAGACACGCAGATTATTTCGAAAATGTTATTTTTTTATTAAGCCACGACCAAAAAAAAGGGTGTTATAAGTTTGACGTTGATGTCTGTCTGTCTGTCTGTCTGTTTGTGTGTGTGTGTCCGTCTGTGGCACCGTAGAGCTCAAACGGATAGACCTATTTCGATGCGGTTTTTTTATTTGAAAGTTAATATCTGTGCGGATGTTCTTAGCTATGTTTGGTTAATATCGATTCAAGATGGCCGCCTCTACAAAATGGCGGACAAAATATTTCTTCACAACCTACCTCAATATGGGTATCAAATGAAAGGGCTTGACTAGTATAATACTATACATTATAAAAAAATGAAATTCAAGATGGCCGCCACCACAAAATGGCGAATCATATTATTTTTTTCACTACTACCTCAATATGGGTATCAAACGAAAGGGCTTGACTAGTAGAATACATTGCACTATGACAAATTTCAAATCCAAGATGGCCGCTTCCACAAAATAGAGAAATACATTTTTTTTTCACAACTCCCTTAATATGGATATCAAATGAAAGGGCTTGACTAGTAGAATGTTGTACAGATAACAAATCCGAGGTAGTCGGGGGTTAATCAAAAAATTTTAATTTTGTTCTCGCTCGCTTTGGTTCCTTATTACCGGGCCTTAAAGAGGTGTCGGCTTCAGACCTCTTTCTTTTGGGTTCACCAATTTTTCCTGAAGCGGTCCCGGAGGCTATTTCATCTCGTACTGAACTTCTTCTCTCCACTCAGGAACGCATTAAAAATCTTCCCGCACACGTGGCGCTTGTTTTATTGAGGATGTGTTTTGCGGTCCCGAAAATTAATTACTTGTTGCGGACTGCCCCCACTTGGCAATTTCCGGCAGAAGTGTCTGCGTTTGATGACGCGCTGAAATCAGCGGTTGAGTCTGTCCTCAACGTTGCCCTTGATGATAATCAATGGTTGCAGGCAGCTCTTCCGATTCGGTTTGGGGGACTTGGGGTACGTTGTGCGGGGGACGTCGGCCTGCCGGCTTTCCTTGCGTCGGTGCATGGGGCTGCTAACCTTGCCGCTAATATCCTAAATTTAAATGGCGGTGAGGAAAGTTTGCCTTTTGCTTTCGATGCGCTGGTAGTTTGGAGGGCCCTCAACCCTGGTGAGGCGTCACCTGTGGAGTCTCACAGTCAACGAGCGTGGGATATCGTTGGGGCTAAGCGGATTCAAGCTCAACTATTGGGATGTGCCTCTGGGGTGGATATGGCTAGACTCCGGGCCGTCACGCAGCCTGAATCTGGGGCTTGGTTGAATGCGCTACCTTCCCCTCACCTGGGCACCTTACTAGAGGACAGCTCACTGCGCGTGGCGGTGGCTCTCCGCCTGGGCTGCAAGTGTGTGAAGCCCACATATGCACCTGCGGCTCCATGGTGGAAGTCAATGGCCATCACGCTTTGAGTTGTAGACGGTGCGCGGGAAGGTTTTCGCGTCACCATGCACTCAACGACGTAGTTCGGCGAGCTTTGGTGTCGGCGGGCATTCCCTGCTTGCTTGAGCCCCTGGGCTTATGCAGGTCGGATGGCAAAAGACCGGATGGTTTAACTCTGGTGCCCTGGAAGAACGGGAAGTGCCTAATTTGGGACGCCACTTGCGTCAGCACTGTCGCCGCCAGCCACCTGAGTCGCACTGTTCACTCACCATCAGCTGCGGCAGAGGAAGCTGCTGTTAAGAAAAAGGAGAAATATAGCGCGTTGATGTCTCTGTACGAATTTGTACCTATTGCCGTCGAGACCTTGGGTTGTTGGGGAGCAGAAGCTAAAGGGTTCATATCAGAGTTGGGGCGCAGGCTCAGGGAGAATACAGGTGACTCCCGTTCCGGCGCGTTCTTGGAGCAAAGGTTGGCCATTGCCATTCAACGTGGGAACGCAGCGAGCGTCATGGGTACCTTTGCGCCGGGAACGGTTCGGGGTGGGTTATTTGGGGAATAGTTTTAAGTTTAATTGTAGAAGTTGACATGTTATGTAAAAATAATAAATCATTTACATTTTGTTCTTGTTTTCATGTTTAAACGCTATTTTCAAAATATCCGTAAATACGAAAATGGAGTCCTTTCTTTTTGAAACATGATGGGGAAACATGATAGAATTTGTGACGTCGTTCAACACTAACACATGCTTGTTTATATTGATATAGGTAGGTACTGTAGCAAATTTAGAATCTAGTCGGATAAATACGCGTGTTTAACTTGTTTCTAGTATTCGTACAGAACTGCAATCATGGGTTGGATTTCCACCCAGGAAAACATTTGTGCCGTAGACACACATATTTATGTTTTTACTGTCTGGAAATGTTAATCATGAATATGTATTAACCATTGATAGTATTAACAATGACACATGTATTCAGCATACTGGATCTTTCTCAGTTTGGGGGCTCGATGATGTTGTTTGTGATATCACACACAACATTCACCCACCCATATTCACACACATACACACACACACACACACACCTTCTCTGTCATACACACACTCATATTTATCGTAAACATCCTGAAGCAGTTATTAGGTTAGTAAATAATGTTACTTTCCGTGTTCTTATCTGAACTCAGTGTTCGTGTCCTTGATGGATGTTGAGAAACAACAGTGAAGGTCATTGTGGATATCACCACCAGCGTTATCTACGGTATCATATTGAAAGCTATAGCTATAGGAAAGACTGCAGTATCAAATATTTGAAACGTTTTTAAAATACATTCAAACGTAACCTACTTCCTATCTATATTATATACTAGCAGCCCGCCCCGGCTTTGCACGGGTACCTATTATGGAAAATAAGTATAAAACAAAATTATTAGACTTACAAATTTTAGCACACTCTTGGCAGAATTGCCATGCTTAGTACATACGACCAAGACAAAACAAACAATCCCAATCATCTGTTTATCATTTAAAACGCATGTTTTTTTGCCTATTTTACTTTATTAAAAAAATGCGGGAGCCAGAAGCTCAAGGGAGGTCCTGAGAGGAGCGAGCCAAGCGAGGTCGCCGCCGTAGCGAGAGGTTACACTCAAGGACATAGAGCTTCTGGCTCCGGGAGCTCACCCGGAGTCTAACCTCAGTGATAGACCATAATAGGACCAATTGTTATGTTTAGGTATTGTTATGTTTCTTTCAATATTTGCCTTTAAACATTATGCTAAGTTATGTTTATGCTATATACGGTAGCAAAAATTATGCGAAAACTGTTATGCGTTAGTTGTTATGGTACGTTAATTAGTTCTAAAAACGTTAGGCGTATCTGGCGTCGTTGTTATTCCCCTTTTACTTTTATGCATCAAATCAAAAATTAAATCAGTAAATATTTAATGGTTGTAATTTAGTGTTAAAAATCTGCTAATGCCACCTAAGGCGTAGTTTATGGTTGTGCAATGTTTTATGTAACTACTAAAGTCTATTAGTTCTAAATACGTACTAAATAGTTACGGCTGGTCTAGTCGGGAGAACGGCGGCGGCCGATCTGGAGCCCCGGTTTTAAATCCCACATGCACCAGGCACCACTGTCTTTTCGGAGTAATATGCGTAATACCACAAAACTTAAAACGGCGAAGGAAAACATCGTGAAGAAATCGCCATGTACTTAGACTCTTTTGAGGTCATGTGTCATCCACCAACCCGCACTGGGCCAGCGTGGTGGATTATGGACTTGACTCTCTTTGCGAGAGAGGGCCCCGAGTCCCAGTAGTAGAAATATTTAGTGGGCTGCTTATTGAATCTATTGACACAGCTAGATTTCTGATCGTCTCATCATCGTAGTCCTTAATGCTCGTTTTATTCTACTTTAGTAGGTAGGATAAAGGGGGGCCTTTGGGGATGACCTATATCGTATCCTATCCCCCAGCTCAAATTATACGCGCATGACTGTTTTTTCGAAGTCATGTCTGTAATGCCTCCAATTTAAAACAGTCAAAGAAAACATCGTGAGGAAACAGAAATGGAATAAATTTAATGTAATACTGTGTAGAAAGTGCGAGAAAACTTGCACAATAACAGTAAAGGTAGAATAAACTTATACAAACGTAGTTCTGAAAAGAACATTTTGATAAGAAAAGTGTTACGAATTTTTTTTTAATATTTGATATCATTTGCGTCCACTACCTACGTAGCGAGGCGACCACGCGAATTGGTAGACGCGCGCGCGGCTACTCGTACTTACCTATTTCATAGCTGCAAACACCTCTCCCCCGTGCATCGGTGTCCCCTCTATCGGTGTTGCGCCGCGCGGCGCCGCATTTTGATAGGATTGATATTTTTGATTTCGTTATATCTTTTGAATGGAATGTCCCACTTCAATAATTCAAAAAGTAATCAATAGGTATTAAAAGAGTCTTGAATAAGAAATAATTTATTTGGATAAGAATTAATACAAATGTGTTGATAACATGATCTGAATTTGATAGGCATTTTTACCTACTTTTAAAATGTAAAAAAGTAGTTGTAGCGACGTAACTACTGTAGTTAGACATATGGTCTCGCGAGGTTTTTTGTAGATTTTAATACGCTCTATAATATTGTAGAACATTGTTTTGGCCTATCATTAGTACTTTCCGCAGCGTATGCGATGAAAGCCATTTTATGACTGTTTTTTTTATACCTTGCGTTGGTTTTAGCAAAAATTTCCGTAGATATCTCATTTTTTTTTCGTGATAAACATAACTTATGTTACTCAGTGATAATGTAGCTTTCTATTGGGAAAAGAGTTTTTGAAATCGGTCCAGTGGTTTTTGAGTTTATTACGTACATACAAAAATACAAATCTTTCCTCTTTATAATATTAGTACCTATAGATAAATAACAGAGTTTGCATGATTCTTTACCTAAGGTTTGCATCTTGGGATGTGTATTGTCGGAACAGCTAAACGGATCGCATTGAAATTGGGAACACATCACATAACACTGCGAAATAGCACATAGGCTAATAATAGGCAAGATAATAACGATAATAATAATTACGCTCTCATAGTGATTTATATACAGACATAGATAAACAGATCACGTCCGCCGAGGGTCTACCGCCTAACTAGAACTGTCTTAGCTTTGACAATGCTCTCTCTTTGTTTTCCGCTTGAAATGATAGAGACCGCAATAGCAAAGTGAAAGCAAATTTAATTAGGCGGTAGAAGGGCCGGAGTAATCTGAAAAGAACATGTGTTCCTAATTAAGCCAAACATTGGTCATGAAGAAATTATTGAAAAAAAAAACGTTGTTTAAACTCAACTCTGACGCCATAAGCACAGCTTCATTGTCGGTTATCTTATCAAATACTAGACGTCCACCCCGGTTTTGCCCGTGGTTCATATATAGTCTATATCACTTCCGTACATATCTAACGGTGAAAGAATTTTTGAATTTTAAAAACCTCTTCAGCTACCTGATACGCCACCTGTCGAAAATTGGTCTTCCCAACTGAGATTTAGAAAAAAAATGATGAGCAAAGGTATATTGACGCAATCATAGACATATGCTGTCACGTCAGCGCACGGTACGAAAGCTCTCATAAAGGAATATTTTCCCGTTTTTGTTGCTTCATTTATGTTCCGCTCCTATTGATAGTAGCGTAATGTTGTATAGTCATAGCCTTCCTCGATTAATGGACTATCTCACAAAAATATCTTTATTTTTTTTGTCCAAAGAAACAAACTCTGAACAAACTTCATCTTCATAATATTAGTATAGATATGACACAGTGACTATCCGATTTAAATAATCTAACTCGAAAACAGCCACGGATTTGTCCGCGTGGGGCAGGATCCCAAACTATTAGCTTTTTTTTAGGTATTCAGATTCGCGACGATTTATGATGATTGTCAAATAATAAACCGGACTTGGTTACCATATAGTGTAGTCGATTCCAAATAATACGTCGCAGTCGACGTAACAGGATATTTAGAGTATAAAACAGGGTTTTCTCAACTTAAACATTCAATTAAATAAAACAAAATTAATTTTTAATTTCTTTTAAATAACAATATAAATAAATACTGGTGGACATTTCACACACAACACTATCTGACCCCAAACTAAGCAAAACATGTACTGTGGAAGCCAGATAGCTGATATAATAGTTATAGGTATATTTAAATACATACTTACAATACATAGAGAACACCCAGGCACAGTACAAACATTTGTATTCATCACACAAATATTTGCGCTGGGTGGGGATAGACCCCACGGCGCCCGTGTGCTAGTAACAAAAAACCGACGATTGACGGATCGCTCGCGCCTCGCGGCCAGGAACGCACGCTCCTGACGTGCACTTTGGATCCCACGAGGCAAGTCCACATCAAACGCTCCTATGGAGCGCGTTCCTGCCGCCCGCGATCAGAACGCGTTGGATCGTCTGGTGTGGATCCGCCTTTGTTTGTCAGACAAGAAAATAATGTTGAAATGATTATTTCGTACAGTCTCCAATATTTTTGTCTTATAAATAAAATGTCACAATTTGGGTGTTTGTTGTTCAAACACGACGGAACAGCTGAACGGATTGTGTTGAAATTTGGAACACAGACAGATTATAGACACATAGGCTACATGTTTTATCGTAGGAAAATTACGGGAACGGGAACTGTGCGGGTAAAACTCCAAGGTGCTCCTATTATTACAAATTCTGGGTGTATACAACTACGACGGAAATTTTGAATAAATTTTTGTGAACTTTTTGAAAAGGCAATTCCACTAATCTGAGCATCTAGCTTCGATGCAGTTTTCATTACTGAAATAGCAAGTAGACTTGTAGCCATTGCTGAGATTGTGATAAAAAAGAAGTTCTTCTAAAATGCATGGTTTAAGAATTCGGCCATCAACAGCCAAGAGTGTTGTACTGGCTGGCTCGTAGCACAGCTAATGTACAAGTTGCGAATGTTATCATGACTACTTAATTCCTTAAGCCTAGACATTCCATAGCGATATCGTCAGATATTTAAGATAGTGAAGAGTCTACCGAGACAGGTATATATTATTGTAAGAAACTTGCTTACTCTTAACGTCTTCATGCAGTATTTTGAACCCAAAGATTTCGAATCATTGCCTTTTACTGCACTACTCTCTTCACATGGAGATACCTAAAACAGGTTATCTCGTTCCTTTATGACTTTTCTCAGTTTATTTAGCATCCAGTAATATTCGTCTAAGTATTATAAATTGGCAGCGAAATAACAAGGAAATATCTCCAGAAAATACGTTATCTACGAAACTGTAGACTTTTTATTGCATCTTGAATTTTTCTACAGTAGTTTAACAGTAGCATATCGCGGGATTAACTGATCGGATTTAACATAAATAATATTATTTTATCTTTGTCTTTTAATTCATTGATAAAAAGTGCCCGTCCTTTATAAATACAACATGGCATGATAGTTATTATCAGTTCTTTTGTAAATCAATTATGGCGATCATTGCCTTCATTTTGGTTCTAGGCCTTTCGTGCGTGGCAGGTGGGTGATTTTCATTTCAATGTTTCTTTTTTTTTAAAGTTCCCTATGGTAGTAGATCTTAGATAGCATCTACTGCTTACCAAATTTGTTCTACATTGCACATGATCTTGTGTTGGTCACAATAAAATGCCTAGTTGTCGCCTTTTGCACTGGATGTGTTTTACACGTAGTTACCTAGGTAAATTTCTTCAAGCATCAACGATTGAAATTCAATGCCATTTCATAATCTTTAAATTCTATTAAAAACCACGGTTATATGAACGTCTGAAATAATTCGAAAGGATCGTGTTCTACGCAAAAATGAATACTTTGTGATACTCATCTAAAAAAAAATAAGCTATTCACATACATTTTTTCCAAGGTTATAGAGAATTAACGCACAAGTGATTGCTTCGCAATTTCAAGTTTAGTATGGTATTAAACTAGTAGTTGGCCTGGTAGTTAGCCTGGTCTGGTGGCTTCCCCTTAAAAAATCTCCCATACACAACCATCTGAAAAACGCTGGCGAAAATAGAAAGTCTTACTTGATTATTTTAATGTATTTTGGGTAACACTGAAGCTAGGACATATTGGTGTACTTCAATAGTTACTTATTTACAACGGCTAGCAACCACGTAAACAATATAGCACAGTTAATAACTACCCGTATAGCACTCTCATAATTATATTCTAATAAAAATGTATTCCAGAAGCTAATTGATCTTTTATGCTATAGGTCGTATTTAATGCATTCACACATAATTAACAGTACCTACTGTTCTCAAAAAAACATTACAGTCCTTCTTGAAAATTTGTGCAACGACAAATCATAATATAGTCCTGTCCAGTATCACAAAGAGAACTGTTCAAAACACTACATAGAACCGTATACTGTATTCGATACCAGGTTAAGACCATTTTAATTTTTGATCCTGTGATTTCAAACTTTTTGATGAGTTTATCAATCGCTCCGTAATCAAATTTTCCTTGTATGATACGTAATACGGATCTTCGATAGGTAAAACGTACGTTTTCACGCAATTTTACTTTTTAAGTTTAGTCATTTAGAGGTACGAGTATTTACACTGTTTATTTATTTCAAAGTGATGTAATTTAGACATCTGATTTGAATCTCTATTTAAAAATGTTTTTTATTTTATATTTGATCATAAGATTTAATGATGATGCTGAAGTTGAGACCTTGAGACAGATCGCTAATTAATACTAACACATGACACTTTCGTGCCATTAGAGCCACAGTTGAAACCCTAACGTAAGCTGGATAATGTAAATATATAAACATTGTACTAACATTGTAATAGAAACTTTGTCTAATTTGTATGTATTTGTAATAGTAAAATATATAATATAAGCTCATGACCATCAGGAGTACTGTATCTATAAAACTTAAAATTTTTGTTTATTCGGCAGTTTTGAAGTTTACCTTACAAATATAAACCCAAAAATCAGCTAACTCTCTTAATAAGTACCTATCGAGTTTTAAATATTTGCTTCGCAGTGGCCACTTTACTCCACATTTTAGGATACATTTTATTGTATTTTGATAAAAAAATTAAAAGGTATATCTTCACTTCATACACATATATGTATGTAGATGTGTATGATGTTACGTAATTTTGAGTGTCGTGTTTCGTTCTAAAGTTAAAATTGAACTTTTCAGCCGCACCCTCGGACCCAGAGAGGATTGTCGGTGGTTCTGTGACGACCATCAGCCAGTATCCCAGTATTGTAAGCATGCTAGTCAGTCACGACGGTAGCACGTTCTGGCAATCTTGTGGTGGCACAATCATTAACACCAGATCTATTCTGACTGCTGCACACTGTACGATGTAAGATTCCTAATTACAAAGTCTGATATTTATAATACGTAACACATTTTTTTTGTTAGTACAGAAACCAAGTTTCTTCTTTCCAAGCTCATAACGAAGAACAAGTTATTGGGTAGCATTTTGTTACACAGATTCAAGAGATTCCTATTATTTTATAATAAACTATTAAATTTATTTCTGACATTTCAGCGGTTACACTCCAGCACGGTGGCGTGCTCGCGTGGGTTCGACGTTCGCGAACAGCGGAGGCGTTGTCCATAATATTATTACTATCGTCAACCATCACAATTACAATAGCTGGACACAGGACAACGACATTGCAATCGTTAGAACCGCCTCTAACATTGCGTACGTGAACAATGCCGTTCAAGCTGGGTTGTTTGCGGGCGCGAACTACAACGCCCCTGATGGTGCTGTTGTTTGGGCAGCGGGTTGGGGTAGAATCGCTGTAAGTGTCACGTTTACAATAATATTTGGCTGTAGTGGCAACTTGAGGATTACTACGGGTGCGATAAATAATAGGCATGACGACTCATTTTTAACCCCCGACCAAAAAAAGGGGTGTTATAAGTTTGACGTCGATGACTGTCTGTCTGTCGGTCTGTCTGTGTGTGTGTCTGTCTGTGGCATCGTAGAGCTCAAACAGATAGGCCGATTTCGATGCGGTTTTTTTATTTGAAAGTTAATATCCGTGGGTGTTCTTAGTTACGTTTGGATAATATCGATTCAAGATGGTCGCCTCCACAAAATGGCGGACAAAATATTTCTTCACAACTCACCTCAATATGGGTATCAAATGAAAGGGTTTGACTAGCAGAATACTATAAAAAAATTCAAATCCAAGATGGAAGCCACCACAAAATGGCGAATTATATTATTTTTTCACTACTAGCTCAATATGGGTATCAAACGAAAGGGCTTGACTAGTAGGATATTTTGCACTATGACAAATTTCAAATCCAAGATGGCCGCTACCAAAAAATGGCGAAACACATTTCTTTTTTTAACCGACTCCAAAAAAGGAGGTTTCTCAATTCGACCGTATATATGTATTTTTTTTTACAACTCCCTTAATATGGGTATCAAATGAAAGGGTTTTACTAGTAGCATGTTGTACAGATTATAAATCCGAGGTAGTCGAGGGTTAGTCAAAAATTTTAATTTTGTTCTTGTTAATTGAATGTGCCATCTTTAACTGAAACATAGGTGAAATAATTACTTTGTTATCTTAAAAACTTCCCGTGATATCAGGATTTCAAAATCACAATTTTGACTTGCCAAATTTTTTTTTTCAGGAGAATGGTCCAGCTTCTGAACAACTTCGTCACGTGCAGATTTGGACCGTTAACCAAGCCATTTGCCGTACTCGCTACGGTAACTTCGGAACGACCATCACCGACAATATGTTGTGTTCGGGCTGGCTTGACGTCGGCGGTCGCGACCAGTGTTCCCAGGACTCCGGCGGTCCTCTCTACCACAACAACGTTGTCATTGGAGTCTGTTCTTTCGGTATTGGATGCGGTAGAGCTGATCTTCCAGGCGTTAATGCTAGAGTATCTAGATACGCCGCGTGGATTCAAGCAAATGCTTAATTCACTTTTTAATAAACAGTTTTCAAAATATAACCATTTCGTTTTTTTTTTTCAATTAAGGTTACGAATAAACTTTTTTATAATGCCGATTTATAAAACTACTGTGTTTTGAGACGAGTTACGGCTGGTCTAGTAAGTTACGGCTAGACTAGTAAAGTTACGGTTGGTCTAGTCGGGAGAACGGCGACTCCCGATCCGGGAGCCCCGGGTTCTAATCCCAAGCGCATCACTGTCGAAGTCATGTACGTAAAGCCGCTATCTTAAAACGGTAAAGGATAACATCGCGAGGAAACCGAGATGTACCTTGAATCTTTCGAGGTTATGTGTCATCCACCAACCCACACTGGGTCAGCGTGGTGGCCTGGCCTTGACTTTCTCCTTGTGAGAGCAGGCCCCGAGTCCAAGCAGTGGGAATATTTAATGGGCCGTTTATGCTTTGAGACGTTACAAAATTGATTTCATCCAGGTTGATTTGCTGTTGTGTTCCATATAGTTGTTTACCGCTTATACGAGTCCAAAAGTTTTTGAACTAATATTTTGAATAACTAAACTTTTTAATACCATTGTATCGGATGAAACATTTTCGATAATTCTGATGTAAATCTAAACGAAATTTCATATACCTAATTATTTGGCACAAAAACAAAGATTCCTTACCACATTGCTGGGCTTGCTTACTCTGGCTGTGTGTTGCATACGTATAATTGTTTGTTACCTGCAAAGAAAAAATATTATTTCATTATTACTGTAGTAATAAAGGTAGACTTTACTGAAACTTTAAAAAAATTAAACGTATTATTGGCTTAGTACTTTCATTTCCGAATATTTTAAAACATCAATAACAATCTTGATATCTGATTAAAAAATGAATATTTACGGCCAAATTGAGAAATCTCCTTTTTTTAACTCGGTTAGAAATGGTATGGTCTAGACACAATCAACAGTCTTTGTTTTGGTATTGGTCTTATTGGATGAACATGGAAAACCTAGCATTAAATCTTTTTATTATGAACAGCATTTGTAGTGGTAGGACTTTTGGCGCAGTCCACCTGGGGAAGTACCACACCTTTGCCAGTTATTCTACCACTAAGTAGTAATATGCAAATATTACTGTGTTCCAGTTTAAAGGACCATGTTTCCAGAGAAATTACAGGACTTAGAGATATAACATCTTAGATCTCTGGGTGACAAGTGCAATGCTAGGTAATGATTTGGACTCTTCATGTTCCAATAGCTGCGTGTCACAGTGCTGTTATGTGGCAGGCATATTGCTAACCATCAGGCACATGTCCTGCTCGTCTCATCACTCTTTATTTAAAAAGAAATAGATTAGCACACTGTTAATAGAAAGTTGAACAACATCTGCCTATTCAGATATGAGTAATGCTATTTCTGCAGAAAGGATTTTTGGTGTGTTTCTGACTTTCTACTAATATTGTAAATGCGAAAATTTGGATACTTCTTGCTCAAATATATCGGAACAGCTGAACGGATCGGTTTAAACATTGGAACAGCGTACTTTATTTTGTGTAGAAAAAAAAACAAAACTAACAGGGAAATTGGAATAGGTACATATTTCTGGCAGAGCTTTAACTTTTGATGTATGTGACGTCACGATTAAAAAATAGAGCCGTGCTAAAAGATATATCGTTTAAAAAGAGAAATCGGAGTATATAAATATAATCAACAAATTGCGGTTAAACTCAGTTGTGATAAGTGGTAGCTTGAAGCCTACTCTTATCATCAACAACAAAACGTGCTCTTATTATTTTTGCGTTGAGCCTGGCTGCTGTCGCAGGTACCTATTCGTTCGATAACATCATCATGGGCTTAAATATATGCTTATTAACAATAACGACAGGATTCTGTCATCAGCACCACTTAGAGTTAGAATATTACGTATCAATTAAATTATTTTTTCTAAAATGTTACTGTCGAACCCGGTAATTACCTACATACGGTATAATATGCAATGTACGTAGATGATTATGAAATTTTTATTAAAATATTTTTGGAGATTTTTTATACCAATTGATGTATATTTTAGCAATGTTCTCCTAGGGATCAAAATGAAAGCAATTCAAGTCTTAAATAAGAGTATATTGTTTGATTTTGAATCAACAACTCCATGGCTATTCCGCCGCATATGGAGACACAGCAAGGGGAGGAGAGTAATTAATTCCTGCCACAACACAAGTTTTACTTAGTTTGTTGGTAGACAAATGGTGTAGTGTAAAAAATGTCTATCAATACAGTTTATTAATTTAGTAAAATACTTTTGGACGCTAAATTAGACCAAAGGCATTTTTTATATGATAGGTTTGCAATTGATCATCTTATTACAAAAATAGAGTCCAATTTATTTTTCGAGTCTTCGGAATGTCAATCATGTTTTTTTGGATTTTCAAGCTACGAGCTGTCAAGCTGGTATTAGATGACGCAGATCAGTTACACACACAACAAGCTAACAATTTCAAAGTGATGCCAACGCTTGAAAGTCTTTTTCGGACAAGGTGTCGTTTTTTAAGAGCCTCTTAAAAATTTAATAGACCTCTAATAATTTTTGGTGGCAGCCATATTGGATTTAAAATTTATTATAACATTCAGTCTTCTTCTGGTCAAGGCCTTTAATTTGAAACCGACATCAAAATGAGTTGTGAAAAATATGTAATCCACCATTTTGTGGCAGTTGCTATCATTATTTTCATCAAATATATCTAAGAACACCCCGATTTTAGGAGCTACGCTCGGTAGTTTAGTAAAACTTATTCATGACATTAATTTATATTAATATAATGTTTCAGCCGCTCTTCCTGAAAGAATCGTGGGCGGCACCACTATTATACGACAGTTGAGCGATACCCGTTCATAGCTTCATCGATGGTCACACAAGACGACAACATCTTCTACCACTTCTGCGGAGGATCCATTATTAACACAAGGAGTATTTTGACTGCTGCATATTGCATGTACGTTGAATCGTTTTTTTTCTTTTCAAAATAAGGTATTTAGTAAAAATAAATAAATTTGTAAAATAAAAATTACCTCCTACTTTTATAAACAAGGCAGTATTTTGGCTCAAGGCATATGTTGCAAATCTCAATACAACTGAATTTAGACAACAAAAACGTATCAGATCTATGGTACGTAGATTTAGGGTTAAAATCTTAGGCCTACGCCGTATTTTAAGCATGCAGACGACAAATTTAAATACGCCGCCTGCTAGGGCCATTACGAACTCACTTTAATCGCCTGTTAATAAAATACATCATCATAGTTCTGAGGATCTTAACAAGGCTGCTTGGATAATAAATAAAAAAGCATCTATCAAAAAATGGTGCAATCAATGGCGCAAAATATTACAAAGCTGAAGAGTTTGTTTATTTGTTTGAACGCCAGGATCTCGGGAAGTACGCCAGGATCTCGGTTCTAATTGAAAGATTATTTTTCTATTGGATAGTCTATTTATCGACAAAGGTAGGCTATACAACATTATGCTACTATGAATAGAAGCGGAACATGAACAAAGAATGTGACAAAAAAGGGGGAAAATATTCCTTTTTTGAGAGTTTTCGTACCGTGCTTTGTCATGAAATCGTGTGTCTAAGATTGCGTCATTGAACATAAACTTTTGCTAATCAAATTTGTTTCTAAATATGAGTTGGTACGATCAATTTCCGACAGGTGGCATAGCAGGTAGCTGAAGAGGTTATTTGTATGAATGCGATATTCTCAGGAATGACTGAACCGATTTCAGTCATTCTTTCACCGGTGGATATGTACGGGATCCCGATGAGTCCTTTTTATCGGCAGCCTATTCTCAAACGAATTCCTAGTTTTTGTGTAAAATTATTAATACCCCATTCCTATTCCTACAAACAACATTAGTTTGCTGAGCGCTATTGGCATACATCTTTCATTTATCAATTTCATGATTCTGGTTTCAAACAGAAGTTCTCAATTACATGAATATTGAATACATAAACACTCCAATTGCACAATCGTATCTGTGAATTTTTAATGTCTGTTCGTTCCATTTCAGTATCGACATCTTGCCCAGACTGCGGGTGCGTCTTGGATCGACGTACTCAACTAGTGGTGGTGTGGTGTACGCTGCGGAGAATGTCTTTAATCACGCTAATTTTGACACTACCATTTTGTCAACAGAGATGGATTTCGACATTTCTGTCATCCGGACGGCTACTCTTATTGCTTATGTCGATAACTTAATCCAACCTGCTTTGCTCTCTAGCTTAAACTACGTAATACCTGATAATGACGTCGTATGGCCGGTAGGATGGGGACATACCGCAGTAAGTAGTTATGATGTTCCCTTGTTTACATTGGGCTTTATTTAGTTCTAGATGTCTGCCCCCGGCTTCGCCCGTGGTGCATTATATTGCACTTATCGGGCTCCCGTACATATCCAACAGTGAAAGAATGACTGAAATCGGTTCAGTCATTTCGCTCATTCCTGAGAATATCGCTTTCAAACAAAAAACCTCTTCAGCTACCTGTTACACCACCTGTCGGAAATTGGTCGCACCAACTCAGGAATGACTGAACCGATTTCAGTCATTATTTCAAGTTGGATATGTACGGTATCCCGCTGAGTGCTAGTGAGTTAGTAGTGGTAGGACTCTTGCCAGAGTCCGCCTGGGGAAGTACCACACCTTTGCCAGTTATTCTACCGCCAAGCAGTAATGTGCAAACATTACTGTGTTCCGGTTTGAAGGGCAATGTTTCCAGAGAAATTACAGGGCTTAGAGATATAAGATCTTAGATCTCTGGGTGACGAGCGCAGTGCAGTGCTAGGTAATGATTTGGACTCTTCGTGTTCCAATAGCTGCGTGTCACTGTGCTGTTATGTGTCAGGCATGTTGCTTACCATCAGGCACATGTCCTGATCGTCTCGTCACTCCTTATTTAAAAAAAAAAAAAAAAATGTACCACGGGCCGGGCGGGAATCTAGTTAATACATAAAAGCGAATGGTCACTCTTCACGAAAACTCAGAAATTTTGCATGGAGGTGTCTTTTACCACATAGGCGCTCGCTAAGACGGGGTTTTGCGAAATTCAACCCCTAAGAGGGTGAAACAAGGGATGGACGGTTGTACAAAGATTCCGTAACTTTCAAAGTTATAAGCATGAAATCCACATTAACCGATTTTAATGAAAGTTAAAAAAAGTGTTGAAATGAGGGATGAAAGTATATGGAAATTTGTAATATTTGAAGACAAAACCATGCAACTTTTTTTTTTATTTACTTACAAATTATCTAGACATTTGACGTGAAGCAAATTTCTGTTTGTTCTAGTAATTTTTTCATTTCGAATTGTACGGGGATAAAATGGGGGTTTAAATTGGAGATGAAAGTTTTATGTGAAAGTTCGTCACTGTTGAAGATAAAACCATAAACTTTGTATAAGAAATAAATGTTTGTTGAACGGGGATGAAATAGGGGTTAGAATGGGGAATGAAAATTTATATGGAAGTTAAATTCTTAAGCTAGACACTTAAAATGTTTACTATTTATAGTACAAAAAAATGTGAAAGTAACTCTGCCTGTCTGGTTGTTAATTTTTGACGCCTAAACCACTGCACTGATTTTTATGAAATTGTAGGTCCAAAAATATTTTAATATTAGTAAAAGTAAATTTGTATGGGTGTACAACTGTTCAAGTAAATATTATGTACTGCTTCAGTTACATTAATACTTATTTTACGCGGACGAAGTCGCGGGTAAAAGATAGTAGTTAATAAAATAATAATAAATATAATAACGTTTATTACAATCACAACGTGGTCACTAATTTATGGTGATATTTCTTCACAAGTCATCGATTCAACTTATCAGCTTTCGATTTTACAGTAACATCCTTTGTGGTTAAAAACAAAAAAGGTTAACTGACGCAACATTGTAGCAACGTGCAGTTCTTTAGATCAGAAATTGCTAATTATATTTAAAATGGTTTATTAGTGAAAACAAATCGTAAAATTGCTCATTTCAGTCATCTAATATACAGCGTGGCGCTTTGGTGCCGACATTAAATGAAACCACCTATAAAATATCATATTTTGACCTATTCTGTCAAATTAAATTTCAATTATCGTTATTATTTACTGAGTTATTCGCATTTTTCCAAAATACCATAATAGAGCAGGCTGTATCTAAAATTTCCTGCGCAAAGGTCACACAAAAACACCGCAGCCCACAGTCCATCCAATTTATCAATTAAAAATCAGGCGAAAAGCAAATACTAAAGAAATGAGATAGGTGATGTCCTGCAACACACGTGCAAACGTACGCACGTTGTGAATGAAATGCAGACGAAAGAGAAATAATGCACACGCCTATTAACTAATGTTAAATGTAGTCTTTCTCTTTCTCAAATTTTTTACTAGTTTTGTGCTAGCCGCCGGGATGCGAAGTTGACCATGTTGTCCCTGACACATTTCTCTAAATGGCGCGCTAAAACTTTTACTATAAATCCTTAACTAGGGAATTTTGTAATCTAATTATTCGGGAAAAAGACGCTTACATGTTATTTTTGTTCGTTCTTTTAGTGTAATTTATTTTTAGAGTCAGTGTCAAGAGTTTGTGTGTGACTCTGATTGTGTTGTGAATAGTTATTTAATTAGTGACGCCGAACGTACAGTGTTTTCTGAGTGTACCTATGCACATGTGATTTTAGTCTGATAAGTCCTACAATAGGATTTTGAAAATCGACCCAGAGCATGTTTTCGACCGTTTAAAGCTTGTAAGTATACTAGCAACAATAATTCGATTTTAAACAAAATTACCTCTTCTCTTCAAAGGGTTTTATTGGTTAGATTGTTTACGAAATTTAAATCGTATTGGGAGAAGTTGTTTTTATTTTACCAATTCAGCAGCTTTCACGCTAAATGCTCTTTGTTATTACCAAGTGCTGGTCTAGTCCGCGTTCAAATCCTACGCGCACCACTGTCTTATCGAAGTCATGTGCGTAATGCCGCTAACTTAAAAACGGTGAAGAAAAACATAGTGAACAAAAAACCGACATGTACCTAGAATCTTTCGAGGTCATGTTTATGTTAACCACCAACCCGCACTTGGCCAACGTGGTGGATTATGGCCTTAAGTTTTTCCGTGCGAGAAAAATCCCCGAGTCCCAGCAGTGGGAACATTTGGTCGGCTTCAAAAAGCAATCATTTTGTAATGTTTCGCCAAAGTTACAATAGATACCTACCAACGCATTTATCTATTTACTTTATGTTATTTTATTAGCTTTATTATTTGGTAGGTATTCGATTTATTAGTGATGAACAGGCATAAAGTTGACGGGGACCCCGTCCCCGTTCCAAATTATCGCGCATTTGTAAGTACCTACCCCTCTCGACCGGGGCGGCGTTGCCGCGCCGTGCGCCCCGCGCGCCGCGCGCCGCTTGCAGATAGGTACTTTCGTGCGACGTTGCCAGCTTGTTTTACGAAAAGCGAACGTAAATCACGCACACATCTGACGTTGAATGAATCTAGTGCACAGGATGATTTTCATTCTATCGCATGATACAATTATTTAGTTTGTTAGAGAATATTTTATTTTCAAATAAGCGAATATTAATTTTTCACACCTTTTGTATGATTACTGGTCCGTAACCCTACCCGTGTGTTCATTTAATGTCGGCACCAAAGCGCCACGCTGTATAAAATTCTCGTGTCACAGTTTTCGTTGCCATACTCCTCCGAAACGGCTTGACCGATTTTGATGAAATTTTTTGCGCTTTTCCGGTATCTATGAGAATCGGCCAACATCTATTTTTCATCCCCCTAAATGTTAGGGGTAGTCCACCCCTAAATTTTATTTTTTATTTTTTAGACAAAATTTTTAATTTCTTTTTTTTTATGATACAACATACAAAAATACACACAATCCTCAATTTTTACCCTTCTACGATCAACCCTTATTTTTTAATAGCCATTTTAGTAATTTAATAATTGTTCCTCTCCGGTCGAAAACTGATCAATCGTCATTTAATTAGTTATCCCCGCCAGATGTCTACAGGTGTCACTTCTGACCCAGTAAACAGCACGATAGTTTGGGGATCAAAAGTAGCCTATATATAGTTTGATCACGCTAATCTCGGGAACTACTGGACCGATTTTAAAAAAATCGTTCACCGTTCTTTCATATGTTCGTAATCCTTGAACGCTGTAGGTTATATATATATACCACGGGCGAAGCCGGGGCGGGCCGCTAGTTATTACAATAAATATGTATATGTAATAGGAAAAAAATTAACCAATGTACAGTTCTAACAAAACGAAAAATATATTATTTTATGCCCGCCGTTACAAGGTTACGTTGTCGAATTTTGATGAATTGACAAATGTTACCTATTAAAATGACCCGACTATAGTAGCGTTATGTTATATAGCTTACTAGCTTTTACCCGCGACTTCGTCCGCGCCACATATTTATTAAAGTAATTGAGGTAGTACCTACTCGTATGTCTACTACCATACAAATTCACGTTTCCTAATCAAAATCGGTCTAAGTCAAAGTTTTATATTTATTAATAAATGTACAATTTACACGACAAATTACAGAAAAACTATGTTCTCAAAAAAAATTATCAAAAACAGGCTTTAATTTAAAATCATATTGGGACGGTCCACCAAATTTTATTAGAGTCTATTAGTAGATATTAGTAGATATATCGTCTGATTACATGAACGCAAATTTTAGTTTGTTGTTCATATTTCAAAAACCGCCGCACTGATTTCGATAAAATTTATATAACCACCTCTGAACTATAATCTACCAACCAAAAAAATAACCATCTAAATTGATTCACAATTGGAAATACAACTGGATTGATAACCTCCTCCTTTTTTGAAGTCGGTTAAAATAGCATACAAAGAGTGCAAAGATCTTTCCATGCACACTTTTACTCCTCATTTCCACTCTTTTCAACTCTTTTTTCTGTGATAAAAAGTCGCCTATATCCTTTCCTAAGTCTAGTTTATCTGTGCACCAAATTGTAACAAACTCTTTTTCTTTTTTTTTAGTGGCTTAGGCGTTAGACGGTAACAGACAGAGAGAGTTACTTTCATATATATAATTTCATATTAGAATTGAAAACAGGTGTTTTTTTTTTTTTTTTTTGTTCCTGATCATTTTATAGGAGGCAGTTAATTTGCCTTAATCGAGCGTCCATCATGCATAACATTTGATAAGACCATGGAAATCTCGTCGACTATCAAAAATTCTGTCTGATACGCCATTTAGTGTCTGCGCCCATCTAAAGTATTGAGGTTGTATAGTGCACTGTATTCTTCTTGTCAAGCCCTTTTATTTGATACCCATGTTGATGGGATTGATAAAACCTAAGTTATCCGCCATTGTGTAGAGGCCGCCATCTTGGATTTTAATTTTATATAGTACATTGTATTCTACTGGTTGAGCACTTTCATTTGATACCCATATTGATGGGATTGATAAAACCTACGTTATCCGCCATTTTGTAGCGGCCGCCATCTTGGATTTCAATTTTTTACAGTATATTGTATTCTGCTTGTTGAGCCCTTTCATTTGACACCCATGTTGATGGGATTGATAAAACCTACGTTATCCGCCATTTTGTAGCGGCGGCCATCTTGAATTTATTTAAGTACATTAATTATAAATAAATGATACCGCTAGAAGCGTCTTGAAACGCTCTTGAGAGTAAATGGCTCAAACGGGTAAAAGTAAGGCGGCACTTCATATGCCGAAAAATAAACACCGCACTTATGTAACCTGACACCCGTTTTCCCGCCAAATTTGTTAAACGCGAAAAGCGGCCAGTATATCAAGCGGTTATATAAGTATCCCCGTATAGTTAAGAATTATAAAATTGCTGGAACAAACGTTTATCGACTCCATTTCAAGTGTTTAGATACAAAGTTTCATGGTTTTATCTTCAATAGTATTGAACTTCCAGACTTTCACCCCCAATTCCACCCCCGTAGGTACAGTTCGAAACTACAAAACTACTAAAACATACATTTTATGGTTTCGTGTTAAATATCTAGACGTAAAGTTTCATAGTTCTTCAACAATGACGAAGTTTTCCATATAAACTTTCATCCCTTATTTTAACCCTTTCAACCCTTTTTTCGGAACAAAAAGTAGCCTATGTCCTTTCTCGGAATCTATTCTATCTATGTATCAAATTTCATCAAAATCTGTTGCTTGGTTTAGGCCGTAAAGACGGACAGACAGACAGACAGACAGACAGACAGAGTTACTTTCGCATTTATAATATTAGTATGGATAGCCTTCCTCGATAAATGGACTATCCTATAGAAAAATAATGTTTTAATTCGGACCAGTACTTCCCGAGATCCTAGCGTTCAAACAAACAAACTCTTCAGCTTTATAATAATGTAATTTAAGGCAATTACATACATATGTGAGCTTTGAATATTATTGTATTTTAAGACCAGTAAGTACTCTTTTTTAAAGATTTTGTTTCTACAAACTATGAAATATTTCTACGAAAATGAACCTATTCTTTTCTGATGACGCTATTATTTTGAGAACGGCTTTACGAATTTCAATCATCTTTTAAAAATGTTTCCTTATACTTCGTAGGTTCCTTAAAAAAATGAGAAAAGCAGAAACTTATAGACCTGTAAAATAGACTATTTTTGGTCAACTTTGCACTAAATTTCCAATCCATTTTTACATGAGGTTTAGAATCACTTACTGAGCATAAAATTACAAAATGCTGACAGATCAGGGCGGAGCTGCAAACGCTGTCTTAAAAAAAAACTACTTTTACCCCGATATTTCGGAAACTATGCACTTTATTGGAACAATTATGGAGACCATTATTGTAGAAAATAAAATTTTTGTATCTTTTGTATCCAGTAAACTGTTTTGTTAAACTTAACGTTTACAATTTATGGCCCATTTGTTTTTTCAAGATGGCGCTTGAAGCTCCACCTGGATTTGGGGATTTTATGCTCAGTAAAAATACTCCTAAAACATTTCAATAATTGATATAATTTTTAATGTCACGAAACTGAATTAAAAATTTCGTGCTTGTTTGTCTTTTGTCGAGTTTTTTTTTCTGTCTTTAAATCTAATCTAATATATAAAATTCTCGTGTCACAGTTTTCGTTGCCATACTCCTCCGAAACGGCTTGACCGATTTTGATGAAATTTTTTGTGCTTATCCGGTATCTATGAGAATCGGCCAACATCTATTTTTCATCCCCCTAAATGTTAGGGGTAGTCCACCCCAAAATTTTTATTTTTATATTTTAGACGAAATTTTTAATTTCTATTTTTTTATGATACAACATACAAAATTACATACAATCCTCAATTTTCACCCTTCTACAATCAACCTTTATTTTTTAATAGCCATTTTAGTAATTTAATCATTTTCCTAGGAAATTATTTATATGGCAAAACAACGTTTGCCGGGTCAGCTAGTCTTCTAATATATAAAATTCTCGTGTCACAGTTTTCGTTGCCATACTCCTCCGAAACGGCTTGACCGATTTTGATGATATTTTTTGTGCTTATCCGGTATCTATGAGAATCGGCCAACATCTATTTTTCATCGCCCTAAATGTTAGGGGTAGTCCACCCCTAAATTTTATTTTTAATTTTTTAGACAAAAAAATTTATTTCTAATTTTTTATGATACAACATACAAAAACACATACAATCCTCAATTTTCACCCTTCTACGATCAACCCCTATTTTTTTAGGAAATTATTTATATGGCAAAACAACGTTTGCCGGGTCAGCTAGTATCATTATAAATATTGCGTGCTTGAGTTTTATATCTATTATATCGACCAATCACAGCCGCGGAGCCACGTCCGCCATTTTATTTTGTTTGACAATGGTGGCGACGTAATCGGATCAGTTAAGTGATCAGTTTGTGGTGCACCACAAAATTATTGAAATACTACTTACATTTTATTCTTCAAAATGTTATTTTATGGAAAGTTTAGGCATTTTAGTGTTATTAGTACTTTAATTATTCTAGGCATTGACAAATAAATAACCCGTGCATCTTAAAATCTTAAAATATTTTTTGTAAAAGTTAGCTATAATCATCAGCCTGTATTAGTCCTCTGCTGTACATAAGCCTCTTTCATGTTGCGCCATTTAGCCCGAACTCAGGTTCTCCAATCGCTACCGGCTGCTTTTCGTATATCGTCATTCCATCTTGTCTCGGAACGAGCTATATCTATTAC
Source organism: Ectropis grisescens (assembly GCA_017562165.1). Lineage (NCBI taxonomy): Eukaryota > Metazoa > Arthropoda > Insecta > Lepidoptera > Geometridae > Ectropis > Ectropis grisescens. Next base: position 23,728,438 of record CM029771.1, read on the forward strand.
TAACAGACCTGTATTACGATACAATTGTAATACGAGGGTCAAACTGAAAGTTCTTAGAACTGGCCACTTATAAACAATATAATAAAAAAATAATTCTATAATTTGAAAATAGAACTCTTTGCCAATATTACTGAGTATATACTTCATTCATTTGTCATTTGTTTTACGATTTGGCGGCAAATTGAAAATTGTCTGTGTCACGTCAACATGAATTTAACACGAGAAAATTTTCGTGCAATGATTTTTTATGACTTTCGATGTCATTTAAGTCAACAAGAAAGTTATGATAGACTACGATTGGCCTTTCACGATGAAGCCCCATCTCGTGCGACTGTTTACAACTGGTTTAATGAGTTTAAACGTGGTCGCACTAATCTCACTGATGATTTACGTGAGGGATGGCCTTCTACGGCTACGACTGAAGATAACATCTGTGTTGTGCAGCGTATGATAGAGACTGACAAAAGAGTGACCTATCAGCAGATTCGGACAAGCTTAGGCATCGGTATGAGTCAAGTGCACAAAATCCTACACGAACATTTAGCGGTCAGGAAGCTTTGCGCCCGGTGGATACCTCATAATTTGACTGAGGCTCAAAAACTCCATCGTGTGGATTGGTGCCGTAAAATGATTGAAAGATTTAACGGAGGTGACTCAAATGCTGTGTTCGACATACTAACAGGTGACGAAAGCTGGATTTACTGTTATGATCCTGAAACCAAAAGACAATCTGCTCAGTGGGTGTTTCCTTTCGAGGAGCTGCCAACTAAAGTGAAGAGAGATCGAAGTGGGGGAAAATGGTGGCCTCGTTCTTTGGAAGGATAGGTCATTTCGCAACAATTGTGTTAGAGGATCAAAAGCAGTTTCTGCAGAATGGTACACTACCAATTGTTTGCCACTTGTCTTGGAAAAGTTCGAGAGAAACGACCTCGCAGTAGGATCTTCCTTCACCACGACAACGCCTCATCGCACACCGCCAAGCGAACGATCGACTATTTGGCGACATCAAACGTTGAATTACTGGGTCACCCGCCGTATAGCCCCGACCTCGCGCCTTGTGATTTTTATTTATTTTCAAAATTAAAGAAAAACTTAAAGGAAAGCGGTTTATGAATGCTGAAGAAGCGGTGGCTGCGTATCGCGATGCCATTGAAGAGACCCCTAAGGACGAGTGGGCAAAGTGCTTTTCCCAGTGGTTCCATCGCATGCAGCGGTGTATTGACGTGAATGGACAATATTTTGAAAAGATATAATAAAACTAATAACTGGCTAATGTAATCAGTTTTTGATTTTCTAAGAACTTTCAGTTTGACCCTTAAATACTTGTCATCACCAACCTGTACCTCTTAGTCGACATACCTGGATAGTAATATGTGTCACTGTTTCACTCACTGTAACAGTGCTTATGCGAGGTGCAAGAAAAATATGTACCTGTAAGTACCTATCTACCATAAACCTATATTATTATTACTGAAAACAAAAGTCTTGAACATCATTCCGAAAAAATTCTAGCTTATCGGCTTTTTATCGGATAAACTTCGGAGAGTGTGCAAGCTGTGGATTATGTGGCTGTGCCTGAGTGGGGGGTTTCCCCGATGGTTATAATCTTTGCGTCTTCAAATCGAGAGTGAATTGGTTTTTTCTAGGTAAACGCGCCATCGTAGACTGCATCGTCGCTGCACATGAGGCGAGATAGCAGTCAAGTGAAAACCTATAAAAGTTACAAGGAAAACCGCAACAAAAGTGAACTTGTTGTTTTAATAAATATTTATTTACTACAGTGCTGTCCCCAATTAAGTTGTCATCATTATACCTATCTTAAAACATGCACCAATCAAATTCAAATTCATAATAAAATTAATTGTTAGTTTTGGAGATAAGTAACATATTGGTTTTGTAGGTAGGTACTACCAAAATTGATTTACGAACTAAATTCACATTTCGAAATTAATAATCACAAAAAAAGTGTGCGCTTAAGACTGCACGGCAGAAGAGAGAACTAAAATAACAAATACTTACATTTAAAGACCACTAAATAATTTTAATAATTAATAATAAATATTATTTAGAAATTGAAAATTAGTATATACCTAGTAAGCACAGCAACACGAGAATAACACGTGGCGAAATGATTAGTATCTATGGCCAAGAATAAATTTAAAAAAAAATTACGCGGTTCGGAAATAGGGGTTGCCTAGCAAATTTTTTAGTATTTGCTATTTATTTATTTTATAGATATATCGCTAAAACTGCATGTATATGTTGTGCTTAAAGTGTATGTGTAAGTGCTGTGATGAAAACAGGTATCATTTTGTGTGTTTACGTAGTGTAAAGTGCTGTGATATAACAGTAATACGAGTATAACTATTACAACTAAAACTTTATTGCAATGGATGTGAAATGCAAATTTAATATTTCGTGACAAGTTCAATTAATGACATTACGCTTGGTCACTGTATTTTGTTTCTCGCTCTAGCATCCCGAGTTTAGCCGAAAAGCTATTATCATACCCGAGCGTGACGGTTCATTTCATTTCACAGCCCACTAAAATTCTGTTCTAGGACAGAAACAAGCACAGAAAAACATAAAAGCGATTTGTCCTATATCTGGTGAGGTAATGTCCTAAGTCAATAATCAACATTATTTTGGTCTATTTTTGCACTATCTCCTCAAAAAAACTTGTAAAATATAAAATATATACAACAAACAAGCACTCAAGCTACGATATGCTAACGTTAAATTGTAAACACCGTTAAACTACAATTTCAATAGCGAGATTATAATCTGTGAAAATATTGTGAACCATCACAACCTACTGTTAACAATTTAACGAATCATTTTTCGATAGATTTATAATTTGCCGCTGTGAAACCGTCAAATTCTGACACGGTCACGGTATCCAACGGAACCGATACGAAAAATGGCGCTTTGGCGAACGCGTCGTCCGTTTTTATTCAAAAATTTAGATTATGTATTATATTTATACTTGACATTGGCGAAATTGTGAGGCTAAACCACAATAAAAGTCATAAACCAAGAGTTGAGTTGATCTGCTGTATTTACCTTTGCTAATATTTGTTTTTAGATAAAACAAACAAATAGCTACTGTTGAATTCAACGACGTAGCTCGAGTTTTATGAACTAATTATTAAAAAAATATATATTTTGTTTATATTATACGGGACTTATTTACGATATAAAATAAATAATTAATTACCTCGACGTCTTCTCCGGACCACGGTGTTTGTAAAGCTGTCGAAACATCGAAGTAATTAAACAATGATTATGTGTTCAAATCGTGAAAGTTTAATAACAATATTTAATAATAAATACTTAAAAGTAAGTTATGTGACCGTCTCACTTGATGTCTCGGAATAAGAGGTGATTACGTACTCTGTGGAATAAGAGACAGATTTGACATTGACACTTATGTATAAGAGTGGTAACCGCATAAATAGGCGCGAAATTAAAATGAGAATGTTACATTCAATAGAAAACCAATAATAGCTCTCAGAAGCTATACGAAAATTCAGCTGTTTATCTGCCGCAATAAGCACCTCTCAACTTGTGGAAACCGCAACATTTTGGGTACGCTTCCAACTGGTTGTGGGCTGGAGTAACTTCTGTTATCTCTAACCTTTGGAGTTTACAACTTCTAATTAGCCATTTGTGTATTTCAATCGGAATATCTAAGATACAAGGTATACAGATTGTACTAACGATAAAAGATAAATCAAAGTATAAATGATGAACAAATGGCGGTTAAAATCAGTAGTGATAAGTGGTAGAGCTTAAAACGTACTCGTATCGTCAATTACAATGCGTGCTATCATTATTTTTGCGTTGAGTCTTGCTGTTGTTGGAGGTAAGAAAACATTCGTTTGAATTTAGCATCTTTGGATGGGCGCAAACGTGGACGCTTTGTGTGTCCTGTATCAGTTACAAGCTACTGATGTATATATTTGTTTTTATAGAACCAGTGTGAAATCACCCACTTCATGCGTTTCTTTTGTCCGTAACTGGTTACAAAATACAAACAAAAAGTGTTCAGTGTCGGACTGAAAATTAAGTTTCTACGTTTGTGCAGCATCTACATATGTTTTTGAATATATAGACTAGGGATGCTAACACTAATCACAAATTAATGTTTAATGTTGATTTTTTGATATATTGTATTAATAGAATTTCGAAAAACACATTACTATAACTTAATTACGTAATAAATTTATTAGAAATGATTTTAAATTCTATATTTTTAATCTGTTGTCACGTGACTGGAAACACCAATATGCCTTATTACGTCACTAGTCGCAAAACAAACTATCGAAAACTGACTAAACTGTTTACTTTTCTGCATTTTGACGACGACGATTTTGATTGTTTGTATTCAAGTAATGATAAGAAAACACATAAACTGGACATACAATCATGAATCGATACCAATGTTTTGCGACTAGCGACGTCATGACAGTTGTTGGTGTTTTAGCGGCAAAATTCAAAATTAGTCTAATTTTGTAAATTTACTCATCGAAAATACAAATATTTTGAAATAAAATGTTATTTATTACGGTAAACATGCGTCAATCTTCAAAATAAAAGCAGTTCCAAAAAATATAATTAAGCATCCCTATTGAATATTTAAGCTATATTATCAAAAAATCCAACTATTATTTATCCAAATATTATAGTTTACTGACTTATCGCGTTAGATGAAATACTACACATGTCTAGGACAGTCTTTCCCGAAGTGGGTGGTAACGCCTCCTTGTGGGCGCTGCAAGCCTAAAGGAGGCGGCAAGAGACCCAGAAATAATGGGGGCGTTGTGTAGAACCTTGGAGTCCGTTGTGTGTTGTGTGCTACCTACTGGGCTCAGGTCTCAAGTTAACTCTTGCGGGCTATAGTAAAAGTCTCGTTTAGAATCAATGTTTAATCTCCGCTAATATAGCTCACAATAATTATCAGGAATTTCATTTCAAATTATAATCGTTTTTAAGTGCGTAAAAAAGGGGAGTGCTAAAGAATAATATATTCTCAAAGTGGGCAGTTATCAAAATAAGTTTGGGAACCTCTGGTCTAAGATCTAATAAAAACATGCAACTTTCAATACCTGATAAAATATCTTAAACTATTGATTTTTTCAAACCGTTACATACTCGTAGTATGCTATTCGTAACATACAAATTAAATTAACACAATTTTAAATAAGCAAATGAGTCACTGTAATTACTTTGTACATTGCGGAACAAAGATAATGAATGGATAGTCGAAAATCGATTTAAATCACAAACTTTGCTTATCACCACATTTTTAGATACCTATTTGAACGGAAATCCACACTAGAGAAATCAGTGTGGTGGGGCTCAATCAGAGTCGTAATATAAAATAAAAGTTATCGGCATACATCTTGAAAGTAGCCTAACGAACCACCACGAGTATCCGTGATGCCTGCTTCTTTCCCCTGCTGTTTAGTTTATAATACCATCAATGTACACACCAAGAGATAAAACTGGAAAATAATTACAGGTAAAACCTGAAAAAGCATATGTGTCTGTATCCAAAAAAGTAGATTTCTATTGAGATCCATTTAATAACTTCATTACTATCGTAGGCCCAGTAACGAAACGATTTGTCTTTACACTTTCATGAAAGTCGCCATAAATTTGTTTACTTTAAATGTTTTTATGATAGTAATAGCGTTGGATACCCTTCCTGATTTTGTTGGTATTATATTATACTTATACATAGTAAAAAATATTCAATAATACTTAATCGTTTCAGCCGCTCCTTCCGAAAGAATCGTGGGCGGTATCACCACTACAGTTGAGCGATACCCGTTCATAGCTTCGTTGATGGTCACACAAGACGACAACATCTTCTACCACTTCTGCGGAGGATCCATTATTAACACAAGGAGTATTTTGTCTGCTGCACATTGCACGTATGTTGAAATACTTTTTTCTCTGAATAAAAAATAATGATGTGTAAATATAATTCCCTCACTCGTTGTAGTATTTGTCCAAACAAAATATGTTTCAAATCTCGATACATCTAAATGTAGGCAATAATATCGTATGAGGTCTGTGATAGGTAATCACTTTATTCACCCACTTTCTATTGAGTTCTGGGATCATAAAACGACAACTAGATGAATAATGAAATAATATAAAATATAGGGGGTATCTACATATGTACCTGTCAAAAAGGACCAAATACGTTTATTCTGCATAACAAAAATGCAACTTCTATAATATTTTATACAGATCATCCAAAGTATCATTAAATGAAATGAAATGAAATGAAATCATCTATTATGCATATATTAAAGCATCTATTATGATATTTTCTGCTTTGTATGGTAGTTATTTTTTTTACTAGACTATGTTTCCTATAATGGTTTTAATATCTAATACTTTTTTTTTATGTGACGAGACGACCAGGGCATGTGCCTGATGGTAAGCAACATGCCTGTCACATAACAGCACAGTGACACGTAGCTATTGGAACATGAAGAGTCCAAATCATCACCTAGCACTGCACTGCGCTCGTCACCCAGATCTCTAAGCCCTGTAATTTCTGTGGAACCATTGCCTTTCAAACTGGAACACATTAATGTTTGCACATTACTGCTTGGCGGTAGAATAACTGGCAAAGGTGTGGTACTTCCCCCAGGAGTACACTACGGTACTCTATAGGTACTAACAAGTTACTCTCAAGCGGCCTCATTATTACGGTCCCATAGCCAAATGGCAAAATACGGGACCCTCAAAGATTCGTCATGTCTGTCTGTCTGTTTGTCTCTCCGTTCGTATGTCACAAAAATTAAAAAAGTTACAAATGTATTTGCCTACAGAAATACTACAATCATCGAACTCTTAAAAACGCAGAAGCGGCAAACGCGCTTCTACTATGGCGATGCAAAATCAGGTGACGTCTCCTGATTTAGTCTCAGTCGCAACAAGGAGTTGTGTACGTTCACAGACAATTGTGTACGTTCGCTGACAATTCAATTTTCAAAATTTTCAAACAAATTTTCGCCACGTTATGTTGTCTTTAATATTGAATAACTCATCTTCGTTTCTTTAATTATATCGATGACTACAATCGTAGTTTTTGTACATTTTTAATGTTTGTTCGTTCCATTTCAGTATCGACATCTTGCCCAGACTGCGGGTGCGTCTTGGATCGACGTACTCAACAAGTGGTGGTGTGGTGTACGCTGCGGAGAATGTCTTTAATCATGCCAATTATGACACAACCATCTTGTCAACAGAAATGGATTACGACATTTGTGTTATCCGGACTGCTACTCCTATTGCTTATGTTGATAACTTAATCCAGCCTGCTGTGCTCTCGAGCCCTAACTACGTAATACCTGATAATGACGTCGTGTGGCCCGTAGGATGGGGACATACTTCAGTAAGTAGATTCGATATTATCTTGCATAAGTTATTTTTCACTTAACTTAGGAATAATTAAATGCAATCGTGTAAGCTTTAAATATTATTATATTTTAACCAGTACGTATTCCATGGCAGTGCTTTTTCAAAATTTTAACGACGCTTATAATCCCGAAATTTAAGAAAGCCGTCACAATTTTATTTTCCGCTTTGACAGGCAGCTAAACCAAAAACATGAGTGGCTAACTCTATTAGTTGTTAACCTCTAGGCGATTGGGCATAATTATTAGTCGTAGCAAGAGCGACGAATGAGTAGCTGTCCACAGCACGCTTCACATAGAGGTATCACTTTGATTACCCATGAAAGACTTATAATGAAATTAAAAATAATGTTATATTACAACATGTTCTTGTTAGGTAAGTACCAGGAAAATAGCAGAACTCATTAAAGTCATTGAGGTTACGTTGTACTATTAATTTGTGTATGACAAATTGATAGTAATATATAGACTTATAAATAAAAATGATCGTCAAATACATTATATTGCTAACTGCAAAACTCAAGAACGGATTGACCAATTCGGTTTTTTCATGTTTTTAATAATCATCATCATCATCTGCAGCCTGCTGACGTCCACTGCTGGACATAGGCCTCCCTCAATGATTTCCACAATGACGAATCTTGTGCCGCATCCATCCACCGACTTCCTGCAACCGAGACAGTATCATCGGTCCATCGTGTGGGGGGGCCGTCCTACAGCGCGTCTGCCGGTTCGTGGTCGCCATTCGAGAACCTTTATTCCCCAGCGGTTATCGGTTCTGCGAGCTATATGGCCTGCCCATTGCCACTTCAACTTGCTAATTTTAAGAGGTATGTCGGTGACCTTCGTTCTTCTGCGGATTTCCTCGTTTCGGATTTTGTCATGCAGGGAAATTCGGAGCATAGCTCTCTCCATAGCCCGTTGCGCAACTTTGAGCTTGCATATCATGCCAATAGTTAGCGACCACGTCTCAGTGCTATATGTCATCACTGGCAATACACACTGATTATAGACTTTCGTCTTGTGGGTTTGTGGTATTTCTGACGAGAAGATGTGACGCAATTTTCCAAACGCTGCCCATCCGAGTTGGATTCGTCGGCTGACCTTCTTGTCAAAGTTTGACCTGCCTAACTGGATCATCTGACCCAGATACACATAACGGTCGACAACTTCGATACTGTCGTTTCCAACATGGACCGGTATGGGTGCAACATGGGCATTTGACATGACTTTTGTCTCACCCATGTTCATTTTTAGTCCTTTCTGTTGGGAGACAGCATTGAGGTCACTGAGCATTGAGCCAAGGTCATCTAGCGATTTAGCCATAATGTCTATATCGTCGGCAAATCAAAGGTGGGTGATGTATTTGCCATTAATGTTGATACCATATCCGTTCCAGTTTCAAAGCTTAAATATATTCTCCAATGCAGAGTTGAACAGTTTCGGAGAGATAACGTCTCCCTGTCTCACCCCTTTTTGCATTTGGATCGGATTTGTGCTTTGGTCCTGAAGTTGGATAGACATGGTGGCTTTGTTGTATAAACACTTCAACACTTCGATATACCTATAGTCGATTTGGCACCGCTGTAACGACCGTAACACCTAGCCATGCCCAGGTCTCGACTGAATCGAAGGCTTTCTCGTTGTCCACAAACGCTAGACAGAGCGGCCGATTATACTCTTCCGTCTTCTGTATAATCTGCCGAAGCGTGTGGATGTGGTCTACGGTACTAAACCCTTTCCGGAACCCGCCTTGTTCGGGAGGTTGGAAGTCGTCAAGCCTACGAGCGAGACGATTTGTTACTACTCTCGAAAACACCTTATAGATACTGGTGTTCCACCCGCTTTCAGAAGTTCTGTCGTGATTCCGTCTTCCTCCGGTGCCTTGTTGTTCTTAAGCTGTTTGAGAGCCGCTCGTATCTCGTACAGGCTTACGTTCGGAATGTCTTCTGTGTAGTGTCAGGTGGGACGGGCTCCAGCATCGCTAATGCTAGGAGTAGGGTTCTGCGATGAGGTGTACAGCTCTCCATAGAACTTCTCGAGCTTTCTCTCTCGGGGTTTTGAATTTGGTCTGGGTTTGGACGAAGAGTAGACTTCATCAGATGAGACCTCTCAAGCTTAATGCCGATATTCAATGAGCCTCTCACCAATCGGTTATCGCTGCCAGTTTTGACACTATTGATCACTGAGAGATCATTGAATATTTGCTTCCTGGTCGCCAAAATGAAGTCCATTTCGAACTTGTATTCGCCGCGATGCAGCTACGTCCATTTCCTGGACGGCCGGTTTTTAAAGAAGAAGTTCATCGCAAAGAGTCCCTCCTTGTCCATGAAGTCGGCCGGCCAATCGCTGAGCCCTACGGTTCCGGTGTACAAATCCAAATGGCCCCAATCTCAGTTCATCGCCGTTCCTTGCTTAACCGCGCGTTGAAGTCTCCCATCACAACCGTGAAGTGTGTTTTTGAGGCACGCATGGCATTTGAAATATCATCATACATGACCTCCACTTCGTCGTCCGAACGGTTCGAGTGTGGGGCGTATACCTATATCACCTTCAATGAATACCTTTTCGTGATTCTAAGTACAATGTATACCACCCGGTTTGAAACGCTTTCGATCTTCACGACGTTATTGACGATAGACTTGTGGACGAGAAACCCGACACTATGTTGGGACTGCCGGTCACCCGCCCGGTAGTAAAACAAGTTGCCGGAATTGAGAATTGTCGTGTCCTCACCCTCTCTTCGGACTTCTGATAATATGTTGTGTAGAATATTGCTATTGTGCGTAGTTTGCAGTTTTCAGGTTAAAAAAGGGTATTATTATACGAGTAAGATTGTCGCGTCTATTCATTTGTCTTCTTCTAAAAGTATAGGGGTTTGATTTGTTTTAAGCTATAAGTGTAATTTAACAAAATCCACTTAATTTAAAATGTTTTATTTTATTCTTTTTTCAGTTCCAAGGTGAATCGTCACCAGTACTTCGCCATGCTCAAACTTGGACGATCAACCAGGAGGTTTGCGTCTCTCGTTATGCCAACACTGCCTACACTGTCACCCCTAACATGATCTGCACTGGTTGGCTGGACATGGGCGGACGAGGACAATGCAACGGCGACTCAGGAGGGCCTGTCGTGCACAACGGAGTCGTTATTGGAATCACCTCATGGTCTTGGGAATGTGCTCTCGGACAATACCCTACTGTTAACGTACGTCCGTCACGTTTCATGGAATGGATCCAGGAACGCGCGTGAAATGCAAAACATAAACATCAAGGGAAATTTATCTACTGATATGAGCAGAATACTGTATGGTGAAACAATTAAATAATAAAGTGTCAATATATTAGTTGAATGGTGTCGTTATTAATTTCATAGACTAGCTGTACCTAATCGGAGCGCGTTGGAACAAACTTGATCAGCTTAAATAGGTTTATAATGAAGACAGAAAGAAATGCTGCCACGACTTCAGCGCACCCCAGCACACACAACGAATGCTCTCAAAAAGGAATACTTGTCCAGTTTTTGATACATTCTTCATCTATGCTTCGCTTTTATTGATAGAGTAATGTAAATCCTTCCTCGAACAAAACAAAAATTAAATTCAAAACACTAGTTCCTGAGATTATTGCGTTCAAACAAACAAACTCATCAGCTTCATAATTTATTTCATAGATTGGTTATTTATTTATTAATTGTATCTTGTTTTTATACGACTTCAAGGCGGAGGTTTTTATTCTCCAAAATGTTTTTGGTGCATGTACTGATAATTCAACGACTTCAGAGAAGAAGAAGAAGAAAGAGAGGTTGAACCGATTTGAAATATTTTACTTGTTTTTTTAAGGGTTATTGTTTTTAAAGGGTTATTTAGGTGATTAATTTTCTGGGTCACATTTAAATTATTTAATTATTTGCCCGGGGCGGGGCAACTCACCGATACCTCAGTCAGATAGCAGCCAGGTTTGAAAGTGGACGAAGTACATGGCTTGTGGGGTATTCCAGTACCACAGGGTACTTTTAACGTAGGTATTATTGTTTTTATATTGTTATGTTTTTGCGATCTTTGGTGTTGATTATGGTCATAAATGTGTATATAATATATGTGTAATGTATATAGTACATAATAAATGTATTGTAAAGTTTTATTGTCGTACCTTATTTCATTTTCAGTAATTATTTTAGACTGTAGGAATATGTGTTTTTTATAGGTTGCGTAAAACTTGCTGCTGGAGCTGTTGTGTCTTCTATGGGATAATAAATGTTGTGGGGATCAATTCTATGATACTATTACCTTCTTCAGATGGTCCTAATAATTAAGTTTTCAAGAATAAGCTTACTTACCTGAAGACTATTATGGCTTTTGATCTTATAAAATCTCACTTAGAAGACAGATTTCAGTACTCGACTTTGCCAACGTCTCTACAAATAAGTATTGATGATATAATAGGGGAAAAACTACCATCGCCTTCGGGAACTTTTTCTTATTTAAAATCTGGAAGGTTTTTTTTTCCAAGGTCCAATGAGCGCAAATCACGTACGCGATGTGCCACGTGCAAATTTTATATTTGTACTGAGTGCCAAAACAAAATACACCAAAAAAATTGTAGCTCTTAATTAATGGGATTTGATTGTGCTTAGTGGGACTGAAAATAATGTTAAATAGTGTATATAAGCTTAGTTGAAAATAAAAATATTATTTTCCTTACAAAAAATGTGTTATTATTGTTGGGATACACCTGTACCCCAGGGTACCGTTAGCAAAAGTTTAGGATGGGTACGGTTCTAGGGTTAAACATATGAACTCAAAGCTACTTCTTACCGAACAAGAACAAAATTAAAAATTTTGATTAACCCCGACTACCTTAGATTTGTTATCTATACAACATTCTACTAGTCAAGCCCTTTCATTTGATAACCATATTAAGGGAATTGTGAAAAAAGAAATGTAATTCGCCATTTTGTGGTAGCGGCCATCTTGGACTTGAAATTTGTCATAGTGCAAAGTATTCTACTAATCAAGCCCTTTCGTTTGATACCCATATTGAGGTAGTAGTGAAAAATATTATATAATTCGCCATTTTGTGGTGGCGGCCATCTTGTATTTGAAATTTGTTATATCGTATAGTACTCTACTAGTCAAGCCCTTTCATTTGATACCCATATTGAGGTAGGTTGTGAAGAAATATTTTGTCCGCCATTTTGTGGAGGCGGCCATTTTGAATAGATATTAACCAAACATAGCTAAGAACACCCGCACGGATATTAACTTTCAAATAAAAAAACCGCATTGAAATCGGCCCATCCGTTTGAGCTCTACAGTACCACAGACAGACACACACACACAGACAGACAGACATACAGACAGAGACGGACAGACGGACAGACGGACGGACGGACAGACGGACACGGACAGACGGACAGACGGACGACGGACGGACGGACGGACAGACGGACAGACGGACAGACGGACAGACGGACAGACGGACAGACGGACAGACGGACAGACGGACAGACGGACAGACGGACAGACGGACAGACGGACAGACGGACAGACGGACAGACGGACAGACGGACAGACGGAGACGGAGACGGACAGACGGACAGACGGACAGACGGACAGACGGACGAACGGACGACGGGACGAACGGACAGACGGACAGACGGACAGACGGACAGACGGACAGACGGACGAACGGAGACGGACAGACGGACAGACAGACATCGACGTCAAACTTATAACACCCCTTTTTTTGGTCGGGGGTTAAAAACCAAATTCAAACTATACATTTTTCTTTTTTTTATCCTAATTTCCCGCCTATTTTATTTTATTAAACTACAACAAACTTACGCTATTTGTTACAATTTTATAAACTCATTGAAAAACAAAGCTATATTTCCTTTCAAATAATGATAAAATATAAAGAAATGATACATGATAAGTCTACTAAATTAAACGATTTAAATGATTCCTCACAACGCGGCCATCGTTGCCGCCGCGACGATGACAATTTCCAACAATTGAAATGGCCGAAAAAAATAAAACTTGTTTAAACGGTTCTATGGTAAAAATCTATGGTTCTTTTTGAATATAAAAAAATACAGTCAATACATATCAGCGGTACAGATTATTAATAAAAGACGTGTTTCCGAACGCTTCGTGCTTGTGGCACTGCAGTACCAGTAACAGTTGACCGTTATCTATGTTATCTATGGGTAGGTCTTCAAAAATGCTATTGAGGTTTCTAACATTTTTTTTTCTAAACTTAATAGTTTGCGCGAGAGACTCTTCCAAAGTGGTAAAATGTGCCCCTGTAACTTCAGTCGTTGGAAAATCATTCGTGAACCGATGTAACTTTTTCGAGTTACGCGCAGTATTATAGAGAACAAGAACAAAATTAATAATGTTGATTAACACCCGACTATCTCGGATTTGTAATTTGTACAACATTCTACTAGTAAAGCCCTTTCATTTGACAGATAACCATATAGAGGGATTGTTGAAAAAAAAAAAATGGTTGCCTGTAAAGTCGGTATACGGGCGAAAGTTTTACGTGACAACGACTTTGAGTGGTAAAATAATTTTACGGAAGGGACGCGTGCCTTTCACTTTTTATGTCTGTCTCTCTCGCTCTTAGGCGGGCTAACCATGCCCGAGTGGAAGGGACGCGTGCCTCTCACTCGCTCTCGTTGTGAGCGCATAACGTGAGCGGAGCGTAACGCAGTTTCTTGAAGTGTCACCCGGCAAACCAATTTATAAGAGGTTGTCACGTCAAAATAATTCACCATTTTGTGGTGGCGGTCATGTTGGATTTAAAATTTGTTATAGTGTATATATAGTATTCTACTAGTATATAGTACTTCATTTGGTACCCATATTAAGGTAGGTTGTGAAGAAATATTTTGTCCGCCATTTGGTGGAGGCGGCCATCTTGAATCAATATTATTACCAAACATAGTTATGAATATCCGCACAGAAATTAACCTTAAAAAAATTGCATCGAAATCGGCCCATCCGTTTGACCTCTACGGTGCCACAGACAAACACCCCTTTTTTTGGTCGGAGGTTAAAAGGGGGAACTAGTATTATATATATTGTGTAGTTTAGCTGCACACTTTTCGTAATGTTTCCGATAGAAATCTGAAAACAACTTGTAGCAATGCACAAGATTTTTTGAACAAGTGAGTCAATATCCGAAATGCATGATGAATGCAGCAGGTCTACTACGAAGTCTGATAAACGATATATCGACCGAAGTTATGCACGTTTTATATCTCGAAACACATTCGGTCGGTTGATCTGATCGGGCGTTTCGTTCATCTCGACCGACACTGATTTGATAGTTTTTGTGTTATCAACTGACCGATTGTGTTTCATGGTATAAAACGTCCATAACTTCGGCCGATATATCGTTTATCGGACTTCGTAGTAGACCTGCAGAGTACCTAACCTATGAAGTTCTTCGCATGTCTCACGATCGAATCCAAAGGCTCCAGCTGGTTCTTACCTAACGCATCCTAAAGATGCAAACAACACCGAACAGTACAATAAATAGTATAAAGTGCGTAGGTACAAATTGAGTGACTTTTCAGACGTGAAGAACTTTCATACATTGGAGATAACGCCTAGTTATGCACATATCAAATATATTCAAAGACCAAAGTTGACCGTAGATAGTTGAGCGACGTCAAAGAGCTCGAAAACGAGGTGTTTTAGTGTAAGTTAGTTAACAAAAAAAAATGCACACAGAAAAGTAGGAGAGACCCGCCGAACTCGAACTAGCCCAGCTCAGTGGAATATGCATGATATGACTCTCTCTCCTTATTAGAGAAGGCGCCAAGTCCTAGTATTGAAAACATTTAGCAAAAGGAGGTTACATTTTAAAGCACTAAAGGATTGTAAAACTTTGAAAAAGAGGACAAAAGTTTCAAATATTTAAAGTTGGAAACTGAAAATTTAATGGCTTTTAATTATTAGATAAGTAAATTTGCAATACACAGTACGTAAAACTTTTACCTTTTAAAGGGGTATAATCCCTACTAGACCTGGGCAGTGCTTCAGCATAGAATAGATGGTTTCAGTCTCTCCAGCGATGCCCCATCGACTATCGCTATATTGAAGCTTATTTACAGCAAAGCCATAATGTATGTCCGATTACAGGACCAGTGCACAAAACATATCCATCTACAGAAAGGCATGAGACAGGGAGATGTTTTATTTCCGAAACTGTTCATTGCCGCACTGGAAGACGTTTTCAAGCTACTGGACTGGAACGGATATGGCATCAATATGAACGGCGAATGCATCACTCACCTTCGGTTTGCCGACGACATAGTCATTGTGGCGAAGTCGCTGGAGGATCTCGGTGCTATGCTCAGGGGCTTCAGTAGAGAATCCCAACAGGTAGGTTTGAGGATGAATATGGTCCAGACGAAGATCATGTCAAATGTTCATGTCTCACCTGTACCGGTTATTGTTGGGAACACCACACTCGAAGTTGTTGACAAATACGTCTACCTGGGTCAAAAGATCCAATTAGGTAGATCCAACTTCGACAAAGAGGTCCAGCAAAGGATCCAACTCGGATGGGCAACGTTCGGGAAACTTCGGCACATCTTTGAGTCCAAAATACGCCAATGCCTAGAGACGAAAGTCTTTAGCCGGTGCGTGTTGCCAGTGCTGTCTTGTGGAACTGAGACGTGGTCCTTCACTGTGGGCCTCATAACGAAGCTCAAAGTCACACAGCGAGCTATGGAGAGAGCTATGCTCGCAGTCTCTTTGCGCGACAGAATCCGTAATGAGGATATTCGCAAAAGAACGAAAGTGGCCGACATAGCTCAAAGAGTATGCAAGCTGAAGTGGCAATGGGCAGGCTACATCGCTCGCTGAACTAACAACCGATGGGAGGTATTTTGAGGAGATTCTCGAGTAGCGACCACAAGCCGGAAGACGCAGTGTTGGACGTCCTCCCACCAGATGGACAAATGACCTCACAAAGGTCGCTGGAAACCGCTGGTTGCAGGTTGCGCAAGGCCATTCGTTGTGGAAATCTAGAGGGGAGGCCTATATTCAGCAGTGGACGTCTTGCGGCTGATGATGATGATGATGAATCCCTACTAAGGGGGAATGGCGCCTGCAGATCCGGAGACCCCGGGTTCAAATCCCACACCGTTTCATGGAGGATATTCCAAAGATACAAGAGGTTTGTGATAAGAATGTCTAGGCTGTGGAATGAGCTGCCCGAGTGGGTTTTTCCTGATAGTTATAGTCTTGGTGTCTTCAAATTGAGAGTGAATCGGTTTTTTTAGGTAAACACGATTCATCGTAGACCGCATCGTCGCTTAACATCAGGCGAGATGGCGCTCAAGTGAAAACGTAAAAAAAAAAGTAAAAAAAAACACGCATCATTTATCTTCTTCTCTATCGTCTTCTCAAAGTCATGTCCGTAATACCGCTAACTTAAAACGGTGAAAGAAAACGTCGTGAGGAAACCGACATGTACTTAGAAGCTTTCGAAGTCATGCGTCATCCAACAACCCGCACTGGGCCAGCGTGGTAGATTATGGTCCATTAAATGTCCCAGCAGTGGGAACATTTAATGGGCTGTTGAGGTTACACCGCGTTGCGCAACTAGTTCACTATATTAAACAAGAACAAAACTAAAAATTTTGATTAACCCCCGACTACCTTAGATTTGTTATCTGTACAACATTCTACTAGTCAAGCCCTTTCATTTGATACCCATATTAAGGGAATTGTGAAAAAAGGAAATGTAATTCGCCATTTTGTGGTAGCGGCCATCTTGGATTTGAAATTTGTCATAGTGCAAAGTATTCTACTAATCAAGCCCTTTCATTTGATACCCATATTGAGGTAGTAGTGAAAAATATTATATAATTCGCCATTTTGTGGTGGCGGCCATCTTGAATTTGAAATTTGTTATAGCGTTTAGTACTCTACTAGTCAAGCCCTTTCATTTGATACCCATATTGAGGTAGGTTGTGAAGAAATATTTTGTCCGCCATTTTGTGGAGGCGGCCATTTTGAATCGATATTAACCAAACATAGCTAAGAACACCCGCACGGATATTAAATTTCAAATAAAAAAAACCGCATCGAAATCGGCCCATCCGTTTGAGCTCTACGGTGCCACAGACAGACACACACACAGACAGACAGACAGACAGACAGACAGACAGACAGACAGACATCGACGTCAAACTTATAACACCCCTTTTTTTTGTCGGGGGTTAAAAACAGATACCACAGGCAACTACGAGTATGACTGTATTGTATATGATCACGGATATCCGTGGATGCATACATCAGAAGCGAACATCCTGATTAGGGTACTTACCTTAATTATTTGACACCTATCTGGAATTTCCTACATATCTCAATTAAAGATAAGATAAATAGAAAAAACGCATAGCTACAAATGACGAAAGTGTTAAAATCGTGAAAGATTGATAACAATATTTAGTAAGAAATACTTAAGAGGTCGCTTGATGTCTCGGGATAAGAGAGAGGTTTGACATTGCCAGCTACATAATACGTATACGAGCGGCATATTCTCCCATGACCTATCTTCAGTTTGTCAATCCCAACTTCTTGACACCTGGAACTCTGAGTGGCAGAAGGAGACCTACGTAGGATAATAAAAGGGTATAAAATAATAAGATTAAAATAATAATATCATATCACCCATAAATTTTGTTCACGGGCCTGCAGTCTATTCCTCCAAAACCCTTGTTTTTCAAATTCAAAAACTTCAACAGACAAGTTGCGTCTACCATCTGTCACCTACGGTTGTAGACTGCAGGCCCGTGAACAAAATGTATGGGTCAAATGAACCACCAGGAGACCTATGTAGGATGATAGAAGGGTATAAAGTGATAAGATTCAGCACTATGCCGTCACTTGTAAGCTGTCCAACTAAGTGCAATTGAAGAGGGGGGTTCTAACCCTCGATAATTTCTCCTTGTCGCATAATTTTTGTACGGCGTTGTGGAATAATGGATTAAAAGAGGTATTGCAACTATAACGAGAACAAAATTTAAAATTTTTATTAACCCCCGACTACCTCAGATTTGTTATCTGTACAACATTCTACTAGTCAAGCCCTTTCATTTGATACCCATATTAAGGGAGTTGTGAAAAAAGAAATGTATTTTGCGGAAGCGGCCATCTTGGATTTGAAATTTATCATAGTGCAATGTATCGTACTAGTCAAGCCCTTTCGTTTGATACCCATATTGAGGTAGTAGTGAAAAATATATAATTCTCCATTTTGTGGTGGCGGCCATCTTGGATTTGATTTTTTTGTAGTGTATAGTATTCTACTAATCAAGCCCTTTCATTTGATACCCATATTGAGATAGGTTGTTAAGAAATTTTTTTGTCCGTTATTTTGTGGTGGCGGCCATCTTGAATAGATATTAACCAAACATAGCTAAGAACATCCGCATTGATATTATCTTTCAAATAAAAAAAACCGCATTGAAATCGGCCCATCCGTTTGAGCTCTACGGTGCCACAGACAGACACACACAGTACACACACACCGACAGACAGACAGACATCGACGTCAAACTTATAATACCCCTTTTTTTGGTCGGGGTTAAAAGTTATGAAATTTAAATCTTTAATTATTAGCTTGTCAGAAAAATTCATGATTTTCCGACGATGTACAGAGTAAATTTGGTAGGTAATTTGATTATGTACGGCATTGATTCCGTACAGTTTCAATACCTCTTCTAATCCATTATTTCGCAATGCCGTATAAAAATCATGCAACAAGGAGAAATGATCGAAGGTTGCAACCCCCCCTCTTCAACTGCACTCAGTTGGACAGCTTACAAGTGAGGGCATAGTGCTCAATCTTATTACTTTATACCCTTCTATCATCATACATAGGTCTCCTGGTGGTTTATTTGACCCATAAATTTAGTTCACGGGCCTGCAGTCTATTGGGCTTCGCTTGTACTCCAGTGTTCTTGGCTAAAATAAGAGTTCGCGACCATTCCTTGTGAGAGTGCGGTTTAGCTGATGGCATAATTGACCGTATTTTCTTTGAATGCACCAAAAGTCGTGGTTCTTTATATGACCTGATTCCTAATTACCTTCCTCGTCCCGTCTCCTTTTCCAACCTACTCCCATTAGTAATTTCTCCTTTCGTGTATGTCCTTAACAAATATATAAAAATTAATAATATCACGTTGTAAATATCTATAATATTATAATCTACATTTTGCAATTGTCAAATATATACCAACTTATCTTTATGTATATCTATATTGTCATATGTTTGTCCTTTACAGTAGTTAAATATTAACCACTAACTAAAACTACAAGAGGTCTACCGATCAAAGGCCTACATCAGCATAACGCTACAATTATACCGAACAACCCTGAGAACAGTGGCCCGTCACCGACACAAGACACTGGCGAAGCTGTGGTCATGTCGCATATAGAAGCCACAGATAAAAGAAGTTGAAGTTGAACCGCATAGATAGGTGCGAAATTAAAAAAGAGAATGTTACATTCAATAGAAAACGAATAGCTCTCAGGAGCTATACGAACATGCAGGCGTTTATCTGGCGCAAAGTACCTATAAGCTACCGCTCAACTTTTGGATACCGCTGAATTATGGGTACGCTTCCAACTGATTGTGGGCACGAGTAACTTCTGTTATCTCAAATCTTTGGAGTTTTAGACTTCTAATTAGCCATTTGTGTATTTCAATAGGAGTATCTAAGATAATAGGTAAATAGATTATATTTACGATAAAAGATAAATCAAAGTATAAATGATGAACAAATGTTGGTTAAAATCAGTAGTGATAAGTGGTAGAGCTTAAAACGTACTCGTATCATCAATTACAATGCGTGCTATTATTATTTTTGCGTTGAGCCTTGCAGTTGTTGGAGGTGAGAAACTATTCATTTTAATTTAGCACCTTTGGCTGGGCGCAAACGTGGACGCTTTTTGTGTCTTGTATCAGTTGCCAAGTCGATCAATATTTGTCTTTGTAGAACAAGTATGAAATCACCCACTTCCTGCGCAAACGTAAACGTTTCTGTGTCCGTAAGTGGACCGTAAGACGATCAGAAAGTGTTCGGTGTCGGACTGAAAACTTAAGTATCAACGTTTGCGCAGCTCCTATGAGGTTGAATATATAGAAATGTTATATTTTAGCTATATTGTTGAAAAATCCAAGTATTATCATAGTTTATTGACTTAGTGTATTAGATGAAATACTTAACTTTTCTAGGCTCTACTAAAAATCTAATAAATTATCTTAAACTATTGATTATTTTAAACCCGTACCATAGTATGCATTCTTAGCATACAAATTAAATTTACACAAAATTTTAATAAGAAAATGAGTCACTGTAATTACTTTGTACATTGCGGAGCAAAGATTATGAATCTTTCGGATGGTTGAAAATAGATTTCAATTACAAACTTTGCTTATGACTACGTTTTTAGATACCTACTCGAACGGAAATCCACACTAGAGAAACCAGTGTGGTGGGGTTCAATCAGAGCCGTAATCTATACTAATATTATAAAGCTGAAGAGTTTGTTTGTTTGTTTGTTTGTTTGTTTGCTTGCTTGAACGCTAGGATCTCGGGAAGTACTGGTCCGAATTGAAAGATTCTTTTTCTATTGGATAGTCCATTTATCGAGGAAGGCTTTAGGCTATAGAAAATAACTCTACTATTAATTGAAACGGAGCATGAAACAAGAATGTAACAAAATCGGGAAAAAATATTCCCCTTTTGAGAGTTTTCGTACGTTTCGTGCTTTGACATGACACATGACAGCATGTGTCATTGAATTTCAGTAACCTGTGCCTTGAATATAAACCTTTGCTATTTTTTTTTCTAAATCTGAGTTGGTACGACCAATTTCCGACAGGTGGCGTAGCAGGTTGCTGAATAGGTTTTTTGTTTGAAATCGATATTCTCAGGAATGAGTGAACCGATTTCAGTCATTCTTTCACCGTTGGATATGTACGGGATCCCGATGAGTGCTATATAATATACCACGGGCGAAGCCGGGGCGGGCATCTAGTATAAAATAAAAGTTATCGGCATAAATCTTGAGAGTAGCCTAACGAACCACCACGAGTATCCGTGATGCCTGCGTCTTTCCCCTGCTGTTTAGTTTATAATACCATCAATGTACACACCAAGAGATAAAACTTGAAAATAATTACAGGTAAAACCTGAAAAAGCATAAGTGTATATGTATCCAAAAAAGTATTACTACCCAGGTACCTACCTACAACTATGTCTATGTACACTACCTACAACTATGTAGAATATACATAGTTTTCCATTGAAATCAATTTAATATTATAACTTTATTGTCATCGTAGGCCCCCAGTAACGAAACGATTTGTCTTTAAATTTTTATCAAAGTCGTCATACTTTTTTTATGATACTTATAGCATTAGGTATCTACTCTTCCTGATTTTTAAATGACTTCATAAAAGGAGGACGTTTACAATTCGGTTGTATATTTTTATGTAGGTATGTTACGCGATAGCTCCCCTAATTGTGAGTCAATTTTGATGGTCATTTTTTGTTTGATAAATCACAGTTTAGAGGTGATCTCATATAAATTTATCGAAATTGGTGTAGTAGTTTTTTGAAATATGAACAAAAACCTGAAATTTACTTTCTGGAAAAAATATTTACTGGATAATTAGCCTGTAGTGATGACTTCTTATGAAATTAGGTCAAGTGAAGTTGGTTTACGTTTTTTCGGAGAAAATAAAATAGCTTCTGTAGGTTTGATAGTAAAACTTATTCATTAACTTATAATATAACGTTTCAGCCGCTCCTTCCGAAAGAATCGTGGGCGGCATCACCACTACAGTTGAGCGGTACCCGTTCATAGCTTCGTTGATGGTCACACAAGACGACAACATCTTCTACCACTTCTGCGGGGGATCTATTATTAACACAAGGAGTATTTTGTCTGCTGCACATTGCACGTATGTTGATTTACTTTTTCTCTTTTTTTTCTGAATAAACAATAATGAAATGTGTGAATAGAATTTACTCACTCATTGCTTATAAGGTAGTATTTGTTAAAGCAAAATATGTTTCAATTCTCAATACGGCTACACGTAGGCAATAACATCGTATCAGGACTGTGATACGGGGTTTTGAGGTAATCACTCACTTCTCCCCCTTGTTAAGAAATCAGAGTTCTGGAAAGATAACACGACTACTTACAGATCATCCCAAGTATATTTGAAGCATCCATAATAATATTTTCTGTTTTGTGTGGTAGTTATTTTACTTGACTATTTCCTATAATGGTTATACTCTATACTAGTCTATACTAACAGGTTGCTCTCAAGCTACATCATAGACTACAGGCTCGTGAATATAATTTATGGGTCATATGAACCACCAGGAGACCTATGTAGCCCACACTTCAGCACCATACTGAAGCTGAGAGTGCACTGTCTATTTATTGCAAATAGCGTGCTACCTCAGCCGGCAAAAACTTTGCCACCCGAGCCAGAGTAAAGTAAACACTCGCAAGTTTTCCACAGACCATGTTTACGTAGTGATCCTACTTAAGACCGCTTTCTATTTCAAATACAGAAATGTTGTAGTTTTCCTTTCCATAAACAAATGTTCTTACAGGCTTAGTAATTACACAGGAAGACATTATTCGTAAAATCTCTGAGCTGGACGCCAGCAAAGGTGCTGGTCCAGATGGTATACCACCAGTTGTCGTCAAAAATTGTTCAAGGAAACTGGTTTTCCCTCTTCACGTTTCATTTAACTCTTCTCTACAGTCTGGAGTTTTCCCATCTAAATGGAAAACTGCTCATGTAGTTCCAATTTTAAAGTCAAGTGATAAGTCCTGTTGCACAAATTATCGCCCCATTAGTGTATTGTCTTGTTTGGGGAAATTATTCGAGTCATTAGTGTATGATACTTTATATCACCATGTTCACCCACTTATATCGCCCAAGCAACATGGTTTTGTTCGTAATCGATCAACCACGTCAAATTAATAGAATATTAAAAGTACATATGTGGTGGCTTCGCCGATAGTACGCAAGTAGATTGTATATACGCTGATTTTCAAAAGGCTTTCGATAAAGTCAGTCACAAAATCTTAATAAAAAAATTAGCGGCGCAATTAGGTATTCATGGTAATTTGCTTCGTTGGGTTGAATCATACCTTACAAGGCGCAGCCAACTAGTTGTGATTAAAGGAATTTTTTCCGCACCTGCACTGGTTACTTCTGGAGTTCCCCAGGGATCGCACCTCGGACCGCTATTGTTCTTAGCCTTTATCAATGACCTTATTGGAGCACTGAAAAGTCCATGTCTATTGTACGCTGATGACCTCAAACTTTTTACAAAGGTTCGCAGTATAAGAGACTGTGAGATTCTTAAATCGAATATTGATGCATGGCCGGGTGGTCGAGACAATCACATGTATTTGAATGTGGAAAAATGCTTTATTATATCATTTACCACTAAAATTAATAAAATAACATATGACTACAGCTTGGGTAGCGGTTTTTTAGAGAGGAAGACGATAATCAAAGACCTAGGAGTTATGTTTGATGAAAAGTTCACATTTAGAGAGCATTACGACTACATTACAAACAGATGCAACAAACTACTGGCATTCATCTCACGCATTACTGAAAATTTCAAAAATCCTCTCACTTTTGTAACTCTTTATTCGACAATGATACGCAGCATACTAGAGTATAACTCCGTCATTTGGTCTCCTTTCTATCAAATACACTCGAAGCGCATAGAGCGTGTACAAAGCAAGTGCCTTAGCACAGAGTGAGTCACAGACTAGGTTTGAAACGGAAACTTAAATCGTACAATGATAAGTTGACTTATTTTAAATTACAAAATCTAGAAACTCGACGGTCACACTCAGATTTAATTTGTTCATACAAAATTATCCACTCAAAAATAGATTCACCTTCTCTTCTCTCAACCATAAGTATAAATATTAAGCCAAGATTGCGCGAAGGATTTGCAAACATTTTCACATTACATGTATACAAAAATAATACCTCATACTACAATGCAGTGGTTAGAATGTGTCGCCAATACAATAAAATATCAAACAAACACCACAATTCGATTGATATTTTCTGTCAAAAATTATAAATTTAAAAATGATGTACAAAATATTCTGTTCACCGATTATGTAAACCCAAATAAAAATTTAAAAAAATATAATTAAAAAAAAAAACGCAATTTGATTTCCTAAGTTGTGTACAACTTATTTTTAGTTTTAACTTCTTTTGAGACTTAGGCACTCTGTCACTCATGTTGTGTATACATAGTAAGGAATATAGTTTGGATCGAAATTGTACCATGTTATACATTTAAGTTTTAACTGTATTCTGTTTTGTATACCTGAATAAATAAATAAAATATATTTTCACTCCACTCACATTTAAGTTACGTTACAAATGTACAGAACCTACATAACCTACAGAAATACCACAATCGTAGTTTTGTACATATTTTAATGTTTGTTCGTTCGTTCGTTAGACTGCCCTAGTGGCTTAGTTGGTAGTAGCTCTGCCTGCGAAGCCGAGGGTCGTGGGTTCGATCCCCACCCAGTGCGAATATTTGTGTGATGAATTCAAATGTTTGCACTGTGTCTGGGTGTTTCTATGTATAATAAGTATGTATTTAAAACTATATAAGTATTATATCAGCTATCTGGCTGCCATCACACAAGCTTTGCTTAGTTTGGGGTCAGATGGTGTAGTGTGTGAATTGTCCACCGATATTTATTTATTTATTTATTATTTCAGTATCGACAGCTTGCCCAGACTGCGGGTGCGTGTTGGATCGACGTACTCAACAACTGGTGGTGTGGTGTACGCTGCGGAGAATGTCTTTAATCATGCCAATTACGACAATGACATCTGGTCAACGCAAATGGATTACGATATTTGTGTTATCCGGACGGCTACTCCTATTGCTTATGTCGATAACTTAATCCAACCTGCTGTGCTCTCTAGCCCAAACTACGTAATACCTGATAACGACGTCGTGTGGCCCGTAGGATGGGGACTTACTTCAGTAAGTAGTTTTGATATTATGTTGTATTAGTTCTTAAGCTCATTTAGCTTGAGATTGATTTAGTGCAAATGTGTAAGCTTTAAGTATTACCAGTACGTATTCTACGGCAGTGCTTTTTGAAAATATGTACAAAGCATGAAACGTTTTCCGGAATTTGAAAAAACCGTCACAATTTTACTTATTGTTAAAACGAAAACATTAATGGTTAACTCTATTAGTTAACGTCTTTAAGACTTGATGTAATCGTTTGTAGTAGTAAAAGCGACGAATGAGTAGTTGCCGACAGAACGCTTCATATAGAGATATCATTTTGATTACCTATGGAAGAGAAAATAAAATAAAATTAGAAATATTGTTGTATAACAAAAAAATATTGTTAGGAATTTATCTATATTACATTATACTATTGACTTGTGCATTAAATATTGACAATTTTCTATATGTAATACAGTAATCTAAATTTAAATAAAAATGCATCTTGAAATACAAAATATGTATCGCTAGCTGCAAAACTCGAGAACTGCTTGACCAATTTGTTGTTTTTATGTATTCATTAATACAGAAGAATGGTTCATAAGAACTTTTCTTAAAATGAGAGAAAATATAAAAAATTGCGAGATGATTATCGAAATAACTATCGCTGCTTAATACACATATTATCACAACAAAAAAAAAAATCATTAGTAATTTTTGACAGAACCAAGTCTGCCGGAAAGCTTTCTGCTATTTAGTAAACTCCACGGATATCGGGTAAACTCTAATGTTGAGGTATTGAGCGTAGAATGCTGCTATTATGTGTCGTTTTTAGCCTTCGGGTTAAAAAGGATGTTATAAGATTGTCATGGCTATGTCTGTTTCTAAAAAAATTGGGTTTTGATTTGTTTTAAATGGAATTAGTCAGGTGCTTATTTATGAATACTTAATTTTATTTTTATTTCAGTTCCAAGGTGAATTATCACCAGTACTTCGCCATGCTCAAACTTGGACGATCAATCAGGAGGTTTGCGTCTCTCGTTATGCCAACCTTGGTTACACTGTCACCCCTAACATGATCTGCACTGGTTGGCTGGACATGGGCGGGCGAGGACAATGCAACGGCGACTCAGGAGGGCCTGTCGTACACAATGGAGTCGTCATAGGAATCACCTCGTGGTCTTGGGAATGTGCTCTCGGACAATACCCTTCTGTTAACGTACGTCCGTCACGTTTCATGGAATGGATCCAGGAACGCGCGTGAAATGCCAACATTAACATCAAAGATGATCAATCTAGTGATATGAGCAGAATACTGTATGGTGAAGCAATTAAATAATAAAGTGTCAATATATTAGTAGCATGTTATCGTTATTAATTTCATAGACTATTTAGCTGTACCTAAGCTATGTTCGGAGCACGTTGGAACAAACTTGCTTAGCTTAAATAGGTTCCTTTATGATAAAGGCAGAAAGACATGCTGCCACGACTTAAGCGCACCTCAGCACACGCAACGAAAGCTCTCAAAAAGGAATATTTTTCTCGTTTTTGTTACATTCTTTTTTCATGCTTCGCTCTTATTGATGATAGTATTCAATTCAATTCAATTCATTTATTCCTTAAATCATTTGATACCCGTATCATGGGGGTGCATTTCAAATAGCCTGTCCACCATCTTGAACGTCCCCTATATTGAATTAAAGTCACGTGACTATTTTTTTCGTATTCCTGACAGTAAAGCCATTCATTTGATACCCATATCATGGGGGTAGATTTCAAACAGCCAGTCCGCCATATTGGATTTGTAATGACGTTTCTTAGCTTGGCATGTATTGTCATCAGAATTTAGAACGTGTGCAAAATTTCATCCTAATCGAGGACCGGTAAGTGGGTCAAATTAAGATTCCATGATTTTCTTACATACATAGTTAGTTACAAGTGAAGGTAATAAAAACGTGTTAAAATAAATCTTATAGTTTAAAAACTAAAAAACACGCTATTAGCAAGCATTAAAAATTACAAAAGTATCCCATTCAGCAAACCCTTTCATTTAATATTCCATATTCATATTATTTTATATTCCAAGATTTTCTTACATATAGTTACATTTTACAGTTACAAGTGAAGGTAATACTAATAAAAGCGTATTAATAGGTTTGCATTTGACCTCTTGCCTGATTTTAAACGACAAATCTATCTAAATTAGAGAATACTAATCTAATTTGACAGGCCTCGTGGTTCAGTGGCTCTGCCTGCGAAGCCGAGGGCCGTGGGTTCGATTCCCACCAGTGCAAATATTTGTGTGATGATGATGAATTCAAATATTTATATTGTGTCTGGTGGTAAATGTGAAATTTAAAGTATGTACAACTTTTTCCTTTTACTGAAGGGCTAAAATTCCTACTAATAGTTTAGTTGCAGCTTACACCGCGGGGCGCAACTAGTTCACTGTATTAAAAAAACAGATATCACAGGAAACTATGACTGTATTGTATATGATGCATAAATCAGAAACGTACATCCTGATCAGGGTACTTACCGTAATTATTCGACACCTATTTGGAATTTGATACATATCTCGATTACAGATAAGATTAATAGGAAAACGCATAGCTACAAATAACTCACGACCATCGTAGGTACATAAACAACAAAAACGATTAAAATGATAAATCAGTATATATAATCATTATAAATTGCTCCTTAAAATCAGTAGCGATAATTTATTCAGTTTGCAGTGTACCTTCACTAAATTAAAATGCATGTGATATTCGTTTTTGCTCTAAGCCTTGCAGTGGTTGGAGGTGAGAAAATTTTATTCATCTGTCTAAGTATCACAGAAAAAAGAAGTTGCGTCCCACAATAGGGGCCGACCCAACTTCCAAGGCACAACAGTCATGCCGTCAGGTCTTTTGCCATCGTTTTGCCATTTATACATATGTCAATGCAAATCTTGGATTAGAGCGTAATTGAACTAGATTTTTTTAGTATAGGGTGTCTCAGTAAGAGTGCACTTTTTTATTTTAAAACAAAAACAAGTATTTTATACAGAGTTGTGATATTTTTATTGTATTGCAAAGAAGACATGTTCCGATTAAGTATGGAAAAAAATATCCGGCAAATGAAATCAAAAAACTCTTTTCATGAAATTTTCCATGACTTTTGCACAGAGATGAGGCTATATCTCACCAAATGATGTAATCTTTGACTAGTACCAATTATTGAGGCCAGATGTTGAAGAATCTTCTGACAGTACTTGCCGCTGACATGGAGGAGCACTACTAACTAGCATGTCAAGATAATTAATTCAATGTCAAATTTTATATTGACGATGTTTTATATACGTTTTTTAATTTATATCTATATTTAATAATTTTGGCATATTCTATCTCATCGATAATACTACGGATAATTTAATATAAGCATGTACACCTACTGATAGTCAATCACACCACAAACATTGGTACAAGGCTAGATAAAATCTAAATATTTGTATATTTATAATAACTCACATTGAGTTTACATCTCTAAAAACTTTAAAAAACTTAATAAATATATTAATCTTAACTGATTTTATTAATTGAAGTCAATGCGAAGGTTTTATCAATTTTACGCTTATTAGAGTGTAACTCAAAATACGATTTTTTTTATGTTAATTTTGTTGATTCTCTGTCTTTCTTTGATGTTACTATGAGAAGTAAAAATATTTTACTGTGTCAATCTCGACCAGTCCTTTGGTTTATACACACATACAGTTGGAAAACATAGACATGCTATTGTTAAAAAAATGACTTAGTAGAAAATATAAAATTACATAACTGTAATTGTTTCATTTCAGCTGCTCCAAGAAGCTCAGAGCGAATTGTAGGTGGCATCGCGACCTCCATAGAGCGATATCCGTTTATGGCTGCCTTGTTGGATACCTTTGATGACAACACGTTCTACCAATTTTGTGGTGGTTCCATTATTAACACAAGAAGTGTTTTATCTGCTGCACATTGCACGTAAGTAAAATTTTCATTTACAATAAACTACACACTGACCTAATTTCAAATAAAAAATATTTTTTGACAGAGCATTGTATAAGAAGCTGTTTTTTTTATATAGTACATAGTAATTAGAGAAAGGTATGTGCCTGCTGGTAAGCAACATATCTGCCCATAACAGCATAGTGGCACGTAGCATTGGAACATGAAGAGTCAAAGAGGACATTGTGTTTTGCGAGTTTTTTAATGTTTACCACGTAAATGTTGTACAAAGCCAGTATTTGAAACAGCTAGCGGTTCGCCCGCTTTGTCCGCAGAGCATATATGTACCTGTATAATCTATAGCACCCAGGATTGCGTAGAAGTACATAACGAACTGTGAAGTAATTTTTGAAATCGGCCCAGTAGTTTCTGAGATAGGCACGTTCAAACAAAAAAACTCCAGTTTTATAATATTAAGTATATAGACTTCCCAGAACCATGAAAAAAATATACTCCAGAAATAAATACACAAGTAGTAATATACCAAAAATGTATGAAAAATAAGTTAATCACCCATTTTTTAAGTGAAAAATGTATACCTTATCCTTGTTATTTGCGTAAGGTTCCTAATATAATTTTTTATTGCTCTAAAAATCCTTCGAAATCTCTGTTTTGAAAGTTTTTCAAAGATAAATTAGCCGGTAATATACGCACTTCCAGAAAGCTTCTTCTAAAAAGAGTCCCAACTGTACTTATTAGGACTTAAATATAAAATAAATATACCTCAATTTTTATTAACATGAAATACGCATTTAATTTCAGTCCACTGTACGCGTTGCCTCGATTGCGCTTGCGGCTAGGATCGACCTACTCTACAAGCGGTGGTGTTGTCTACCGCGCAGAAACAGTCTTCAACCACGAAGATTACGATGATGGCCTTTG
The DNA here is from genome assembly GCA_017562165.1 of Ectropis grisescens. Classification (NCBI taxonomy): domain Eukaryota; kingdom Metazoa; phylum Arthropoda; class Insecta; order Lepidoptera; family Geometridae; genus Ectropis; species Ectropis grisescens. The sequence goes on from CM029771.1 coordinate 23,758,862, forward strand.
GTCAACGAATATGGATAACGACATCAGTGTCATCCGAACTGCAACTCCTATAGCCTACGTAGACAACTTGATCCAACCAGCCGTTCTCGCATCGCCTAACTATCCTATTCAGGATAATGACGTTGTCTGGCCCGTTGGATGGGGTCACACTGCCGTAAGTACTTTTTTTTTTCAATAAACTACCATAGACTACCATATTAACATAACATTAACTCAAAGCTACGTAAGCCAAAAAAAATAAAATATTTAAAAAAAGTCAAAGTTCTAGACACATTTTCGAAGTTTAGGCGTACGAGTACATATTATGTAAGTAAATGAAGCAGAGTTGAACTTAAATTATGACACTGTAGTTAGTAATAAAATTTATGGTTTTAAAAAAGCATTTAATTTTGTACCTCTAAAATAATTATGCCAAATAAAACAAAATGTACACTAGGTTCCTTAAACTTAATTGTTTCCTATCACAACACGGACACTTGATAAATTGATTACTTCCTGGAAGAAGGGGAAAGCGAAACTATGTGTATTTATTTAACTATGTCTCTCATAAAATTATTATGTGGGTTATTTATTTATTATTATCAGACTGTGGCATCCGACGCAACTTACAACTACATATTTTATCAAAATAATATTAATATAACTGTAGTTTTATTTTGAAATATTGTAGAGGTATCCACCACTTTTTATTTGTACTTCCCGTCTTCCTGTTTTCGTATCTGTTTTTCCCTTCTACGGTTACCTGGAAGAGATTGCTTTAAACGATAAGGTCACCCATTGCTACTCTAATTTTAGTTTTTATGTATATTTTTTTATTAAGTGCAATAACGAGTTAATATAGCTATTTATCTATCTTTATCAAGGGGAGAGCACTCGCGTGATCGCGTCGCTTTAGCCATGATTAGCATAAGTAATCGGTGTATGAAAGAATAGGTATATATTTACGAAGCTTCGCAGTTTACTAATTAACAATTTGCAATCGCTGCTAAAGATTTCATAATAAATTTTATCCATCTTGCTATTTTTTTCAGTACCAAGGCCAAGTATCCGAAGTACTACGACATGCTCAAACGTGGGTGATAAACCAAGCGCTTTGCGTCAGCCGGTACGCTTCTTACGGGTACGAAGTGACTCCCAGCATGATCTGCTCTGGATGGCTGGATATGGGCGGACGAGGACAGTGTTCCGGAGACTCAGGCGGACCCATGCTGCATAATGGAGTTGTCGTAGGAATAACTGCTTGGAGTTACGAGTGCGTTCACGGATTCTACCCTACTGTTAGCATGCGGCCTTCACATTATCATGATTGGATTCAAGCCCGGGCATAAAATTTTATAGTCTTTATTGATCAAAATGAAAGTTCCTTGTCAAACAACAGGTTTGCGCTGGACACCTACTAAGTCAAAAAGAGCGTTATACTCAACTTTTTCAAACAAAAAAATGCCCACAAAGTTGAAAAAATAAATTAAAATCAACGAAATATTTTACTGTGATACCACAGATTCCTAAAACAATTCAGTAATCTGTGTGTGATACATACAAAAACAAACCTTAGGCTCGAGATAATGTTTGGATAAAAGAAAATGTGTTTACTATGTTGAAACCATTTATTTAGCTTTGTAAATGAGCTTTGCCTAGCCTGTATATTATTTATTAATAGGACTATTTAACAAAGGAAACCAAAGCCAACTTTTTTTAATATTTTTTATTATCAAGTGCTGAACTGATTTTGTTATATGATAAGACCAACGAAGTTGTTTCGAATTTAGCACGTTTAAGTTAATTAATATAACTGTATCAAATAATGAGACTAATATAATGTAATTAACAGAAACATAATGAGTATTTTCATTTATTTTAAATATCTACCTAATAAAGAGTGACATATCGAGCAAAAGTAGCGCCTGGTGGTAAGCAACATGTTTACTCATAACAGCGTGGTGCTACTCAGCTAATAAAAATACCTTTAATACCTGCCAGATGGATTGGCAATATGGCAATGAAGTTCGGTCCCCTCTTGTCAGCCGCTAGTAAACACATGTGATTAACTTTAAATTTTGCCAAAATCGATCACAAGTACAGTCCGCGAGGTATAAGCTGAGCTTTGCATTTGTGTGAGTGTACATGGATAGTGTAGGTGTGACAACCAGCCTTAGGCGCGGCGCCATTTTCGCCCGGTAAAAACCGGTTTAAACTGATTTTGGGTAACCGGCCTGAGGCGCGGCGCCAATCTGTCTCGCCGCGCTCCTGCCGCACTTCACCTCTTGTACAGACTGCAGCGTGACAGGCGTTACAAACGCAATTAATTCCCAATTTGAAGCCCAATAGCGTTATTGTAGTTACAACGCATCTTACCACAATTCGTCAAAAAATCCCGCTCCCAACTCAAATAGTCGCAAACAAGATATGATTGACTGGCTCAAGTTACGCAATATCGATCACTCAATATCCATGCTTAAACCACTACTTTATCAATTGATACTGCATAATAAACAACGATTTATTGAATATAAAATAGACACCTTATAAGAGAACATGATCACAGCGTCCTTCGTCTACCCTATCACCCAGATTTCAATCCGATTGAAAATATATGGGCAATGATAAAAAGATACGTCGCGAAAAAAAACGTGTCAATGAATATGGATACAATAATGAGGTTAGCAAATGAAAAAATTGAAAGTATCACTGTACAGGAATGGAAAAATGTTTGTGACCATGCAATAAAATAAGAAAAAAGCTTCATGGATACGACGCCGTTATTGACAATATAACGGAAAGATTCATTATTAAAACAAACGACACATTAGACGAGAGTGAAAATGATAACGAGAGTGATAAAGAAAGTGACTATGGTGCAATGTCTGGTGTAGAAGATTTTATTTATTTATTTATTTATTGAATAACAGCTCTTGCTGATATGCCTATATCTCAGTGTTGAAATAACAAATGTGTAGTTATTTTGTCTTTCAAATTGAATTTTTAGTAATAATCACACAATAATATGTACTCATCAGTCAAATACACAGCTGGACTTTATTTTATTAATTTAGTTTTATTTTATTTTAATACTAGAATACTGCTCCGACTTATGTTATGCCTTAAGTGCCTACCTAAAATATAATGATATTAATTTTTAAGAGTTTGTTGTCTGGCTGTACTTTTGGTGATCATTCACACTAATGCAAAGCTCAGCTTATACCTCGCGGACTGTACCTATTTATATCGACATCATTTTATCATCGTATTTCATTAAAATTCTACATAGTGCTAGAACACACATGAGCTATATTTTATTTGTCTCTTTACATGATCTTCATAATCATAATCTTCATTTTTGCGTGTATCCCACTAAAACTATTATTTTCTGTTATACCTAATCTATTAAAAAGAATTAGTCTTAAGTAAAATTTATTTTAAATTTGGTTACAAAAACTAACATCAGTTTTCTTAATAATTAAGCTTTCACTAAAAAAATAAGCATTAGTATAGCTTTTGTACCAATTATAAAATTACTTTCTGAAAAGGATAACAAAACAAAGTTACGCGTCTTTGCTTCGGCTGCGTATTTTGTGACTTCAGGCACCAGAGATGCGGCACCTTGAGTACTGAGTCCCGAAGCATGTCCGATCTACATTATTGCATAGAAAAGTTACCAGGAAACACTAATGTTATCAAATAGGTTAGAAAACATTTTTAAATAATATAGTAAAATCAAACTGATTATAAAAAATAAGTAATATAAATGTATATACTATTTTTTTAAATCTATTCGTCATAGTAAATTGTTGTCATTATTATATTAGTAGGTACTTACCGATAAAAACTCTTGCAAAAAAAACATAGTGCTAAGTAAATTATAACAACTATTATAAAAGGTTTGTAACCGCTGCGCTGCTAGAACACGGAAAGGTCGGTGCGTATTGGCGGATATTTCTAACGTAACACCATCTAGCCTCAGATTAAGCGAAGCTGGTACTAAGGAAGCCAGATAGCAGATATAATACTTATATCTATAATTGTAAATACATATGTATGTACTTTTTTAACAAATCACCAGAAATATCTCAGCCACAAAACAAATATGTAAGTACGTATTCTTCATGGAAATATTTGTCCTAGGTGGGTATCGAACCCACGATCCACGGTTTGTAGTCAGACTTATCCGTACTACCTACCAACTAAGCCACTAGGAGAGTCAATTCAAATTGTGTTTTATTAAAACCTAGCGCTTGAAAATGAAGTTATTTTTAAACTCGTATGTTACAATCTCAAGATTTAAAACTTTTTACGATCTTTCTATAATAAAATTGTGCAAATTAACTTCATTTTCAAGTGCCAGGTTTTAATAAAACAAATTTTGGATGAAGTTTGTTCCACAAGATAATTTGAAATGATCACCTGAAAAATAATTGAGAGCAATGTCTACGATAAAAGTAATATATATTCATTTAGTAAGGCTTTATGAGAACTCAAAAAGCTATTTTCATCACACTGACACCGTGTTGGTCCATGAATTTCGTTATATTTATTTTTAAATAGAAACTTCCATTGACGATTCCGTTTATGGTTGAATTTATGAAGAGTGGAATTAACTATTTATTTTTATTTTTGTTTCCTAACTTCAAAAATGTTATTTTTCTAAGGAAAGAGAAGGCTGTTGTTTAATGTTCAATGGATAATTTTGTCATAGTAGGATTCTTTGCAGACTTCTCCTGGGGCAGTTAAGTACTACACTTGTGTTAGTTATTCCATCGCCAAGCGTATTTTTTTTTTCATGAATTTCTAACGTTAATGTTGATTTGTTGCGATTTTCAAGATATTTAATCTTGAAAATCGCTACAAAGTTGGAAATTTATCGGATGTAGGTACCTATACTTACAAATATCTCATAAGGCTTGAATAAATTTACATTTATTTGGAGAAATACAGTTGAAACAGGGATTAAAAGTTGTATTTTGAAGCATAAAGTGTGTTTATAAGAACCATGATGTTAGCTCCTGACTCTTACATAATATATCATAATTATCCCTTTTTCTATCGGACTGCTCGTAACTCTAGAAAACGACATCGTTTCATGGTTGATGTTTCAATAAGACTCGAACGAAGACTTCGCTTTCGTAATAAAAACATCTACATTTTGGAATGTGTTGCCTGAGTGGGTATCTTCAAGTCTACGGTGGATCGATTTCTAAGTTAATGCGGTCGTCACTTAACATAAAACGAGATATTGAGATGTTATTATGTCCACGAAGGATGTTCCATTCCTGTCAAAATGATCTTTGTTCAATGATTTGACATAGGCGTACGAAGATAGTGGTGCTAAGCCGTTTCGGGAAGGACCGTCATCATACGAATGACCACTTGGGAATTCGAATGAGTTGAATGAGATTTCCCTTTCTGTTATTGTATACTTGTATGATGCATTTTTCTGATTCCAGTGAAATTAGAGTGTGCCCTTTCTAAGTCTAACTGTATATAAATTTGTCTATTGGTCTGATTATAATAAGGTAAATCTGAGGATTTTTCTGGTCATTTATTAAGAAAGCCAAAACAAATTATACAATCAACATTACCAACAAAACTAATTTACGTATCTGACAAAAGCACATATCGGAAATATCTGGTTTTCGGTAAAAGTCTAGGCATAACAAGATGCTCAAACCCACGAATGTATTTATGTTTGATAGCAATACGTTGAGCCAAATAAACGAAAGTATTTAGAATAAATTTAAGAACGTTATTTTCAAACAACTTAGTAGATTTTTAAACAGTGCCAGAATTTTCACAATTGTAGATGTTCATAAGCTCTCGTTTACTATCAGGCTGAGCCTGTACTTACCTATCGCTACTCGTTCCAAAAAAATAATTGGTTGTCCATAAAGTCGGTTGGTTTACGGACGACAGTTTAACGTGACAACGTCATAACGAGACATTGATAGATGCGCCGCAAGCCTATAGTGAGCGTAACGGGACATGACGGAATACTTTTTCATGCAAGCAGCCGGCGTTTATCGATTTATTAGACGTTGTCAAGTCAAAAACATTCGATTTTCAATTTTAAAAATTTGCAATTCAGTTATGCATTGTACTGTGTAATTTCTATATTTTTATTTCAGATTAAAAAAAACTTCCACATTTAAAAGCTTGTACTTGTTGACATGTTCCTGTTCCGTGTCATAAATTGTCAATTGTTTTCAAATTGTAGAAACTACTATGTGAAGTTGAGAATGTCATTGTTGAATTGTTCACTACTTATAGCATTTGCATGCCGTAAGGCTAAATACGGCGACCTAAGATTACTGTACCAACATCTATATTATGTACCCATGTTATGCAATAAAGAATTATCTTATATCTTATACTTATGATGGACAAAAAACAATTGCACATACATTTGGGAGACAGATCTGTGATGTCAGAAAAAGCAAGCTAACAACTCAGAAAGTGAAACAAAGATAGCTTAAACCATTCTGTATTACATCAGTATTTAAACTAATTAACCATTCTGTTTAACATCGGTATTTAAACTTATATATCTATAATTCATTTTCAATATCCATCTATCTTTTTTCTGAGTTGTTAGTAAGCTAACAACTCAGAAAGTGAAACAAAGAGAGCTTAAACCATTCTGTATTACATCAGTATATAAACTAATTAACCATTCTGTTTAAAATCGGTATTTTTACTTATATCTATATCTTCTATATCTATAATTCATTTTAATATCCATCTTTTCTTTTCAGCTATTCAGTATTAAATCAGCTATCTGGCCGCCATATTACAAGGTTTGCTTAGTTTAGTTTGGGGTCAGATGGTGGTGTGTGTGAATTGTCCACCAACATTTTTTATTTTATTATTTATTATTTTTTTTAAAAACGTTTACTTCATAAGAAATTTCTCATTTTACCTGGATAAAAATAAATTTTAGCCCGATCCGTTGAGTTCTTCCAATATGATTGATCAAAAACATAATCAACTTATAACAAAAATCAAAATGTTGTTAGTTACATTTCTTATTATTCAAAAACAACTGTACAGGCATTTACGAACTGTGATTCGTTAAATTTATTTCGAAATAAAATTTATGTACGCATCGGAGATATTAACAATTTAGCAGTTGGATCATTTGTAACACCAGTGAAAACGTAGCGTGTATAATCTATAAGTGAATCACAAGCTAAGTGAATCACTACATTGCTACCAAGAATCCGCCATTTATTGACATCAATAATCCGATAAAATAAGGTGATGTATGATATCACTATGTTTGTTTGGTACATTTAAAAGTATGTGTATTTGGTATCGATAAAAAATAGATTCATTTATCAGATTATTAACGTCCACCCCGATCCACCCTTCACGTGATTATGTTCTAATAAAGCATGCATAGAACCATCTTGTTTTCACTGATGGGACTCTTTCTCTCACAGCGATAGAGACAATTAACAATTAACTTGGTCCACGTTAATGGTCCAGGTTGACAAATAACATAATTATGTCCTTGAAAAAGGTCACTTCTGAATTATAAGACGAAGAGATTTGACTCTACTTTTGTGATAAGAACATCTAGGCTGTGGAATACGTTGACTGAGAGGGATTTCCCTGATGGTTACAAGCTTTGTGTCTTTAAATCGAGAGTGAATCGGTTTCTTCTAGGTAAACACGCTCCATCGTACACTGCATCGTCGCTTAACATCAGGCGAGATGGCGGTCAAGTGTAAACCTTTAAAAGTTAAAAAAACGACAGACATAGGTAAAGACATAGTTAAACTGTATTTTGAAAATGAATATTCGGAAGTGTAGGTGGGGTAGTTTGGCTGCCTTACGCTTGTAAAATAGTAGGTACATATATACTGGAGACTGCGGCTTATCACGGATTCTTCTGTTACATCTTTTTAAGGCTGGGATCTATGATTGGAAATTCAATATCTATTAAATAATTCAATATAAAAAAAACTAAATTAGAAGTAGTATTTTCATATTCAATAAAGACGATTTGGTAATAAACTACGCCCATTCCTCGTTTACCCTTCTAGCTAGCTGCATAATGTTTCCGCGGAGATTCCGCACAGATACACATCTAAAATAATTCAACTATAGTCGGGTCATTTGTATAGGTAATATTTGACAATTCATCAAAATTCGACAACGTAACCTTGTAACGGCGGGCATAAAATAATACATTTTGTCGTTTTTTTAGAACTGCATATTGCTTAATTTTTTCTATTACGACTACATATTTATTTATTATTTACTTATATTATTTATATTTATTATATTATTAATGACTGATACGAGAAATTTTACGATTTGTTTTCACTTCTGAACCACTCTAAACATAATAAACATTTTCTGATCTAAAGAACTGCACGTCGCTACAATGTTGCGTCAGTTAACCTTTTTTTGTTTTTAACCACTAAGGATGTTACTGTAAAATAGTAAGCTGATAAGTTGAATCAAATGCAATGATTACTTGTGAAGAAATATCACCATACATTAATGACCACGTTTTGACTATAATAAAACAGTACACTCCGCGAGGTATAAGCTGAGCTTTGCATTAGTGTGAGTGATCACCAATCAGGCAGGAGCTTGAAATTTTGTCCGCGAGGTATAGGCTGAGCTTTGCATTAGTGTGAGTGATCACCAATCAGGCAGGAGCGCGGCGAGACAGAATGGCGCCGCGCCTAAGGCCAGTTGTCACACCTACACTATCCGTGTACACTCACACAAATGCAAAGCTCAGCTTATGCCTCGCGGAGTGTACCTGGTTGACCGAGCGTTGCTCGGTTTTTTTAAATGATAATTAGGCAGGCACTCTAATACCATGGTCTCTAGGCAAGGTGCTGGTTTGGGACGCTACTTGCGTAGCCACCTTGGCACCGTCTCATGTTAGTTAATCCGCTCGCAATGTCGGAGTTACCGCCGAACAGGCACAAATAAACAAATTTAATAAGTACTCCCCTGCTCAGCGCACATTATACATTCTTTGCGCTGGCAGGGGAGACAATGGGCCCGTGGTCGTCTGATACCAAAAAGTTTGTGAAAGATCTTTCGAAACGTTTTGTCCTCGCTTCAGGGGATACCAGAGCTGGCGCCTACTTTGCCCAAAAACTGAGTTTAGCTATTAAAAGAGGCAACGCTGCCAGCATTCTGGGTACCCTGCCGCGCAGTTATCTCGACGGCGTGTTTATTTGTAAATTTGTTTATTTTTATTGTTTGGTATTACAATTTTAATTTGTTTTTATACATATGTACATATTGTAAATACTAAATAACATAATCTTGTATTGTAAAAATAGTTTACGGACAAATTAAAAAAAAAAAATAGGCAGGTACGATTTACGTAGTGATGAAATATAATATAATAATAAAACATAGTCGCTTTCCGCTGTTTTTCTGTCCCTATGTAAGTAATAAGTATGTAATGTACTTAGCACATCATTTTCATCTATCTCGTAGGGCACCTATTAAAAATGCATTAAAAAAATGCGTTTAAAAAGGGATCTAAGTAAAGGATTTTCTCAGAAAAAAAAAGAACAAAAAAGAAAAGACCCGAGTGTAACCACCATTCGAACCGGGGCCTGTTGACTCCGAGGGCGAGCATATTTCGTCTGAGCCATTTAGACTTAAAGAACAGTGGCGAAATAAGTTATCGTATTCTAATGACAGTATAAATGTAGAAGTTTTTCCTTGTTTAAAAACGCGCATAAAATGATGTTTAAAAAATAAAACCTAGCTAGATCGATTTATCGTCCCCGAAACCCCCTGTATACATAATTTCATGAAAATCGTTCTAGCCGTTTCCGAGATTCAGATTCTTTATACATATATACTTACAAGAATTGGTCGTTTAAAGGTATAAGATAATTATATTTATTATTCTTTAATAACTACTAGCTTTTACCCGCGACTTCGTCCGCTTAAAATAAGTATTAAGGTAACTGAGGGAGTACATATTTACTTGAACAGTTGTACACCCATACAAATTTACTTTTACTAATATTAAAACATTTTTGTACCTAAAAATTTATAAAAAATCTGTTCAGTGGCTTAGGCTTTAAAACTTAACAGACAGGCAGAGTTACTTTCACATTTATACTATAAAAAATTATGCATTTTAAGTGTCTAGCTTAAAAACTTCACGGTTTTCAACATTGACGAACTTCCATATAAACTTTCATCCCCATTTCAACTTCTATTTCATCCCCGTACGGTTTGAAATTACAAAATTGCTAGAACAAATCTTTATTTTCTTCACTTCAAGTGTTAGATACAAAGTTCCATGGTTTTATCTTTAACAATGACGAATTGCTACACAAAACTTTCATCTCCGTTCAGTTAATTAATAATTAAGATTTCAAAATTACAAAATTGCTACGCGAAGCTTATTATATAGCGAAGCGATTGCTTCGCGTCTTGATTTTCAAAATACCTATATTACAGTGCAATTGCCGCACGAAAAATATGTTCTAAACTATGACAAATCAGAAAGCTTATTCAACTTAATTATATATGTATATTGGTGGACAATTCACACACAATTATATAAAAAAGGCACTAAGCGTAAAAGAAAACCTAGCGTTTACCGAAAAAAATAACGCTTTATTTTGGGCTATTTTATTTTAAACGCATGGGTTTTAATCTAGGTAGGTACATATTTTGGATCTATTTATTTTACGCGACTACGCAAGAAAGGAAAATCTTTCGAAGGTGTGAAATCGTCTAAAAACTTATTTCCACGATTTTAGAGTAGGTCAGTAAAAGTTATTCGTTTTAGTAGTAGAGCCTTTGCGACTTTTAATATCCCAACTAACAATTTACACAATAGCTTAGTATATCGTAATTATTCGATTAATGGTGAAAAGAACAGGATATGGATCTATCTTTGACCGTTTATTCATCTAGGGACACCCATACGACCTCGTTTTCAATTCGAGATTGATTATGGGCTTTCTAAGTAAACGTGCCCCACTGTAGACCGCATCATCGCTAAACATCGCGCGACGAAGACCAAGTGCAACATATATTAACAAAAAGGAAGTCGAATTCCCTGCTTTTCATTTTTGATTTTAGTTCAATTTTGTTAAGTTACTTTGACGCCATAAAAGTAAAAAAATTTCTTTGAAATTTTTATAGGTTATTGACTCACATAAGTGTTGATATTTTTTTTTTGGAATAACGGGATTACTCGAATTCGTAGTAGTACCAAATTTTGTTATCGAAAAATAAAAGTAAAGGAAACATGAATCACAATGTCATAGATCCGTCATAATTATTGTATCAGATTACATTTAACTGATTACCTAATATACTAGAATTGGTAACTCTTTACAATCAATGTAATAAAATTTTAACTATATATAAACAGTCACCTAAGCTTGGCATAAATCAGTTGACTTTGAAACGAAACAAAATGCGTACTACATGCATTGTAGTTGCCTTGTGCATTACTGCGGTGGCAGGTAAGTTTTGTTAGTTTTTGAAAGCTGTACCTATCCAAATTATTCTAAATACTGCTAAATAAAAAAAATATATTTAAACATTTTGGATTTGTGACGTCACACTAACTCAAAGCAACATAATTGAGCGTAAGCCGAATTGTGTGATGCAGTAGCAAACCTATAAGTAATATCTATCTTATTCAGTGACGTCATCTAATATTGTAATACCTTTTATGACTTGTTAATTATGCACATTATTTAATTATGTTTTGAGTTCACATAGATCGCTTTCAGATCACCTTTAGTTTAGTTATCGAAATTGTAGGACAAAGATATTCGGTACTTTCTCCCTAAAATCATCTACATATTGTTAGTCCCTTTCCTACAAATATCGATTACATAGATCTTAGAAAGCTCGGAAATAGTCAGCCCAAAATATGTCTGTTTGAGATGATGGCAAAGTTGTTCGTTATCAAAATAAACAATAGAGTATGACTACTATAATTTAATTTTGTATTATATATTATGTTTTTAATGACACCAAAAAAGAAACGATATAGCACTGATCCGCTAAAAACTAGAAATTTCATAACGCACTTCTAATGAATTAAGTATGTGGGTTCCATTAGTAATTTTGTCGTTTTTCAGCTGTCCCGAGCAATCCGCAAAGAATTGTCGGTGGTTCCTTGACCACTATCAGTCAGTATCCAACCATCGCTGCTCTGCTGTATTCTTCTAACCTGAATACATACTACCAAGCTTGTGGAGGAACTATCCTCACTACCAGATCCATTCTCACAGCGGCACATTGTTCGATGTAAGTTGAAATAATGCTACTTAATAAACGGTCATAATCATGCTGTGCTTGGTTTTCCGTTACGACATAGTTGTATGTGTTTGTACTTTGTTATTAGTTCTAATCCGCAACTGTTGTGCTAGTTTTAATCAGTATTTCCTATTCAAGAGTTTGCTAAGGTACAGTAGTTTTTAATTTTAAACTCCTTTGTCGCTCAACCGAGAGTAAATGTAGTTGAAAACTCACATGCCGCTGAAACAAAAGCTTGTTATGTACGCGAGTTGAACGCACTCGGCCAGTGGCACTATCGTGTAAATGTTATCAGCTCATTGTTTTGTCGTTAAGATGAGATGATTATTATAACAATGAAATAAAGTTTTTACCTAGTTTCACTAGTACCTGTTTGCGAGATGTGATATACAAAATATACGAATCGTTTCTTTAGGTTAACAAATTAAAAGTTACTTTTACGCAACAATTTTAACACTCATTTGGGACCGTTGAGTCATAGAACCGACTTTGTTTTTTTGGTGTATTCATATATTTTATCCATTTAATTGGAATAACGGGACACTCACGTATACATAATATGGTCAGTATATAATATGATATAATAATGGTATATTTTTTATCGTTAAATATGTCTATTAACTAAATTTGTTTGAAGGGTAAAAAACACCAAGCTTGCGATGGATCAAACATGAAAGATATATAGCTAAATTCTGAACTATTAATTGGAAGTAAAAAAATTGTGTTAGCAAAAAGATGAATTAATTTTTATTTACTTTAAACACACACATTTTGTTATTGCAGCGGTGATGCAGTAAACAGATGGCGCGTTCGTGTTGGTTCTTCTTACGCAAACAGTGGTGGCGTGATCCACAACCTAGCATCGATCGTGTACCATCCCAGCTACAACACCCGTACATATGACAGTGATATCGCTATCATGCGTACTTCAACTGTCATAAACTACGTCAATAACGCGGTCCAACCAGCCCTGACCGCGGGAGCAAACTACAATATCACAGATAACCAAGCCGTGTGGGCCGCCGGATGGGGCGCTACTGCTGTAAGTACCTACTTTGTAGAACCTTTCAACCAAAAAGTGAGTATGTTTTAAGACAAGCTGTCCACTCTTGGACAAAGGTCTACCCCAAAGATCTCCACAAAGACCGGTCTTGCGCCCCCCGCATGCAACGGTTTTCAATGGTCGCGAACTTCACCATCCGTCTTGTGAGGTCTGCCAACGCTGCGGGGTCTCCACTCAAGAACAAACCAACGGTTTCCGTTGGATGCGGGGGGCGCAAGACCGGTCTTTGTGCAGATCTTTCGGGTAGACCTTTGTCCAGCAGTGGACGTCTTTCGACATCATATCTGATGATTATGAATGTATTCTAGGTCAAAAGAACATGATATCACAAAATATTTAGAGATTAGCGGTTTTGTTTCTATTTTAGAGTTATTTATTTTATTAAAAAATGAATTACGTAACTATTACGTAAAAAGGTGAAACAGCTACAATTTCACCTTGATGATCCTACAATACATTATAAGATTCCACAGTCTGATAGCATAAGAAAGTTACTTCAACTGGGAAATCTCGGTGATATTTTAATTTAATATAATAATATTGCTCGGTAAAAAATTCAATGAGAGATGTGGTGTCAAACGACACCAGGTAGGAACGAGGTTATGGAAACAACAAAATTTGTAAAGCTAATTATGCTTTGTTTTATTAGTTATGGTACGAACATCTGAAAAATTAAGGTGGCAACACTCGTCACGAACAACTTTTAATTTAAGCTTTTAATCGTCACTTTCGGTAGGTATATAATTTTCCTACGGTTTTAATCTTACATTTTTTTTCAGTTCGGTCGCTCATCAAAATCTCAAACTCGAACTCAAATTATTTTATTGCCAATTTATAACACATAATGTGGATCCACCGTCCCCGAACTAGTTAAAAACTGTATTTAGGGGCCCGGTGGCCTCCTCCCAAGATACAGGCATTGCAATAAATACTCTTCAGCAGGAAGCTACACAAATCCAATTTATATACAAGAACAAAATTAAAAATTTTGATTAACCCCCGACTACCTCAGATTTGTTATCTGTACAACATTCTACAAGTCAAGCCATTTCATTTCATACCCATAATAAGGGAGTTGTGAAAAAAAAAAATGTATTTCGCCATTTTGTGGTAGCTGCCATCTTGGATTTGAAATTTGTCATATTGCAAAGTATTATATTAGTTAAGCCCTTTCGTTTGATACCCATATTGAGGTAGTAGTGAAAAAAATAATGTAATTCACCATTTTGTGGTGGCGGCCATCTTGGATTTGAAATTTATTATAGTGTATAGTATTCTACTAGTTAAGCTCTTTTATTTGATACCCATATTGAGGTAGGTTGTGAAGAAATATTTTGTCCGCCATTTTGTGGAGGCGGCCATCTTGAATCGATATTAACCAAACATAGCTAAGAACATCCGCACAAATATTAATCTTCAAATAAAAAAAACCGCATTGAAATCGGCCCATCCGTTTGAGCTCTACGGTGCCACAGACAGACATACACACACAGACAGACAGACAGACAGACAGACATCGACGTCAAACTTATGACACCCATTTTTTTGGTCGGGGGTTAAAAATACAATTCTAATAATTAATTAATAAAATAATTATTTGAACTTAAATTAAATTTACATTATTAAATTTCGGGTACATAAAAGAATAGGGTAACGTAGTCACAACCATGACATGATAGCCAGTATTTATGGTGCTCGTTGTGTATAAATCTCTATCTCCACCAAGCCTGCCGTAAAGAACTTCGTTTCAAAAAGAACTAATGGATCGTCATCGTTCAGATAGGGCAATCATGTACTAGATGCATAATATTTTCACAGGTCAATGGACAGTCATCAGAGCAACTACGCCACGTCCAGATCTGGACAGTCAACCAGCTAACTTGTGCCCAGCGATACGCAACTCTCGGTTATGCTATTACTGAGAACATGCTGTGCTCCGGATGGCTCGACGTTGGCGGTCGAGACCAGTGCCAGGGAGACTCCGGCGGCCCTCTCTACCACAATGGTGTTGTCGTCGGTGTCTGCTCCTGGGGTGAACAGTGCGCTTTGGCTTTCTACCCTGGAGTCAATGCTCGCGTATCCAGATTCTCTGCTTGGATTCAGGCCAATGCTTAGATAATTTACATGTTAAGCCGAACGCCTAAACCAAAATAGATGTATTCGTTGTTATGAACAACTGTTACTACAGAGCTAAACCTGAAAACCCAATAAATATAGCAATTTCATTTATTTCTCTAGTTGAAATGTAATTTATTATGGGAATGTCATTTTATAATATCAGACCTAGTCTCATAGTTGAAGTTTTTTCTAATGAGGTCTAGAATTTGAACGTAGCTTAGGTTTATGGATGTTCGGCAAATTCCTGTATTTCTCTGTAATCGTTTCGCAGTATTATTTATTTTTACTTTTGTGTGTTATTTTTTGTGCCGTGTTTTTTTTTTTTTATAAGTTGACAAATTGCTTCTAATCATGCAATTATTTTGGAAACTTCAACAGTATTAGAACTATCTTAGTTTCGTAAATCATAGAATATTAACCGTGGATTTATAAGATAACATGGAAACAGTCTTCGATATTTCGATGCAGTTTCATGGACTGTGTTCACACGTAAACTAATGATAAATATCAATAAATCACGATAGTTTAGCGAACATATTGGCTTAAAACATTTATTTGCTTTTTGTTATACCGTGCTTGTGGTTAGTTTTATTAATAAACATCTTAAATAACCTTAAATTATTGTGTATTATATTGAATAAAACATTTATGTTATCGTATGTTGGAGTGTTTTTTCTATGAACCTTAAGTGTACTTATAAGATATCTTGATGACTAGGACGAAGTTAGAGAGATCGTGATAAAATTAATTATCTTAGAAGTGGTTAGTATAAATACTGAAGGATTCAGTGTTCGACATATTGGCTGTAAGTGAAAATACAAATAATGCGTGAAATAATTTTATTAATTGCGTGCCTTGCAACGGCGACAGGTAAATGTTTGTTTTAAAATATTAGTTTTAGCTATGTTGTGTAAAATTAAGTTAAATGTAGCGTCTATAATCTTGAGTGGTACTTAATTGCTACATGTATTTTTTTATTTAATAATTATGCGCTAGGTTATTTTTTAAGAAGTTTTCTTTCCTGAACTTATACAGTGCTAACTTAAAACTGTTGTAAGCTTTTGATACTCGTATAAATAAATGATACAATAAAACTACAGACAGAAATATGAAATAAAATGAGTAAGCATTACTTAGATTGCGAGCTGTGAAGGAATTTTGAGAATGTTCATATCGTAATGGTCGTTTTGTAAATACGTTTTACCTACCTGATCCCGAGATAAAAAAGAACCGAAAATTATTGTGCTGTATACATTATTTTCATCTTAGTACAAATGATCCGTGTAACCTACCGATTGGGGATTTTTGAAGATAGATGACGCCTACTCTTGGATTTGGAGCTGTTCCCACAGCAAAATGACTCGTTTGGTATGGGGTTATTAGTATTATAACTAATAGAGGAATATTTACCTTTGTATAAGTTCCTTGAATTTGAAAAAACAACCGATATTTATGTATCAAATACTACATTGAAATATCGGGGTCTTATTCTACTGATATTATAAATGACGATGTTTGGATATTTAGATGTTTGGATGTTTGTTGCTCAATCATGTCGTAACGTCTAAACGGATCTAATTGAAATTTGGAACACGGTTAGATTATAGTCTAGAAGAACACATAGTCTACTTTTTATTCCGAAAAATTAATGAGAATGTGAACTACGCGGGATAAAACGCGGGGTGTTGCTATAAATATAATAAAAACCATTACGCCATGTATTTGTTTACCAGCTCTTCCTAGCTATTCACAAAGGATCGTCGGCGGTGCTGTAGCAACCATCAACCAATATCCATCAGTTGCCTCATTACTGTACTCCTGGGATTTAAGTAACTACTTCCAGTCATGCGGGGGCAGCATTCTCACCACTAACAGCATTCTCACTGCAGGGCACTGTGGATAGTAAGTCGTCAGTATTTGAAAATTTTAACCTCCGAGCTAGTACACGATTTTAGTACTTTTACTCATCGACATAAACCATTGATGTGCCCTTCCACTCTTCAGGCAAACGGAATTATGTCATCGTTGGGAAGAGTGAGCTCACTCTTTCCGTTCTAGTCGATTGCAGGAAGCGGTGAACGCTAGTCGTATTTACCTATCACTATTTGTTGTCAACAACCAAAATAAGTAGAACCACAGCATACATCGCCGTGATTCTGGGGGGTCAAGTAGATTGGTGGTGTGTTACACACACAGACGTAGTTTATTACCAATTTCAAGGAGGTCAGGACCCATCTAATGGTTTATATCGATGCTTTTACTTAACCTTTTTAACCCCCGACCAAAAAAAGGGGTGTTATAAGTTTGACGTCGATGTCTGTCTGTCTGTCTGTCTGTGTGTGTGTCTGTCTGTGGCACCGTAGAGCTCAAACGGATGGGCCGATTTCAATGCAGTTTTTTTTTATTTTAAAGTTAATATCCGTGCGAATGTTCTTAGCTATGTTTGGACAATATCGATTCAAGATGGCCGCCTCCACAAAATGGCGGACAAAATATTTCTTCACAACCTACCTCAATATGGGTATCAAATGAAAGGGCTTGACTAGTAGAATACTATACACTATAACAAATATCAAATCCAAGATGGCCGCCATCACAAAATGGCGAATTATATAATTTTTTCACTACTACCGCAATATGGGTATCAAACGAAAGGCCTTGACTAGTAGAATACTTTGCACTTTGACAAATTTCAAATCCAAGATGGCCGCTACCACAAAATGGCGAATTACATTCATTTTTTCACAACTTCCTTAATACGGGTATCAAATAAAAGGGCTTGACTAGTAGAATGTTGTACAGATAACAAATCCAAGGTAGTCGGGGGTTAATCAAAATTTTTTAATTTTGTTCTTGTTTACTGGTAGTACCACACGTGGGGATGTACCACACCTTATCAGCTATTCTTCCATGAGGCAGTAATAATTATGCAGACGATAAGAGTGGATATTATAGATAATGACTTCATTTATCTAGTAAACTTGAGATAAGTATTATGCCCCATAATATAAGATAACAGTACATGGCTTCCGTACCAAATAGAAAATTGTACAACTGTATTAGTACATTTATGGTATTCAAATTAACATGGTTGCTACACTTACATATTTATAGGGTAAACGGATTACTTACATGTAATGTGGTCGGTCAATCCGATTTATTTCCCTTTTCGTTTGGTCTTCAGTCGCTTACCATGGGCCTATTTGGTGGTACTTAAACCTACTAGCGAAAAAAATCTGATTTCAATATACATAATCATTAATATTTATATCGAATATGGTAATGCCCCATGATTCAAAATATTAGTGTGGTGTACAATTGTGATATCCTTATCGATATAAATCCATGGATGTGCCTTCCCAAACTTCAGGCGCACAGAATTATGTTATCGTTGGGAAGAGTGAACTCACTCTTTCCGTTTTAGTCGGTTGCAGGAAGCGGTGAACGCTGGACGTTTATACCTACCTATCACTATTCGTTGTTAACAACCAAAATAAATAGAACCGCAACATACCTCGCCGCAAGCGTTTCTAGGGGTCGAGTAGATTGGTAGTTGTAAATCACTCACGCTACACACAGAGATGCGTTTGTTACTTTAAGGAGCTCAGGGGACATCAATTGATTTATATCGATGCATAGCATCAATCAAAATAGATATATGTATATATAAAATATACCTGTGTGCAAAATTTAAAGCTACTTTTCCTTAATATCTAAACACCGACAGATTTATTTGATAAGTAACGCGCCACCATTTATGGTCTGCCTAAAAAAATGGAACTTCATTACCTACTTTTGATAAGAAAATACTACGTGAATGTTACGTAGCACAAATGACGGTCTTGCGAAAATAATACGTAATTCTACGCGATTTATGCTTAGCGCAAACTTAATACAAACAAGAAGTTAAACGCATAATACTCGTAGCACCTCGAGCTGAACAGCGTAGCTTTACCAGCATTTAGTGGACTTTACGTTGGGGAATGTGCGTAAAGTTTTTATTTGAATCAATGATTTGACGAAATAATCAAACATTTTAAAACCTACTCTCGATGTAAAGTTGATTGTAATTTTGAGTCATTCAACTTTTGATAAGGACAGCGTGAAGAACAAAGAGAGCAAGTTGCGTATCTGATAGTAAGGGACATAACATACTTTGTTTCTCCAGTTGAAGATTTATGTATATATACCTAGAGGTACACGGTTTGAACTTAAGAACGTTAAATCAATGCTAAGCCACGTAATGCGCGCGCTACCGGACTTTAGACCGCCTAATTAAACGGTTATGTTTTTTCCAAAGGAATCTACGCCAAATAACTTCAGATGGCGTAACCTTTTTTTTTTTTTTTAACTTTTATAGGTTTACACTTGACCGCCATCTTGCCTGATGTTAAGCGACGATGCGGTCTACGATGGAGCGTGTTTACCTAGAAAATACCGATTCACTCTCGATTTGAAGACACAAAGATTATAACCATCGGGGAAAACCCACTCAGGCAACGTATTCCACAGCATAGACGTTCTTATCACAAAAGTAGAGTCAAATCTCTTCGTTCGTGTCTTTGGAACATCAACCATGAAATGATGTCGCTTTTTCGAGCTACGAGCATTCCGATAGAAAAAAGGGCTACACAGTCTATCTAACTTTGGTCGAGCACAGAAAACATAGGACTCTACTACCTAACTTACTAATCATACTTGCATTAAGTACATATTTAGTAGTGGTAGGACTCTTAGCAGAGTTCGCCTTGGGAAGAACCTTTGCAGTTATTATACCGGCAAGCAGTAATGTGCAAACATTACT
The DNA here is from genome assembly GCA_017562165.1 of Ectropis grisescens. Classification (NCBI taxonomy): domain Eukaryota; kingdom Metazoa; phylum Arthropoda; class Insecta; order Lepidoptera; family Geometridae; genus Ectropis; species Ectropis grisescens. Next base: position 23,779,120 of record CM029771.1, read on the forward strand.
GTGTTCCGGTTTGAAGGGCAATGTTTCCAGAGAAATTACAGGGCTTAGTGATATAATATCATAGATCTCTGGGGACGAGAGCAATGCAGTGCTAGGTAACGATTTGGACTCTTCATGTTCTAATAGCTGCGTGTCACTGTGCTGTTATGTGGCAGGCATGTTGCTTGCCATCAGACACATGTCCAGCTCGTCTCGTCATTCTATATTAAAAAAAAAACATTACACATTCACTTCTCATACTTAAAGAGTACTACTAGGAAGGTACACTTCGTTCGGTGACTACCGCAAAACCACTTTCGGCTTTGGTATTGTTTTCTCTATAGCTAAATGCAAAAATAAAGACAGAGGAACAACAAAGCTAAAACCATAATACTTAGGCAGTAAGCCCTTGGAAATGGTTTATTTTTTTACTCAGTAACTTTGGCCAAAAACATCGGTTTACAAATCGAAAACCAGCATAATTTCATAATTTTGTATTGCGATAAAACTTCAAATGAAACTCTACAAAAAAATCCTATTACTGCAAACTAAGTACTTCATATAACAATTCGAGAAAGGCATGGTACAGCCGTGCCGCTTTTTGTTGGACTTGGCATACTCCCGTACCCCCAGATTCCAAGTAAAACACTTCTAAACCTAATAGAAAAATATCTTCGAAATCCTAATACATGTATACCCTCTGCAAAGGTTTCTTTTCTTTCTAGTAAGGTGTATTCATATTTATTTTGTCGAAATTGATATTAGTACTTATACCACAGATTTCTAAAACAAAAGGCTTATACTCGTAGATTTTATTTCCTCCAATTGAATGCTTTAATGTTAGTTAGTTGTCCGTATACTGTACTAAATAAAAGTGGTCAAGTGCGAGTCGAACTCGTCCATGAAGGCGTCCGTAGCAGCAACTAACATAATAAAAAGTTCTTGTAGTTCGTTGTTACTTTAATCAGTGCTTTAACAATAGTCAATTTATGACGTATTAAAATAAAACTACTTGCTAGATCTCATTCAAAGCAATTTTCGTTGATAGTTTCCATAATAATGTACATCATACACTTTTTTAATTTTGTCATTCTCTTATTTTAAAGTTAGAGGGGGAAGGGCACACTTTTTACCACTTTGGAAAAGAGTCCCTCGCGCAAACTATTCAGTTTAGAAAAAAAATATGTTTGGAACCTCAATATCATTTTTAATTACCTATCCATAGATACCCAACACGTATGGTTTTGATAAAAAAAATTTTTTTGAGTTTAATTTGTAAGTTTGGGACACCCCTAATTTTTTTTGGTTTTTTCTATTTTTCGTATCAAAATCTGAATGCGGTTTACAGATTACATCTACTTACCAAGTTTCAATAGTATAGCTCTTGTAGTTTCGGAGAGAAGTGGTTGTGACATACGGACGGACAGGCAGACAGACATGACGAAACTATAAGGGTCCCGTATTTTGCTACGGAACCCTAAAAATGATGTGTCATAATTCTGCTTAAAAACTTAGAGTGATATAATATGATCCATATTATCCTATAGTCGGCGGCATATAATTTATAATCTATGATAAATATTATAGTCGGCGTACAGGCAGCAGATCAAGTTAGTTGCGTGTTCTAATGAAACCTATTTATTTTTCAGTGGTGATTCACCTACAAGATGGCGTATTCGAGTGGGCTCGTCATATGCAAACAGTCGAGGCATCATACACTCAGTCGCCTCCATCATCACTCACGCTAACTTCAGCTACACCACGTTGGATTACGACATTGCCATCCTGAGATTAAGTTCAAATATCAATTTCGTAGCTAACACCGTCAAGGCCGCCACAATTGCTGGACTCAATTACAATCTCAATGACAATCAGGTCGTTTGGGCCGTCGGATGGGGAACAACTTCTGTGAGTGAAGTTCAGACTATGGTCCTCGTATTATTTCTTAGCATTTGTATTGTAACTATCGAATATATATTTTTTAATTTTTATAGGTTTACACTTGACCGCCATCTCGCCTGATGTTAAGCGACGATGAAGTCTACGATGAAGTGTTTTTACCTAGAAGAAATCCATATAAACCATTGGATCTTCCAAACTTCAGGCGAACGGAATTATGTTATCGTTGGGAAGAGTGAGCTCACTCTTTACATTTTAATTGGTTGCAGGAAGCGGTGAACGTCAGACGTTTTTACCTAGCACTATTCTTTGTGCGCAACCGAAATAAGTAGAACCACAGCATACCTTGCCGCTAGCTATTCTAGGGGTCAAGTAGATTTGTGGTGTGTAAGCCACTTACACTACACACAGAGACGCAGTTTATTACCGATTTCAAGGTGTTCGGGGCACATCGATATATCTATATCGAATATAGTAACATAGTTATAATAGGAATCGAAACCCATACTAGCCCTGCTAGTATACTTTAGATAACATAATAAAAAATATTTCGTGGACATTCCTCACACAACACTTAGTAGTTCCCAAGGCCCACTGCCATATATCTCTTTCAGAAAAGAAGGCGAATTACTTATTTAATGTTTATTGCTACTAATAGCACTAGGTTTGCTACTCAAAATTCATTTGCACAATCAAAACAAGCAATTTTATTCTTTAACTTTGAGACCCTTTTCTTCTAATATACAAGGTATCGCAGAAAGGTGCAACAATATTTATGGTGGTTCATCTACATTTAATTTTGAATCATATATTATGTGTAAATTAGACATGAAGCTCAAAGCTTTTTAGTTTGTTATTTTATTTGACAATAATTTCCGGCCAGATCTCGGCACGAATTTTTGTACGACGTCGCGTCGTGGCGTCGGCGGCAAGGTCGTTCGTTTGTCAGTTGTACATGCGCTAGAGTTGAAGCTGGTGATTTGGTGAGAATTTGACGTCAAACTTTGACTCGAATCTCGTGATCTACCGTGCTTAGGGGAAAGAGACCTTGGGTGATGAAGCCTACATCAGTGTTAGAATGGACTGTTAAAATATTGTTGGGGGTAAATCCACCAACCACGTTGTATAATTAATTTATTTTCCCCGAAAAAACAAAAACCGAATTTAATTTAAAATTAAATTCAGACATACAACCTCTCATAAGAATCTATGTCGTCTGAATATGTAAATGAAAGCAAATTTTAGGTTTTTGTTCATATTTCAAAAACCACCTCATCGATTTCGATAAAATGTATATAGGACCACCTTTGAACTAAGATCTACCAAATCGTTTCACAATTAGCGGTGCTATCGCGTAACACAATTACATACAAAAAAACGAAACTTATAACCGAATTGAGAACCTCCTTCTTTTTTGAAGTCGTTTAAAATACTGGCTAATCCGTCAAACACTTAACCAAAGTGTTTGACATGTTTTTTTTTCATTTACGGGACGAACAGGACATGTAAGTACCTAATGGTAACTGTGTACCTGATGGTCTGTACCCATAACAGCACAGCGTCACGTAGCTAGTCCGAAGAGTCCAAACAGTTACATAGTACTGCATTGCACTCGTCACACTATGCAGAAATAAGACGATCTATCTCTGTATCCTTTACTTTCTCTTCTGAAAACATTACCCTCCAGGACAATGTTTCCAGACAGAACACAAAGATATGCACATTGTAGTTTTAGATAATTCTGTTGTAATATTATACACATACATATATACGTTTTTAATATATTTGGTGAACCAACGTTGTATTTGATTTGAATCAATGAAACTTTGTTTTAGGTTGGTGGATCGGCATCTGAACAGCTAAGACATGTACAAATTTGGACTATAAATCAAAACATCTGTGCTCAACGGTACGCGCTTCTCAAGCGTAATGTCACCGCTAACATGTTGTGTTCTGGATGGCTTGACGTCGGTGGCAGAGACGCGTGCCAGGGAGATTCCGGCGGCCCTCTTTACCACAACGGCGTCGTCGTAGGAATCACATCCTGGGGTCAACAGTGTGCATTAGCTTATTATCCTGGTGTCAGTACGCGTGTTTCTCGATTCACACCCTGGATTCAGGCTAACGCTTAAGTCAAAAATATATGAATCGTTGTTTTTACTTTTTGCCTTGCTCAAAGAAATAAAATTTGTAAATTTAGAGTTTTTTTTATTTATTCACCCGAAATATGCTGTGGTTTGTTAAGCGGTGTAAACATAGTTATTTGTAGTGGTAGGACTCTTGGCAGAGTCCGCCTGGGGAAGTACCACACCTTTGCCAGTTATTCTACCGCCAAGCAGTAATGTGCAAACATTACTGTGTTCCGGTTTGAAGGGCAATGTTTCCAGAGAAATTACAGGGCTTAGAGATATAAGATCTTAGATCTCTGGGTGACGAGCGCAGTGCAGTGGTAGGTAATGATTTGGACTCTTCATGTTCCAATAGCTGCGTGTCACTGTGCTGTTATGTGTCAGGCATGTTGCTTACCATCAGGCACATGTCCTGATCGTCTCGTCACTCTTTATATAAAAAAAAAAAAAAAAAAAAAAACAAATTAAGGATATACCAATAGATTTTTTTTTTGTTATTTTTGATCATCAATTTATTTTACACTAGTTATACTCCACAAACTTACGTACCCCGTAGTGAAGTAATGGTTAGTTGATAAAACGTGTTTCTCAAATTGATAGTTTTTGAAATTAGCGCGTACAGTAGTAATATAAACCTTTCTGCTTAATTTAATAGTATTATGAGTATTCGTTATTAGATTTACAGTGAATAAATAATTTTAACGAGATGCTTGTAAAATGTTGGTGTTAAAAATACCTTTTTAGCGTTATGGATGTCACTATCATGTCTTAGTTCTGGCTAAATACTGTGCAACGGTTATACTAGAAATAAATGAATGACACGTCTCAAGCTTGAGACAAACTATTACGAAATGGACAGGTCGTATTAATCGAAATATCTACTAAGACATGATAAAACATCAGTAATTATGCTTGAAGTTGTTTATTGCTAACGTTATCTAAGTGATTTACAACAAAATAATCCATCAATAAAAATTCAGCTACTGTTCGCTACCGAATTAAGTAAATCGTTGTTGATTGTGTGATAACCAACAAGTAGTGTTATTTTAAGGTATTATAATCTACAATAGGTAACAACGAAAAAGTATATATTGTCAACAATTTCTCATTCAAATCAGTTGCAACCGAAGAAACAACAGAATGCGTGCCATCATCATCTTTGCCTTTTGCCTTGCTGCGGTGGCTGGTAATGTATTAATTTAAATTTAGAAAATTCGTTAAACCAAAAAAATAAATCTACAATAGATTTATTTGAGTCTAAATTTCAAAATAATGGGTATAAACAGGAAATTTTTGTATTAACCAAAATTAAAATTCACCTTCCATGCTAAATGTCAGTTAACGAATGTCACATATCCCCATTATCACGGATTTTAAATATTGTATCGGGTTCTGCACACTGATTGTACTACAGTAAAACGTCAAGGTCCAAATCGATCAACACTACGCAACTTCGTGTCATTTTTCGATGGCCAGGTTAAATCAATTTTAATTCAATTTAGCTTCTGTGATTCAAATTATTTCTTTTACTTTTCTGTTTTATTTTCTTCTTTAATGCGCTTGACGATGGGGTAAAGTTTAGATCATTCTAAACTTTACCTACTCATTCCATCGAAACTTAAAAATTTTGCAAAAACTAGTAAAATCTCAGTGAATATTTTCAATTAACAAATTATGTTTTGTTTTGCATAGCCGTCCCCAGCAACCCACAAAGGATTGTGGGTGGCTCCGTGACCACCATCAACCAGTACCCTTCTATGGCTTCCCTACTGTACTCATGGACTGGGTCTACTTACTGGCAAGCTTGTGGTGGTACCATTCTCAACAACAGGGCTATCCTCACCGCGGCTCACTGTCCTTTGTGAGTAAACACTTATCAATTTATTTGTCAGCCTTTAAAAGATCAAATGATCATAATTTAAGTATGAATGCTGTATTTATTGCCTGTATGTAAAGAAAAACTTGATCAACTTACAGCGGTGACGCAGCTAGCAGATGGCGCGTGCGTGTTGGATCTACTTGGGCTAACAGCGGTGGAGTCGTCCACAACCTGTCCAACTTCGTCACCCACCCCAGCTACAACAGCCGCACTTTTGACAACGACATCGCTATTATGCGCACCGCCACCACCATCACACACAACAACGAAGCTCGCCCTGCTGTGATTGCTGGAGCTAACTACAACCTCGGTGACAACCAAGTCGTCTGGGCTACCGGCTGGGGCACCACCTCTGTAAGTACCATGAAATCCAGCTCATTTTTCCCATAACTTATTAAACGTAAATTGACGCTGATGGTTTTTATTATTTCAGGCTGGAGGATCTGCTTCGGAACAACTGCGCCATGTTCAGATCTGGACCGTGAACCAGAACACTTGCGCTCAGCGTTACGCTACCGTCGGTGACACCATCACCGCCAACATGCTGTGCTCCGGCTGGCTCGATGTCGGCGGTCGCGACCAGTGCCAGGGTGACTCTGGCGGTCCTCTCTACCACAACACCATTGTCGTCGGTGTCTGCTCCTGGGGCCGAGGCTGCGCTCAGGCCTTCTTCCCTGGTGTCAACGCTCGTGTATCTCGCTACACTGCTTGGATCCAGGCTAACGCTTAAACATCGATACTCAATTGCTAAACTCTTATGAATAAAACGTGACGCGTAACAACTATTTGTGTAGTTTTTATTAATGGGAGAATGACACTATAGATTTGATGTTGACAAAGTTGAGCATGCTCAACCATGGTCTGTTTGACCATGGTCAAACACCCACCTTACGACCAAGCATCATCAATTAGTCTAATTTTGAGTCCGTAAATTAAACTAGCATATTTTAAAGTAGTAGTAGATTTTGGTCCGTTTCATATAAATTTTCTCCGCTCAATTTTTACTTACGTCAGATTCACAACGACAGTGAATTTGATGTAAGTAAAAATAAGATAGTATAACGGAGGATTTATTTTATATAATTTATATACTCCAAGTCACAGATTACATCCAAGTAATATAAGTCTGCACAAAAGAGGTGGACGCTGCGTTCCGCCTTCTTGTTGTATTATGCCGGCCGGGGAGGGAGCTTCTTCTCGCGCTCCTCTCAATTGAGGAACAGTGTGTTTAGAAGTTTGTCAATGGGGTGGGAAGATTTGGGAAGGTTACTCGACTACAATCGGTCAAGTAAATGCTAGACAGCGGTGGTTGCCAGCGATGGGTTAAGTCTGTGATTACGCCGCCAGCTATTTTTCGGTTGCAGAAGACAACGACCGTACGAGCACCATATTGCAAAACTAGGACTCCTTGTCCCCGTTATCCCTTCCAAGTTTACTATCTCGCTGTAGTATTTGATTATTTTGTTTTAATAAAAGCTACTTGTAGAAAGAAAAAAACAATTCTATAAACAAGAGAAACTCCACGTACGAGCAGCTAATCGTCGACAGAACAGAGACAGGGTGCTCACATTACTTGGGATTGAGTTAGAAAGATCTTTGATATTACAGGCTAATACAATAGATAGCGATCAAGGTTTCTACCTACTTGCTCTTCTATTGACTACAAAATTTTACAATTATAATACACATGTATTATAATTGGAATTATAATAATAACAATTACAATACACATACATGTTTATTCTAATCATAGTTGCAATACGAATATTTTTTTAAAAAAATAATTCACCAACCAACTTGGTAGCTAATTTATTACAATCTAGCCTAATATTGAAAGTCTAGGTTGAGGAGTTATTTTCATAATTATGACTTACCTACATAGTTTGATACGAGTAAATAATATTAAGTAAAAGAGTGTATCCACAAGCACATTTCTTATTGATTCTGTTAAGGGGGAAGTCACTTCATTCATGTATACTTTGTATAATAAAATGTATAATTGTAAATTTCACTAACATTGTACTTTGTACACATGTATTGATTGCTGTTAATTTACGCTAAGTCAATTCAAATACTTTTGAATATTTATATGTATATACTCCAATGGCAATAATATATGATAATTTTAGTTTAATTATTAATTCAAATTCGCTATGAAACAAGAAGGTTCTTTTACGCTGTAGGTACTCGTTGTAAAGGTCGCGGCCGCTCTCAAGCTGCTCTACGCTGCGGTTTTGAACATCATTATTGTGACTATCACCGCACCAACCACAGTCATCATCATCGATATTAGCTTGTATTGACGCGGTCTCTTCTCTCCTTTTGTTATGTGAAGGATTTTTTTTTCAAATAAAGAGTAACGAGACGAGCAGGACATGTGCCTGATAGTAAGCAACGTGCCTGCCACATTACAATACAGTGACACGCAGCTATTGGAACATAAAGAGTCCAAAAAAATAATTACCTAGCACTGCACTGCACTCGTCAAATACACTTACACAAACATTTTCACCTATAAAAAAGGCCGGGTTGTGTTGGACATGAGACTACGAGCGATCCCTCTACCGACTAAAACCTCCACAGGGTTTTATTTTTGCCGCATATGAACGAAGGGTGAGAATGCTGTCGCACGCCTCCGTGAACCCATCCTGCGCGTTTGCGAACCGCGAATCTCAGAGGAAACGACTGTCACTGTCTTGACTAGTATTTGTAATTAATTTGAAGATATTTAATATGACATGTAACTGCTCGTTATCAATAAAAGAGTATGAGTATCGCACCAATGCTATCGTCAAGTTATGACCACTTCAGCAACCAGCCGCAAGTGCTCGATGTTCTAGCGTCTGGACCTCTTACGATAAGCGCGATGTTCGACCCCGTCACCCACCACAATCCGGCTGCAGAGGACAGGGAAACTTGCACACTGATATACCGGTACACATTTACCCCTGCAACCCCACTGCGTCCACGATCATACGTTAGTGTCCAAGCAAGCCAAGGAAAACGGCGCACCGTAATACCCTTCTCGCACCGTAGTCTCTCCTCTACTACTATCACGATGCCAGCTGCCAAGCCTTGCGGCCCGTCTCAGTTGCGCTGGCGCCGTCTAATCTGCGCGACTGATGAAGCGGGCAGGAGGACCTGGCCACATCTCCGTTGACTTGGAGCCCAAATCTCTTGCGAGTGTCCCTACCTCGAGTTCATGGATCTGCGCTCAATAAGCGACTTTCTGGAATGAATTTGGACTGTCAGCTACCAGCGTTACATCGGAATTACACAACACCACCGAGGCAAGTTGTTGTGTGATGCCCAAGGTGCGCCACGTGGAAGTTCCCGAGCTTCGCACCCGTCTTCTCTCCCGTGTGCCATTGATCTCTATCCAAGTAAACTTCGCCATGAACTATATTTACTCGTATTAATAGAACCATTTGGTTGTTGTTCTGCTAATGGAACGTTTATTGGCGATGGGTAATCATTCAGTCAAAGATCTATTCAACCTGCTGTAACCACGTTAGTTACGAGTAAATATGTTGTTCTTTGTTTATTATCGCTGGATATACTTGAGGTGTTACGCTTACCTAACTTTCAGTAATTGCTGCGTCTGCATCGCCCTAGACTTCGCGGTAGCAACGAGGATCGCGGCGTCAGCGCAACGTCCCTGGGCCACGTGCAACTGGCAACGTGCAGAGCCGCGACACCCGAAGCCGCCTGTCCGAGCCCGACATTCTAGATCCAACCTTGACCTGTTTCACACCATTTAATTGTATCTTAATTGTCATTCTTTAATATAGTAAATATTTTATAAATTAAAACATTTTTTAGCATCCTCCGGCTGTCGCAATCGTAATTGGCGCAGTCGGTAGGATATTTCCAATTAGAGTTAGTGAATCGATCACCGGCGGGAAGTATCTGAACTTACGAGAGCGGCAGACCAAAGGGAATCCAGATTTATGCGAGAAAAATTTTGTAAGTGCCTCTGATTCTTTCAGTCTTTACATCCCGTGTATCCTATATCGTATTTTATTTTATTTCTCTTGCTTGACTGTACTTGCCGTCATTTTAGAGTGTGTGTATGTTGTTATTGATAGTTTTTTAGACCCGTAAAGATTTTTCATTCGTTAGAGTCGAAGACCCCTAGGTTAGATAGATCACGTAGGTCACAGCGAATTGAAGCTAATAGGAATTTAAATTTAGAAATACAATTAGATAAAATGACCGAGCCACTTATCGACCAAATTTATAAGGCGCTTAGATTAGTACCAGAATTCGATGGGAACGCCACAACGTTCTGACCCGATTTGTATGCATTTGTGACCAGTAAATGGCACAATTAAATGGTACAAATAAGAAATGGTGTCACTAGTTGAGTAATCTAGCTTTACGCAACGGCATACTTAATAAAATAACAGGTCCTGCGGCCCACACCATCAACTCAAACGGGATTCCGGAGACCTGGATACGAGTAGGTATTAGAAACGCGCTTGTGAATAACTTTGCTGATCAGCGCGATGAAATTTCCTTATATAACGATTTGTCGCTACTCTTCAAGGTAACGCGACACCACAAGAATTTTATGACAAATGTTAAAATTTATTCAGTACCATTATGACACATGTCATTTTACATGACGCTATGCCCACCACCATAGAAGCCAAGCGTTGTCTATACAAAAAATTAACTCTGCAGTCATACCTGCGCAGGCTACGTGACCCACTAGGGTCGCGCATTAGGTGTATGAGACCCGAAAGCATAGAAAAAACTCTAGAGATTGTGCACGAGGAATATAACACAATTTATTTACAGCAACGTAACGACCGAGCACCGTTGCAGCCTGCGTTTTCTAGTACTCGACATCTCAATCCAAATGCTGTACGTAATTTTTCATTTCCGTATGTAAATTTGCCAGGAACTTTTAGGAAGTTTGAGGCACCGCAGCCAACACCAATTTGGAAACTGCCACTTATTAATAGAGGTCCAACGTGCACCAAATAAATCTTTGGTGCCACACCGCCTAACTACAGGCCTCCTTTGAATAACGCATTTAAAATGCTCCAGACCCCGAGTCAAAACTACTAACAACCAGGTCCTTCAGGCACAGGCCCTAAGCCTATGAGTGGTGTTAGCCACTTCGTATCTAGACCACCACCAAGCCACCAAGAGTTCTCCATGATTGGTCAAAGCACGGGAACCCACCACGGACGAACTACTTCAAAAGTAGAGAACTGCATTTTAATGAATTTGATGAGCCACATTATTTGACATTGACTATAATAATTATCAAAGGTTAAATTGTAAGTAAGGGTTAAATTGTAATACGTTAATCAAAAATTTTTTAAATTAAAACATTTTTATGCATCCTCCGGCTGTCGCAATCGTAATTGAGGCAAAAATAATATGTGAATATAATATGTGAATAATGTAAAACATGTGAATTGTTCATTGGTGTGAATTACAGGCAGTAAAGTTTAAAGTAACTGGATGGCTTGGTATTTCTAGAAATAAACATTTACGAGTACAAGTATTCGTTGTTATAAAAAAGTTAACATTGTCTCTTATGTTTTAACTTTTAAAAGATTCTCTGTTATGCCATCTCCTTAAAGACACATCTGTTAATTCAGGTTTAATATGTCTAATACACACTTGACAATACTGGATTTATTGTCAAGGATGACTTTTTACTCTTAGAATAAAATAGAAACTGGATGAATTGAAATTCTGCCAATGTAGATAATAGTGGTGGTACAATCTTTTATATTAATATTATAAAGCCAAAGAGTTTGTTTGTTTGTTTGTTTGAACGCTAGGATCTCGGGAAGTACTGGTCCGAATTGAAAGATTATTTTTGTATGGAATAGTCAATTTATCGAGAAAGGTTAGAGACTATAGACCATAACGCTACTATTAAAAGAAGCGGAGCATGAATCAAGAATATAACAAAATCGGGAAAAAATATTTCTTTTTGAGTTGTTTTTTGAAAGTTTTCGTACGTTTCGTGTTTTGACATGACACATGACAGCATGTGTCTAAGATTGCGTCATTGAATATCACAGATTAAACACCTCACCTTTGCTAATCAATTTGTTTCTAAATCTGAGTCGGTACGACCATTTTCCGACAGGTGGCGTAGCAGGTAGTTGAAGAGGTGTTTTGTTTGAAAGCGATATTCTCAGGAATGACTGAATCGATTTCAGTCATTCTTTCACCGTTGGACGTGTACGGGATCCCGATGAGTGCTATATAATATACCACGGGCGAAGCTGGGGCGGGCATCTAGTATACATGTAAACCTATGTCTTATAGGGTGGGTAAACAATCACAAATATAAAAGTAAATTTATATAGCAGAAGTAGTGTTTTATTTACAAAAAGTTAATTATGTACATAAGATCGAAAATTAAGCGTTGGCCTGGATCCAAGCAGTGTAGCGAGATACACGAGCGTTGACACCAGGGAAGAAGGCCTGAGCGCAGCCTCGGCCCCAGGAGCAGACACCGACGACAATGGTGTTGTGGTAGAGAGGGCCGCCAGAGTCACCCTGGCACTGATCGCGACCGCCGACATCGAGCCAGCCGGAGCACAGCATGTTGGCGGTGATGGTGTCACCGACGGTAGCGTAACGCTGAGCGCAAGTGTTCTGGTTCACGGTCCAGATCTGAACATGGCGCAGCTGTTCCGAAGCAGATCCTCCAGCCTGAAATAATAAAAACCATCAACGTCAATTTACGTTTAAGAAGTTATGGGAAATTGAGCTGGATTTCATAGTACTTACAGAGGTGGTGCCCCAGCCGGTAGCCCAGACGACTTGGTTGTCACCGAGGTTGTAGTTAGCTCCAGCAATCACAGCAGGGCGAGCTTGGTTGTTGTGTGTGATGGTAGTAGCGGTGCGCATTACGGCGATGTCGTTGTCAAAAGTGCGGCTGTTGTAGCTGGGGTGGGTGACGAAGTTGGACAGGTTGTGGACGACTCCACCGCTGTTAGCCCAAGTAGATCCAACACGCACGCGCCATCTGCTAGCTGCGTCACCGCTGTAAGTAGATCATGGTTTTTCTTGACACACAGGCAATAAATACACTATTCATGCTTAAATTATGACCATTTTTAAGGAAAACAAATACATTAATAAGTGTATACTCACAAAGGACAGTGAGCCGCGGTGAGGATAGCCCTGTTGTTGAGGATGGTACCACCACAAGCTTGCCAGTAAGTAGACCCAGTCCATGAGTACAGTAGGGAAGCCATAGTAGGGTACTGTTCGATGGTGGTCACGGAGCCACCCACAATTCTTTGTGGGTTGCTGGGGACGGCTGTTCAAAACATAAATTTCTTCATTGAAAATATTCACTGAAATACGACTATTGTTAGCTTTATTTTATTAACTAAATATTTATGACAAAAACAAATTGAAATTAAAACATAGTTTTGAGAGACTTACCAGCCACCGCAGCGAGGCACACGGCCAGAACTATGAGGGTACGCATTGTTTCTATTGAGATGCTTGACACCGACTGGTTTTTCCCAGTAACCTTTCGTATTTATACCCATTCATTAATACTGCCCACAGCTTATCTATTTACTCAAAATAATAATAACATAATATACTGAAGTGATAAATTAGATCTATAATATTTTATCAGTGTGTCATTATCCTATCAAACGGTTTTGTCATTCTTTTATACTGGATCATTAGAGTAAGACGTTTATTTTTTACTTACGTTTAGTAGGTACTTGTTTTTCATTAAAAAAAACTTAACAGATATTTAAATAACTGTTTAATGTTAATATTGTATTTATATTACTATTACAGTACAAAACTGTATTCTGGAATTGATTTTGACTACAGGAAATTTAACTTGCCAATTTAGCAAATTAACCGACATTTATCAATCATCCAGAAACCGAAAATCACCAAAATTTACTTCAGGAGTGTCCTTGTATCACGATATTACTAACTAACCACTATCAACAATGACAGCGAAACAATTATTTTTCAATTTTGAAAACCTACTTATTATTTAGATTCTACTTATCTTAAAAATAACGACAAGTTCAGGCGAGATGGCGATCAAGTAAAAACGTTGAATAAATTTTTGAGAAAGATGAGAATTTCCACTCATAATGGTAAAAAGTAAATGGTAATGCCAAATGTATGAAAAGTGTCTACTTATCTAGGGTTACAACTTTTTGTAATGAATAAAATTGGTTAAAGTTATAATTGCTGCACACTCAGTAAAATTAGAAGATGTCCAAGTTACGGTACGAGTATCTAGTTAGGTATATATCGTATATACAATCAACAGTCATAAATAAATATTATCGTATTACAAAAGATACTAAAATAAAAATCACGGCAAAGCCCAATCAACTGTTTTTGAACAAAATTATTTGTTTCTTACCTTTACTTAAAATTAAAATTAAATAATAATATCTATCGCAAATAGAGATATTATAAAAACTATGCTTTCAAAATGACGTAAAATGATTTTAATAATTTCAAACAATTGTAAAAACAACGGCATGTTGTGCGCTTGTATTTTTTTCGTAAATTCGCTATAAAAAATCAAAATTCACTGCGCTTTTACTTAAACCTGCCTTAAATGATCTAATAACACTATCTGTAGGTGTACCAATTGCATAAGTTACATTCAAAAGACTGCGTCAATCGTAGCTTTAAATGTATTTTTTTATACGTGTCCAGCTTAGCCTTGTTGGCCTAGAGCCTATTATATTTGTAGTGGTAGGACTCTTTGCAGAGTTCACCTGGGGAAGTGCCACGACTTTGCTAGTAATCCTACCGCGAATCAGTAATGTGCAAACATCATTGTGTTCCAGTTAGAAGGCAACGTTCTTAGAGAAATTACAGGGTATAGAAATAAATCATCTTATATCTACGGGCGACGAGCGCAGTGCAGTGTTAGGTAATGATGATAACTCTTCATGTTAGCTGCATGATACTATGGTCAAGCGTGTTCTTGACCATTGGGCACACATTCTATTTGTTCCGTTACTCTATACTCATAATAAAACAATAAAAAATATCATAGTTTTTATTTTCATTAAGTTCAATATTAAAATACATTTTCGCGTCGTTCAGTTTTCAATATGCATCTAAAGAAATGGCGTCTGCATCGTGTATTTGTAAATTGTAACTAATTTAAAGATATGTGTTAAAATCTTACTATAGTCAGGCCATTTTAATAGGTAACATTTGACGTTTGTCAGTTATGTCGTCATAGTGAGGTGACCTGGTTGAAACCTCGATTTAAAGCACGGAGCGAATACAAAGAGAAGGTGTAGTAATTCAATTTCCATATGAAACGACGCGTGATAGTTTGCGGGATGAGGGGGCACTGAGGGGGGTATTAAGCGCTATTAGCTGGACATATTTCTGTATATTTTCTATACAAATCCTCGAGTGTCCACGCAGCTATAATATATATTTTTGTTACGTCACCAAAATATACCGAAATATATATTAAGGCATATTCCAAATTCATATAAATTATGGTATAGCAAGACATATTTATTTTGAATGTACAGCGTGTTTCATCATTGTCCATCATTGTTAAAGTCTGATGATGGATCTGGAAGTGGGTCATAGGAACTCTGTAATGAAACGACGAAACCCCATCAAATTTGGGATCGTTTTAGTTGTCTTGGTGCTAGTTGGAAGCCATGGTCTGATGATGAAGCTGGAAAATAACCATAGGAATCTTGTTACTAAACGACGTAACACCATCGAGATTGAGCTCGTTTTATTCGCCTTGACAAGTACTTTGGTGCTTGATGGTAATCAGAGCCTGATAATGAAACTGGAAGATAGCCATATGAACTTGGTAATTTAACGACATTACCCCATCGAGTTTACCCAACCCAAAAACAAAACAAAATCAGTTGGTGTGTACCTAACACATAAAACAATATTGGTTTATCCGTTTGAGAGCTACGATGCTACAAACACGTACAGTTATGTCAAACTTATAACACCCCGTCGCTATTGCGTCGGGGGTGTTAAAAAGATCAAAAGACTCGTGACGTGCGCTCAGTCAGTGTTGAAATATGCTGTACATTCAAAATATGTCTTGCTTATTAATATGCCATAATATGAATATATTATGGTATCTATATTTTGCTGACGTCACGAAAATATGAAAATATATACGTATTATAGCTACGACTGCGACGGCCTTAATGCGAGTCTCCTCACATGTGAACCTGACGAACGCTGATAGCATACTAACTTAGGCCCCACCCCCATGATGACGTCAGGACCTAGTTGAAAATCACAGTGCACAGTTGCTTAGGGCAGCTCCTCTTTGTATTAGCTCCATGATTTAAAGTGACTGAATCGATACGGACTTGAAGCACCAATATGTGAATTTTAGTAATCATCAGGCAAATCCTTGCCTCATATTTTTTTTTTTCGTAAATTTAAGGAGCAATATAAGACAAGTGCATAATTTAACAAAAGAAAATAGCATTTATTAAGTTGAATTATCTGAACAACAGTTAGTATTGTTTTCTTCATCATTGCTGTCAGCATTCAATTGTCTATTCTCACAGTTATTTTTTGCCTTTATATATAAAAGCGAAAGGTCACACTCTTCATGAAAACTCAGAAATTTTGCATGAAGGTGTCTTTTTGCACATAGACGCTCGCTAATACGGGGTTTTGCGAAATTCAACCCCTAAGAGGGTGAAACAAGGGATGGACGGTAGTATGAAGATTCCGTAATTTTCAAAGTTATAAGCATGAAATCCACATAACCGATTTTAATGAAAGTTGGTACAGAGATAGACTTAATCCCAAGTAAAGATATAGGTTCCTTTTTATTACGGAAAAAGGGAAATGAGGGATTAAAGTATATGAAAATTCGTAATATTTGATGACAAAACCATGCAACTTCGTATCTAGACATTTGACGCGAAGCAAATTTGTGTTCGTTCTAGTAATTTTGTAATTTCGAATTGTACGGCGATGAAATGGGGTTTTAAATGGGAGATGAAAGTTTTATGTGAAAGTTCGTCACTGTTGAAGATTAAACCATAAAACTTTGTATTTATAAATAAATGTTTGTCCTTACGGGGATGAAATAGGGGTTAAAATAAGGGATGAAAATTTGTATGGAATGTTGTTATTACGTCAATGTTGAAAACCGTTAAATTTTTAAGCTAGACACTTCAAATGCATACTATTTTATAGTATTAATTTTTATGAAATTGTAGGTACAAAAATATTTTAATATTAGTAAAAGTAAATTTGTATGGGAACATTTATACAACTGTTCAAGTAATATTTACTTGAACAGTTGTATAAATACAACTGTTCAAGTAAATATTATGTACCGCCTCAGTTATCAAAATACTTATTTTACGCGGACGAAGTCGCGGGTAAAAGCTAGTAGTTAGTAAAATAATAATAAATATAATTATGTTTTATTATAATCACAACGTGGTCACTAATTTATGGTGATATTTCTTCACTTGTAATCATGGCATTCGATTCAACTTATCAGCTTACGATTTTACAGTAACATCATTAGTGGTTAAAAACAAAAAAGGTTAACTGCCGCAACATTGTAGCGACGTGCAGTTCTTTAGATCAGAAATTGCTTGTTATATTTAGCATGGTTTATTGGTGAAAACTAATCGTAAAATTGCTCATATCAGTCATTATTACAATAAATATGCAGTCGTAATAGAAAAAAATTAACCAATGTGGAGTTTTAACAAAACGAAAAAATGTATTATTTTATGCCCGCCGTTACAGGGTTACGTTGTCGAAATTTGATGAATTGTCAAATGTTACCCATTAAAATGACCCGACTATATAACGATGTAGGTTTTTATTGATATAGTGACAAGACTAAGAAGGGTGCTTATTGGTAAGTAAAGGTACAAGTTGGTGCTGAAACCGTGACAAGAGACCCCGACAGGAGATCGCGACACGACACCGCGACAGGTGACCGCGACCGGAGACCGCGACAGGAGACCGCGACAGGAGACCGCGACAGGAGACCGCGACAGGAGACCGCGACAGGAGACCGCGACAGGCACTTGATATTATGGAATTGTATGGGCGCCAGTTCGCGTCAAGACCGCGCCACGAGTCTCGCGACACATGTTTCGGTCTACTGTCGCGGTCTCAGCGCGAACTGTTGCCCATACAATTCCATAATGTCAAGTGCCTGTCGTGGTCTCCGGCAGCGGTCTCCTGTCGCGATCTCCTGTCGCAGCCTCCATGCGAACTTGTACCGTAACACTTCAGCACAGCAAAGCCCAGTATTAAGAATAGGTTGAGTCTACATTACTGTTAATCTGTTAACATCAATACGCAAATGTAAATTGACGATAATCTGACTAAACTGACAAACAACTACCTATAAAAACAACATGAGGATTAGGTAGGTACATCCCAAACTTTTAGTTTGTAAATAATCGTTAATAGTACCTATTGCCAATTTTTTGCGTTATCTGGTAATTTCTACAACTGATACTAAAACCAAAATGTGATTATTCACGCATACACTATCAGTGTAAAATATCATTATCGATAGTGTGGTCTACATTTATTTTTATTGTTTTATCGAAAACTAAATAAAAAATGCGTGTTGCGTTTGTTTTATTTTTGTGTTTAACTGCGGCAAGAGGTATGCGATGTTAAGTTACTAAAATAAAAGTAAAAAAAATGTGGATAAAGATTATAACTAGTCTTATCTCCACCCGCAAAATAACTTGTAAAATTTGTAGATCCATATCATTCGCTTATCATATCATTAGGGTGAACCTCCACATAGGATGTGTGAGAAAGCTAATTGTTGTGTAAGAAAAATGTCCACCAGTAGCGTGGGGGTAACACAATATTTATAGTAGATAGGTTATAGTACTTTATGTCAAGTGATACGACACCTCTACTTGTTTTCTACCATCCGTCACATTTGGAGTAATTACCGACCTATTTGTATCCTTTTTAGACAATCAGTTTGGACTTTCTTAGTTCGTTTGCACATTTTTAGCTTTCTTGTTAATAGAGGACTAGTTTTCATCAATGTATGTTATTTCCGTCTGGTATACAGCAGTAGTAGTATGTCTGTAAAGTTTATTGTTGTTAATTATATTCAAGCTGATTTAATTCTTGATTAGTCTTGCTGTACCACAGATAAAAATCTTACTAATCTAGGGAAACTTAGACTGTATAGTGAGTTAATTACATATTTTAACGTTGTCTGATTCTTCTGTCCTATTTCCTGTAATTTAAATTAAATATTTCTATAGACAAATAGCGTCTAACGCATCACGATTGAGTCGTAATGTTTAAGTCACGTTGAATTCCACAAAAGATTAGCGACGTAGACGTGGAGTGATAAGATTAAGTCAAAAAATAATTATGAAGGTGTAAGTGTGATTGATGTGACCTAATTTGGTATTAAATAATTGATTAATTTCTTTACAGCTGTACCTTTTAATCCACATAGAATTGTCGGTGGTTCTGTTACCACTATCAGTGAATATCCAAACATCGCTTCCTTGCTTTTCTCTTGGAACAATAGTCAGTATTGGCAGAGTTGTGGAGGAGTTGTTATTAATATAAGAGCTATTTTAACAGCAGCGCACTGCCCATTGTAAGTAGTTAAATAATTACTATTGTAAAGTGTTTTAGACTTATAATCTTTGATGTTTATATTTATCTGTTAGTTTATTACCATCTGGTGGGAAATCAGGACAAAATATGTGTCTCATCATCATCATCATCAGCCGCAAGACGTCCACTGCTAAACATAGGCCTCTCCCCTAGATTTCCACAACGAACGGTCTTGCGCAACCTGCAACCATAGGTTTCCAGCGACCTTTGTGAGGTCATATGTCCATCTAGTGGGAGGCCGTCCAACACTGCGTCTTCCGGTTCGTGGTCGCCACTCGAGAACCTTTCCTCCCCATCGGTTGTCAGTTCTGCGAGCGATGTGGCCTGCCCATTGCCACTTTAGCTTGCTTACTCTTTGAGCTATGTCGACCACTTTCGTTTTTTTGCGAATATCCTCATTACGGATTCTGTCGCGCAGAGAGACTCCGAGCATAGCTCTCGCCATAGCTCGCTGTGTGACTTTGATCTTCGTTATGAGGCCCACATATGTGCCACAATATGTGTCTGGAACATTAAAAATATATAAAAACGAAGTATATATTGTTTTTTTATTTTATTTTGAGGATAAAGACTATATTTGTATAATTGATAATATTACTGAAGATATTCAAATTGAATAATCTACAGGCATAAGCCAATTCATGTTCCTCGGGGCATTCTTTCACAAAGAGAGAATCAAAGTCAGAACCCACTACGTATTCAGGATTTTACACAATAGGGATGATGACTGGTTCAAAAATACATAATTCTAATTAGTCCCTCATCTAAACGTCACGTAATGTTAGTACAATCCCTCCTTCATCCCATCCTTGACTACGCCGATGTCTGCTACCTTGACCTTAGACGGGACCAATTCGATAAGCTCGAGCTTCTTCAAAACTTTTGTATTAGAGTTATTTTCGGTCTCCGAAAATATGGCCATGTTTTTCTTTTCCGATCTAAGCTCGAGTGGCTCCCTATCCGTTTACGTCGGGATATTCACATCCTATCACTTTTAAATAACACACTTGTCACCCCCACTTTCCTTCCGTATTTAAACTCCCGTTTCACGTTTCTTTGCGACACTCATTCAATAAATTTTAGGTCGTTTACAAAACTCCTATTATGTACTTCAGCTCATACAAGCTCCTTTTACGGTTTGTCGTTCAGCGCGCAGGCTGTGGCCTTATGGAACGCTATTCCTGCGGCCATTAGGCGTGCGTTTTTTTTTTTTAAATAAAACCCGGCTAGATCGATTTATCGTCTCCGAAACCCTCTGTATACATAATTTCATGAAAATCGTTCGAGCCGTTTCCGAAATTCAGATTCTATATATATATACTTACAAGAATTGGTCGTTTAAAGGTATAAGATAAGATATACTTAATACACGTGTTTGTTTATATTGTTAGTTGCACCACTGCCCAAAATCTTAAAAATCTTATTTCCTTACAAATCAAAAGTTATCTGGAAGAGATCGCTTTTAGCGATAAGATCGCCTTTTGTGTCCATTATGTTTTTGTTATTTTATGTGTTACTTATAGTCAACTTTGTTTGTGGTGCCAATAAAGTGTTTTGTATTGTATTGTATTGGATTGTATTGTAAAATAAGACGAAGTATGTGACACGTATTTTTTTTGTTTCATCAAACTGTTAATCAACAAATATATAGGTCATCGATCTTCCGTAGTGGAGGCTGTGAAGTCACGTCTACATAAAAATCGCATATGGACGTGACGTCACTTGAAAATGCCAAGCTCAATTTTTCGACATTTTTTCTTTGTAAGATAAAGTAAGATATACGTGTAGGTACACTAATAATAATGTAACGGATTAATTAGTGTTTTATTAGTCACCATGCCTATTGTAACTATTCTGTACAGTATTCAAATTGAAGCCCTTCAATTTGAATAGTGTACAAATCAGACATAAAGAACCCATTCCATGTTCTCGAGCAGTTCTTCCACAGGAAGAGAACAAAGATCACAATCCACTGCGCTGGCTAAGTCGGAGTTGGTAGATGATACAAGTCGCCGAAATATGGCCATCTTCGAACACGCTAGTTTATTTAGGATATTTTATTTCACTATTAATTAACAAAATCGATAAATATAATCATATATTTTACCATTTCAGGCTCCGACACGGGTAGACAAACATTGTATAACAAGTTTATATTTTAACCGACTTCAAAAAAAGAAGGTTTCTCTAAGACACCGACTTCAAAGCTATAAAATGCTTACTTAATAATTTCTGTTTTAACCAACTAACTACGTACTATTATTATTTTAATTCACTGTTTAAAGTTGTATTTTGATTGTTAAAGATTATATTATATTTTCTTCCAGCGGCGATGCAGTCAATAATTGGCGGGCTCGTGTTGGATCGACGTACGCCAACAGCGGCGGCGTAGTCCACTCCTTGGAGACTATTATCATTCATCCCCATTACAACAGCAGAAATCTCAACAATGACATTGCCATATTCCGCACAATCCACAACATTGTTTACGTGAACAATGTTGTCCAGCCTGCCGTTATAGCTGGCAGCAACTACAACTTGGGAGACGATCAACCCGTTTGGGCAGCTGGATGGGGAACTACTGTGGTTAGTATATTTTGCTAATTGGGTACCTTTCTTTGAGAATAGAGTCTAAGACTCCAAGGAAAGTTAAAATATGAAATGTGCATGCCGTGTTGTAAATGTTGGGGCAATGATCTTATATAGTTTTATATATGTAGGTAGGTGTTTATAAACGAACCAATAGTGATAATAAAATACTATGAGACAACACTTTAAAGAAACTTACTATATTAATTTACTATTTTCCATTAAACTAATTGAGGTTCTTATGGCAATTAGAAACATTGTGTATATTTGTACTTATAAAGGTAATTGTTGCTTTAATAAATTGCAATAACTTAATAGAGTAGAAATTTGAAACGCATATAGATTACTAGAATAGTTTTGATTCTAATAGAAATAGGTCTCAAATAGAACAAAAGCTACTTTGCTACTTAAAAATAGGATTTTACGAACGAAATCGTGGCTAAATATAAGACATGTAAATAATTTACTAATACTGACGTGTATTTTTTTAACAGCCTGGAGGCTCACCATCGGAACAACTGCGTCATGTTCTGATTTGGACCGTCAATCAGAGTGTTTGCAATAATCGCTACAGCACTTTGGGCTTGCAAATTACTGAAAACATGCTGTGCTCCGGCTGGCTCGACGTCGGCGGCCGCGACCAGTGCCAGGGTGACTCCGGCGGTCCTGTCTATCACAACGACAGGGTGCTTGTCGGAATCTGCTCATGGGGATGGGGTTGTGGTTCTGCCTTCTATCCAGGAGTAAATGTCCGGGTTTCACGATATACTTCGTGGATTCAAGCCTCCGCCTAATAGAATCTTTAGTACACGAAAAATTGTTTATTTGTGTAACTGTTATTGTACCTACTGTTTTTTTATTGTGTACTAATTAATACCTTATTATTATTTATTGCTTGTATTATGGTGTTCAATCACGGATAATATCCGTGCGTTCAACAGACGATGCTATAAAATCTGTAAAACCGCGTGGCAATAATTTATGAAATCCAATAATTTAGTGTTCAGTTTTATTTCATATTTCTAAATTAAAAAAAAGCATAATATGACAGAAACTTTTGTTTGGACTCTTCTTGTATTTTATACATTTACTGCTATTCACTGTCATCTGTCGGAAATTTTATGAACTACTAGCGGACCAATAGAATCATATCCATAAGGATTTACATGATTATTTAAAATTATTTATCAGTCTCGCAGTACAGAGAAAAAACACATAAGTAGTGA
Organism: Ectropis grisescens; assembly: GCA_017562165.1. Classification (NCBI taxonomy): domain Eukaryota; kingdom Metazoa; phylum Arthropoda; class Insecta; order Lepidoptera; family Geometridae; genus Ectropis; species Ectropis grisescens. The sequence continues at coordinate 23,802,459 of CM029771.1, forward strand.
TGTTAGTAGATATAGCCCCCTCTTTTGTTTTAAGAGAAAACTAGCACAAAACAATTAATAGGTACCATAGGTACATTTTGTTTGGCAGTAGGCGCGTGGCAATGAATTGAACCCAGAACCTCCGTCTGTGACAAGAAAGAGCATTACCACTGAGCCAGGTCGTCATCACATATTATCGGGCATGTCATATAACGCTTAGAATTATCATAATTTTAGTAATCTGAAGATTATGACAAATTTATCAGTTCTGATACTTTTCTACATCTAGATGATTTAAATAATACGATAAGCTTCTGGAAATTAAATAAATCCTTTACTTCAATAAGGCATAAACACACATACTTACTAGTACGCTATCAAGTGTTTGATAAAAGTTCACGTTTATTTAAATTAAAATGTAATTAATTTATCCAAATTCCATATTTTTTAGTGAATTGGTAACTCATGGGGAACTTAGTCGGCTTATCTCACAAGCTAGCTAAGCTAGCTAAGTTTCACAGGAGATGGTAAAAATTTTCTGAAACTAACTACACTAGGTATTTTTAGAAAGGTAACCTATTAACACTATGTCCTAAGTAAAAGAATCAAATTAGGTACTGCGAGCCGATGTATGTAAGAAATCAAACTAGGCACTGGTCATTAATTGTTGACCACAAATTCATAAATTTGTATTCCGTAGTTCAAATGCCTCACAGCTACGTTTATTTATCAGTTATCATGAAAACAATTAGTGTAAAAGAATGAAATAACAATTTAGAAGCAAACAAGTTATATTTAGATTGTTTCTAAGGATTACTAATAGAATACGTAGAAATTTTGCAAAAATAACATAAAGATTAAATATCAATTATCTACGAATAAAATAGATACGATGAGGAAAACGACAATTTATACACCTGCTTTAAAATAAAAGTGATTCATTGATAGAAAATAAGATGTAAAGCAAGTTAAAGATTTATTAAGTTGGTCCGTGGGGCACGGAGGCCAAAATCTTTGTCGCAGAGTTGAGCCGACGCCTGCGGGAGAGTGGCCGAGACCCTCGATCTGAGCGATACTTGTACCAAAACGTTTCTCTAGTTAAAGATTTAAATACATTTAATCTTTTTTATAACTTTTCCTTTACTTTATCAAGCAGCTGAGAAGATATAATGGAATAATAATACATCAAATAATTAATACAATAGAGCAGGTATAACCTATTTTACAAATTCAGTTAGAGTAAGAATTTTATCAAAAACGAAAATTCGTTTCTATGCCACCAGCAAAGATAAAAATTCCAAGTCGCACATTTATTGACTAGAACCAATAAAATAATCGTATATGTGATAGATAGAATAAATCGCGGGTAATAATTATTTACAACCACAAAATTTATATAAAATAATAAAATTTCAACTACTACCTCAGTAGTCGAAAAAAATTGGGGCCTTATCATGCGCGCTGCAGTAACTCTGCTGGCTATATGCCTGTGCTTCGCATACGTCGTAGGTAAGTTTCACACCTTACAATCAAATTCAAGTACTACTTTACATTACAATACAATAGCTCACTAAAAATTATACCTCTTACGATTCAGGGTATAACATAAAAGCTTTATCTGTCAAATACGAGGCATCAAATTTATCATCAAAATTTTCAGCGTGTATCAATACACTGCTGGGTTTACGTACTCAGATATTACGGCTCCTCTAATCTTTACCAGTATTATCTGGATTGCTCATTGGATCTCATTTCTTCGACCCATTTTGTTAGTGGACTGCCAAAGGTATGTTGATCGGCGATCAATTCTGTTGATGACTTAGATTTGCGGCAGATTTAAGTCCCACTGTGATAGGAGGTTACGCAACTCCAGAATAAAAATGGTGTTTTTCGAATCAGCTAACCAAGATCTACTTAGGCACAATAACTGCCGCTGTAGAGACAATACAATAGCCGTAGTATCGAAAAGATGGTTGGATTGTAACCCAAAAAACTAAGACAAAGGTTGTGATAAAACTTCAAAAGTCAGGTCTCATATTGTTTTAAGTCGCTACGACTCCAAGTTGACAACAAACCTTTTTTAAATAGTTGCATATGTCATTGATTGAAGATTTATTTCAGCTTCTCCAAAGGCTTCTCAAAGGGTCATTGGTGGATCAGCGACACAAATTAGTCAATACCCTGCAAACGCCGCTTTGCTTCGCTCAAGTGATCTCAGCACCTACTGGCAGCACTGTGGAGGCACTATATTAAATGTCAGAAGCATTCTTACTGCAGCAAATTGCTTTTAGTAAGTACTATTTATTACTACCTAAATAGCAGCGGCCAGTGTTTTTACCAGCGCAATTCCTTTTCTCGTGAATTTCCCGGGATTATTAAGTATTCTCATTATTCCACACTATAATCTGTGTTCGAAATTTCTACCCAATTCGTTCAGACGTTCAAACGTGATTGATCAAGAAACAGCCAAACCTTCGCATTTCTAATATTATTGATGATGATTATTCTTCCAGGTTTCTTTATTAAAATGGAACCCCCCGATTACTGAAATTAGCAGCTATTTATCTTTCTGTCAGTCCGGAGAATTCAGTATGGTATCTGCCTATTCGTATTTTTGCACCACACATTTTCTCTAAAATTGTAACGTTGATGAAAAAGACTAGTTTTTGCGAGTGCTTCCTTCATCTGTACCTACAGAGTACAATGATTTTACTGTCATTTGTGATTTTACTGATTGTATCATTAGGAAACTCGTTTTAAACTTACTTTATCATATAACAACAAACACCAAACCTGATCAAGTGGAATGGCGTCAACGGTTTGAGTTTCATATTAAGTTTTTTTTTTAAATAAGAAGTGACGAGACAAGCAGGACATGTGCCTGCAACATGCCTGCCACGACACGCAGCTATTGGAACATGAAGAGTCCAAAGCATTACCTAGCACTGCACTGCGCTCATCACCCAGAGATCTAAGATGTTATATCTCTAAGCCCTGTAATTTCTCTGGAAACATTGCCCTTCAAACCGGAAAACATATTTGAAAATGTTCCAAGGTCTCCTCGACGCACGCACGGTCCTAATTTCGTTGTAACGTTTTTTTCTTTCAGTGGTGATGTTGTGTCCAGAGTGCGTGTACGTGTTGGATCTTCCTACGGTAACAGCGGCGGTTCTGTCTACAACGTTGCTTCCATCAACGCACATCCTAACTTCGACAGCTGGACTCACGAAAGCGACGTTGCCATTATCCAGACCGCAACTTTTCTTACTTACGTGACCGACGCTGTCCAGGCCGGAAGAATTGCTGGCCCTAACTATATTCCCGATGACAATGATGAAGTCTGGGCTACTGGTTGGGGAGCCACTTACGTAAGTCTTTATAACTATGTAACGTATTTGTATATAAATTCTAAATTAAAGAAGTAAAACATATCTAAGGTCCGAAAAGTAAAAAATATCTAAGAAGATGAGAATAAAACACACTATTAATATTCATGTTTTAAAAAACCCTTAGTTTTCTAGCAGCTCAAAACTTGACAAAAACGCTACAAAAGATTGAAGCATCACTTGTCTGCTAACTGATATAACACAAAGAAAAGTGAAAGTTGTAATGAAATGCCTTTTTAACCCACGACCAAAAAAGGGGTGTTATAAGTTTGACGTCGATGTCTGTCTGTCTGCGTGTGTGTCTGTCTGTAGCACCGAAGAGCTCAAACGGATGGGCCGAATTCGATGCGGTTTTTTTTATTTGAAAGTTAATTCCCATGCGGATGTTCTTAACTATGTTTGATTAATATCGATTCAAGATGGCTGCCTCCACAAAATGGTGGACAAAATATTTCTTCTTAACCTATCAATATGGGTACCAAATGAGTGGGCTTCACTAGTAGAATGTTATACAGATTACAAATCTGAGGTAGTCGGGGGTAAATCAACATTTTTAATTTTGTTTTTTCTTTCAGTCTGGTGGTGGCAACGCAGAGCAACTTCATCACGCCCAAATGCGGACCATCAACCAGGTGGCTTGCAGATCCCGGTACACCTCTCTTGGCTGGCCAGTAACAGACAGTATGCTTTGCGCTGGTCAGGAAGAAGGCATCCGGAGTCAATGCGATGGAGACGTAGGCAGTGCGCTTTACCACTACGGCGTAGTCGTCGGCGTCTACGCTTGGGGCTACGAATGCGGCCGCCTTGACTACCCAGGAGTTAATACACGCGTTTCTAGCTTCACTACCTGGATCCAAGATAACGCTTAACTTATTAATTTACATATTAAGACTTAAAATAAATATATTTTTACAAAACATTATAGTTTTATTTTTTCTTTTACAAATAACTAATATTGAAAAGTTCGTAAATTTATCTTAAGACAACAATACCGGATGTTTTCATAAGTCTTCCATGGAGATACTAATTGCGTTTTCGGTCAAAGCATAAATGTAAGTAGCTGTAAGAAGGTAAAGAGGTTTAAAACTTTGGACTCTTCATGTTCCAATAGCTGCGTGTCACTGTGCTGTTATGTGGCTGGCATTTTGCTTACCATCAGGCACATGTCCAGCGCGTCTTGTCACTCTAAATTATATATATTAAAAAACACCGGTAGCACTCCGGGAGTGCCGGCAGAAGTGGAAACTTCATTATTAACGTTGTGTTTAATTATAAGTATAAAAGTACTATCATCTATGAGGTAGAATACAATGTTTATTTATTGCGCTATCGTACACAAATATGACAATTTATATGTTGTTATTTATAATATTATATCGTTATTTATATATTACATTAAATTTTATCTCTCAGAAAAATCAACTTCCATCCATAATTTCGACGACTTTTACACCATCAAGTCGTTTAACGTAGTCAACAAATTTCATAGAAATATAAACTTTAACAGCGTAAAAAATAAAGTTAAAAGTCCAACAAAATGTATTAATATAGATCTTACGCTTTTTCGATCAGCATCACGTGACCCTGACGCGAGTTTGAAAGTTTTTACCCATACAAAAAAAAGTGCTCAGCGCCGCTAAAGAAGTATTCACTTCAAAAAAAAAAAAAACACACGATAGCAACAATTCTTTGTGATTTGCTGGCAATACCATTCATGCAACAAACACAATGAAATATGTGCTCCCGATAGAAGCGAAAACTTAAAAAAAAAAATTTGGTCAGAACGTCATCTGTACATCTATCTACATAATTATGTTAAATGCTATTACGTATCAATGACAAGAACTAACAAGATTTCATACACCCAAAAAACAAAGCATAATTAATTCACGTATCCCGCTCCGCTGCTCCAGTCGTTCCGACGCTACCCCGCTACTCTGGTATGCTGGTGAAGCGAACTAATAATTTTCCTCTAATAACAATTGCTCAAAGCGGCTAAAAAACTTCAAGAATACGTCACTTCCACTTGCAGCGGTCATTCACTTGGTTTAATCTATCTCCATGCGGCGGTTTGTTGGCAGGTAAAGTTTTAGGCGACTACATAGTGCCTAGTAATATAGATACTTTAAAATAGGTACGAAGGTTTATTATCGCATTCCCTGTCGTCACTTTTTTGCGTATAATAAATACTACATGTTATCGCGTATTCGTGATATCTTTCAATTAATTATCATTCAGTTTTACTAAGTAAGTTTTAAACGTTTAATTGCTACCTAAGTTCTTACAGCTTTTTCAATTCTCCTGCTAAATGATATGTTCGATTGTTAAAATCAATAGTATATGTTCAGTTGGTTAATCCTACAAAAATGTAATAATAAAATAATAATAAAAAAACTGTAATAAATAAAATAATAAAACTATAATAAAACTAAAATAAAATAATAAAACTATAATAAATAATATCTAAAATTATTATGTTAAAAAATATGTGTATGTGTTTGGACGTTTGGATATTTTGATGTTTGTCGCTCAATCACGTCGTAACGTATAAACGAATCGGGCTGTTTGGAACACAAATATAGTCTGGAATATATTACACATGGCTGGCCTGGTGGCTTAGTTGGTAGTAAGTCTGCCTGCGAAGCCGTGGGTCGTGGGTTCGATCCCCACCCAGTGCAAATGTTTGTGTGATGAATTCAATGATTTGTACTGTGCCTGGGTGTTTGCTATGTATAATAAATATGTATTTAAAAATATATAAGTATTATATCAGCTATCTGGCTTTCATATTACAAGCTTTGCTTAGTTTGGGGTCAGATGGCGGTGTGTGTGAAATGTCCACCAACATTTATTTATTTTATTTGTTTATAGGCAATTTTTATACCGGGAAAATAACGGGAACGTGAACTACACGGGTGGAACCGCGGGGCACTGCTAGTAATAAAATAAATAACAGAACAACGTCATGTGGGTCAGCTAGTAGGTATTCAGTATGGTACAAATACACTAATATACATATAATAAGTATTTGCAAGATAAACGTATCGCCATCAAGATTACTGCGTGACAAGGTTGTCGGAAGATGCTTAGCTTTTCTAGATTCAAAAAATCTTTTTTATTTCTTTTATTATTATTGGTAGGTAGCTTACAAAAAACGTTAAAAATCTCATCCTGTTTATTTTAAGTTGCATCGCATTTATGATATTAGTACAGATACATACATAGATGTCACAATAGGCATGTCGACTCATTTTTGATTTAATGTGCAATCAAAAGGCTACTCAATAACTAAAACATAGGTGAAAGAATTACTTTGTTATCTTAAAAACTTCCTGTGATATCACGATTTTAAAATCACAATTTTCGACTCTCCCAAAAACGCTTCATACAAATCTCTACAGAAACGTGACGTCACATTGCCGTAGTTTCTATGCGTCGCGCGTAAAGTTTGTATGGTAGCTATATTAAATATTGCGTTTAGGAAACTGGTTTCTTAACATAAGTTACTTGATATTAAATGGGTTAACCAATGGTAAATACATTTTCTAATAATTTCGTACTTTTAAAATGGACTTGCCCATCCATCTTTGAATGATCATAAAGTAAGTTAAACTAAAAAATATCAAAATTAAAATTGGTACATATTTTATTCTATTTAAATACTGTCATTATATCAAATAATTTATTATAATTGCAGGACCTGTCGACAAGCCTATTGTCCATTCAACTACTAATATTTTAAAGGTTAGGTTTCCTGGCTGCGCATTGCTACATTTAGGTTTATTTAAGTTTTTCTTGTTTATAATTCGAGACAAATAACAAGTTAATCTATCTATCTACAGTATTTATCAATAATTTCAAGTACATTGTGACGATTATAATCCAGCGTGCAAGGTAAACAGACAATAACAAATGTTAACACCTTGATTGTGGCTTAACTTTTGTTGTTCAAGAGCTTGATCAGATGTTGTTATGGCATAGAATAGATAATATCGATTTGGTTTTCCTATTTTAATAGTATTTTTTTTATCGAGTCGTGATGCATTTTTGTCACTGTTTTAACATACCCAGTTTTCCATTTACTGAAAGTTAAATCTATACTTCTATACTAATATTATAAAACCGAAGAGTTTGTTTGTTTGAACGCTAGGATCTCTGGAAGTACTGGTCCGAATTGAAAGATTATTTTTCTTTTGGATAGTCCATTTATTGACAAAGGCTATAGACTATATACAACATTACGCTACTATCAATAGAAGCGGAGCATGAATCAAGAATGTAACAAAAACGGGACAAAATTTAGAAGGGCTAGATTCCATTTAGAAGGGCTTGGTAAACAAAAGCTCATTTAAAACGGTATCAATCAAATAGATCTGTACTCTCTCTATCTTTCTCTATCTAACTTTAGTAATTAAGTAAACATTTTTCCACTTCAGAAGATTTGGTAATTAAAAATTTTGGATACATTTTTATTTAGGTACTAAGATTAGGTATTAGTAGTATTATAAAGGTATTATCGTAATAGTATTGTAGGAAACATAAAGTGTTTTAAAAGAAACGATTTACTTATCTCAATTAATAGCAATGAATGTTTTTTTAGTTTCTGCTTACAGCCTGAATTTTTTAGCGTAGCAAATGCGTGTACTAATATTTTCAGGCACTTGTTAATATATTTCATGAGGATTTTACCTGGATGTAAATCGCAACACAAGCAAAAAAGTCCAGTTATATTTAGACTGCTGGGGCTTGTTCCCGAGCACCAGCCAGGTCTCAAAATATCTCTCAAAAGGATATTCAAGGATATATAATCCACCTCGTTGGCCAAGTACAGGCTAAAGTATGACGCATCTATTCAAGGGAATACGTCTATGTTTTTCTAGGAACAGACAAAGTTGTTGAGACGCTCATGTTGTATCAAGCTCAGATTCGTTCTTGTATAAAGTACCGTTTGCAATTTTGGGATGGGTTGGCTACTTATCAGCTGGGCGCTCTGGAATCGATCGAGAGACGAAAAGTAACAATAACAACACTCTTGTTCATAACAGATTCCAACTTCATAAAGATTGTAGCATAATTTTTTTTTAAATATAATTTCGGAGCATATGCAACTGTTCTGCATGATCTAATACTATCTTGGCCTTTTTTAAATCGAACTGATCGTAGTTGGAAAAAGCGACATCATTTGATCTTTCAAAGACTCTGACGAAGAGGTTTAGTAGGAGCATCTAGACTGTGAAATGCGTTACCTGAGTGGGTTCTCTTCAAATTGAGTGTTGAGTTATGTATCCCGCCGCTTGGTTTAAGGCGTCTATATCTGGCCACAAAATATATCCTTAAAGTACAATCCTTATCAGATACATTAACTATTTTACCACTTACTAAGCTAACACTTCTCTGCGACAATAAATATTGCCAAAAAAAGAAAAAAACATTACTTATGTCTGTCTTTAAAGAAACAAAATCTGAAAAAATGAATTCTAGTGAAGCATCGAATTTATTTACTTTGGAGACTTGGATGTCAAATCTTAATACTAATTTTATTAAAACAAAAATAGACGGGATACATGAACCAAAACGACAATACGACAATGAACTATTGCTATCTACTTCACTACTTATGTTGAACACTACTTATCAAGACTTTTATAAACTATACACTGACGGTTCAAAGACCAGTGATGGGTGTGGTGCTGCTTTTTTACGTACCCAGCCGCAATGTTAAAGAGAAGTACAAAATTGTATCGGATTTTAATTGTATTATGAACGTAGAATTATTTGCAGTTTCAGAGGCACTGTCTTATGTAACATCTAGGCCCGAAATAAAACAAGCTGTAATTTTAACCGATAGCATGAGCACATTACAACATATAGCTCGTTGCTCTTCTGGTGCCAGAAGCGCTACTGTAGCATATGCTATTATAAAGAAGACATTGCTTCTTTTAAATACAAATACAAATACAAAAATACTTTATTGAAACAAATACATTTAACAAGATCAATTGGAACCCATCAGTTCCGAACTAGTATGTAATACTGTGTTTCGGAACCGATGGCCTCTCCCTTAACATTTATGACACTAGAAAAAACATAACATTAACAACTGTGACAATTTTTTTTATACACTTTCATATATATAGGATTGAAGTAAAGAAATAATAAAAGTACATTCTATTTGAGATCAATACAAATTTTTACAAAACACTTATTGTTATTCGGGGTTATGCCATGTATACTATTTTATTAAGTTAGTCATATTATGTTATTATATCTACAAGTAAGCATTCAATACTATCATAATCGAATCTGGCCAACCATGATCTCAAAATCTTTTTTAATTTCGTTATTTCTTCGATCGATTTTCTTTTAATTTTAAATTCTATTGAAGGCGTAAATCTGAAACTGCAATGGATTCCATCTCACTCGGGTATTAGAGGAAATGAAGAAGCTGATCTGCTTGCAAAGGCAGCCATATCAAATGGAATAGAAGTGTTTTCTATGCCAGAAAGTACAGACATCTTACATAAATATAAAAAAATAATATACGAAAAATGGAAACTGAGTTTTGGCAACATATGTTCTGAAAAAGGCATTTGTTTTGGTACTTTGCAGGCTGAACCCCTTCGAATACCTTGGTTTGTAAATAGCAATATTAAAAGAAACCTCATTGTTATTGCTCATAGGCTTCGCTCTGGCCACATGTCACTTAATAACTTTGAGTACCTGATGGGTAGGGCTGAATCCCCTGCCTGTTCTCTCTGCGGAATCACATCATGTATCCGATCTTCTGGTCGCTTGTGGACGAAGCGAGCAAATGAGAGCATATTTCGCCAGAGAATATGGTACTTGCCCACGAGATGTGGGCATGTTTCAGACAATCCTAGCTGCACCCACATGTGATGCAGCGAGGATCTTGTATACCATAGTGTCTGTTATACTTGAGAAACGTAGGGAAGAAATAATTTGATTGATTGATAACTTAAATAGATATGTATAAGTCACGGTAAATCTGATTAATTGAAAATTATTAATATTTTTACAAAATTATTAATATAATTTTTTAATAGGTTTATTAGGTTAGGTTAGGTTAGGTTTTAAAATATTCATCTCGTGTTATTCACACGATGTTTTTTTTCCTATCTCCGGTTTTATTTCAAGGCATTTCTCATTAAATCTGGTTCTCATTTAAACCTCTCGCACGTCGCACACACCACCCCGCCCTGCAATCCTTGGACACTTATTACATTTATCACTACTAGGGTTAAATTATTAATAATAACCGACAAATGTGATTAATTTATCACTTTAACCTCTACTTTCGGTAATTAGTAATAATAATAGATAATTATTAATAATCTTTAATTATTCACTCTTACCGTAACATATACATTAGGACGGCATTTGTAATCATACAAAATTATGTAAAACGGGATTGACATGATCGCTCAGTGACCAAAGTACCAAAAAAACAAAGATTAAAAAAAAATTACTACAAGAACTTTTATATTATGTTACTTGCTGCTACGGAAGTCTTCATGGGCGAGTCCGACTCGCACTTGACCACTTTTTAAAATTTCTCTTTAATTTGAAATTTCACGAAGATTTTAAGTTGTTGCATTTGAAAAAGGTCTCCCGAGGCCTTTTTAAGTGCGAGGCCGTTTGCGAGGGCCCACTTCACCCACGCCTAGCTATGCCATTGAAGCCCAATTAAATTTGTCAGCATAACTGATAAAAATGTTAATGGTTGACGTTCAAAGTGTAGAGTCTTATCTCATTAGATATCCTGTGTTTGTACATTTACTTCGATAGCATGAAATTTGGTAGATAAATAGATAAGAGTATAAGCATAAAGGTCTTAACTCTCTCTTTGCGAGAGAAGGCCCGAGCCCCAGCAGTGGGAACATTTAGTGGCCTGTTGATGATGATGATAAGCATAAAGACTACTTTTTATCCCGGGAAAATAAAGGGGCCAGGAACTACCTGAATGAAACTATGAGTATGAAAACTAACATGGTTATTACACACTCACGTTTGATATAGTCAGTATAGTCCAACTGGGCTGACTGTATTTATTTAAAACTGTGAGTAGTTGCTAGTCTATACTAATATTATAGTATAGCCGAAGAGTTTATTTGTTTGAACGCGCTTATCTCAAGAACTACTGGACCAATTTCAAAAAATATTTCGTCGTTGGATATGTACGTGGTCTCTGAATGCTCTAGGCTATATTTATATGTACCACAGACGAAGCCAGGGCAGGCTGCTAGTGTAAAATAAAGCACATACCCATTTCACATCTGGAATGCAACTTGTACTCGTATTCAGATGTTTGGGGTCAGATGGTGTTGTGTGTGAATTGTCCACCAATATTTATTTATTTATTCGAATATAAAAATTCATTCGACACTTTTTGTGATATACATTTTAAAACATTTGCCATTGTTATATTTTCTAGATATCAGTCTTAATATATAAATATAGTTAAGTATTACTTCAAACATCTCACCTTTTTGGTATTTCTATAAGTTCAATACCATTTTAGTATGAAAACTAACGTGGATATTACACATTTTAAATGAATACATGGGTAACTCACGTTTAATATAGTCAGTCCAGTCCGACTCAAGTTTCGATCGCATCCGGCGATCTTTTTCAAGGAGAGTGCGCGCGCGGGTTCGCAGCTTTAGTGCTAAACGAGCTGTAAACCCGCGCGCGCACTTTCCTTGAAAAATATCGCCGGACGCGATCGAAACTTGAGTCGAAATAAGAAAAAAATTAAGCTACTAAAATTTTATTTAAGTTTTATATGGCACCCTGATATAATACTTATATAGTCGTAAATACATACTTATTATACATAGAAACACCCAGACAAAGAACAAATATTTGTATTCATCACACAAATATTTCCACTGGATGGGAATCGAATCCACGACTCTCGGCTTCGCAGGCAGACTTACTACTAAGCCAAGAGGCCAGTTATTAACTTTACTATGTCTTTTATGGAGTTTCTGGCAAATCACAGTTTGTTACAGTTACTTGTAACGTAATCACTTATGAATCTGAAATATTGAAATCAATATTTTATCAAGCGAATAAATCCGTTTGTACTGGGCACACCAAAGTATTTAATTTTTATCAGAACACTCCATATCAACAGAGAATAATGTTTTATGGCAGTCATAAATAATCTATCGTATTATAATTTAAACAACTTGGTTTTCCCAAATTACCCTAATTAATAATAGTAATAAATGTATAGATTGGCAATGCCTCGCAGGTTTAACCAAGAAATTGTCTAGATCAAACGTCAAACATTAAGAATTTTATCTTTTGTTATTATGATTGCATCTGCGAACAAAGCCCTATGAGTAAGAAAGAGAGAGAAACGAAATATGTTTGTTGTTTATTTGAACTGAGGAAATTCTCGGAAGCACGTGGTCTTTTTATGTAAGCAACAATACAGTGCAAGTAATTATTAAGACTGATTCTGTGATATGTACGTATCGTGATTTTTGAGGCTGATAATTATTAGAGAAATAAAAGAAATATTAAAAAAAATATGTTAGTAAATAAGGCCGATTATAAATCGAAATCATTTTGTCTTTTATTTTCATAAAAGTTTGCATTACTATTAAGAATTTTATCTTTTATAGTTTATCTTTTGACTTTATAGTTTATCTATTGGGGACAAACAGGAATTAAAATATTTTATCTGTCCCCCTAATGTCGATAGGGGGACAGATCGGAATATTTCAGGTGAATAAAGTTCGAACTGTCCCCTTTATCGCTAACAGGGGACAGATCGAACTTTTTTGTTCGTTCTGTCACCTCATGGGGGCAGATTAGGGGGACAGATTGGAATATTTCCAATTTATTTTGTAGAGACGAAAAGACGTGGTGGTTTTACTTACGTAAGCTTATCGATCATTGAAAAACCCCTACTCTAATACCTCACGGCTCACGGGACACTATTTTTACAAAATATGTATAGGTAACTTAACCTTAACTGTGGGCCTCATAACGAAGCTCAAAGTCACACAGCGAGCTATGGAGAGAGCTATGCTCGGAGTCTCTTTGCGCGACAGAATCCGTAATGAGGATATCCGCAAAAGAACGAAAGTGGCCGACATAGCTCAAAGAGTAAGCAAGCTGAAGTGGCAATGGGCAGGCCACATCGCTCGCAGAACTGACAACCGATGGGGAAGAAAGGTTCTCGAGTGGCGACCACGAACCGGAAGACGCCATGTTGGACGGCCTCCCACTAGATGGACAGATGACCTCACAAAGGTCGCTGGAAACCGCTGGTTGCAGGTTGCGCAGGACCGTTCGTTGTGGAAATCTAGGGGGGAGGCCTATTTTCAGCAGTGGACGTCTTGCGGCTGATGATGATGATGTATAGGTAAATATGTCATTATGTATTACCAAAACCGATAGCTAATTTATTAGACTTGCTGTGTCCGTGGTGTTCTCATCAATGTTTTGAAAGACCCTAAGTTAAGTCTATGTTGTGAATTGGCTATTTGGTGCAAGAATATTTATAGAATCCAATAAGTTGACACGTTCAGATAGATAAAAAGAAATACAAATTGTTGTATAATTATATACCATATTATGTATTATATAAATTTGTATAGAACAGTAGAAATTTCTTGGAATCTTCGCTTAATTTTGTTAATAAAGACTTCCAATACCTTTATTAATAAAACTAAATTACAATTTTCATCGGTCTATGGATAATTTGAAATTACTTGGGTTCAATAGTTACATAGTTAGGTAGAAATGTAATGTAGTGTAGTTATAATTTTTTACGAAGCCATATTATCGCAGTCAAAAAAAACAAGCTTTGCTATGTATAAAAATAATAAATACGGAGATAGTCCGTCTCATGGTAAACAGTAATAGCTGATTAGGGACTTCTCATCACCCCAGTTAGAAAAGTATTATTATGTTCTCTAAAGTTACTGTTTTGGGGAAAGGATCGGAAAGAGGCGGGTGGTACCACACTAAGGTACCAGCCGTCTGTTTCTCTACTCAAAAATATGTAGGATTTATGTTTTTCCCACGTTTATTAACCACCGCTAATATTTAAGTGCAAGACGTTAGGCTAGACCAGGGAGTTGACATAACTCCAGAACCACCTCAATTTTCATATTCATGTGCGTGTGCTAATTTACTTACAAAAAAATTGAACCTAAAGGACAGAATTAGACATTATGGGATCTCTTATTCTGTAAATAGGGATGAGTAGTAATTTCACACTGAGTATTTGAGTGAAATTCCGACATAGGGTATGATTGAAAAGTTCATCAGAATAATTCCCAAAGAACTAGTAGCTATATAATTAAGTAATTATTTTCTAGGTCATGAAAATGCTCACTTACGAGCCATTGATGTCTAATAAGCTTGACATTTTACATGCATACTTTGTAAAACAATAATTTAGTGCATTGAAATGTTACAATGTTAGGTAACATTGCATTTTTTCGATGACGCAATTTTATCTTTGGGACGTGTGTGGAGGGTCAATAGAAACTTAACCTCAAGTTTGTGGGGTTGCCACCCTTGTCCCTCGACTGCCAAATTGAAAAACGCATATCGTTTCGATATATCTTTCAAACTAATTGGTAGTTTGAAAGATACATACATCGATCGTATAAAAAACGATTGAGATATTATTTGTAGGAAATGAAGTTGCTCATTTTACTTTTACCTCAAACTTCAAAAATAAGAAGTTCAAGAAAAAATAAGCAAAGATTTCTCCAAAAAAAATATTTAAAATTGCTGGTCAGAATCATTAAACGAAAAATGTAGCATAATAAATTCAAAATTGTACAGACAAAATAAGTAAAACATTTTAGGAGAACGTTAAAAATAATTATATTTCAATATTAAATAAAATTTTAGAATATTATCAACATAGACTGATTGTGAATAAAAACCTTATTTTTAAGTATTGAACGACAGTGAAAAAGTGATGTTGAATATATGTTTTTTTTTCTGAAATTAAAACCAATTTAACATCGATCTTAATCGCTTTAAACAAGTGAGTTTCATTAATGCTTGGTGTACCATATTCTTACATTAGTATCATTGCCTATTATTTACCATGGTTATTCATCGTGAAAAAATACACGGTGGTGGTGCTGATGCATTATACTGAAACGAAAAATTTGATGATTTTCTCGCCAAATATATACAATAAATATAACAATATCATTGAGTTTAGTGGGCAGTCATGAAAAGTTAAAACAATGTTTAAAATAACATTTTAAGAAAATTTTATATTTGAAATTTTAAATAATTTGTGTAGAATCAAAACGAGCTACTTAATTAAATAAGAGCTAAGTAATTATTTACAAAATTATCCAAATTTTTTGAGACACAGAAGATGTCTTTAAATGAGATACAATTTAATGATTCCAAGGAAGTCTACGAATTACATGGAACAAAAACAGTTACCTTTCCGTAATAAAGAGAGATATAAGTATAGTTGGCTTAAGTTGACTTACTACATTTAAGCTCTATTACTCTATAAAGAAAAGGCCCATTTTTGAGAAATATCTTAGAAGGTAACTTGGACTGAAACTAGAAGAAACAATAAAATAATTATTAGTTACATAAAGAGTTTAAAAAATAAAAGCATTATTGGCGCGTTAGATGATACATTAATTAATTGCAAGTTTTTCTCAAATTTCAATTAGGTGTTATAAATTTTGAACACTATAGTGCAGTAAGCTCTACTTACTAATGTTTACTTTAAATAAATACGAGTAGTTCCCAACGCAAAGTCTGGGATATTTGATGCATATGCTAAAGAGTACTTTGCTACTCTATGTGTTTTATTTACATATTTAAACAGAATTCACCCGTAAATTAATTCTGCAACTAGAATTATCAAAATAGAGAATGTAGTCCATCAGGATTTCAGAATGTAAGTTGCTGCTAGTTTTTTAAACAATCAACTTTTCTCTAACAAACACTATGGTCACTACACACTCAAGTAAACGGTAGCGCAACAATAAATGATAATTCAATCTATAGATCACCGTGCCATATCAAAGTATCTGGGAAAAACCCAGGCGGATTTACGCCCGATATGGATTAACTTATAATTGGGTATAAATATTGGAATATCTCAGAGCATTTCAGTAGTTAAGAGACGAAAATACAACCATGCGAACTATCCTTCTGTTGGCTCTTGGCCTAGCGGCTGTTGCTGGTTAGTATGTTTTTTTCTTATTAACGGCATTTAAATTTAGTTAAGTGTAAAATAATTCTAACAATGATAAATTTATTTTTGTGTTTGTTACATTCTCTACTTATTAAAATAAATTTCCATAGAAACAAAGTAAAACAAATTGAAATTATCACCGCGATTTTCTCCACGGACGGTACTAATTAAAATAGCTTAAGGAGTGCTCTTTGTGTTCGTGTAGCTGGGACTTGAGGCCTTCGCACAGAAAGAGAGATTCAAGGCTATAATCCACCACATTGGTCAAGTGCGAATTCCGAATGAACCAAAGATTGGTGGACTCGAAAACTGCCGGTGTCTTCATGATGTTTCCTTCACCATCAAAGAAAATTATAATGACAAACTTGTACATATGGACTTTTAAAATTAACTCAGATGTGCAGGCAAATTATGACCACAACCTTATGATTGTAAAAGGAACTTTCTGACCACTAGATGAGCAACACAAGCCCTATGGCTTGTGTATATAGTAGCTTTAATTGTTTATGAGTGCAATAGCTGCATGTCACTGTACTGTTATGGGCCGGCATATAGATTACTATCAGGCACGTGTCCTGCTCGTCTCGTCACTCTATACTATATAGAAAAAAAGAGTAATTTAAACTTAGAGGTAGATTGATGTAGTAGGCAAACGTTTATGACATCTTTTGTACAGTTAAATAAAGTTGATTTTGTTAAAACACTAAACCATTAAGTTTGATTAAGGTAGCTGTTAAACTAACTAGCAAGTATATGGGATATATCCATGGCGATAAAGGACTCCTTAATTTAGGAAATATCATTTGTAAATTTCGCTGTTTAATTAAAATGTTTTAAAGGTTTTACTCGCCAAAATTAAACTGAATGAACTTAGAAGAATACCTAGCAAAAAAAATTCAAAAAATAATTTAGAATAATTTTGTTACAGCTGTCCCCCGTAATCCTCAAAAGATTGTGGGTGGGTCAACAACCACGATCTCGCAGTATCCCAGCATAGTCGCTCTGCTGTATACCTGGAATTTGAGCACCTACTGGCAGGCTTGTGGTGGTACCATCCTCAACAACAGATCCGTTCTAACTGCTGCTCACTGTACTGCGTAAGTTTTCTACACCCACCCGCCGTGTTCAAAATTGTACTCATGTTACCGGCCAAACCCAGACGTGTCAAATCAGTTTTTTTTAATATGCCCCAATATACTGACTGGGCCTGCTACCGCCTAACCTGCCTTCTACTGCCATCTTTATCATTTCAAGTGAAAAGAAAAAAGAGAAATATCAAAGTTAAGATCTTTTTTGCGTTCGGCAGTAGACCTCCGGGCTCTCGGGCTTAACCCTAACATGTGGCGGGTCAGGAGTTTCTTATCCTACTTATTTTATTATCTATCTTATTACTATCTCTTGTACCCAATCGGTTAGGTTTATTCATTTAAAAACCTAATCTAACCTGAAATCTCTGGGCGATGAGCGCAGTGCAGTGCTAGGTAATAATTTGGACTCTTCATGTTCCAATAGCTGCGTGGCAGGCATGTTGCTTACTACCAGGTGCATGTACTGCTCGTCTCGTCACTTTTTATTAAAAATTAAAAACTAAACCAGTTTATCTTGAACGTTATTTACTTACATTAGGCTCAACTACTTCAGCCTAAGCTAAACTAGTTTATCCTATTGACCATAGGACAAACTAGTTTATTCTAGCCTGTACTGGTATATCCTATCACCTACTAGATAAACTGATTTCGCCCAGGATAAACAAGTTTTTCCTAAAATCGGGCTTGGCCGGTAACATTTATAAGATAACCCAAAAGTAGCCGTGAGTGTAAGAAGAACCGCGAATACGCTCTGCACTCACTGCACTCAAAAATATACGATATTACTCTTTGTTCTGTAACTTCTCTGGAAACGTTGCCCTTCAAACGGGAACACAATATCTGCACATAACACCTTAAGTAACTGGTAAAAGATGTGGTACCAACTTCTTCAGGTGTACTGGAAAAAATTGTACCACTGTTAAATCATACCATGTTTATCTATAGGTACTAATATATGGTAAAGCTGATAATATTTAATATAGGTATACTGTAAAGCTGAGTAAGTTTTTTTTTTGATCGCGCTAATCTCAGTAAATATTGGACCGATTTCAAAAATTCTTTCAAACGCTGTTTAGGTTACCTTTCTATTTTTTTTTCAACTAACTCAAGTGTATGATTATCTTTGTAATCAGCATCCGCCCGAAACTGTATTTATTATATTATCTACTATTTTATTGAGTATCTATTATTTTAATTGGATAACGGGACACTCACGTATATATGGTCGGTCAATCCGACTCCAGTTTCGGCCGCGTCCGGTGGCATTTCAAGGAGAGTGCACGCGGGCGATGGCTGCCCGTTTGGTAAACTCGAGTCTCGAGCCGAGTTTGAAACTCAAGTCGGATTGACCGACCATAATTATATACGTCAGTGTTTCGTTATCCAATTAAGTATGTGTAACAACCACGTTAATCTTAATACTAAAATCTATTATTTTATTGATTTTTTTGTTCAACAGGGGAGATGCAGTCAACAGATGGCGGCTTCGCGTGGGATCTACGTTCGCTAACAGCGGTGGCACTGTCCACAACCTCCAAACTTATACTATCCATCCTCAATACAACGTTGGCGGTGGATTAAACAATGATTTTTGCATAGTACGCACGGCTTCGACCATTACATACATAAACAATGCCGTACAACCAGGTACCATTGCTGGACCCAACTACAACCTTGCTGACAACCAGGTTGTCTGGGCCGCTGGTTGGGGAGATACGTCGGTGAGTGATTATAAATTCATATGATTTTTAAGCATAATGTTCATGAGGGTCTATATATCAATGAACAAAATAACAACAGTTTTATACCAAAACATTATTATAGTAGAAGATCCCGCTATACGACGACCTTCACCGAGCTCGTTAATGGATGAAAAGTATTTTATATTCCATTTAATATACCAACAAAAATATTGTTAATAGGTTGCCTGAAAAATTTCAGTCCAGAACATGATTAATTAACATTTTTTTAAAACTTTGTACTATAATTGATAGAATTTTTGAAAAAACTGTTTTACATAAATTATTATTTTGGCTTTACTTAATGCTTTTGAAATCTCATTGTGAAATTTAACCCCCAAGGGTATGAAATAGGGTGTGGAAGTTTGTTTGAAACGTTTTATTCCTTTAACATATACGCATACAATTTTGCATTAATTGAGCATGACCAAAATAATGAGTAATGTATTACAGTGTTTTTCAAAATTCAACCTCCAAAGGGGTTAAGGCATAAAAGTTTGTACGAAACTTTATATTTTGAACATATGTATTTGCATGAGATTTCGAAAGCGTTGAGTAAAGCCAAATTAATAAGTCATGTAATAATATTCTTTTTTATTCAGTAAATTTAAGTAAAAAACTAAAAACAAAAAAAAAATAATGATGTTCTGGACTCAAATTTTTCTGGCAATCCATTTGCAATATGTTTGTTGGCATATTAAATGGAATATAAAATACTTTTCATCCAATAACCAGCTCGATGAAGGTCGTTGTATAGCGGGATCTTAGACCATTAAGGGGTTTTTAGATAACTCAGTTTGTAGATCACATTACTGATTAGAATCTGTTTGGTCATATTTTTTTGGACTTTACCTTTGATATGGCATATTATTGGTTCTAATAAAGAGATATTTTGTTTAAACGCTATAATCTCAGAAACTACTAGACGAATTTCAATTTTTTTTTCTCTGTTGGATATGTACTTGATCCCTGAGCGCTATTGGCCATATATTTATTCTATACTAGCTGAACCCGCTACTTCGTTCGCGTAAGCAGATGTTACTGACTTACACATTAATTGGAAGTATCGTACGTCAAATATTTGGATAAGTAGTCATTGAAAAACCTTTGAGTTTGAGTGAATTTGTTTTTCCACACAAAAAATTAATTAATTTTTTTTATTTCTTAATTTTTTTTATTTATTAATTTTTTTTAAACAAAATCAAACATACTTAGTAAGGTTTCGTAGTATCGAACATAGCCGCAAGTGTTAAGTTTGTAGGATTTTTATAGGATACATTATGAAAAGTCTGAAGCTAATGTGCATGATCTGATACCTACTTACCTATTTCTTTTTATCCGCAAGCTGTTTTCTAGCTGTTACCCGCGACTTCGCCGTAGTAAAATTTTGAACGAAGCTTGTGTGGAATCAAAATAATTAAAATTTTGAGTTTCAATGATATTCAAGCAAGTTGAACCCGTAAATCTAAGCCAAGTCCTAGTGAAATGTGATGAATCACATCAAGTTCCTTACGAAAATGTATGCTTATATTAATATGGAGTTAAATGAAAATGTAGACTTATTAGCCCATGTGAAATTTTAGACTCTAAACTATATGTGTTTCGTATGTCAACCCATATCGCTGTGCCGTTTTGACGTGATAGTTAATATTTGTTTCCTTAGGGCCCATGCTTCTTTTCAGGTTGATAGGTAATAAATACATTAATGTGGTATTTCAGACTATCAGTTATTTCTGTTTCAATTTTCTACCAAATTTGCTTAGTCTTTCCTACGTCACAGTAACCTATACCTAAGTAACCGAATTGTTATTTCTGAGTTCAAACTACGTGTGTTTCGAATTCCATCCAAATATGTTCAGGCGTTCCAACGTTGTCCTGTAAATATTATGAATGTCACTGTTTGGATGTTTGTTACGTAATACATAGAGTACTTATACATAGGCAGTGTTTAGCCTATGTGTTCTTCCAGACTGTAATCTAATTCTATTTCAAATTTCAACCCGATCACTTGATACGTTCCGCCATGATTTTTGTGACAATAAACATTTTCATTCATTTTCATGATTAAAGCGGCAATAGAAAGACATCATCTGCAAAAATTTCAACTGTCTAGCTATCACCGTTCTTGAGATACACCCTGGTGACAGACGGACGGACGGATAGCGAAGTCTCAGTAATAGGATCCCGTTTTTACCCTTTGTGTACGGAACCCTAACAACGGTCTGCTTCGGTCACCGAAGCTTGTTGAACACTACCTTTAAATTTTAAACAGTATTTGGATTGAAATAATACGTTTTCTAATAAGTTACGGCTGGTCTAGTAAGTTACAGCTGACCTAGTCGGGAGAACGGCGACTGTCGATCCGGAGACCCAGGGTTCAAAACCACGCGCACCACTATCTTTTCAGAGTCATGTTCGTAATGCCGGTAATTAAAACGGTGAACGAAAACACCGTGAAGAAACCGAAATCTACCTATAATCTAAGTTCTAAGTCATATGTCATCCACCAACCGACACTGGGCCAGCGTGGTGGATTATAGCCTTGTCTCTCTCTTTGCGAGAGAAGGCCCTGACGCCCAGCAGTGGGAACATTTAATGGGTTTTTTATGCTGCTACTTATTATGCTGATATGTTTTCTCCAAAATACAAAAATCTACTTCAATGACAGATAATTTAATTCTGTCATCCGACTAAATTTTATAAGAAGGTATAACTATGTCGTACAGATAAATTTAAGCTGATTTTAGTTTTTTGTTGATATTTGAAAAACTACCTCCCTGTTTTCGATATCTAAGATCACCTCTGAAGTATTTTCTACCAAACAAAAAAGGAATTATCAAAATCAACTAACAATTAGCGGTGTTATCGCGTAAAATAAAACCAAATAAAAAAACATGCAACCCGATTGAGAATATCCTCCTTGTTTGAAGTCGATTATAACCGAATGATGTTTGTTTTTCCACACACAAAATATATTTTGACAATTATTTTGTCATCCAAGACGACGCGACGCGATCACGTGGGCACTTTCTAGAATCTAGATATTCTGTGGATCGTCTGTGA
Source organism: Ectropis grisescens (assembly GCA_017562165.1). Taxonomy (NCBI): domain Eukaryota; kingdom Metazoa; phylum Arthropoda; class Insecta; order Lepidoptera; family Geometridae; genus Ectropis; species Ectropis grisescens. The sequence goes on from CM029771.1 coordinate 23,824,945, forward strand.
TACACAGAATACTTAGAAGTTAGTATGTACCGAACGCGCCGCGCGTGTCGTTGTTATTTAATGTTTGTGTAATTTCCGAACCAACAGACCGATATTGTTCAAATTTTGACGGGACAATATAACAAATGTGTTCTTTCTAACAAAAAAAAGAATTAATGAAATTAAACAACGCAAACATGAGTTACAACCAAATACACATTCTGACTTTCACCCCCTCCCGCAAGAAAACCGATCAGAATTTGGGGATGAAAAGTAGCCTACAGCAATGTCCTTAGTATAAACTAAAATCATGCCAAGTTTCAGCTGAATTAAATCAGTAGTTTCGGCGTGATGCGTGATCCCTATACAGAAAGACAGACAGACAGACAGACAGACAGACAGACAGACAGACATGAAAGAAAAAAAATGCAGTTTCGCCATCAGTATCGACTATGGAGTGCCCCAAAAAAAAAATTTTCAAAATATCTTCAATGTACAGAATTCGACCCGTTACAGTTTTATTATAAGTATAGATGGTGTGGTAGTGGTGGCTTTAGAAGGCTTGTATGGGGATATTCTCCGCTAAGTTATTGTTGCTTAAAATGATGCTTAATTTTTTAGTACAATGGCTGGCCTTCCGAGACGCTGCGCCACGTGCAAATATGGACTATCAACCAAGCTATCTGCAGAACTCGCTACGCTGTTCTTGGGTACGCCGTCACTGACAACATGCTGTGCTCCGGCTGGCTCGACGTCGGCGGTCGCGACCAGTGCCAGGGTGACTCCGGCGGTCCTCTCTACCACAACGGAGTCGTCGTCGGCGTGTGCTCTTGGGGTGAAGAGTGTGCTCTTCCATTTTTCCCTGGAGTCAACGCTCGCGTTTCTACCGCCTCTACTTGGATTCAGGCTAACGCTTAATTACAGATTGACCGAATAAAGATTTAATGACGTAACTTTTTTTTTATTTTCATTATTCTATCTTAGTTACTTTAGCTCTTTGCTGAAAAATGTTAAATTTGCATTAAAAAAATTTGCATTAATTTAGTTTAGAATCTTTGCACACGTCAAGGTCGCGATAATTTTTACTGCTTTCGTTGAATGTGCGTCATCAGTACGTATTAGCAGATTATGTTTATGTCGTTAAACAAACGCTAATAAAACGTATTTCAAATCCGCTTTGCACTGTACACAGCCGAAACAGCAAGGAAAGAATGACGATGTGGTCTACGATGGAGCGTGTTTACCTAGAAGAAACTGTTTCACTCTCGGTTTGAAGACACAAAGATTGTAATCATCGGGGGAAATCTACTCAGGCAACGAATTCCACAGCCTAGACGTTCTAATCACAAAAGTAGTGTAAAATCTCCTTGTTTGTGTCATTGGGACATCAACCATGAAACTATGTTACTTTTTCGACCTACGAGCATTCCAATAGAAAAAAGGCAAGGTGGTATTACATCATACAAACCAGTTGCTCACTCCAAAGTGTATTCAATAAAAAACCGATACGTTAACAATTTTTCGGCAATGTTTAAGACTTTGAGGCCTTTTTTGCATAAGAGCGTCGTTGCCTATGAGCCTTCAGAGTCTCCAGCTTAGCCGATCCATCTCAAAGGTGCGAACAGTACTCAATACAAGAGCGAATCTGTGCTTGATATAACGTGAGCAACTGTTCAGGCTTGAAGTACCTTCGCACCTTTGAGAGGACACTTAGTCTTTTGGCCGCTAATTTAGCATTGAACTCGATATACGAGCCAAAGTTGAGCGTAGATGTCAAAATCTCATCTCCCATAATACCTACGTCACTCAGCCCCATCTTTCGATTTATACTTCAAGCCGTCACGAAAGGTTATCTACGCTATAAAGATTTCACAGTATACCTCTAAGTTATTTCTAGCACAAGGTATACAACCTTAGAAGACACACTTTCGATTTATAAAATATTGTAATAGATAGTTTTGTAGATCAAAAACTCGACACCGCGTTGCTACAGCCTTACCAGCTTCACATTCCATCACGGTAGCGCATAGATTTCACATAAGCCGAGTGTGGATCAGTCAGTTCTGGTCGGTTTGCCGAGGAATAGCGGGGTAGCCGGGAAGTAGAAGAAGCCTTTGTTTTTGGAGCCATATCTTAAGACTATTAACCCCTTGGTCACCACATTAACGACCGCAGAAGGTTAACTTCATGTAGCTGCTCCCTAACACCAGTCGGAATGTAATTGCAACATTATTATGATAGTTTTGTAGTGGTAGGACTCTAGGCAAAGTCCACCTGGGGAAGTACCACACATTTGGCAGTTATTCTACCACCAAGCAGTAATGGGAATACATTACTGTGTTCCGGTTTGAAGAGCAATGTTTCCAGAGAAATTAGAGGGCTTGGAGTTATAACATCTTAGATCTCTGGATGACGAGCGCAGTGCAGTGCTAGGTAATGATCTGGACTCTACATGTTCCAATAACTGCGTGTCACTGTGCTGCTGTTGTGGCAGGCATGTTGCTTACCATCAGGCACATGTCCAGCTCGTCTCGTCATTTTTTATTAAAAAATAAAGTTTTACCATCATCATATTCCGAGAGATGCTGACAAATTTTGGGTAGGTATTTGAGGCAAGCTGAAAACTTGTCACATAGGTGTCCTATTATTCCGCAACACGGAGATGCAGACCTGGCTGTTAAGAGGTGGGGCAAAATGGATCCACACATTTTTAATTTTGTTTTATTCCGTGAATATGTTTAAGGGAATATTCAATTTTTATACGTTGTAGTTTAATGTTTGAAGTAGATATAAAAAATATAATAAGCCAGACGATTTAGTTGGAGTTTTAATATTGCCAAGCGCGTGCAAATATGTTTGGCAAAGAATACAAAAAATGGGTTCGAGGCAATTCGAAATTTAAATAGGGTGTTACATATAACTAGAAAATAGGGAATCTCAAAAAGAGAGAGATTTGGAGGGAAGACTATATGCCAGGTGATCTAAATTGGGGGATACATTTTGCGCCGCTACTCACCAGCCAGGTTGGCACCTCTGTGAAGGGATACAATAGGAGAACAATGTAACAAGTTTACGGCTTGCCTTAAATACCTATCCAAAATTTTGGTGCCAGCTCTCGGATTATCAGGATGACGACCGCAGTGCAGTGCTAGGTAATAATTTATACTTCTCATCTTGGAAAAGCTACCTACATGACACTGTGCTGTTACGGCCAGGCGTATTGTTTACCATCAGACCCATGTACTGCTCGTCACGTTACCATAAACTATAAAAAATCATTAAATGGTGTAAACAATAAAGAATTATTCATCATTCATTCATTCATAAAAATCATAAGTCTGAAGACGAAACCGATAGTAATGAAGTGGTATTTTCACTGCGAAGCGTAAATTATTTACCTACAGACCTTGTAACTGTTCTTGCCCTTTAAACCGGAACACAGTGATGTTATCTTCCAGGTACCTTTGGTGTGAACAATAATAATAATCTTAGAAAAAATTATAGCGAGGCTACCTATAAAGAGTATTGATACAATAAGATTACGTGATAGACAAACGTTCCAATAGTATTACATGCAAATACTTAAACTACACAACAGCAAAAATACACACTAATATATAAAAATAATCGCATAAAAATATACTCGTTTAGCAAGAAAAATTAGAAAGACAAAGTGATTAAACATAACAAATCAAAAAGAAAAATCTATTTATTTTTAACTGTACATTATTAATGTAATCATGATTATATTACATCACAGGTGCTGATAATGATGATGCTATTTTTAAATTAATTTTAACTTTGTGGTCAACTTGTGCGACAAAAATCATGCTGCGTATGAAGTGTCCATCATCGTCGATTTGACTATTATATGACCACGGATATCCGTGTATATGACCATTAGAAAACGCAGCAGCGCCGAAAGTTTTCGCATTTGAAACTTTATTGGACTCGTCGCAAAGAAGGTACCAAAAAAGTTTTACATTTGTATGTCAAAAAAAATGTTTCGTTGTACTCGGAATAATTACAAAACAAAGTGATTGCTAACACAAAAAAGTAGGTGCTAGACTTGCTGGTGGAAATAAAATAATTTATATTTCGCTGAAAACAAAAACTGACTTCAATTAAAACTAAACTGAAGCACTCGGCAAAATTATATATTTTTTGAGAACTCAACTTGACACATTGTTCCAAAAAAACAGCGAGATAGTATGAATACGTCATCAAAGTATGCAAATTTCCTCTGAAGTAGTTACGAGTATGATCTTCCAAACAAAAAATAATCATCAATATAAATTTCCAAATTAAAAGAGCTGGTTACTAAACAGCATACCAACGAGAAGAAACCCTCTTTTTTTAATCGATTAAAAATATTAGTAATGGCTTATTAGAAAACTAGGCGTTCTAAAAATTATTTGATGTCTGTACTCTGTTAGGTACGTAAATATGATTTGACGTAGCTGAATAAAAACTCTACAGTTATGTAACTTTATACGATTAGAGCAACAGAAAAGCTATTTTTTTTTCAAATCTACTACATTGCTAGTAAAATTGTTAGGCACTCTCATGTAACACTTCAAGTTTATGTTCTGTTTATCCAACTTGTCGTACACATGTTGTGATGCACAGTCTGTTTGTCTAAACTGTGGACATCTCCCTGATGTTAGGCGTCGATATGATCTACTATAAAACTGGCTTACCTAAAAGACACTGATTCACTCCTCGAGTTAAAGACACAAAAATTGTAACTATCTGGAAAACCCCACTTAGGCCACGCTTTCCACAACCTAGACGTTCTTTTTACGAAAATAGAGACCACTTCGCAGTCGCTTTTTCGACCTACTAGTAAACTGATAGAGGAAATGGCAAAATCAGATCAAGCAGTTCACCTCACAAGCAGATAACAGATAGCACACTCTCCGAAATGCATTCGATAAAAAACCGGTAAGCTAGCAACTTTGCAGCGATTTTTAAGACTTTGAAGGCTTTTTCGAACAAGGGTGTTGATGCCATAAGCCTTAAGGCTTGTTCGCATTAGGTTAGTAAATTAGTCTAGTAGAGAGTAATTTAGTAGCTAAAATACCCGATACTATTTAAAAGTTGTTCGCACCGTGCTTTAGTTCAGTTCACAAGGGAGTAGCGTTTCGCAACATGAAAATCCTACAACGCAAAAAAATAAATGAATGAATAAACTAATCTTATCGAATCGTAATGGCTATTTTAGAAGAGGTGAATGAGGAAATTTGTGTGAGCAATAAAAGAGAAAGATTCCATGGATTCACCGTGCGGGTGCCGGGTCCATCGTGTGGCAGAGAGAGAAAAACTCGAGTAGTTCCCGAGACTTGTGACTCGGGCGTAGGTTTAAGGGGCCCCTTTCTGACGTACATCAACACTCACCTTCACTACTCGTTTTCTCTCCCTGCCCAGCCAAATCTGATATGAGCCTACTAGTGCAGCTTTAGATACTCGTTCTAGTATAGAACTTACTGCACTTCTGGATAAGCCAAGGTCTTTCAGCAGGTTATAGGGAGATTTTGCTGGTATACCTCTCGCTCCCACTTCTACAGCGTATAAACTAACTACATAGCCGTATTTTGTTAATTCGTTTAGGAGTTCGTAATACTTATTTTGTTTCATCGCGTGGTCTTTAGGTATATTAGTTTCCCACGGTACGGTAAGTTCTACAAGGACTATGCGTTTCGTAGCTCTAGAAAAAAGGAAAATGTCCGGTCTGGATGACGAAACACCCACATCCTCTGGGATTTTGTAGTGCTTTTCATACGTGTCCATTAAAATAGTCCAATCAGGTGCTGTACCCAGGATTGAGTAAGGCTTGTTCCTGGAGTTTGAAGTTGAGCCTTCTTTTACAAAGTTAATTTGTCTTTTGTTTGTCGTCAATCCCTTTTGGGCTCTAGCTACTGAAAGGCTCATGGCTTCACGTATGATTTCAACTCTGTCATGACACCGTGAGTAATGACCCACATTAAGAAGCACCTTGCATCCCACAAATATGTCCCTTGCTGTACATATCGCCTTTCCACAAGTATAGCAACATTTTTCAGAGGCTTTTCCCCACCTTACCAAGTTACTCTGGTCTGGGAGGGTCATTTGGAATGCATTTAGATAAAATTTTAATAAGGCAGGAGACCAGTCATAGATCAAGGTGCACCACTTTAGAGCTAATGGGATACAGAACTTACTTATGGTTAACCACTCACTTTGCATTTCTAAATTCATAGCGTGCACTTTGTAACCGTCATTTTCGCCTTGTTGTAGAAAGGTTTTTACGTTTTTACCATGTCTCGGTCTTCCCTTTTCTTTCTAGCACCCAACCCAGCAGTATTTACTTGTGCACCTGCCATAATTTGTTCATAGAATTGAAGTCTAGATTCCAGGTCTATTCTAGCAGTTTATTCCACAGACAATTTCGTATTTGGAAAATTATTTGAAGTTATTTTTCGAAATTCTTCTAATTCGACAAGTTCGAACCTGTTTAGGCGGCGAGCCAATGAGTGCACCGCTCCCAACGAACGCGTAGTGGGGGATGCTACTCGCCCGTTAGAAATTGAACAAAATGGATTGACTCGACTTAATCACTTCCTAAACTACTCGACTAAATTTTCAGTGTTCAGAAACATTTAGTCACTAAATTGCTCGCTACTAGACTAATATACTAATCTAATGCGAACAAGCCTTTAGGTACGTCTCTCGATCGATCGATCGATTAGTCGTTGACTGACATTATGGGACCGGAAGTTTATAACACTCTTCCCGAAATAGTTATATCGGCAGCGGCAAAAACAGATTAAAGTGCTGGCTTATCGATCAAACTTTTTAAAGTTACACCGTATTTTTAGAGAGTGATGGCAAAGTTCCCATAAAAATGCAAAGAACTAAATTTTACATGGGTCAGTACAATTGTAATAAAGACATATTATACTCGTATAATGCTTGACAGTTTTCTGTACAATTATTGTTGTAATGTAGTAAAGTCGTCATTTCAAACTTTGAAAATGTATACAATTTGTATGCTCTTTCTTTTGATTTTATTTTTTATTAATTGACGTGTAAATTGTACATTTATGAATAAAGTAGGTACTTTGACTTTGACTTAGTCTACTGTTTGTCTTTACTGAAGCTTTTAAGGAAAAACTATAGATTTTATAAGCGTGCGGTTAGAGATCACCGCCTGCACTTTAGGGCACCAGAAGGTGCCAAACACTCTGTCACTCGGCACTACCCCGAGCCGAGGTCGAGCCGTCTGAGGCGCCCTCGTGCTAGCAGCCGTAACTCGTCCAGGTATCATCCCATGCTACGAGTATAAGCAGTAGCATATAGGTTATATACAGGTTTTATATAGGTTAGGTTCTTTTTGGGTCCTGCGCCTTAGGCGCTAACCCGAATAGTCAGCTCAGTAGTATAGGCGTCTCGTGGCCAGCTGTCATAGGTTATTTAAAAAAAAAAGAGTTTTTTTTTAACTTTAATACACTTGTTTTACACTATACCGCCATCTCGCCTGATGTTAAGCGACGATGCGGTCTACGATGGAACGTGTTTACCTAGAAGAAACCGATTCACTCTCGATTTGAAGACACCAAGATTATAACTATCGGGAAAACCCCACTCAGGCAACTCATTCCACAGCCTAGACGTTCTTATCACAAACGTAGAGTCAAACCTCTTTGTCCGAGTGTTTTCCGAAGTTGGTCTTTTCCGCTGGTTTTAACGGTACCAGAAAACATCATAAGTATAAAGATATGTTTCATTACTAAACATAAAAAATGAATGATATACACATTTGTACATTGATAAAAAAAATATTATCGCGCTGTCTCGATCAACCTTTGGTCTAACATTGAATTAAATTAACCCCAGTCATTATTATTTTAAATCATATTACATTACAGCACAGATTTCTAAAACAAAAGGCAGATGGAACGTGCGGAACACAGATCCTTAGGTCCGGAAAGCAAATATCAAACGCCAAAGCAAATACAAACTCCAGTCAGTACAAAACTGACTTCCGTCTCGTACGGGAGTCCCGTTGTGATTTTATGTTTTGTTTAAGATTATGCCGTCTTGTGTCATCAAACATTGCAAACATTGTTCCCAAAAATAAAAAAAGGAAATTTCATAGGAAAGTTAGAATATTTTTACTGGTATTTATTTAATTTAGACGATTTTGTTTTGATTGATGAATAGAAATACAACACCTCAACGAAAATAGGTCAGTGTTGCTATACTAAATTGAAATTATTTTCCCTGAAGTTAAGGTAAAATATAGATTCTAATTTTGTTTTGAAGATACTCGTAGACCAAATCATTGATGAACATTGTATAATTCAATTTTAAGCCCTATTTTTATAATCGTTATTTTTTTTAATTTAATGTGAATCGATGCCAAGAACAAATCCTCGCCGTTACTAGGGCTAATAAAAATACTAATAGTGTTGATGAAAACTGTAGTTATGAAGCGAGTTTTTAATACTTGTATGTTCTGTGGAGTTTTAAAAAATACATAATGCTTACATTTTAATAATATTATACGAGTAGAATAGAATGTTATATAATGCCAGCAGTAGGTCTCAGAATATTTTGTTTTTGAATATTATACGATTACTTGGTTTAAAAGTGAGGTTTTGTTTAAACGATTATTTGTTTCTTTTTTTTTTTTTTTGGTTTGTTGTTTGGCCCTATAAAAGGTAGCCCATATGATTTTATCAAAACTAGTTTTGGTGGTAAAGACGATTCTTTTGGTTTTTGTTTAAACTATCTAAGCGAGCAAATCATACTAATTAATATTTGCGATTCAAGTTGATTTTTGGTTGCATGTAAAATCAAAATTCTTAACTTCATAAAATGGAAATCAGATTTCTTGTTATTAACAAGAAATCCTTGCATTATATATTATCGGTGTAAAAAATAAATTATTTTAAAACAATGTTTTATGTGTTTATTAAACGTGAAAATTTCCAAAGCTTAAGACAACAATAGTGGGACTTTTTTCTTAAGACTGGGAACATTACACGCACACCAACGTGAGTAATTTGACAACGTCGGTGAGAGCTGTCACGCATACATAACTAATGACTGGCCTCACAGTGTCGTTCACGAAGATTTCATCTGTTTAGAAATCTGTGCATTACAGTATCACCAACTTATCTATGAAATGGCCAAAAGCGGATCTACTGAGTAGTATTTAACTAGTATTTAAGAACACCAAAGTTGTCTAATCTTATTATAGGAAACACTTTTCGATCATGGTGCCATCACTACCTACATGCTACAGAAAGGTTGGCCGGACTGTAGGTACCTTTAACCCGGCGAAGGTAAGGTAGGGTGTGGTGTTTACTCAGGCCATGATACATCGTAAAATATTTCAATAATAATAAATAAATAAGCCTTTTATTTCTTGCTCTTTAAGTTACAAAGCTTAAGTAAAAATATAAATTTGGGAAATAAATATACATAACTAGAACTACATATATGAAAAATTGCAGATTGCATTAGTTTGCAAGGACGGGGGTCCTTTTCGGGGGGGATTCAGTTAGGCGGTAAAGGGCCGTTCTGTCCCAATATCACAGTTTCTTTCGCCAACATTGTCAACATCGCTGTAATTATCGGATTTGTCAGAAAAGTTGGGCGTCCTTCCGTGAAGCCAATCTTGAAGCCATGAAGCCTCCTTCGTTTTGTTTTTTTGTAACTTCACTGAAAGAGTGGATTTCTCTATCTTCTCTACACAAACTAAAAGTGTGTGAAACTTCATACGACTCCGTCCGCGCAATTTCCGTAAAAATCAGAACAACGTCTTTGCTTCAAAATATACATCTACATAAATAAAGTTATGTAGATTGAGTACATTACTGAAAACGATATGTAATATTCACCATTAAGTTTTTTTTGTATGGGAAGGGAATATAACAGAATCGCACATTTTTCAGCGTTAAAGTGCAAACGTTGACATCCTATAGTGTATCCAATGCCTACATTCTAACGGTCATTTTTTATGAAATGTATTTTATTTTATGATGAAATGCATAATAAATTTAAGAGTTGATTTCATCACCAAATAGTTCCATCCTAAGGCTAACTGGAAGAAATCGCTGTTAGCTATAAGACCGCCTATTATAACGTTTGTTTTTTTACTCTATTGTAGGTTTTGTTTTTGTGTGTACAATAAAAAGTAGCTAGGTATCTTCTATCTATCGTTCTATCATTGTAAAATTATTCACGAAGGTGAATTTAGTCCTTTCGGCTTAGTACACCCGTTTGTTATCAGATACGCAATGTAGATAATATGGCGATCATAAATAAAACAACACAAACCGAATGGATTGGATTTTCCTGATTTACTACAAATATATACCAGCCAAGTAAGTGAAAGTTTACGCGCAGTGTAGGGTCCCGTAGTACTTACGTCATTTAATTATGACACAAAGATACGGAAAACGATGTATTTCAATCAAAACTACATTAGTTGGAACATACTAAAGATAACATGGAATACACGTTCCAGGCTTATTAATGGAAATCAAAAACCTATCAGATTTCATACAAATTACTAAAAAAAATCTAGATACACGAATTAACAAAAAACGGCTATGTAGTTAGTTTATACGCTGTAGAAGTGGGAGCGAGAGGTATACCAGCAAAATATCTATAACCTGCTGAAAGACTTTGGCTTATCCAGAAGTGCAGTAAGTTCTATACTAGAACGAGTATCTAAAGCTGCACTAGTAGGCTCATATCAGATTTGGCTGGGCAGGGAGAGAAAAACGAGTAGTGAAGGTGAGTGTTGATGTACGTCAGAAAGGGGCCCCTTAAACCTACGCCCGAGTCACAAGTCTCGGGAACTACTCGGGTTTTCTCTCTCTGCCACACGATGGACCCGGCACCCGCACGGTGAATCCATGGAATGCTAAGAAAATCGTCTCTAAAAAAGCAATTTTCGCTGTTTTTACTGTCAAAGAAACAAAATCGTGCTCGAGAGAAGTATTTTACACAACAATTTTAAAAAGTGTGTGTGCGTTTTTGCTCGCAGTTAGTTAATATTTCTTCTTTTTATTCCTCTTGCTAAGAAGTCTAAAGCAAAGAACTCATGGAGCGATTTGCAGCCGCGCCCGCGGCGGTTTGAGCCTGAATTTTCTGTAGAATACAGTTATGCATAGGTATGTAAAAAAAAATTAAAAGCACAATTCACGACACGATTAACGCCCGTGGCGTGCGCGGCTCTTGGGCTGCGTCAGGCTAAGAACTCATGGAGCAGTTTCCAAGCGCGAGTGAGATTTTCGCCCGCGAACGTGGTGGGTGACGAGAAGGCTCCGAGTCCCAGAAGTGGGAAAATTCAGTGGGCTGTTTATGCTTAGGACTCTCTTGGTTGGGGGTATAACCAATAACTTTGAAAATTCGAGTTCAAAATCTCATTTTTTTGTAATAAACACAATGGCCCCTTTCATTGTATGAATCAATAAGTAACGTAACAAAAGAGGAAAATACGATTCCAATAGATCACACTGCGTATCAAAAATTTACAGGAAAACCCAACACGATTATATTTAGGTATGGATTAGCTTACCTGAAGTTTGGTATAAATATAGGATTTCAGTAGAGCATTGGCATAGTGCAAGAAACGATATACAACCATGCGAACCATCGTCCTGTTGTTGGCCCTTGGCCTGGTAGCTGTAGCTGGTTAGTGTTTTTTCTTTATATCAGTGTTAACAGTGAAAATACTCAGTGGTTAGGGTAAAAACAACGTTAATAGTGAACGCACAAATCTAAACAGTATCGTAAAACCTCGTTCGGTATTAGTGTTTTAATAGAAAATAGGCTGGCACTTCTCCGCCATCTCAAAGGATATTAAGTGGCGTTCTACGATGATGGAACCTATTGCGCCTAGAGTTGGATATTTTGTAATAATAATGAGTGTTCAAACAGTTTTAAAGAAATGTATGACTATATAATGCTAGAAGGACCCCGCGGTGTCACCCGGGCATTTCCGGATCGCATTATTTCCTTGGGGTAAAAAATACCCTATTCCAGAGTATTACATTCTAGATAAATCTATTTATAAAGTTAAATTAAATACAGGACTTCATTACGATCAGAGTTATAATTTAATTACCTCGACGTATTCGACTTCGACCACGGCGGTTGTAACGCTGCCGAAACTCGAGTTAATTAAATAATAATTCTGATCGTGGTCCTCGATCGAAGTCCTGTAAAGTAAAGTAAAGTGGTGATCGAAGTCCTGTATAATGTTTACATTATGTGTTCAAATCATGAAAGTTTAAAAACAATACCTCTCCCTAATCTATCAATGTACCAAATTTCTTCCAGATCACTTTTGTAGTTTTTCTTTGAGAGTGGAAAAAAACGTCCATATACGTGTATACGTACACACAAACTTTGGCATTTGTAATATTAGTGGGATTTTTTTGGTTAAAAAAAACTGTTAAGGGTATTTTAACAATTTTTTTGTTGTTGTTGATAAGTTGAAAATTAGGAGAAATTAGATTTATTTATAGAGTTGTGTATCATCATCATCAGCCTGTATTCGTCCACTGCTGGACATAGGCCTCCCCTATGATACGCCACTCAGCCCGGTCCTCGGTCTTACTTCTCCAACCGCCACCAGCTGCCTTTCGAATATCGTCACTCCATCTAGTCTCAGGACGTCCTACACTACGTTTGCGGATTCGCGGTCTCCACTCCAGAACCCATCTGCTCCAACGGCTATCGGGTCTGCGACAGATGTGACCGGCCCACTGCCACTTCAGTTTGCTAATACGCGTTGTGAGAGTTCTGTATAGTTCACATAATTATGTAGTATTAGTAGTCTACATTATACAATCTTGAATAAAAAAAAATCTTTTCCATACCTTTCATTGAATGGAATTTTTGGATGCGCCCGTTTCGGTTCACTACAAGTTTTCTGCATATTCCTATTATTATATATGTTAATATTTCTTCGGGTCGTTATTTACTTTATCGGTTATGTGTTGGCTATCACAATGTAAATAAACGTGTACTAGTGGTCGCCAAGTGGGCAAAATTAGACCATAAAGCAATTATTACATTATATTCATCTATTATCGATTTGTTCACAGAATTTAACAATAAATAAAATAGTGCTTCTAATACATGGTAGTGTATGTATGGTTTTTATTACTGATTTAATGTATTGTGCACATTCAAAAAAATAAATATATTTAACTCCGAAAAAACCAACAACCGACTTCAATTTAAAATTAAATCACAAACTCGATCACATTTCGTTAGAAGCAACGTCATCTGGACGACGCGTCGTCCAGATAAATGAAAGCAAGTTTTAGCTTTTTTGTAGATGTTTGTGAAAATCGCCACACTGATTTAGATAAAACTGAAATGAGCCTAACTCTGACGTATTTTCTACCAAACAATAAAATAACCATCAAAATCAAAATTAAAATTAGTGGAACTATAACATACATACAAAAAACATACAGCCGAATTGAGAACATCCTCCCTGTTAGAAATCGGTTAAAAATAATTATGTTTAATACAAAATTAAGATTTTCGAGTATATAAGCGATATCAGATCTTTGTTCCTGCTTTGAAAACTTGTTTGCTAATAGTGATATTTCATTAATTAAAGCAATTAAAGATTTACGATTGCATCGAAACAATGTGTTATCGGTTTGTTAATACGTGATAAAACGATCAGCTATCGATAGTTAACATTATAAGCACCTTTGGTGGTTTCTAAGAAGCAAAGTGACTGTTTCTTTGGTATAATTAGGGTATCCAGGCGTGTAAGAAAAGTAAGACTTCCTAATTTGCTTTCCTGATGCCACGGTTGCCTGGTAGAGATCGCTCGGGGCGAAAAGGCCGTCAATGAAATTAATATATTATTATTATTTTTTGTTTTGTATTTTTTTGTTTGTGGCTTTTTATTAAAGAGTTATTGTGTCGCACAAAATAAACAAATACAAAAACGTCTAGGTAATCAAATAATAATCTTAGTTCGTGTAAAATTATAAATAATTTTTTTTCGTTATATATTTTTTTTTAATTATAAATCTAAGTATAAATTGTATATTATAAATAATTAGTTTTCATATCATTTTGACAAATAGACAATACTGAAACAGTGCATTTAGACAAGCTGAATAAAAAAAATGTGTCTGCCAGATATAGACAACTACAGGTACTTACTTACAAGTGAAAGTGTAAAACTTATAATTTCGGTATTAAACATCACTAATATTGCACTTATACATACCTCGCCGCTAACGATTCTAGAGGTCCAGAAGATTGGTATTATGTAAACTTACGCTAGATACACAGACGCAGTTATTTTAACGTGCTCAGGGCACATCACCGGTTTATATCGATGTACATTAGTATGTCGGTAACTAGAATCTGTAAGATTTTCCATACCAGAAGGAGCTAACGATGCCAAAGAAGCTTTTACTTTAAAAACAAAAAGTTTCTGTTTAAAAAAAAACTCAATCAAATAATTATTTAAAATTTTGTTTTCAGCTGTTCCCCGTAATTCGCAAAGGATTGTGGGCGGTTCGACAACCACGATCTCGCAGTATCCCAACATAGCAGCTCTGTTATACTCTTCGAACTTGAGCACCTACTGGCAGAATTGCGGTGGTATAATTCTCAACAATAGATCCATCCTAACCGCTGCACATTGTCCTGCGTAAGTTTTTAATTTGATTGGTTATTTGACTCAAAGAAAAAACTTGATGAATAACTACTATAATAGGAAATTTTCTAGTTGTTTAAAGTATTTCGTGAATATCACTGATATATTATATTAGAACCACAGTTAATTGAAGCAGTAATTTCCACGTGTTCACCATACATAAAACATACTCAAACAACGTAGTTTTGGCATCAGTACTGACAATAATAGATTGTCTGCCTTGGAAAATCAAATTACAAAATATCTTCAATACACAAAATTCGACTCGTTACAGTCTTATTATAAGTACAGATTGTTAAATAAAAAAGAAAACTCAGACCAACTAACTAGATATAGAAAACAAGATTTTTTTGTTTTATTTCTATTAGTAGTTTTTTTCTTTGTATGAAACTACCACTAAAATGTACTTCATTTATGCGTGTAAGAAATTTACTGACTTCAGTTGTTTACTACTTAGGTACTTTTGTAGTGGTAGGACTCTTTGCAGAGTCCGCATGTCGAAGTACCACATTTTTGCCAGTTATTATACCAACAAGCAGTCATTTATAAACATCACTGAGTTCCGGCTTGAAGGGCGATGTTTCCAGAGAAATTACGGCGCATAGAGATAAAACATCTAATATCTCTGGGTGACCAGCGCATTGCAATGCTGGGTAATGACACAGTAAATACATAACAGAAGGTTATCTAAGGCCGCCCGCCGAGTTATTAGCCTATTCTTGCGTTGATCTCCAGGGTTGGCACTTTTGCGAGGTTGGCGAGAGTTGAGAACGCGAGCGATCATGTAATGTACGCACGTGCTCACAGTCGCACTGCACAGCCCAGTACTGCCGCCACCTTATCCCCCCATATATTATGCTAGCGTGTGCGTGAAATCCCGCGCTGACACGCCGCGCGGCGCGCACGCACACATTAAAACCGAGAGCGGCACGTTTGTATGAAGATTTTACTGTATGTTTTAAATGTGTGTGTGGTAATGATTTGCACTCTTCGTGTTTCAATAGCTGCGTGACATGGCACTGTTATAAGCAGGCGTGTTGTTTACCATCAGGCACATGTCTTGCCAGGTTTACTTTTATTAACGTTATCTTTCATCTTCATTCATCAGGGGAGATTTAGCCAACCGCTGGCGCATTCGTGTGGGATCTACGTACGCTAACAGCGGCGGCGCCGTTCACAATGTCCAGAGTTATATTATTCACCCTCAATATAACGTCGGTGCTTGGTGGAACAACGACATTGCTATAATGCGGACTGCATCAAACATTGTATACGTGAACAATGCTGTCCAACCTGGTACCATTGCTGGAGCCAACTATAACCTTGCTGATAACCAGGTTGTCTGGGCTGCTGGTTGGGGAGATACGGCGGTAAGTAATTTTGGCTCCTGTCTATGTATGTTTAATCTGTTTTAACAAGTTAGTATTAAATGCAGAGTTTGTTAATTTTCTTTCTTCGTAATTTTACGCAAAAGACAAATTTAGTTATAGTTCATAACGTAACAAAATATGAAATAACTCAAAGTAGTCTGGCCGAACGGCGTAGATGAAGTAAGGTGATGCACAAAAGTTTCTGTAAATGAGTTTGTTTCTGCTGTATTTTACTTTAAAACTTCATAAAAGTTTAATAATCCGGCGTAAGCGCGGTTGGGTATGTTGTAACTTGTAACCATAGGTTTGTATAACCTTAAATATATCTTAACTGTGCGATTTCTGGAACTCGTCCGGCTCGGTAGCAGGAGAGGATGATAAGAAAAGTGATTTTAATCGACATAAATGGTGGTTTATTAACACCCGACTAAAAAAAGGGGTGATATTAGATTGACGTCTATGTCTGTCTGTCTGTGTGTCTGTCTATGGCACAGTAGAGCTCAAACGGATGGGCCGATTTTTTTGCGTTTTTTTTTAATTTGAAGGTTAATATCTATAAATCTGTGCGGATGTTCTTAGCTATGTTTGGTTAATATCGATTCAAAATGACCGCCTCCACAAAATGGCGGACAAAATATATCTTCACAACCTACCTCAATATGGGTATCAAATGAAAGGGCTTGACTAGTGGAATACTGTAATACGCTATAACAAAATTTCAAAACCAAAATGGCCGCCACCACAATATGGCGAATCATATTATTTTTTTCATAACTACCTCATTATGGGTATCAAACGAAAGGACTTGACTGGTAGAATACTTTGCAGTATGACAAATTTCAAATCCAAGATGGCTGCTACCACAAAATGGCGAAATACATTTCTTTTTTCAGAACTTCAACTCCCTTAATATGGGTATCAAATGAAAGCTTGACTAGTAAATGTTGTACACATAACAAATCCGAGGTAGTCGGGGGCTCGTCAAAATTTTTAATTTTGTTCTTGTTTTCAGTACAATGGCTGGCCTTCCGAGACACTGCGCCACGTTCAAGTATGGACCGTGAACCAGGCTACTTGCAGACAGCGTTATGCTACTATTGGAGACACCGTCACTGACAACATGCTGTGCTCCGGCTGGCTCGACGTCGGCGGTCGCGACCAGTGCCAGGGTGACTCCGGCGGTCCGCTCTACCACAACGGAGTCGTCGTCGGCGTGTGTTCTTGGGGAGAAGAGTGTGCTCTCGCCCGTTTCCCTGGGGTCAACGCTCGCGTCTCGCGTTTCACCACTTGGATTCAAGCTAATGCTTAATTATTTACCTAATAAAGTTCGTTTATTACCAATCCATTTTGTTTTTGTACCTTAAATTAAAAGTTATTTCATGTCAAGTTTTAACACCATTTGTTATGTACCAATAAAGTATTGAAATGTTTAATTGTATTGTTATTCATCATTTATTTTAGTTGGTAACTGGGTTTTAAACAGTAAATACCTTAAATTACAAGCTAGTTCGATGCGTAGGAGTCGTCTCATCCTAACTGTTATACGCTAAACGAGCTGCGAACCCGCGCGCTCACTCTCCTTGAAAAAGATCGCCGGACGCGATCGAAACTTGAGTCGGACTGGACTGACTATATTAAACGTGAGTTACCCGTGTATTTATGTAAAATAAAAAGGACTATAAGTAAAACCCTTGTAAATATAGGTATAAACTAGCAGCGCCCCGCTGTTTCACCCTTGGTAAAAGTGCTTTTATGAATAGATTAAGTGCTATTTCAAATTAGAATCTAATACAAACGCTGCACGGCTGCACGGATCGGGTGGAGCCATTCCGTCGTGATTTCGTGTAGTCGTGACGCAAAGTAACAAACATTCAAACTATGATTACATTCATAATACTTGTATTAATAGGATGTGGTAAACGGCGGTAAAAGTCCATTTACCCGATGAAATGAAACTGCGAAATTACATGCCGAAGTACAAGATATTAGATCTTATATAATAATATTATGATATTGGTATGATAAAATGTGATATTATAGAGAATAACCGGGAAAAATTAAGAGGGTAAAAGGAACTGAGAACATAGTGAAGAAGGAAGGAAAGGGAGAAAGAAGTAAAATAAACTCTTTTAAATGGCCTCACTCCACGAATAATGACGAAAGCATTGTATTTTATTATTAGATACAAATTGCTCTCATAAACTTATATTAAAAACTAGCTGACCCGGCGAACTTCGTACCGCCTAACAGTCAATGAATGTCGTGTTACTTTTTAGCTGAACTAATTTAGGCTTTGATGAACGTAAAACAATGATACAAAATAATATACAGTATAAACTCCAATTTAACGTCCATCTATTTAACGGCAAACTCCCTAAAGCGTCGAAATCAATTGGCTTTGGTTGGTTTAGCTTGTCTTCCATACAATAATACAGTCTACATACATCCACTCGTCATAACGACCACAACTGAGTAATAAAAAGTACCTTTTAAGTTGCTAAAATTAGTAAAAACTGCGCATCTGTGTACGTTCTTTTGTCGCTTTATTATCCTAGCCTGCAATAAATTCGACTGTTGGCATCATGTAACAACTTTCTAAGAAATTCGTTCTTTTGTTTACAAATTGGGATTGCTTGCACGTGTAGATTGTTATTGACCATGACTAATAAGTAGGAGTTATCTTTACGTTATCATATTCTTAGTAGCTTACAAACTTTTAAACTGCAAACATGGCTACTAAAGGAATATCACTGTGTATTAACGAAAAAGTTTTACTGATACGCGCAATAGAGACGGGAGAGAAGATAAATGAAAGCAGCTAAATTATTGGAAAATTATTTCCTTTATCGCCAAGATGGCTCAATATTGCAAGACATTAATAAAATAAGTAAAAAAGTACAAAATAAATAATGGTACAGCAAAAGACGTCCGATAAAAACAACAGACTATACGCAATAGCGTTCAAATTTATTATTTTTAACACAATTTTCCAATAAACTTTTCTTTTCCTAATTCTGATTTTTCTTACTCCATTTAACGACAGTTCTCTATAACGCCATAAAATGGACAGTTCCTTCAGTGTCGTTATATAGAGTTTATTTATATAGATAGAAACAAAAAAGTATTTTATTATAATGAATGATGATGAAAACATAAATACAGAATGAGA
Source organism: Ectropis grisescens (assembly GCA_017562165.1). Taxonomy (NCBI): domain Eukaryota; kingdom Metazoa; phylum Arthropoda; class Insecta; order Lepidoptera; family Geometridae; genus Ectropis; species Ectropis grisescens. The sequence goes on from CM029771.1 coordinate 23,844,161, forward strand.
ATAAAAAAAATTAAAAAAATTAAGTACTTCAAACTCATGTCAGAAAAAAATGATTGAAAACTATGTTGTGCAGATTGGGAATAAAAAAACTCGGATTAATTCATTAATAGGATTTTTATTCAAGCACTTTGTGGTAAACGACATTCTTTGTTTTTTGGTCAGGCGCAAGAACAAATAAAGCGGATGGTTTGCCACTAAGGCAGCACAAACCAGGCGTTTCACCAGCAAACTTCAATGCTCTACAATGCTGGCAAACAACGTCCATTGGACCAATGCAAACTAAACGATGCAAGCTGTAGTCGATGGTGAAATAAAACAGAAACGCTGCTCGATTCAAATCAATACTTGAACCATTTCTTCTTGCACTTCGAAGATTATTCATCTGTACGATAAGCTCGAGGATTTCTCGTTTCTAACCTAGCCGTTTCTCGGGCTGCCTCTCTTTGCTCTTGTGTTTGAGAAGCACGAATTAAGGCCCTTCTTTGCTCCATACGAACGCGGCGCTGTTCTCGTGCAATTTCTCGTTCTCCATCAGATAATTGACTCTGTATATAACCACTACGTATGAATAGTTTTTACATAAATACACGGGTAACTCACGTTTAATGTAGTCAGTCCAGTCCGACTCAAGTTTCGATCGATAGCACTGCTAAACGAGCTGCGAACCCGCGCGCGCACTCTCCTTGAAAAAGATCGCCGGACGCGATCGAAACTTGAGTCGGACGTGTAATAACCACGTTAGTTTTCATATGAATAGTTTATCAAGAAAAATCATAGACAACCTTTAAAAAGACATTTACTTTTTTGTTAACCTGTAGATTTTTTCCCTTAATCTTATAACCTTTACCTACTGATTTTTATTCCCTAAATTCCGTTCCTTTCCGATGATTTTATGTTTTTACTGTAGAATAAATCTTAGGTATTATTTCCGGGAATTAAAAATGAAATAATTAATACATAATTTTCGAAAATTAATGTCTAAAACAAACTAATATAACAGTACCTGAACTTTGTAGACCTTTTACAAAAAATAAATTTCTGAACGCACACATGATGTCTTCAGAAAAAAAATAAAGTTGTGGCTTAAAGGTCTCAGCAACCAGGCCATAAGCTCAAAAAAAAAAGTTGTTACACTATTTGACAGGATTGGACAACAAATGTTTGACATGTAATAAATAAATCAGCATCTATTGAAATGATTAAGTATTCATTACACATATCGAGTTTTCATTGTTTTTAAGATGTATTCTGTTATTCGGGACGGAAACAAATCCAACAAATCAAAAACCATGGCAATCGGTCCAGCCGTTCTCGAGTTATAAGTGTTGTAACAAACACGACTTTCTTTTATATATATAGATGTGAAAATCTCAAGATTGACACAATCTTGTTTATGGTTAATGACTCCGACTCCGTGTCGGAGGAGAATACTGACGAACATATAAAAAAAATTATATTATGAAACTTCATACACAAAATATTACATTACAGTACCAACAACTTAAGTATAGAACGACTAAAAGCGGAACTACTGAGTTACAAGTACCTATCTAAAAAACATAAGTCGTCTAATTTTGTAATAGGCAGTAACACTTTCCAATCATGGCGCCATCACTATATGTAGATAAGTTGGACGGACTGTATCTTTAAGTTATGTGGTTTGTCAGTGGTTTTCTGATCGACTGCATAACCTGTTTTTAACCCAAAACAAATTATGTATGAAGTAATAAGTAAGCCTTTGGGACGCCTCACCTTAATATCAAATCGAAGCTCTGAGTGATTGAAATTAAGAAGACAAAGTCTGGTTTAGAAATTCCAGTCACAAAGTGTTGATCATTACCGGTAGGTAAACGTCTAAGTCTAAGACTACCGTCATAGACTACAAATGTATCGTTCGCAAACCAAAACTGTTTAAGTTTGCTACATTGCTGAATATATACAGGTGCTTACCGTTTCCAACCACTACGTGTTACCACGTGTTGTTAAAGCATGCTAACGTTTCACTAGTACAGAAATAAATTATCTAGTCTACTAAGTCTGTGAATGATACTAGTGGTCGTCAAGTAAGGAAGTAACCATGAAGGAATATTAATCTATTCTCAACTAGCGGTCCACCCCGGCTTGCCCCGTGGTATACATTTCACCTATAGCACTCAGGAATCACATAAATATCCAACAGTGAAATAATTTTTGAAATCTGTCCAGTAGTTTAGCGTTTTAGGTAGATAAGCGCGTTCAAATAAACTCTTCATCTTCATAATATTAGTACTGGTTTTAACACTAAACAAAAATTATTTATACGTTTGCATCAAATACAGTGTAGTGTACAGTTCTTTTTATTTAATGCTTATTATTGCATTCTGCAATCGTTCGTATTGTATTTTTTTTGTAGCTTCAGTGAAAGAGTTGATTTGTATATCTTCTCTATCTTAAATATGAAATTCTCGTGTCACAATGTTAGTTACATACTCCTCCGAAACGGCTTTACTGAATTTTACCAATTTTTATATGCATGTTCAGTAGGCCTGAGAATCCGCTACTATCTATTTTTCACACCCCTAAGTGATAAGGGTTGTTCACCCATAATTTGTTTTTTATTTTTGGACATCATTATTTGTTTTTGTTTTTTTTTTTTTAATGTGGCATTAAAAATACATCAACCCTAAATGTTTTACCCTTTTATCACCAACCCCTATTTTTAAATAGCCATTTTAGTAATTTAATCATTTTTCATCCCGCTCGATAGCTAACCAATTACTGTCTTTTTTGTATATGTTTTTCACTCTGTTTCGATTAAAATTTCCCTGAGCTTAATTTACATAATTATTAAAGTTTATTCCTGATATATGCTTAGGGTAACCAATGTTCGATTTTTAAAATTTGCGAAAAAAAATGGTGGCACTAAGTTCGCCGGGTCAGCTAGTATAAATGTGAAATTTCATACGTTTCCGTCTGCGCAATTTTCGAAAAGATTGGTACAAAGTTTTTGTTTCAAAATATAGACTACATAGGGTTATGTAGATTGGATACATTACTGAAAAAGATATAGACAAGGGATATTTTTTATATTATACTCATCATAAAGTTTTTTTTGTACGGGAATATAACAGAATCGCATTTTTTTATCTTAGATAAAGTAAAGTGCAGACGGTGACACCCGAAAGTCGTATCCGATACCTACAATCTAACCGTAATTTTGGTGTGAAATGCATGTTATTTTATTATGAAAAACTAACATACTACTTATTATGTATACCTAATAAATTTAAGAGTTCGTATCATCAACAAATATTTTCATCCTAAGGCTACCTGGAAGAGATCGCTTTTAGCGATAAGGCCGCCGATTGTAACACTAGTTCTACTGATTTTTCTTCGGTAGTTATCGTTTTTGTTTTTGTGTGTACCTACAATAAAAAGTAGATAATATCTTCTATCTATAATTGAACAGTTATTCACAATGGTGACTTTAGTCCTTTCGGCTTAGTACACCCGGTTGTTATCAGAATGTGCAATGAAGATACCTAAAATGGTGATCATAAATGAAATAAAAGCAGCCAAATGCGAGTTAGACTCGTCCATGAAGGGTTCCGTAGCAGCAAGTAACATAATACATAAGTTCTTGGAGTTCGTTGTAACTTTGATCGATGTTGTCACAGATTTCTAACGAGATGAAACCTTCGTGAACGACACTGTGAGGCCAGTCATTAGTTATGTATGCGTGACAGCTCTCACCGACGTTGTCAAATTACTCACGTTGGTGTGAGTGTAATGTTCCCAGTCTTAAGAAAAAAGTCCCACTATTGTTGAGACGATTTTCTTAGCATTCCATGGATTCACCGTGCGGGTGCCGGGTCCATCGTGTGGCAGAGAGAGAAAACCCGAGTAGTTCCCGAGACTTGTGACTCGGGCGTAGGTTTAAGGGGCCCCTTTCTGACGTACATCAACACTCACCTACACTCAACACGGAGAGAAAGACGAGTAGTGATACTCGTCTTTCTCTCCCTGCCCAGCCAAATCTGATATGAGCCTACTAGTGCAGCTTTAGATACTCGTTCTAGTATAGAACTTATTGCACTTCTGGATAAGCCAAGGTCTTTCAGCAGGTTATAGAGAGATTTTGCTGGTATACCTCTCGCTCCCACTTCTACAGCGTATAAACTAACTACATAGCCGTTTTTTGTTAATTCGTTTAGGAGGTCGTAATACTTATTTTGTTTCATCGCGTGGTCTTTAGGTATATTAGTTTCCCACGGTACGATAAGTTCTACAAGGACTATGCGTTTTGTAGCTCTAGAAAAAAGGAAAATGTCCGGTCTGGATGACGAAACACCCACATCCTCTGGGATTTTGTAGTGCTTTTCATACGTGTCCATTAAAATAGTCCAATCAGGTGCTTTACCCAGGATTGAGTAAGGCTTGTTCCTGGAGTTTGATGTTGAACCTTCTTTTACAAAGTTAATTTGTCTTTTGTTTGTCGTCAATCCCTTTTGGGCTCTGGCTACTGAAAGGCTCATGTATGATTTCAAGTACTCTGTCATGGCGCCGTGAGTAATGACCCCCATTAAGGAGCACCTTGCATCCCACCAATATGTGCTTTAATATGTGTTGTTAAGCTTTGGAAATTTTCACGTATAATAAACGCATAAAACATTATTTTAAAATAATTTATTATTACACCGATAATATATAATGCAAGGATTTCTTGTTAATAACTCTTGCTCCACAAAAAAGGAGACAGAAACGTTATTGAAAATTATAGACCTATTAGCCTCATGTCAAACATTTACAATTTTTTTTCAAAGCTGATCCTAAATAGAATATCAAGGACTATAGATGAAGAACAGCCTATTGAACAAGCTGGTTTTAGAGCAGGGTTTTCAACTATTGATCATATGCATGTATTAAAACAGTTAATAGAAAAATCTCAAGAATTAAATTAAATAAGAAAAATAACGATTATAAAAATAGGGCTTAAAATTGAATTATACAATGTTCATCAATAATTTGGTCTACGAGTATCTTTAAAACAAAATTAGAATCTATATTTTACCTTAACTTCAGGGAAAATAATTTCAATTTAGTATAGCAACACTGACCTATTTTCGTTGAGGTGTTGTGTTTCTATTCATCAATCGAAATAAAATCGTCTAAATTATATAACTACCAGTAAAATATTCAAACTTTCCTATGAAATTTCCTTTTTTTTATTTTTGGGAACAATGTTTGCAATGTTTGATGACACAAGACGGCATAATCTTAAACAAAACATAAAATCACACGGGACTCCCGTACGAGACGGAAGTCAGTTTCGTACTGACTGGAGTTTGTATTTGCTTTGGCGTTTGATATTTGCTTTCCGGACCTAAGGATCTGTGTTTCGCACGTTCCATCTGCCTTTTGTTTTAGAAATCTATGGATGTTGTAATAATAGTGTATTTATGATATACTAGAAAAAAACTACTTACTAGATCGAGTCTAAACAAATTTTCGGTGGAAGTTTGGATGGTAATGACATCATAAATTTTTTATTTTAGAATTGTCTAATGAAATCACCGCCGTGTAGTAAGCTGGTCTCGATCAATATCCTGAGCGACAACTAATATCAATAAAAAAAAATGTGCTGGAGCTCGGGTGGCGTTTGCGTGACAGAGGGTGCGATTCCCGGGCAGGCTGGTATCTGGTTCCGCGGATTTCCATGACGATTTAGCGGGTGAATGTGGCCAGTATTATGGGCGAGCGACGCTTCGCGCTTAGAGGAGTTTTTTATTTGACCAGTAACATCATTTATTTTGTTACGTGTTTTTTGTATTTCTTTTTGTGTTGACTTTATTTTATGAAAAATAAATTCACTGTGTATTATCTATAAAAATAAAAATACATAGGTTAAATAAATAGATACTTATGAAATTCACTAATAACTTATTAGATCAGGGTTAGGTTTTTATACAGTGTTTATAAGGGACCTTGTAAAAATAAGCTTGAAAATTATTAAGCTTGAAAACTTCTTTTGGCGCGCTACAGACAGATATCTCGTGGGCTGTGAATTGAATTCTAGCGTCACGCTCGAGAATGACAAGAAATACTTGGGTAAATTCGGGACCACGGCCATTGGCCATGCATTATGTAGCATGGCATGAACATGGCCACGACCTTCACCCGCGTAGTTTCAAAGTAGGTACCTATAATCTAACAAATTCTGAGTTCTAAGTTTTCACTTCTATAGGCAGTAGGTGTTATGACTGCCAATTTTTTTGGTATAAACAATTACGCTGTAACCTTACAAATTAGAGTTTCAAAAACTCATTTTCTTGCAAACACAATGACCCCTTTCGTTATATGAACCAAGAAGTAACGTAACGAAAGATAGGTTGCAAAGATTGCATTGCATATCAAAAACTATCTGGTAAACCCAACACGATTACTGTAAGGTATTATAGATTAGCTTACCTGAAGTTTGGTATAAATATTGCATTTGAGTAGAGCATTGGCATAGTGCAGGAAACGATAGACAACCATGCGAACCATCGTCCTGTTGTTGGCCCTTGGCCTGGCAGCTGTAGCTGGTTAGTGTTTTTTCTTCATATCAGTGATCACAGTGAAAATACCCAGTGGTGGGACTGTAAGGGTAAAAGTAATAGTGACAAACTTAAAAAGTATCGAAAAAATTTTTTTCTAATGATAATAGGTTTGCACTGGACCGCCATCTCAACGGATATTAAGGGCGTGTGGGCCGTAATTTTGAATTTTTAAAACAACTTTAAGACCTTTAAAATAGTGTATTAAACTCTGAAAAAAATATATGTATTAGTTAAGGATCTAAGCTAGTGCAATTCGCAGTCAATAACACGATTTAATAAATTTTATTTGATAGAAAAAAATCCCAAAACTACCCCTTTTCAAAAAGGTTTTTCAAGTTTATGACTAAACTAATGAATTTTTTTACGAAGTTTTGTACTCAACGAAAGCCACTAAAAAGTTATAGATGCATTCGCAGAGTTCGACTTGATAAAAAGTATCAGTTATTCACTATGTTTTAATATCTACCATATATATAGCGCGCCGTTCGGCAGGCCTGATCAGTCGCGTTTCGGCGCTCACGGACGACGGGCCTGTGCTTGATTTTGCAATTTTGACAACCAATAAATTTTAAATATTACGATCACAGTATAACAATATCAGTAGGTATTACTAGTGAAGCACGCTATGATCTTGATTTTTGATACCGTTTTCATTGGAATCGCAAATAGCTGATACTAATTAGTATGCAGTTTACTTTATGTTGTGGACCAATAGGGGAGTCTCAAAAAACTGACGTCGATAATACATCAGTAAAAAATTAAATGCGGATGCAATGGAAAATAGATAAGTATCGGTAAAATATTCGTCCGTCAAATCAGAGATCGGGATAAGGAAATAATGAGAAGAGAGAAACCCCCTGCGTAAATCCCCTGCCATTTAGGTAAATTCTTTGGTAGTAAGGTACTTAGTACTTGGAAGAAAAGTCCTCGCTCACATACATATTTTACCACTTTGGAAGAGACTCTTGCGCAAACTATTCAGTTTAGAATAAAAAATTAGGAACTTCATTACAATTTTTGAACACCTATCCATAGATACACGTATGGTTTTGATAGAATTTTTTCAAAATATGTAGTTTCCAAAATATCGGCTAAAACAGTTTTTTTTTCAATTGGCGTTTGAAGCTCTACCTGGATTTGTGAGCATTTTGTAATTTTGGATACACGTATGGTTTTGATAGAATTTTTTCAAAATATATAGTTTCCAAAATATCGGCTAAAACAGTTTTTTTTTCAATTGGCGTTTGAAGCTCTACCTGGATTTGTGAGCATTTTGTAATTTTATGCTCAGTAAGTGATCTTTACCTCATAGAAAAAAATTGGTTTAAAAATTTAGTGCAAAAATGACCAAAAAACCTTCTATTTTTACTGGCCCTTCATTACGTTTCAGCACATTTTTAAAAATTTTTGACGAACTTGTGAATTATTAAGAAACATTTTAAAAAGATGCATGAAATTGGAAAAGCCGTTTTCAACTTATAGTGTGACCAAAAAAAAAGGTTGAGTTTTGTATACCTACGAGTATAGATAAATTTAATATTACTTCGTTTATATAGCAACAAAACTCTTATCATAAACAAACAAACATAAACAAATCTTGAAAAAAAATTACATAGTCCAATATTTTAATGTTATTTCTGCACTGTGCCACCGATTCCGCGGTCGGTGACGGTCGCGAGAACAAGACAGCGTTAAATGCCTACTTTGACAGAAATACCTGGCCTTAAGTGGCGTTGCGGTCTATGATGATGGAACCTATTGCGAACCTATTTATATATGTTGCAATACCATGAGTATTTGGACAGTTTTATAGAATTGTACGATATACCTAGCACTAGTAGCATACCGCGGTGTCAGCCGGGTCATTTCCCGATCCCATTATTTTCCCGGAATAAAAAGTATTTATAGTAATATTCCAGACACATTTATCTACGTATGTACCAAATATAGTTTTAGTAGTCTACATTATACCTACATAATTTTATACAATCATGAATTGTCAAAAAACTAAATATTTTTCGTACATTTCGTTGAGTCCAAACGAAAACTCAATACATTTTAATAGGAAACAGTTGCTTTTTTCACGATTTACTACAAGTTTTATGCTTATACAATAATAAATAATTGTTTCTTTTCGAGGTCGTTATTTACTTTGTCGGTTATAGGTTGGGCATCACAAAGTAAATAAATGTATACTAGTGGTCACCAAGTGGTCGAAATTTTACCATCAAGCAATATTAATCTATTCTGAATTTGATCACAGGCATAAAATAACTAATTATAAATAAAAGAGTTTAATTACGCGTGTGTGTCTATAATACATATAATGTAATGTTTTTATTAGCGATTTACATATTATTGAAAAAAAATTGTTACAATAATTTAATTCTCAAAAAAAATCGACTTCAATTTGAAATTAAATCAGAAACTAGATCAAATTTCATAAAAAGCTACGTCATTCAGGTAAACGAAAGCAAATTTAGGTTTATTGTCATATTCCAAAATTAGACACACTGATTTCGATATTATTTATATGGAGCCTATAAAGTATTTTTTACCAAACAATAAACTATTTTATACAAAAAATTAAACCGACCTCAAAACAACAAATAAAATTCGGTGCCAGTCTAGTCAAGAAATAGTAAACAGATACTGTGTACGTAGTAAGTACGCAAGTAGTATCTTCCTACCTGTTAGACTTGGCTGGCACAGACTTCAAATAGATGAGTGAGTAGCGCTTATTATAATTTTTTCTTCACTTTTGAGTGCCTATTTGTGGTTTTAAAGTCGGTTGAACTTTTTGTATTTTTTTTTTATTAGATATACTTATCCTTTTTAGTGCAAAACAAGTTTTCATTGATGCATATACACAATTTCGTGTTGACAGAATCGAAGTTCATAACTTATGTGAGATCTACACAACCATGTCATCCAGACAAAATTGTGGGCGAAGTTTAGTTTTTGTTCATATTTCAAAAACCAGCCGTCCGATTTGGATAAAATATATGGGACTATTAGGGAAGCATAGCCATTTCAATAAAAAAAAAAATTGTTTAAGAAAAACACTCTATCAAAATTGTATATATCTTTTTTTTCAGCTGTTCCCCGTAATTCTCAAAGGATTGTGGGCGGTTCGACAACCACGATCTCGCAGTATCCCAACATAGCATCTCTGTTATACTCTTCGAACTTGATCATTTACTGGCAGACTTGTGGTGGTATAATTCTCAACAATAAATCCGTCCTAACCGCTGCACATTGTCCTGCGTAAGTTTTTAATTACGTTTGATTGGTTATACGACTCAAAGAAAAATCTCAATGAATTACAACTACAACAATATTAAATTTTCTAGTCATTTAAAGGATTTCGTGAATGTCACTAACATAATTATTTAGTAACTATGCTTAAATAACAATGTGGTTTACATATCAGGAAATATTGTATAACTATAAATTGACCTTTGACTTATAATAAATAAATAACTAGTAAATTAAAGCAGTAGTTTCAGCGTGTTCTCCATACAGATACAAATAATGTAGTTTTGGCATTAGTGAAATCGTAGTGAAGTCGAAAATGAAATTTCAAAATATCTTTAGTGCACCGAATTCGACTCGTTATAGTCTTATTATAAGTACAGACTGTTGAATAAATAGGAAATAAGATTTTGAAAACTTCTTTTGACGCACCACAGACAGATTTTTCGTGGTTTGTGAATTGACCTCAAGCATCACGATCGGGAATGATAGAAATCTACGGGTAAACTAGACTAAATGGTCCCGATCATGGCTATTGGCCATCACTGCTGATGCATTTCCAAATTAGTTATCAAATTCTGAGTTGTAAGTTTTCACTTCTATCGGCAGTTCCTATGACTACCAATTTTTTTCTTTAGGTAGTTTTTGGTTTGTATGAAACCACGGATATCGGGGGATATGCCTTGAGGGCGTGGCAGTGTCTTCTCGATACGGTTAATATGACCGCATAACTCTGACATTTCGTTCAATCGCTCTGAAGCGCCTAGAGAGTACGTTGGCGCGTTAGTGATGGGTTAATGGAGTTTGCCGATGTGAAATTTCTTCGAAAATTTATTCTGTAGTTTACATGGACAATGTTCGTTTTTTCATTTTTAATGAACTAGGTACCTATTTTTCCATGAATTTTTACTTGTTTTGTTTATTATTAATAATATATACAAAGAAATAAAATTGGAGTGTTTGTATGTAATATCAAATTAAGAACTGTTTACTAAGTATGTACGGTGCCTATACCTAAAAAACTATTTTAAAACTTTTTGTCGATCTTGTTTGTTCCGCTAATCTACCAAACAGCTGGACCAATTATGACGGGACTTTCACTACCAGACAGCTGATCGTCTAAGGCATAACTTTTTACGTTTTACACGTTACGTTAACGTGTACTTTTTCTCTTACTTGATGAAAATAATATGTTAATATTATTACTAGCCTAGATTGCCCCACTGCTGGGCAAAGGCCTCTCTTCCTTGCAGATAGTCCAATTCACGGCATTAGGATTTACGGCGTTCGACAGTCTTAGATATGTTTTACCTCCATGCCCTGTAATTTCTTTGGACACATAGTCCTCCAAACCGGAATAAAGTGATGTTTATTTAAGCCCATAGCTAAGCCATCAGCTATCTTTCATTAAAAGTCCCTTAAAATTAGTCCAGCCGTTTCAGAGATTACCCAGTACAAGCAGGAAAGCAAAAAATAATAATGTTTTTACTGTCATTGGTATCGTAAATCCTACTACCTAATATTATAAATGCCAGTGTTTGGACGTTTGGGTATTCGGATGTTTGTTGCTCAATCCCGTTTAAACGTATGAACGAATCGAGTTGTAATTTGAAATACAGTAAGATTATATTTTGGAAGAACTAAGCCTATGTGTCGATAAAAAAACGGGAACGAGAACTACGCGGGTAAACCCGCGAGGCACTGGTAGTACTTTCGTATACATTGGACGTAATACTGTTAGTTTGAAAAATGCAAACTGATTTCTACTCCAACTTTATACATTTCTTTATAGTTATAATACATGTCGTACAGTGTATAACTTTTTATATATAAACATATTTACGTATTTGTATATTACTCAAACTTAATAAATGTAAATACAGTAATACAGCCCAAAATAAAATGTCGAATAAATTTTGCAATCACTCATTTCAATCCCTAGTTACGTGTGTGAGCGTTGAGTGACTCCTTCTACATAGACAAAATTATTTGTTTATACGGAAATGTTCCACCCATTTTATGTATGTTGTCATAAAGAGCGCAATGATAATTCTTAGTGTGCGTGCTAAAATATGCGGTTGTGTGTCGTAATTATTACTTTTGTTTATGTAGTAATTATTTAGGTGGGAGGAGACTGGAGACACTAGGTTTCGAACTAAATTCGCAATCAAGGCATATCCCCCGAATATCCGTGTATGAAAGTAACTAGAGATTTACTACGATAACATGGCCCGCCCCTCCAAATTACTGTTTTAATGTGTGTAGTCAGATCCTTACGAAAGAGTTTGTATGTAGTTGTAATTATTCGTCTGCAGAAGCAGTACGCACACATGCGTGGTGGTGCGTTGTATATTCTTTCACAAATACTTTCAAACGTTTTGAATTCTGGAGGGGCGGGTCATGTTATCGTAGTAAATCTCTACCACTAAACTGAACTTCATTTATGCGTGTAACAAATTTACTGACTTCAATTGTTTGTAGGTACTTTGTTTTGTTTGTAGGTTTGACTTCAATTGATTTTAGTGGTAGGACGCTTTGCAGAGCCCGCATGTGGAAGTTCCACACCTTTTCCAGTCCACCACTTTATGTAAAAATCACTGAGTTTCGGTTTGAATGGCAATGTTTCCAGAGAAATGACAGCGCATAGAGATAAAACATCTAATATCTCTAGGTGACCAGCGCATTGCAGTGCTGGGTAATGATTTACACTCTTCGTGTTTCAATAGCTGCGTGACACGGCGCTGTTATAAGCAGGCGTGTTGCTTGCCATCAAGCACATGTTTGTCTTGTCAGGTTTACTTTGATTTACGTTATCTTACATCTTAATTCATCAGGGGAGACGCAGCCTACCTCTGGCGCATTCGTGTGGGATCTACGTACGCAAACAGCGGCGGCGCCGTTCATAATGTCCAGAGTTATATTATTCACCCTCAATATAACATAGGAGCTCGGTTGGACTACGACATTGCTATAATGCGCACTGCATCAAACATTGTATACGTGAACAATGCCGTCCAACCTGCTACCATTGCTGGAGCCAACTATAACCTTGCTGATAACCAGGTTGTCTGGGCTGCTGGTTGGGGAGATACGGCGGTGAGTGATTTTATCACCTTAACATAAGTTTTAATCTATTACAACAAGTACTGCTATTGATAAGTAAAATATTGTTAATTTTCTTTGTTTGTTTCAACCACAGTATTTTCTTTTCATAACGTACTTAACATAATATTAAACAGCCAAAGTAGTCTGGCCAAATGACGTAGATGAAGTAAAGTGGAACACAGAATTTTCTGTAAATGAATTTGTTTCTTTCACAATAATTTATTATACTTTTAAACTTTGTAAAAGATTAATTACATGGCTTGGGGATATAACATCTTAGATCTCTGGGTGACGAGCGCAGTGCAGTGCTAGGTAATGATTTGGACTCTTCATGTTCCAATAGCTGCATGTCACTGTGCTGTTACGTGGCCGGCATGTTGCTTATTATCAGGCACATGTCCTGCTCGTCTCGTCACTCTTTATTAAAAAAAAAAACGGCGTAAGTGAGGTCGGGTATGTCATACCCGTATTCTCAACTGTGCGATTTCTGGAATTCGTCCGGCTCAGTAGCTGGAGAGTGTGATGCGGAAAGTGATTTTAATCGGCATAAATTGTTACTTGTTTTCAGTACAACGGCTTGCCATCCGAGACCCTGCGCCACGTTCAAGTATGGACGGTGAACCAGGCTACTTGCAGACAGCGCTACGCTACTATTGGAGACACTGTCACAGACAACATGCTGTGCTCCGGCTGGCTCGACGTCGGCGGTCGTGACCAGTGCCAGGGTGACTCCGGCGGTCCGCTCTACTACAACGGAATCGTCGTCGGTGTCTGCTCTTGGGGAGAATCGTGTGCTCTCGCCCGTTTTCCTGGAGTCAACGCTCGCGTCTCGAGTGTCTCCACTTGGATTCAAGCTAATGCTTAATTAGCTTTCTAATAGTGTCACTATTACCAATCCAGTTCGTTTTTGTATCAGAAATTTTAAATTATTTCATGTCAAGTTTTTGTTAACAGTGTTTGTTATGTACCAATAAAGTATTTAAAATTTTAACTGTGTTGTTGTTCATCATTTGGTTGATGACTAGGTTTTAAACAGTTACCTTAAATTGCATGATAGTTTGGTGGTTACAAGTCATCTGATGCCAATTATCATAGGTCCTTTTATGTAAGAAAATGCGATAAAACTTGAAAGTATTACAGTGGTAATATCTTACAAATATTATAAATGTCCATGTTTGTTGCTCAATCACGCCGTAACGTCTCCACGTATCGAGTTGAAATTTTGAACGTAGATAGATAATAGTCTGGATAAGATTACTCACATAGACTATCTTTTATCCCGTAAAAATAACGGGAACTACGCGGGCAAAACCGCGGGGCATAGTTAGTATTTTCAATATATTTCTATGCTAGCAGCGCCCGCTGCTTACCCCGTGGTAAATAGGGCCTTTAAATAGCTTGTGTGTGATTCCTAAATATACTATAATCTGTGTTACAAATTTCAACCCAATCTTTTCAGTCGTTCAACAAACATTCAAAATATCACATTAATTTATAATATTAGTAGGATGTGGTATACGGTGGTAAAAGTCTATTTTACTGATAAAATTAACTGCGACATTACAGAACGTAGTGCAAAATCCTGGATCTATGATGATAAAACCAAGTGCAGTTTTATACGAATAACCCAAACTTTACCTGGAAGCACAGACTAAGTAGAGAGATACCCTGAAAGTCACCCAAATAAATTTAGAACAGTTCGACGTTGACAATCAGAGCGTTGAAACACTGAATTACAAAACTTCACTCATATTTATATACTACTAGCTTTTACCTGCGACTTCGTCCGCGTGAAAGAAATACTAATATAATATACTATACTAAAGTAACCGAGGCAGTATTTGGGCACTCATTTATACAAATTTACGTTAGCTAAAAATAGCTTACATTATAATATATTATTACAATTTCGTCAAAATGGGTTCATTGGTTTATGCGTTCAAGCGTATCAAACAGACAGAGTTACTTTCATATTTATAATAAAAGTATGGATATCAAGTGTCTAGTTGCAAAGTTTCATGTTTTTATCTTCAACAGTAACGAACATACAACTTTCATCTCCCATTTAAATCTACATTTCATCCCCGTAGAGTTTGAAATGAAAAAAAATGCTAGAATAAACATACTCGTATATATGCTTCGCGTCAAATGTCTAGACACGAAGTTTCATGGTTTTAACTTCAACAAATACGAACTTCCATACATGTTTTCATCCCTTATTTAAACCCCCATTTCTTTCCCGTATGATTCTAAATTACAAAATTGCTAGAACAAACATTTATTAACTTCGTGTTTAGGTAAACATTTTCAGTTTTATCTTAAAAACGAAATTCCAAATAAACTTTCATCCCCCATTTAAACCCCTTCAACCCTTTTTTCGTTATAAACAGTAGCTTGTATCCTTGTTACTGGGATCTAGTATATCTGTGTACCAAATTTCATTAAAATCGGTTCAGTTGTTTTCATGCTTATAACTTTGAAAATGACAGAATATTCATACAACCGTCTATCCCTTGTTTCACACCCTCTTAGGGGTTCGGAATTTCGCAAAACCCCGTCTTAGCGCGCACTTATAAAAGGAGCATTTTGCATGGAGGTTTCTATGCAAAATGTGAGAATCCCTAGCATTTATACTTTCTGAGATTCGGTGATGAGTGATCACCTTTCGCTTTTATACATAATATATAGATCATCCTTCTAAAGTTTTTGTAGGTATTGAACTGATAATACTAAATGAAATTACATCCATCAGCAAGACAGGTCGACGATACTGCATTTGATACAGCAATTCTACCGAGACAGATGACAAAATAAGAGAGACCCTTAAACCCACCAGCGGGATAGAGAAGGTTTATAGATGCTGATGAAAAAACTGACGATCTTCAGCTTGCGGAAATGTTTGAAATTATAAATTTGGAGGCAAGAGTTGATGGAACCCCAGTGTGGAACCCCAGAACCGTGCTAAACATAAATTTAAGAACAATTAGGTTGCTTGATTCTAACAAAGTTGTAAATTGGAATTGTGTGTGCCTTAGGAATATTACTACCTAGCCTGAATAATGCCTTGTTATTTTTCATAATACCTATTACATGGCGCTGCCAGGTAAAGTCGCAATAAGGTTAAAATACTAAACCTCTTCGATATCCTTGTGGAAAGTTATTTTTAACCTACTGCCAAAAAGAGGAGGTTATCAATTCGAACACATTTTAATTTATATACATATTATGTTACCTGATTTCTCGAGAACGCGCGAACCGACTTTAATATTTCTTTTTTTGTTCGGATGGGTATGCTTCCCGAATGATCCCATATACCTCTAAATTTAATTGAAATCGGCCGGGTGCTTTTTGAAATATGAAAAAAATTTAAATTTGTCTACAATTGAATTTGAATTTTGAATTCTGGATGACATTGTTGTAGATTTCATAAAAAAAGTATGAAATTCGATCCTGTTATGATTGCATCAAAGAGGATGGATTGCATGAATAAATGAAAATTTGTTTTGCACTAAAAAGGGTAAGGGTAAAATAAACTCGTTTTATGCAAAAAAACTAAAGCGACTTTGAAACCACAAATAGGCACTTACAAACGAAAAATTTATAAGCGCTACTCACTCATCTATTCGAAATCGGTGCCAGTCAAGTCAAAAAGTTAGTAAGCAGAAGATACTATGTATTCAGTAAGTAGGTATAGGTTAGTAGTATCTATCTACTACCTGTTAAACTCGGCTGGCACCGACTTCAAATAGATGAGTAAGTAGCGCTTATAATAATTATATTAACTTATTATTAATTAACTGCCCGCTCCCACTTCCGCTGGGGGGGACCGCTGACCTGAAGAGAGTGGCGGGAAGCGGATGGATGCGTAGGGCCTAGGACCGGCTTTGCTGGCACAATATTGGAAAGGCTTATGCCCAGCAGTGGACGAACATGGGCTGACGACGACGATGATAATTATTTAAGACCCGTTTCTTCATTATGCTAGTTAAAAGATTAGGTATTATTGCGAACGGATTTATTTCGGTATGACACGAGTACAATTTATTTACGTACTTAATTAACAGTACCAAATTTAAACAACAGTATTTTGCTTTGCATGTTTCCAAAGGCACCTGAACTAGCTTGGAGATGTATTTCAGGTAGCAATATGGAAAACATAGCTCTAGAGATATGGCTTAATGAGTCTAGGCACAAATTTTATGATTATATGCTGTTATTGACTTGATATTTAAACTTATGACATCGTAGAAGTTTGTTTTTATTTTTGTGATGGTGGGTTACGTGTGCAATATTAAAGGAAATAGTTATACAGATTACATATTGTGATTAAATACACGTGATGAAAAAAAAACGCAAAAATAATGAAATAGGACTTGATGAATTAATCTAATTTTGGCGTCTTGTATTGTAATCAATAATTTATCAACAATTATTTCGACATAGTACTTAGTTACTTTTGTTTCCTTAATTGTAACACGTAGTGATATGGTAAAAGATATAAATCTTGAAAATGTTGACAAATTACATACGAATGATGTATGTTTTTGGAAGATCGGCCTCCCTCCAATACAAGTATTATTTTTAAATGACAGAATCAGAAGAAGGTCTCACTACAATTGATGAACATAGTTATGGTTTCGAAGTATAGGCTCTTAAGATAAAAAATCATTAGAATAAATTAATATGTAAAAAGCTATTTCCAGTGCGTTGCGTTAAAACAACAGGATTGTTTTGGAAACGTTTAAAGTTCAGTAAAAAGTTGGATTTTAGCAGATAATATTATTTAGCGAATAACATTTTCTAACGATTAAAACTGGTAAATTGAACCTTTTAATTTTACCGCAATTTCTAAAACAATTTCAGAGTAATTAGTTTTAAATCGTTATTCCGTGGATAAAACCGTTGTAATAACTTTTTTGAGGAAAATTAACTCACAACTTATAACACAACAATTTGCATCAAAATCTTTCCATCAACTAATCTCAATTTCGTTTTCAATAAACCGAACTGTAAGATCCGCTTTGTAGAAAAAGATTAAGTACTCATATCAGCAATAATTCTCAGTAACTCAAAATCTATTGGGCTATACAATATAATCTACGCATGATTTTCAAGTGACGCTGCGCAAATGAGAACCAAAATCGATAATTGACCGTGACTATTGTAATTTACTTATCTTAAAAGGGTTCGAGGAAATTAATACAATAATTTATTGGTATAAATACTGGACCACACTCGATGAACATCATACCGATTCCTTGTGTGAAACAGTCAAGATGCGTGCTTTGGTGCTTTTGGTTCTGGCTTTTGCAGCTGTAACAGGTATCATTAATATTATTTTTCAAATCAAATAATTAACTTTCCTAAGTAGCATAGTTTTAATAAACTTAATTAATGTTTAGTTGGTTCTCAAGGTCCTACTGAGTTGAATGCTAGTACGTAAAATATATTTACATTACAATACAACATCACATAAAAAATGAATGTATTTATCGAATGTAACACAGTAAAAACAAATATAAACATAAATTAAATAGAGATACTAAGTATATATGCTAGTAATGTAATACAGTAAATAAAAACAACTACAAGAATGATATAAATGCTATCGAGATGAAATAACTTACTTTGCTAGCTTTCAATTTTCAAATGTTTGCTTTCAAACAAATTTGAATAACAACAACCAATTGATTGTAGTTTGTTTCCAATAGAAACATTTTATTGACCTCTCTAAACTTTTACGCCCTTCAAGAAAATACTAACAATACTTGATATAGTATTTGCATAATGCGAATGTATCTATTTTTTTACTAGAGCTATAACTTCAACAATGGTGTTAGTTAGAATGTTTTGTAATGATTCCAGCTCTTCCGAGCGATTCACAGCGGATTGTGGGAGGGTCATCAGCCAACATCGCCCAATACCCATCTATAGCCGCTCTGCTGGCTACCAACGACTGGACCACCTGGTGGCAATCCTGCGGCGGTACCATCCTCAACCAGAGATCGATCCTGACCGCTGCTCACTGCGTTGCGTAAGTCACAATATCTAATAGACTACAGGCCCGTGTACAAAAATGATGGGTAATTTGAACTATCAGGAGACCTATGTAGAAAGATAGGAAGGGTATGAAATAATAATAACATCCAGCACTATGCATGCAGCTATGCGGCATTTTTAAGCTGCTCAACTGAGTTTAGGTGAAGATAGGGGGTTGTGAAACTCCCTATAGTGCTGAATGTTATTATTTCATACCCTTCTATGTATCTACATATGTCTCCGTACCCGGGCCTGTAGTCTATAAACAACCATCGAAAACTCAAACGTTCATATTTTTAATTTAGGATACTCAATAAATTAAGAAAAAAAACTTTAATCAGACAACATAGGTAAACACTAAATTTAAGTCTAAAGCTTGCGAGTTGATTTAATGAAAACGAAACAACATTTGATGTCCACTAAATTCTTGCTCAATTTGTGTTGTGTGGAAAATATAAAGATTGAATACAGGACAAGAATACGTTAATTCTACATTGAAAATATTTTTTTATTTGCCAATAAAGAACTTAAATATGATAGATTAATATTTTGTTGGGGTTAAGATGTTATTCCCCCTCAAATTGTTGTAATAATTTAAATTAGCGTAGTTGCAAAAGTACTAAGTTATAGCGTTGTATTTAAATTGTATGCCTCTTCTGTCTTGTTGATAGAGTTACAATTTCTAACGAACCCACAGCAATTTCAAGCTAAGCTATGAAGGCCAGCAAATTCATATTATTCTTATTTCTTCCAATCCAGAATAAGGATGAAAAAAATATTACGAATACAAATTGTATTCCTTAGCAATCTGGACACGTTTATATACTTGCTAAATATTCATCGGATCAATCCATATGCGACGCTCTCTTGACCGGGTCTTGATAGAAGGATTAGATTATAATCTACTGCGCTGGTCAATTGGAGCTTAAAAGATTTTCTTTTATTTTTGGAGCATTCTAAAAATAAAATGATTTGAAAATTATTTCTGATTGCACAAGATGACACTGACTTAAAACATCGACCCGTGGTCCCCATATTTACACTAATGCAATCCAAAAACTTATAAAATTTTTAGGCAAGTCACATTTTAGCTTAAGCGTCGGTTTTTAAAATGACAAGATTAAACTAATGGCAAGTTTTGTAATAACGTACATAAATTACATTAAAACATAAAAGAACACACATATTTTTTTAAACTTAAAATTTCCATTTTTTTTTGGTCCATTCTAAAAATATCTCATCACTAAAATTTTGTAAAATGTTCTTTTTACAGCGGAGACTCGGCGAACAGATGGCGTGTCCGTGTCGGATCTAGCTATGCTAACAGCGGAGGAGTGGTCCACGCGGCTCAGAGCACTACCATCCATCCCCAGTACAACACGGGCATCCGTTTCAACAACGACATCGCCATTCTGCGCACAGCTACCAACATCGCCTATGTGAACAACGCCGTCCAAGCCGCCTTCATCGCTGGACAAGGTCTCTGGGTACCTGATAATCAAGCCGTTTGGACGGCTGGATGGGGTGCTACTGCGGTAAGATTTAATTGGGTACCTACTAGCTGAATCTATCCTCCTTCTTACTAATAATACTATCATACTAATATTATAAATATCAATGTATGGATATTTGGATGTCTGTTTGTTGCGCAATCACGTCGTAACTTATGAATGTATGTTGGGCTGAAATTTAGAACACTGTTATCTTATAGCCTGGAAGAACACAATAGGCTTCTTATCCCGGAAAAACAACGAGAATGGGAATGATGCTGGTAGTAATTTTATATCGAAGACCTACGGGACGCAAATGCTACCTACTACCTACTAAACGCCAACGACGCTTATCTCTAGGTAGATCTAGTAGTAGTAGTGATCTACAAAACTAACTCGCGGTCGCTAATGTAGTTTAGAGGAAACAGCAAATTGATGCAGTAATATTTTGCATAATTATAATTTCACAGGTACAAATTCTAATACATAATTGGTGTTTATAATAATGTTTTGTACGAGTACCATAAAAGTGAGATACAATAAAAATCTGGTGTGACTGTCTGTATTATTCATCTGTAGTTGGCATAAAGATCACGAACTGCGACATGCATGCATGAACGGCCTCAAAATATCGCAGCGAAAATAATTAAACACTTTGTCATGATTATGTCTAATTGATTGTTCATTTTGAAATAGTATTCGTTATCGAATAAAAATTATCAGACCGATAATATTACATGAGTCACTTTTTTCTTACATTTCCGTTACTTTGAAAGAGGTTTCTTCTGCTCTTGACTTCTTTATATTGATTGTATTTGAAAATTAACTTAGGTTTAACTAACTCCAACTAAAATGTTCACCAGAGTTACTAATTGGTAGTAGATTATAGTTTGACAAAAATACTTCAAAGGTTGATGCCGCAAAGATATATGTTTATACCTCTATAATAAGAAAAAAAAACATTCATCGCTACTCCAAGGCTTCATAATGATTTATTTTTTCTGAAAAAACCGCCTTCGATCTAAAATAAAAATCTAAAATTTAAAAAAAAGTTATTATCACGTAACCCATATAAATAAAAGCAAATTTAAGTTTTGTTCATTTTTGAAATTTGTTCTAAAATGGTCCATTTAATTTTAAATGTATAATTGTATATGGGTTTATCCATACCAAAAAAAAAGAACCATGGAAATCTATTTACTATTGACAGAGCTATCGCGTAATATGCATAAAAACAACACACAACTGAATTAAAAACCTCTTCCTTTTTTGAAGTTGGTTAAAAAATAGTGATAGTTTAGTTTTAAATGGGATGCTATCATACGACATAAACCGGCATCGAGCAACTCGATCTTCCGCGCAAACACGGAAGGGAGTAGTAGCCTTAGCTAAAAAACATTGTTCAAATCTTTCTGTCATTTCTTGCGGGAGGGGAAAGTTGCATACTAGCGCAAAGCCGCACTATTACATACAAAACATACCTGTACCAATCCATTGCCGATCATACTCACACAGCCAAATCACTAACACATAAAAAATAAAGCACGATTCACAAATCTAGCTCCGCTCTCAGCCACAGTATATTATCAAACTCCATGGTCCATGCGTACTTGTACTTTGACAGAGGAGAAACGCTGTGTATGCCAACTCCATTCCGTGTTGCTCGCTGTAAACAGGTGTGGATTCGATCCCTACTGAGCAGGAACATCCAACAAAAGAACACCTCGTCTTAAAACCAATATTTTCCATGTGAATATTTTTCATGGACATGAAACATTCCCTGAACTTCACTTGCCTAATGCCAGGAATAAGTTTAAAACTTGTTCATCCGCTATTTTATAAAAGATTTTTAAAAACTCTAAGTTGCCTCACTTATGATATACTATACAAGATGAAAACATTTTATTCAATTTCAGGTCAACGGTCCTAGCTCTGAGATCCTTCAGCATGTTCAAGTATGGTCGATTAACCAAGGAATATGCATGAGCCGCTACCGTGAAATCGGCGGGAACGTGAACCAAAACATGATCTGTACCGGCTGGCTCGACATCGGCGGCCGCGACGCGTGCCTCGGTGACGACGGCGGTCCCGTCTATTACAATGGCGTCGTTGTCGGTATCACTTCCTGGGCCGAACAGTGCGCTCTGGGACGCTACCCTCGCGTCAACACCCGCGTCGCCATGTACGCCAGTTGGATTCGAACCAATGCTTAACCCGTGATGCACTTCCATATCCTAAAGACTGTACACAAAATGTTTGACTGAATAAAGCTTTGCATATTTTTTAATTTTTTTTTATATTTCTGACCCTGAGTAAAAAAGTGATATTTCAAATATAATTAGCTGGAGTAAAATACCACTAACCACTAAACGCTATTTTAGAAAAAAAAATTCAAGATATAGACGAGCTGAAATTATGTGAAATCACATGAAACAGCCAAATCAGTACATCAATTTTCGTGATTTGGTACATTATATACCTACATCATGTTTACTCAAATGTATTTGTAAAATTGAATACTAATACGATGAATCGAAAAACCAAACTGACGACTGAAAGTCTAACTCGCACTTGACTTGTATATTTTAATGTTGTTTTATAGATATACCTCATTATAAATAAAATGTACATTCAATCCAATTAATTATCCTAATTACTATAGAAATACTATAGAATTTATATATTTATCCTACTAGATCCTATATATTATTAATATATTACTAAATGATACTATAGAATACATTACTGGATACTATAGAATGTATGTGTTGTTCTTCTTCACTCTCCATTACACATACCATTGGTAACCGTCATCAGTCCCTAAGGAAGGAAACTGGGATTTCTGTGGGAACGCACCGGCATCCTCTTAACACTTTAACCACGGTAATAATAATATTACCGGCTTTAACGAAGGCACCGTGTTGTCCTTACGATTATCCGTCTGATTTGCTCATACGTAAAAGAATGCTCATTTCATATTCTTTTATTGAAGAAAACGAATGAATAGTCATTTTGAAATAAAACAATACTATTAAAATTAATTTAAAGTTAAAAAATACAATATTTGTGACTTTATCAATGACAATTTTATTGTCAAAGTCAAAGTTTTATTTATAGAAGTAAAATCACGTCAGTTGATAAAAATAAAACCAAAAGAAAGAGCATACAAATTGTATTTTCTATTTCCAGCTGTCAAGCATCTCTTCATCATCAATCATCAAGTCTTCCTCCATTTCTAAGCTGTCAAGCATTATATGAGTATATGTTTTTATATAAATATAGGTATGTGTTTTATTAGCATTATAATGGGACCCATATCAATTATTTTTTTCCATATTTTTACGAACTTTTCCATCACTCTCTAAAAATTTACCCTACTAACCTAAATAAAGTTTGATCGATAAGCCAGCACTTTAATCTGTTATTGAAGCTGCTGAAACTTAAGAGCCGATATAACTATTTTAGAACAAGTGTTATGAACTTCCAGCCCCATCATGTGGGTCAGATTTCGTGACCTCGTGAGAGAATATGGTATAACATCCAGCTTCTCGACGTTGCGGAAGTTGCGAGAATGTCTCTCTCGTCGCGTTTTGTATGTTTTCAGCTTATTTCTGACATACAAACTACATAGCCACTTGGTAGACCAATAAAGCAGGTAACGTAAGTATACTAAGCTCTTTGAAATATGGTCTGACGAACGTGCATTGCGATACGCCAACGATGCCACGTACGGCACGTTATTGGGCGTGGAACGCACGCTCCCAGTCGGCAGCTCTGCTAGCTCGGCACTGTATTGTTACCGAGAATGCAATGGTGGCGAAGTATCACGCACGCGGCACTTCCGTAGACACTATTCGGGATACTCGTCTTAGCGCAAAACACGCATTGTTAACTTTAGCGCACATCTTGTCGATGTGGATGTACAATGAATTGATAAAATTAAATATCACACGGATGTGTTGTCAAAACTTTTTTTCACTAGCCGTTGGTTCGTTCCTAATTTTAAAACCCCGAGACATGGCATCTTTTATGTCATCTGGAGTGCGAGTATATACCTCCGTCGCTTGCACATCCGACGTGTGGGCGCGCATAGTGCCCGGTTCGCAAGCGCGGCTACTCGTCCAGGTAGTCCCAGGGAGTCCCAAGCGGTCCCAGGCGGTCCCAGGCATCTACAGGATCACGGCATGATCGACTACTTACTATCGTAGAAGCCCCAAGCCATTCCATTCACGGTACCATAGGGTGAAAAAAAAACAACTCTTGTACTGAAAACCTCTTACCACGTCAACTAATGAAGACTCGACTTACTTTACCATCAAGCATGTATAGGTCGTACTGTGTATCGGTTTCTGGTTGAAGAGCGATTTATCCAAAGAAATTACCTGGAAAAATACAAAATATCTTAAATTTCTGTATTACGGGCTGTGTAGTGCTAAGGAACAATTTGATCCTTTCAAATTCAAATAACTACGTGTCATTGAGTGGGTATGAGCAGTTTGTGTATGTTGTATACCATTACTATTACCATACGTGTTTGTTGTATACCATTACCATTACCATTAGGAGTACATATGTATTACTTATCCTGCCACTCTATCTTATACAAAAATATCGTTATAATTGCACTAAATTTAATACACTTTAAATAAATTTACGTAGTGCGTCGACTTACTTTAGTCTTGTTTTTGTATTATATGGATAGATTTTTTTTATTAGATGCATATATTAATAACGCCTAGATCGATAATATTCAAACAAACGTCTCTTAAGTGAGGCAAAACGCAGATTGATGTCGGCGTAAGCAGTATGTACTGAATTTCATCAAACAAAACTTTGAAAAAATATATCGTTGGAAGATATACAATGCAGGACACGCCATCTTACTGTTTTTAATTGTCGGAGACGCGTGCACTTGCGCATTTCCTTGACAACTGATGGTAAGTATTTTCGAACGGCAAATATGGCTCATTATGATTTGTTTCACTTTTCTTGCGTGGACCCGCGATTCTAGCTTGATTAATGATTAGATGTTATTTTATAATTTTCTAGAAACACTTCATTGCAAAATAAGCTGAATAACTTCAAACACTTTTCAAGTCCTTTTAAAAAATGAAATACCTAAAAAACACGCAAATTTTGAGGTTTTAAAGCAATCTTTAATAGATTACTTACTGAAGTTAAATCAATAGTACTACCACAGTCTATTAAATCATATTTTTTATAGTGTGGTACTACTGTCAAGGATCCATTCACAGCAATTTTAAAACAAATTGTTCTTTTCATTCCATAATAATTATACAAATTTCACACTTGAAACACAAGGTACTTATCTAGCTTGACATAATTGTTTTTATTTTAAAATTATTGATTTTATTTTGACTTAAAATTATTATGACGTAATGTGCCCATGTGTCAAATTAATATTATTGTATTTTCTGTAAATTTCAGGTATTATTGACTAAGCATTTTATTTTTATGAAACTATGGAACCCAATATATTAATGCGGATATTTGGCATTCGGTTAATTTTAAAGTTCACCCACGTTGTACTAAAGCTTTGCCGGTTTGATATAACTGAAGAAACTATTTTGTTTCTAATTGCAACAGCAATATATTTTTATCTTAATTATCAGTTGTCATCTTAAAATTACTACGGCGCGGCGCTATGTTGTTATGTGCAGGTGTGTTGCGCGTTACGCACTATCAGGTGCTCGTCAGTTTTATTTGTTCACCTTTTTTTCTGTGAAGGAAATGCATTTACGACTATTCTTCCACTGGTTTGCTTATGCCTGACTTGACATCACGGTTTAACATGGCGTCACTATCGATAAAAACCTTCACAGGGTTGTCCTTTTGTTGCATATGGCGGGAACGCAGGGACGCTTTCGCATTATTTCGCAAATCAGTTGCGTCCGGCCCGCTTCGGGGAAATCTTACGATCAACGACACGTCTACGGCACACATGATCCCTGATCCTATGGCAAACTGTAATCACCTCAGCTGCACCAATGAGGAAATGCCAAACGCCATCACGTCTCCCCTTTGTCCTCCGCGAATGACCAGATATTCGGCCCTGTCACCTACCACCCACCGACGTCAAAACTCACGGAGAGCGGCGCACCGAAAAAGAGTACAACCAAATACGTATTATTAAAAACTACGCAAAAACGGCTGGTCATATTTTGAATATAATTATATGAGATAATTATATCGAATAAAAATAGGACTAATATAAAATGTAGGACATTTGATGAAAAAAAACAATATTAATTCACAAATATCATAACTTTTTGGATTAAAAATATTTCCATCTACTAATCTCAATTTCATTTTCAATAAACCGAACTGTGAATTTCATTCACTTTGTAGGAGCAGATTAAGCCCTCTTATCAATAACAATTCTCAGTAGCTTAAAATCTATTGGACAATACAGTGTAATCTAGATCTGATTTTCAAGTGACGCTGCGGAAATGAGAACCAAAATCGATAATTGACCGTGACTATTAGAATTGACTAATCTGAAAAGGGTTCGAGGAAATAAATGTTTTAATTTGTTAGTATAAATACTGGGCCGCACTCGATGAACAGCATACCGATTCCAGTGAATGATGAAACAGTGAAGATGCGTGCTTTGGTGCTTTTGTTTTTGGCTTTTGCAGCTGTAACAGGTACCTATCATTAATATTATAATATTGCTTTTCACATCAAAAACTTTACTTTCCTACTTACTACTTTACTTTACTTACTTTCAATTTCCAAATGTTTGCGACCAAACAAATTTGAACAACAACGACCGGTTGATTCTGGTTTGTTTCGATAACAAATATTTTTATGCGATTCTTAAAATGTTGAACCCTTTAAGAAAACTCTAACAATGTAGTTGGTCACTTAGTTCTATTTCATCATTTATATTTCATCACTAAGTTATATATATTTTTAATATTTTTTACTTGAGATAATATTTTTCAAATGAATGTATCTCGACTATTCAACTAGAGCAGCAGAACATACTCTTAGTATGTTCCGCGAGACCCTAGGGTTCCGTGATACCAAGATTAGGGTAACGCACGAATTAAAAAAAATCTTTCCACCTCTCTCTTCTTTTATTACTTATACAAGTACTTATTATGTGACTAAGTAATAAGTAACTGCTATTTACATGGTAGGTGCTTTTGTTATAACTAAGTATTAATAACTTCAGACTTCTTCAGAAAATGACTTCAGGAAAATAGCTGATCCGGTTTGGACCGGTTTAGCAAGAGAAAGAAATATGTGGAAATTATTAGAGGAGGCCTTTGTCGACAGACAAGCTGTTCCACACACATCCAGTTGCCGATAATTTAATTTAAAGTTATAATAGATTACATTTATTTAGTTATTAAGAAGTAGGCATGTGTCAATTAGCTATAAGAGAAGAAACAGCAATAAAGGCTATTTTATTTATTTTAGTATTAATAAAGAATGTACTTATAAAAAATGTGTTTTATGGTAGAGTACCATCAAGTATATCGCTATCCAAAAGGGTTACGTCACAAAAAAGATCAAAAAACGCTGCACTAAAGCTATTACTTCAAGAATCGTGTTACGACTACCTAGAAAGTACAACGGCTATGCAAATGCTATCTAATAATAGTTTTGTACAAACTTAAGTCATAATTATTTCATCTTTATTTTATAAAAACTATTTTCAAACAATCTAATATATTGAATCCTATTTTCGGGATTTTCATTACGTTGTTATAAAGAAAAGTAAGTTTTATTTTTGTAATGATTCCAGCTCTTCCGAGCGATTCACTGCGGATAGTGGGAGGGTCATCAGCCAACATCGCCCAATACCCATCTATAGCCGCTCTGCTGGCCACCAACGACTGGACCACCTGGTGGCAATCCTGCGGCGGTACCATCCTCAACCAGAGATCGATCCTGACCGCTGCTCACTGCGTTGCGTAAGTCACAACGTCTAAACAACATTCAAAAATTGTCGGTTATATATTTAAAACTATGAGATAATCAATTGAGAAAAATAAACATTTATCGGAGGACTAACCCATTTAATGAAAACAAATCAACATTTTGCTGATGTCCATTGAAACTTAGGGCTATTTGTGCTGTGTGTCAAATAAATAACTGAAATACTGAATACACAGCAAAAACATTACTGCAAAATATGTTTATTATATTATAATGATAATATTATTGAACTAAAATGATAGTTCTAAAACCTGACAGTATGACGTTTTATTGAGATTAACGTGGTATTTCTCACAAATTGTAAAAAAAATTGCATAATGACTATCGCATTGTATTTTATGTTTTGATGAAACAGTAATAAAGTATAATGTATCATAGAAATTTCAAGTCATGAAGGCCAGTAATTCAATTCCATAATATTTTTCTTCTTTCTTCTAATCCAGAATAAATATGAAAAAATTGTACGAATACAAATTGTATTCCTCAGCAATCTGCATACGTTTATATACTTGCTAAATCTTCATCGCATCAATCCATATGGTTCCCCCGTCTCTTGGGTCGGGTCTAGATGGAAGGATTAGATTATAATCTATTACGTTGGCAAATTGCGGCTTATAACCCTTTTCGTTGCTTTTATGTTAAGACTTTTAAACTTAAACTAGCTGACCCGGAGAACTTCGTACCGCCATAACTACTTTTTTCGTCAATATCTTCTATACAATCATTGTCCTGACAATAACAAATACATAAAATAAAGAATCATACTATTTGGTCTAGTCATTCGAAAGTTATGAGCATAGATATATTTCAGAGATCCATTTTTATGTATAAGTTTTATTCTAAAACTAGCTGAACCCGCTACTTCGTTCGCGTAAGCATGTTACGGACGAACATAAGTTGAAAGTACGTCAAAATATTTGGATAAGTAGCCATTATTTTCAAGCTCCTTTTAATGAGTTGGATATCGCTATTGCTAAAATTAATGATGATCTGAATCGTATTATTCAGTGGAGTAAGTCTTTTGGCTTAAAAGTAAATCCTACGAAAACACAGTTGATAATATTGGGCAGTTCGTACTGGATCTCCAGAGTGAACTGGAACACAATACCTAGTGTTGTATTTGATGGGATTCCTATACCATTTAGTAGTTCCGTGAAAAATGTTGGAGTAGTGTTTGATCGTACCTTATCATGGGATTGCCATGTCAAGACAATCAGTAGTAAATTATTTGCGTCCGGTAGGTCCTTAAGACGTCTCCGTAACTTTTTACCCACTGCCACTAAAATTGCTCTTGCTCAGTATCTCCTTCTTCCTATCCTGGATTACGCTGACGCCTGTTATCTTGATATTAGAGAGGACCAGCTAGACAAACTAGAGCGCCTCCAAAATTTCTGCACACGATTCATATTTGGATTACGCAAAAATGATCACGTGTCCCAATTTCGTGTGCAGCTCAAGTGGTTACCCATTGCTCTTCGTCGGAATGCTCACATTCTCTTTTTTCTGTACAATATTTTGTTTAATCCTTCCACTGCGCACTACCTTAAGGAACGCTTTACCTTTTTGCAAGATTACCATCAGCTTCCTTTAAGGTCAAATTACTCTCTTTACCTCATGGCCCCTTCGGCTCGAACTGAAACTTTTTATGGCAAGTCGTTTACTTACAAGGCAACTCAGTTGTGGAATGAATTACCCGTCCACATCAGACATTCTCCTTCTCTGAATACATTCAAAACCAATGTTAAACAATTTTATTTGTTGAAAATGTAGTTTGTTGTTGTTTGTTGATTTTCTCCAGTTGCAATTACAGTTGTATTTATATTGTATTTATTAGTATGTATTATATGTAGGTATTTAATTATTCTATTTTATTTTTGTCATAATTCTTATTTTCTTTCCAATATATATTTATATGCTTTGTTTAATTCTTATTTGCACACCCCGTATACTTGTCCAATTATTATTTTTAAAACCTAAGGTTGCCTAGAAGAGATCGCTTTCAGCGATAAGGTCGTTCATTGTCGAACTACTGTAAAATGTATTGTTCTTTTTTTCTGTGTTTAATTTTGTTTGGTGTGTCAATAAAGAGTATATCTATCTATCTATCTATCTAACATTGAAAACCGAGTGAATTTGTTTTTTCACACAAAAATGTATTTAATTTTATCATCTTTATTTTTCTTTCTTTAAACAAAATCTAACTTACTAATTAAGGTTTCGTAGTAGCGAACTTAGCCGCAATTGTTAAGTAAGTAGGATTTTTATAAGATAAATGATGAAAAGTCTGAAGCTGATGTGCACGATCTGATACCTACTTATCTCTTTTTCTCTAGCTGTTACCCGCGACTTCGCCCGCGTAAAATCTTGAATGGAGCCTTCAAAATGATAAAAAAAAAAGTTTTAACGTTACGCATGCAAGTTGAACCCTAAATCAAAGCCAAATCTAAGTGAAATGTTAATGTACCTATACATTTAATTGTAACACAGAAAAAGAATCAAAGAACGAAAGAATTCAGCATCAAAATCATTTTAGCAGCAAAAAACTCATTAGTACAATTTAGAATACCAGTAACGCCACCTAGTGATGAAAGAAAAAACACATACCACAACAGGAAAACATTGATTTAAATGGGGCTTAGTGTTTGAGATTTAAACTGACATTAGCGCCATCTAATGAGAATATAACGTTGCTTGTTATTTTGATTGTGCATCCAAAACACCTGTATTATCTACGCCAAAACGGATGCATATTTATATTTAATATAATACGGAGTTAAATGAAAATATAGACTTATTACCCCATGTGAAATTTTAGACTCTAAACTATTTGCGTTTCGTTTGTCAAACCAATTCGTTGTGTCGTTTTGACGTTAATATTTGTTTCTTTAGGACCACAGATTACATACTTCCTTAGGGCCAATGCTTTTATTTGGGTTGATAGGTCGTATATGTGGTATTTCAGACTATAAGTTATCTCTGTTTTAATTTTCTACCAAATTTGCTTAGTATTTCTGACGTCACAGTAACCTATAAGTAACCGATTTGCTGTTTTTGAGTACAAACTGAGTACGTGTGTTTCGAATTCCTTCCAAATGTGTTCAGCCGTTCCAACGTAGTACTGTAAATATTGTTATATCTACAGGACTACGAATGGAACGTATTTAGTGATCGGGTTGAAATTAGAAATACAATTAGATTATAGTTTGGAAGAACACATAGCCGCTCGCTTGCCCGTCGCTGCAAACCGCGCGACGCACTATGCCCCGCCCCCTGTAGCGTTGCTAGTCAAAATGCCCGGCAAAAAATACTTGCGCACCTCGCTATGCCCCGCGGATTTTACGCTTGCGGCGCGCGAGTCGAGATTCACGCAATCGTTCCTTGTGGATCAATTTGTTTTGAAAGATTATAAAGTGTTATATTTTTTATATTTAATATGAAACTAGCTATACAATGTTATCTTTTGTTTCTCCGTTTACGATTCTGGTGAAGAGTTATGGTATGTTGAAATTGAGATAGCGCGTTTTAAAGCTCGTCTTTTTAAAAACTCATAAGTACGTCTAAAATTGAAGCGATGACATATGGGTTTTAATCTTTGATTACGTGTATTATCTGTCACTTGTTTGTTGAAACTAAATTTAATAGTAAAATCAGAAAAACTAACATACACAGCCCGCACTGAATCAACACTCAATGACAAGATTGACAAGAAACGTTTTTTTTTAATTTCTTTTCTTTTTTCTATGGCTTAGATACTCTACTGGAATTAATATGACGGGAACTTTAACATAGAACGAGATAAATAATACAAACTAAACCCTAGAGGAATAAAGACGAGTAAATTAAACTTTTTCGACCGCGGGAGCCATGTTAACTACAGGTTGACACGGGCATTTTGGAGTGCGACGCCATGTCAACTACTAGTTAACACGGGCATTTTAGACTGAATCGCGATGTTAACTACTAGTTGACACGGGCATTTTAGCATTTGAGATTTGTTAACTACTAGTTGACACGGGCAAGCAAGCGGATAGGCTAAACATTGCTACTTAAGCTAAGCCAAGATATAATGTGTTTCAAATTTTAACTCAATACATTCAGCCGTTCCAACGTAATTGAGCAGCAAAAATTTAAACATATTATATTATATATTAGTAGGATAGGATTTTACAAAATTTTAGAAAAAATAAAACCGGTCAAATTTAAGTGAGACTCGCGCGCGAAGGGTTCCGAACCATTAGCAAATAAACGGCTTTCATTGTATGGGAGCCCCCTTAAAAAAACATTTTATTTTTATTAATTACATTTAAAAAGAACATTAAAAAGCGTCTGTGAAAGGTACGTTATTAGTATCGAGCAAGAAACGGTAAAAAATATCAAGTTGTATGGGAGCCCCTCTTAAATAAATATTTATTTTATTTATAGTATTTTTTGTTAAACCGGCAATAAAAATACATCATCTGTGACAATTTCAACTGTCTAGCTATCACCGTTCTTGAGATACAGCCTCGTGACATACGGACGGACGGACTGACGGACAGCGAAGTCTCAGTAATAGGGTCCCGTTTTTACCCTTTGGGTACGGAACCCTAACAACGGTCTGCTTCGGTCACCGAAGCTTGTTAAACACTACCTTTAAATTTTAAACAGGAGAACGCCGACTGTCGATCCGGAAACCCAGGGTTCAAAACCACGCGCACCACTATCTTTTCAGAGTCATGTTCGTAATGCCGGTAATTAAAACGCTGAAGGAAAAAATCGTGAGGAAACCGAATTGTAGTACCTAGAATCTGAGTTCTAAGTCATACGTCATCCACCAACCGACACTGGGCCAGCGTGGTGGTTTATAGCCTTGACGCTCTCCTTGCGAGAGAAGGCCCCGACGCCCAGCAGTGGGAACATTTAATGGGTTGTTTATGCTGCTACTTATTATGCTAATATTTTTTTTATTAGTTTTCTCCTAAAGAACAAAAATCTACTTCAATGACAGGTAATTTAATTCTGTCATTCGTCAAAATTTTGTGAGAAGCTATGACTATGTCGTACAGATAAATCTAAGCTGATTTTAGTTTTTTGTTGATATTTGAAAAACTACCTCCCTGTTTTCGATATATGAGATCACCTCTGAAGTATTTTCTACCAAACAAAAAAGGAATTATCAAAATCAATTCACAATTAGCGGAGTTATCGCGAAAAATAAAACCAAATAAAAAAAATGGTTGCCTGTAAAGTCGGTATACGGGCGAAAGTTTTACGTGACAACGACTTTGAGTGGTAAAATAATTTTACGGAAGGGACGCGTGCCTTTCACTTTTTATGTCTGTCTCTCTCGCTCTTAGGCGGGCTAACCATGCCCGAGTGGAAGGGACGCGTGCCTCTCACTCGCTCTCGTTGTGAGCGCATAACGTGAGCGGAGCGTAACGCAGTTTCTTGAAGTGTCACCCGGCAAACCAATTTATAAGACGTTGTCACATCAAAAACATGCAACCCGATTGAGAACATCTTCCTTGTTTGAAGTCGGCCATAACCGAATGACGTTGGTTTTTCCATTCAAAAATATATTTTTGAAAATTACTTTTTTATTCAAGACGACGCGACGCAATCACGTGGGCACGTTCTACAATCTAGAATCTAGATATTCTGTGGATCGTCTGTGATACACAGAATACTTAGAAGTTAGTATGAACCGAACGCGCCGCGCGTGTCAGTATTATTTAATGTTTGTGTAATTTCCGAACTACCAGACCGATAATGTTCAAACTTTGACGGGACAATATAAAGAATATGCTCTTTCTAACTAAAAAAAAAGAATTAATGAAATTAAACAACGGAAACTTGAGTTACAACCAAATACACATTCTGACTTTCAGCCCCTCCCGCAAGAAAACCGATCAGAATTTGGGGATCAAAAGTAGCCTACAGCAATGTCCTTAGTATAAACTAAAATCATGCCAAGTTTCAGCTGAATTGAATCAGTAGTTTCGGCGTGATGCGT
The DNA here is from genome assembly GCA_017562165.1 of Ectropis grisescens. Taxonomy (NCBI): domain Eukaryota; kingdom Metazoa; phylum Arthropoda; class Insecta; order Lepidoptera; family Geometridae; genus Ectropis; species Ectropis grisescens. The sequence continues at coordinate 23,878,591 of CM029771.1, forward strand.
GATCCCTATACAGAAAGACAGACAGACAGACATGAAAGAAAAAAAAATGCAGTTTCGCCATCAGTATCGACTATGGAGTGTTCCAAAAAAAATTCTAAAAATCTTCAATGTACAGAATTCGACCCGTTACAGTTTTATTATAAGTATAAATTGATCTATTGCGCAAGATGGCGCTTTAAAAAAAAAATGTACGCAAATGCGATCTCAAAAGTAATATTGAGGGAAATCTCATTACTCTCAGCCTCTACTTTTTTTCTAAGAGATAATAATTCGGCTAATAGCAATGTTTGCAATAATGTACTAGGAACGGTATAACACAAAATATATTTTTTATTTAGGAACTAGATTTTTCTCATAAAAAACACTAATCGCTAGTAATTTGTTGTTATTCTTTTCACAGCGGAGACTCAGCTAACAGATGGCGTGTCCGTGTCGGATCTAGCTACGCTAACAGCGGAGGAGTGGTCCACGCGGCTCAGAGCACTACCATCCATCCCCAGTACAACACGGGCATCCGTTTCAACAACGACATCGCCATTCTGCGCACAGCTACCAACATCGCCTATGTGAACAACGCCGTCCAAGCCGCCAACATCGCTGGACAAGGTCTCTGGGTACCTGATAATCAAGCCGTTTGGACCGCTGGATGGGGTGCCACTGCGGTAAGATCTCATTGGTTATTATTTGATTCTACAACCTAGCACCTTAGACGAAGACCTAAAACGAAGAAGAAGAAGAAAAACGATGAAAATAAATTTTACTTACTGTACGAGTATAAGACAATGTCGCTTGAATGTACATCTGTTGTCGATAACCCTCAAAAGTGACCACGGTCGAAAATGTCAACCATGTTAGAAATAAGTATTGCCACGCGAAGCACACGGTGTTTTTTGACGTGACAACGTCTTATAAATTGGTTTGCCGGGTGACACTTCAAGAAACTGCGTTACGCTCCGCTCACGTTATGCGCTCACAACGAGAGCGAGTGAGAGGCACGCGTCCCTTCCACTCGGGCATGGTTAGCCCGCCTAAGAGCGAGAGAGACAGACATAAAAAGTGAAAGGCACGCGTCCCTTCCGTAAAATTATTTTACCACTCAAAGTCGTTGTCACGTAAAACTTTCGCCCGTATACCGACTTTACAGGCAACCATTTTTTTTTTGTTTTTAACTATTCCCGCACGTTGTCGCGATTATGTCGAATTTTTTCATTTGTTATCGAATTAAAATTATCAGATCGATAATATTACATGACTCATTTTTTTCTTATATTTCTGTTGCTCTGAAAATGGTTTCTTTTGGTTTACTTCTTATTTTGAACGTTTTGGAAATTAAGCTTAGGTTTAACAGGGTTCAACTAAAATATTCATCAGAGTAATTCATTGGTAGTAAATTATAATTTGGTAAAAGTATTTTTAATTTCTACGGGGGACTTCACTATGGTACCACAAGTAATTTATTTGCTTTAGGTAGGTGATTATGAAGAAAAAAACTTGTTTTTATGATAAGAAAAACAACTTTAGTCGCCACTCTAAGGCTCGGCATAATAATGAACATTATTCGGCCAGATAAAAGTTCGTAACATGTTGGGTCTGTTTTTTTATAAAAGTTTATAAAAATACACCAAATGTGGCAAATTACAGAACATGACAATATTTTTTTCAATTTCAGGTCAATGGTCCTAGCTCTGAGATCCTTCAGCATGTTCAAGTATGGTCGATTAACCAAGGAACATGCATGAGCCGCTACCGTGAAATCGGCGGGAACGTGAACCAAAACATGATCTGTACCGGCTGGCTCGACATCGGCGGCCGAGACGCGTGCCTCGGTGACGACGGCGGTCCCGTCTATTACAATGGCGTCGTTGTCGGTATCACTTCCTGGGCCGAACAGTGCGCTTTGGGACGCTACCCTCGCGTCAACACCCGCGTTTCCATGTACACCAACTGGATTCGAACCAATGCTTAACCTCTGACGCGCTTCCGTATACAACGACTATGTACGAAATGTTTAACTGAATAAATCTCTGCATATTTGGAAATAATCGTTTTTATATATTTATTCTAATACTAACTCAAAAAGCGGGATAAATTAAATTATCTGTATATTATAAGATTTTACAGACTAACCGATGTATTTTAAAAATTACTCAAGACTTACACGCAAAGATCCCGTAAAATTCCAAGAAAGGTCAAATTGGTGTAGAAATCGTTGACTTTTGTGACGTCGAGTGAATTTGATGAAACCAAATTGAGCTTAAATAAAAAGAATTATTAATAAGATCTCAATCATGGCCTCGTCTGTCCAAAGTCCAAATGGTTTTTATCCATAGAACTGTTATTTTTTATAGGACTCGTTACAAAGTCCGCCTGGGTTAACACCGCATTTGCCAGTTTTTCTATCGCCAAGTATTAGTCTGCTAAAATTACTAGAGTATTATGCGTATGCGTGTTGTTTACCGTCAATATTCCGTGGTTTCTCAGTTAGTCACATAATTAAAGTTGCTTAAAATAGTGATTGTCGTGTAACATATTTGCGATAACTTGAGACATTTTTAGAAAAAATATTTAATGGCTTATCTTAGAGTACGAACTCAAATTATTCTTGAATTCATTTAAAATACGAGAATGAGTAGTTTTAACGTCATGCGGGGTCTCCATATAAATTTTAATTATAAAAATACCCAAGGGCTTAAGTTAGGATTTGGCAAAAACGAAACTAAATTTTTAATATATCCGTATCTATTGGTTCGTCGTCTTTCCATTTGTTGATTATGCCTACTTCAGGTTGGATCTTGTGACTCATAATAGGTTAGTAATTAATATAAAATTGTCACATAATACTTGTTGTTCTAGTTTATTTTTACCCAACGACGCAAAAGAGTGGTAATGTGCTTGTCAGATATGTATGTAAGCATGTATGATTCTTTGAAGCAAACAGACATACAGCATACAGACCAAATGCCAAGGCCGATTTTTATGATTCACACGTCAATCGATTCCTCTTAGCCTCGCAAGTAACACTAAGGACATGAAATTACTGTAAATTCAATATGGCGGCTACCTGACGCCATATTAACCACATTATATATTAATGTTTCCAGATAAATTACAGGGCTTCGAGATATAACATCTTAGATGTATCGCAGTGCAGTAGGTAATGATTTGAACTCTTTATGTTCCAATAGTTGGGTGTCACTGTGGTGTTATATGGCAGGCATCTCAGATTACTCCGCCTCGGTCGTCCAGCTCCCGACTTTAAACGATTTAGAACTCAAATTTGATTGCAAATCTATGACTATATAGGTACTGACACAAAACTGTAAAAATTACATGCAGTAGAAATACCTACATAACATAAATATCAAAAAATCTAATCAAATCAATTTTTTTTTACTAACCAGAATTCATACAGTTCTAATATGTAAAACAAAATCCCATCAAAAACATTCTGTAAAAAACTAGCCAAGTCTCGATGGAGCTGCATATTTATCTCTAAAAAAGTAATGAAATCTAGACAAAGCCGCGCCAAGTCTAAAGTTTCTTACTGCGATTTCTTTATTATTATAGTTAATGTTGTGTGACTTGGCCGTTGAAGGGTATCAGCGGCTCGCCTACACCTTAGTATTATTAAATTTAATCAAATCAAAAATCTTGAGTATCTACTCCAGATTTTCGATAATCCTAGTTTTTATAGTTTTCCCTTTATGTGGCTATTAAACCCTAAGTCTGTACGAAATTTCAGCTCTCTGAGTTTATGGGAAGTACTAGTTCTATTTTGATGATCATGAGTGAGTGTCGAAAATGCGAAACTTTGCCTTCGCTTAAATTCGGAACTAAATGACGTCCAGACTTCAAATTTTGGATTTTAAGCATGTAATTATAGTTTACTAGATGAGGAAAATTTCAGCATTCTGGTCTTATCCAAAGGTTCTCAAATAGAGGCCTGAAAATGCAGCGAAATGGTTCCAGTAAAGGATGGTACGGCAGTGTTTGCTTCGCGCTCGAGACTTGGCGGGGGCACTACCGTGTCCCCAGATTTCTTAAAATTATACAAAGTACAGTGTTATGAAAGCTGTTCATAATAATGATTGTCTGGCACCCGAACTAGTTAATAAACTGTGTTACTGGTGCCAGAGCATTATATCCATTATTATTTTACAGCCAATCTACTCGTAATTGTTCAATGGATCCCGACTGTTCAGTTGTTATGTTCGTTTACTAGAATATGTTTTACTTTCTGCAATAGTATTAATTCAATAACATATTATAGAATTCTAGACCACCAGAAATCTAAGTGCTTGTTTTATTTTTTTCAAATTTTATAGTATGTAGGTACCTACGTGGTTTGATTCACTTTTTATGCAGTCGGGGTTTTTGAGTTTTAAATCATATTTTTTTAAATCTAAAATGTACACCTGGCTTGTAATAAAACAATCGATTTCTTTATTAAGTGTTACTGTTCGTCCTATGAGAGAAACATAAATATATATAAGTACAATGAAAATATTTACAAATTTTCTTTATTATACACACCTACAATTTATTCTTAGAGATAACATCATTTACTACAACGCTGAATAAAAAGAGTTGAAAATTGAGTTTTCAACTAAGTATTGGCGGTACGGTCTTCTCCATGTGGCAACTCGCACTTGACCTTTTTATTTTTAATTAAGTGTGAATACAAGAATGATAGGCTTATACTCAACTGTGTACGATAAGGGGCTTATTGACGGGATGATCGATGCTAAGGATTAAAATTTCTCGCTTTTGTTTAATAATTTTTGATTTATAAAAATTTTGACGTTATGAAGGAATTAACTCTTCCGATAGCAAGTAACTTTTTCGCACATAGCTTATTAGAATTGGGTACACCGATCAGTGGAAATAATACTTATGCATATTTAAGCAACTCAAATATATGTAAATGCACCTATTTATTTTGTTCTTCTTCTTTGTCGGTATACTCTTGATAGAGTGGTCGTGGTCGTCATTTTCCTTCGTCAATAACCCGCTTCAGAATTCGTCGCATTTCAGTTCTAGCAGCCGTCTTCTTGGCTCACACGTGCAAAGGATCATCCACCGCGGCCCTAATCTGGGCCGTCCACCTTATCAGTGATCAACCACTCGGGTATCTTCGGCCTTTCCCTGTACTACCAGGCGCTCTGTAGATGTATCGCCGCGCCGAGACACGTGCCCAAAGAATGTTAATATGCAAGCTTTGACCACAGATGATGGACACTGGTTTACTTTACCATCCGACAAATGGAATACAAACAAAAAAAGTTGCTTTTACGAACTAATAGGTAGGTAATCAATTAGCTAACATTCATTATACCGTTAAAATTAATTATGTTTTTATGTTGAAGTTATCTGTATCATTTTTCATATAAATATATTTAATGTCAGTATTCAAAAATATTTTTAATGAAATCATGCAGAATAAAAAATTTTGAAAAGTAAACTGTTCCTAAACGTATTTAATTGTTACCGTAGGTATTGACTTTCGTAGCATAACTGATATTAAATTAAATACGTACCTACTGTACACTAACATTATGGCACAGATTTTAGAAATCTGTGCATTATGGTATAAAATAAAATGTAGATTAGTTATTGTTTTTTAATGCTTGCCAATTGCATAGTAAAAATATTTAAAAAGAAAAATTACACGGCATGGAGTTAAATCATCTTAAGTAAATATCTGCGTAACGAGTGCAATGCAGTGCCAGGTAATAATTTGGACTCTCCATGTTCCAATAGCTGTATAACACTGCATATTGTTGCGTATCGTCAGGCAATGTCTTGTTCATCCCTTCATTTTATCTTACAAGACAAAAAAGTTTTTTTTATAAAGAGTGATGAGGCGAGCAGGACATTTGCCTAATGGTAAACAACATGCCTACCACATACCAGCACAGTGACACGCAGCTATTGGAACATGAAGAGTCCAGATTATTACCTACCACTACAAGTAACCGTTGCTGACAAAAATTAAAATAACTTGGTAATTTAAATTCAATTTCTCATAAAAGTTCAATTTAGCTACAAAATCTACCTAAATTTAATTACACATACTGATACGTTAACACAATCTACATATGTGATGAAGAGAAACAATTTTGCTATTAATAGAACATTAACCAATTTAACAATACTAAAAAATGAATAGTAATTGTCGACTAATGAAACAATTAAACAACCATCTCGTTACAGTGATTAAGTGTGATATAAAACATGAAATTATATTCATTAATTATACCTAGTTTCTTTTTTATTTAGTTTGAAAATTACATAAATTGTGAAATGTTACACAAAATGTTGTATTGGTTCAATTCCCCTTAATGACAAACACCTTATTTTTTTAATGGTTGTTTTTGTTTTAATTTTGCACACAACACATTTCACTGAATAGTAGTTTTTGTTAATAAACTAAGTAGAAATAAATACAAACTGGGTCACATAGACACGGGAAAGCTTAGTTCGTAAGAAAGACAGAATAGTGACTGATGTCACTCTGTATCTGTTTCAATCCGAAATCATTTAATTATCAACATAATATTATTCAAATTAATGGCGACGATTTGGGAAATCCGAAAAGATAGTAGCGGGTATAGTTAATACTTAATATCTTAAAATGATAATGATAGAGTATTACATATTTTAGTATAAATAGTAGACGTCTATCGATCAAAAACAGAACGCTGACCTGAGCCGAGTAATAAAGATGCGTACCTTTGTACTATTGTTTTTGGGTTTCGCAGCTGTGGCTGGTAAGTTTCATAATTATTACATAGGGTTTTCAAAAAAAGTAGTTATCCATTCATATATTCCATCCATCAATGAATTTAAAAAAATCGTTGTCTTCAACAGAAAAATCATTAGATAACTCTGAACATTTTAATTGAATTCCGGCACATACTTCTTTGTCCTTACTGGCTTACGGAAAATGGAGAAACACCGCTGTGCTACTAAGCTAGTTTTGTTTATTTTGGTATCAGGAATTTCGAAAAAGTTTACGTATAACCTTAGCGTTTACATCTTCATGCTTTGTTTTCTATAGAGTTTACCTTAAATGAAAACAGTAACTCATAAGAGATACCAACATACTGTAAGTTCTACGATTTACAGTTGATTCGGATTAGAATGTAAACGAATCCATACAAAATTGTCAACTGTCCCCGACAATAATAAAAGTAGTCAAGTGCGAGTCGGACTCGCCCATGAAGGTTTCCGTTGCAGCAAGTAACATAATATAAAAGTTCTTGTAGTTCGCTGTTACTTTAATCAGTGTTGTAACAATAGTGCATTTATGACGTATTGTAATAAAACTACTTAATATATGTCATTCAAACCAATTTTTGTTGATAGTTTACACGGTAACACATACACATGAACATCATACACTTCTTTTTTTATTTTTGTTATTCCCTTATTTTAGAAGTTACAGGGGGAACACATTTTACCACTTTGGAAGAGTCTCTCGCGCAAACTATTCAGGTAGAAAACAATAATGTTGGACATTTTTTGAAGACGTATCCATAGATAACCCATACGTAAGGTTTTGATGGATTTTTTTTTGAGTTTCAGTTCTAAGTATGGGACACCCCTAAAATTTATTGTTTTTTTCTATTTTTTGTATGAAAATCTTAATGCGGTTCACAGAATACATCTACTTACTAAGATTCAATAGTATAGCTCTTATAGTTTCTGAGAAAAGTGGCTGTGACATACGGACGGACAGACAGACAGATATGACGAATCTGTAAGGGTCCCGTATTTTGCCATTTGGCTACGGAACCCTAAAAAGCAGGCGAAAATGATTGTTTTAATCAAAAACTACTGTTATTTTACAACACTTAATGCCTTTCAAAGATTCAGTAGTACAAAACTTTATATTTCTAAGCGGAATTTCTATTTTTTTTTTTTGAAAAGTTATGCATTATTATGGTCTGTATATCAAATGTAGTTAAAACATCACCATAAAAAAAGTAAAATTTTACACCGTTTTTGTCGAATTGGTTTATGTTTATACTTAGAACTAATGTTTTACATAAATACACGGGTAACTCACGTATAATGTAGTCAGTCCAGTCCGACTCAAGTTTCGATCGCGTCCGGCGATCTTTTTCAAGGAGAGTGCGCGCGCGGGTTCACAGCTCGTTTAGCACTTCAGTGCTAAACGAGCTGCGTGAGATCGCCGGACCGAACGTGAGATCGCCGGACGCGATCGAAACTTGAGTCGGACTGGACTGACTACATTATACGTGAGTTACCCGTGTATTTATGTAAAATGTGTAATAACCACGTTAGTTTTCATACTAAAATTAGAACTAATGCTTTAAAAAAATCCAATAAAAATCCAAACGGTTCCAGCCGTCCCCAGCAACCCGCAAAGGATTGTTGGTGGCTCCACCACAACCATCTCCCAGTACCCGACCATTGTTGCCCTGCTGGCTACTAACAACTGGAGTACATGGTGGCAGTCCTGTGGTGGTACTCTCATCAACACGAGATCAGTGCTGACCGCTGCTCACTGCCCTTCGTAAGTTCATTTCAATTTCAGTAATTGCATTTCAACAACTAAGAAAAGATGAGAACAGAATATGAAATGATTATCTCTATTGCAGTGGAGATGCAGTCAGCAGGTGGCGTCTCCGTGTCGGATCTACTTTTGCCAACAGCGGTGGTGTTGTTCACACTCTGCAGACCTACATCCTCCACCCTCAATACAACGTTGGTGCCCGTTTGAACAACGATATCGCCATTATGCGCTCCGCTTCCGACATCCGTTACGTCAACAACGCCGTCCAACCCGGTACTTTCGCTGGTGCCAACTACAATGTCGCAGATAACCAAGTAGTCTGGGCTGCTGGATGGGGAGCTACTTCTGTAAGTTGTCGCTGAGATTTTAAAATGCTAAAAGAATTGCTTTTATGATATGGCATTTTTTTAAACTTACTATTTTGTTGTTCAGTTCGAAGGACCCGGATCTGAAACTCTTCGCCACGTGCAAGTCTGGACTGTGAACCAGAACACCTGCGCTCTACGCTACGCACAAATTGGATGGGTTGTCAACGAGAACATGCTGTGCTCCGGCTGGCTCGACGTCGGCGGTCGCGATCAGTGCCAGGGTGACTCCGGCGGTCCTCTCTACCACAACGGAGTCGTCGTCGGTGTCTGCTCCTGGGGTGAAGAGTGCGCTCTTGCTCGCTTTCCCGGTGTCAACGTCCGCGTCTCTCGCTACGCTGCTTGGATTCAGTCTAACGCTTAAGCGTTCACTAAGCCAAATAAATTGACCTGTGATTTTTCCTATAAAATTGTTGTTTATTACACAAGACCCTTTGAGAAATCGGTTACGAAATTAAAATAACCACACATTTAAAATGAGGTTGAATTTCAGGGTGAAAAAATGAAACTGACGAGCACGGGTAGTGTAGGAATTTCAATACCTAATTTCTTAATTGACATAAAATATTATGTTCCACAGTCACATATATATAACAAAAAATGTAGTTTTAGAAATAATTGGTGATTTTCGATAGGAATACTACTGATTTAAGGTAATTAATCTTCTGAATCTAGATACTCGTACCAAACACTCCAATTGCCAAAATAAGATCGGTTAGGGTGAGCACAGAGTAAAGTTCAACTTGCACTCGAGTAATTTTGTAACTAATAAATTTTTTTCTAATACCTACATTGCCCCATCCATATATTTATAAATCACTATGACGAAATTGCAAAATACACCTCACTTAAATAAGGGACTACTACTGATTTAAGGTAATTGTTCTTATGAATATAGAGTCTAGAATCTAGATAATCGTACCAAACACTCAAATTGCCCCTCACTCAACACTCAAATCAAATTGCCAAAATTCACTCCTGGAGTGAAGAGTGCGCTCTTGCTCGCTTCCCCAGTGTAAACGCAAGCGTCTCTCGCTACGCTGCTTGGATTCAGGATAAACTTATTTAAAGTTTTCAGTAAAGTGATATTTTTTACTCTTATTAATGCCTAATTATTGCCCTTAGTTTTAATTTTCTCTATGTATCTTAAAATATTCAGATTAAGATGACTGATGACAGATGAAGATGATTGCCCTAGTGGCTTAGTTGGTAGTAGCTCTGCCTGCGAAGCCGAGGGTCGTGGGTTCGATCCCCATCCAGTGCAAATATTTGTGTGATGAATGCAAATGTTTGCACTGTGTCTGGGTGTTTCTATGTACATATAATAAGTATGTATTTAAAACTATGTAAGTATTATTTATCAGCTATCTGGCTGCCATCACACAAGCTTTGCTTAGTTTGGGGTCAGATAGTGTTGTGTGTGAATTGTCCACCAATATTTATTTATTTATTATTTATTTAAGAGAATTATAATTATAAACTATTTACGTACAAAAAATTAAACCGACTTCAAAACATAGCCGCTTGATACACCGGTGTGTAATATAGTACCCTTTTTTGTTTGGTTGATGAGAAAAACAAACAAACTTAACGTTGCGGACGGGTTTTTGGCGGGAAAAAATGTTTCGTGTTTCTATTTAGGAAGTTATACCGATAAATTTGTGTTTAATGGCGTCTACTTGAACCGGGCTTTATTTTGATATAACCCACATTAAAATTAGAATTTATTTAAAAAGAAAAATAGTAAAATTAAAAAAAAAATGGCGGGAAATGGGTCTGAAGTATTGTAATTAATTTAAAAAAAAATTGCCCTATCGAATGCAGTTCTTTTGGTGTTTCGAGTTTGTTATTTCGTATACAACACATTTAACCCATAAAATCACTGTATCCCTTATAAATTATTAATGTCATAATAGTGAGACGATCTTCTTAGCATTCCATGGATTCACCGTGCGGGTGCCGGGTCCATAGTGTGGCAGAGAGAGAAAACTCGAGTAAATCCCGAGACTTGTGACTCGGGCGTAGGTTTAAGGGGCCCCTTTCTGACGTACATCAATACTCACCTTCACTACTCGTTTTTCTCTCCCTGCCCAGCCAAATCTGATATGAGCCTACTAGACTACTTGAGAAATCGCGAAATTTTTTACTCAAGTGTCAAAAATGTTAGTTTACATTTTAAGTACATTAATTATAAATAAACGATAGCGCTACAAGCGTCTTGAAACGCTCTTGAGAATAAATGGGCTCAAACGGGTACAAGTAAGGCGGCAATTCATATGCCGAAGCATAAACAAAGCACTTATGTAACCTGACACCCATTTTCCCGCCAAATTTGTAAACGCGAAGAGTGGGCGGTGTATCAAGTGGATAGGCAATCAAAAGCGAAAAATAAATCAAATGTCATTATTACAAGTGCCACTCACTCATCTATTTGAAGTCGGTGCCAGTCAGGCCAAACATACTAAGTAGGCACGTGGTAGGTAGGCATATCCACTACCTGTTAGACTTGGCTAGCACCTTCAAATAGATGAGTGAGTAGCTCTTGTAATAATGATATTAATTTATTTTTCGCTTTTGAGTGCCTATTTGAGGTTCTGAAGTCGGTTTAATTTTTTGTACGAAAATAGTTTATTTTATCTTTTTTAGTGCAAAACAACGCAAATTTTAATTTTTGGTTCATATTTCAAAAACCCCTTGACCGATTTCGATAAGGTTTGTATGGGACCATTCGGGAATCATACCCATCCGAACATAAAAAGAAATTTAATTATCGGTACGGGGGTTTTCGAGAAATCAGGTAACATACATAAAAAACATAGGGGTCGAATTGATAACCTCCTGCTTTTTGGAAGCTGGTTAAAAAGGTCAGTTATTAACCGGAGTGGACGAGAGAAGATAGCCTGGCAATTTTTGGGTATTGCAATTTTAGATGAAACAAAATCAAGTTTATTTTAATCCAGAGAAATAACCCCACAAAACTATTTGGAATACTTATAAATACCAAATATTGATACTATTTTTAAGTATGTTAGTTTGTTACGATGCGCGGTTACATAGATTTCGCTGACCAACAAGTCATATTCAACATTACTCAATTGGAGACGTTGGCGTGATTCCCACCGTGTTGCAAGCAGTTCCGCGAAGCATCGGACTGCCCGGAAGACGGTCACCTGTTAAGTACTAGTACCTGCACATGTCCCTACAACGTGAGTTGCATTCCATCACGAGGTTCAAGTCAGTAAATTCACCAGAACTCGGCATCAGCAGTGACCCGTCTCGTGCGAACTACAATTCCTGCGACTACCTCAGATTTGTTATTAGTAGAACATTCTACTAGTCAAGCCCTTTCATTTGTTACCCATATTAAGGGAGTTGTGAAAAAAAGAAATGTATTTTGCCATTTTGTGGTAGCGGCCATCTAGGATTTGAAATTTGTCATAGTTCAAAGTATTCTACTAGTTAAGCCCTTTCGTTTGATACCCATATTGAGGCAGTAGTGAAAAAAATAATATAATTCGCCATTTTGTGGTGGCGGCCATCTTGAATTTGAAATTTGTTATAGTGTATATGTAGTATTCTACTAGTCAAGCCCTTTCATTTGATACCCATATTGGGGTAGGTTGTGAAGAAATATTTCGCGCATGTGTGTTCATTGCTCGGGAAGATCAGTCGCGCGTTGTAATTCGCGCGTAACCACCACTGTGCAGTGTATCTGCTGACGAATCATAACAAGGACAGCCGCCGGCCGCACGTTAGGTGAGTCAATATGACCTAGATATTGGCAAGCGATGCCTATCGGCTTGACTTGAACAGTTTATGAGGGCGAAGTTAAACCTACACAAATAATGGACGGTTCAAAAAGCAGCCCGATTAAATTAAAAACGGAAAATGAACATCTGTTATATAAATATTACCTTGAAGAAAATGCAGCACGGGAAAAATTAGAAGGGATCTTAAAAACCCTTCATAAAGAAATAGAAAACCTACAAGAACAAGTTAAGGTTTTGAAAAATGAGAAAGCCCTTCTCCAGACAGACACAAAAGAAAGTTCTACTCAACCCGTGGGCTACTGCACGGACGATGATGAACTAGCTAGAGAAACAGAGTGGATCAGAGAAAAGTCCAGGAAAAAAAAGGAAAATGAACACGTCACCCACTCCAGTCACTCCATCACCGCAAGGAAAAAACTGCAGTAAAGCAGATCCAGAAAAGGTAACCAAAAAGGTCCCACAGCCACCACCTATTATAATCGATGACGTCACCAACTACCAAACTTTTTTTGATGAGTTATCAGAAATACAACCAGAGAAGACATTCCAAGTCAAAATGATGAATGGAGATAGAGTTAAAATTAACGCTGCTAACGAAGATGCATATAGAGTCATTACTAAATTCTTGAGTGAAAAAAAAATGGCTATGGCACTCTTTTGAAAATAAACAAGAGAGACCCATAAGAGTTATGGCCAAAAAACTACACTCAACATGCATAGGATTGTAGAAGATCTAAAGCATCAAGGATTTAAGATTGAAAGTGCAACAAATAAATTGAGATGGAAGAACAAGGAACCACTCAACATGTTTGTACTAACATTCTCAAAAGACGAAGAAATAAACAAAATTTACGGTATTAAAACCGTATTGGGATGTAAGGTTGAAATACAACCTTTAAGAACTATGAAACTTGTCCCACAGTGCAAAAGATGTCAAGCGTATGGACATACGCAAAAGTACTGTGCTAGAGAGCCAAGATGCGTCAAATGCACTGGTAAGCATCTGACAAGAGACTGCGATAAACCAGCAGAACTAAAACCAAAGTGCATACACTGCGGTGCACCTCATCCCGCCAGTTACAGAGGATGTATAGTAGCAAAAGAGTTCCAAAACCTTAAAAATAAGACTTTGAAAAAGTCTCATATCGTCAACCCTAGTCAGCAACGACTACCTAATAAAAGCTGTACTGCTAACAAATCAAACGTCTCAATGAGCCGACCCATAAATAAAGATGTAACATATGCGCAAGCTACATCTAAAAATATAAACAATTCTAAGAATATAAATAGTGATAACAAATTAGATCACATCATTGCGTTAATGAGTTCGTTTGATGACCGTCTAAAAAAACTTGAGAATAGCAAAACCCCAGCTGTTTTTAACCGACTTCAAAAAAGGAGGTTTCTCAATTCGACCGTATGTATGTTCCTTTTTTTTTTTTTTTTTTTTTTTATGTGTGTTCGTGGATAACTTCGTCGTTTATGAACCGATTTTGATGATTCTTTTTTTGTTGTAAAGGAGATATTCTAAGGGTGGTACCATGATAAGGAAACCAGGATCTGATGATGGTATCCTAGAGAAATCGAGGATAACTTTCGAAAATTGTAAAGATGACTAGTGCGTTAGTTAAGTTTTTGCTTGAGCATTTTAAAGCAGTATAGTTTAAAGATGGTCTGGAGTCGATCTGATGAGGGAACGGGAAGACGGTCGAGGGAACTCCTCGACGGTACATAGTAGTTACCTTGTGTTTGGGCTCGATGAATTTGTATTGATGAGAACTTTTTACATAGATGGGTTGTGACTGTCATTAGTGGTCTGATGATGAAGATAAAGGACAGTCAAGGGAATTTCTTAACGGTTTACAGGAACTACCCAGTGTACACTACTCAACACGAAATCGTGTAAATGCATTAGTGAAAACTTGTTTAGCACTAAAAAGGGTAAAATAAACAATTTTTTACAAAAAATTAAACCGACTTCAACACCACAAATAGGCACTCAAAAGCGAAAAATAATTTAATATAGGTAATTCTTATAACCTCTACTCACTCATCTATATGAAGTCGGTGCCAGGCTTCACACTTCACCAAACAATCCTATGTCACATTCAAGGGTTACAAAGTTTACCATGCACTCCATCCTGATAATACAGCCATGGGTGGTAGTGCAGTAATAGTTAAAGAAAACCTATGCCAATATGAGGAATTCAAAAATGAAGAGAAAAAAGATCCAGTCGGTGGCTGTCTGTATCAAAACAAAACTGTATACGCTCACGATTGCGTCTTTCTACTCCCCACCAAAACATGCTATAAAAAGAGAACAATATTTAAATTTCTTTAAGCAATACAGAGACAAGTTTATTGTTGGAGATTTTAATGCAAAAAATTCATATTGGGGTTCCCGACTCACTAACACGAAAGGGAAGGAGCTTCTGTCTGCAATTAAACAAATTAAAGGAGACTCTATCTCTACAGGTCAACCAACTTACTGGCCGACTGATCCGAAGAAAATACCTGATCTTATAGACTTTTTTGTTTATAGGAACATATCAAGAGCTTATTTAGACATAAAATCATCATTTGATATGAGTTCAGACCACTCTCCTATATTTTTATCGATAAGTGACAAATTTATATACAGAGATAGTAGTTTAAGTCTAGTAAATAAACACACAGATTGGGAAAGCTTCCAGATAGACTTAGATTGTATAATAGATCTTAAGGTTCCACTTAAGACACCGGAAGAATTAAACATAGAGACAGATTTTTTTTACAAAATATACAACAGACAGCTTGGAAAAATACACCACCCATGAAAATTAGGGCCAGTGGTACTAACTACCCTCATGAAATTATGCAACTACTGGCTACAAAGAGAAAAGAAACGAAAAACATGGCATAATACGCGTTGTCTAAACGACAAAAATATTCTGAACCAACTCACTAAAAAACTTCAAAGAGCAATAAAAAAGTATAAGGACAGCTCCATGAAAGCCTACACATGTCCTGTGACAGCAGTACTAACTACTCACTTTGGAAGGCAACTAAAAACATGAAAATACCAACTAACCATATTCCTCCTATAAAAAGAGGTGGATGGAAAATGGGCCATTAGCAATGAACAAAAAGCCCAAAGGTTTGCTCAACACTTGGAAAATATCTTCCAACCTAACGAAAGAGTCACAACAGCTGCTAATCTAACTAATCTAGATCAAGAAATGCAAGATGACTTGGAGATAAAGCTAGTTACTCCCAAAGAAGTAATAAATGAGATAAATTTAAGAATGAGACCCAAGAAATCTCCCGGATATGATTTAATCACGGGAGACATATTACGACATCTACCACGTAAAGCTATAGTCAAACTCACCACACTTATCAATGCTACCTTCAGGCTGCGGTATGTGCCTAACTTATGGAAAGTAGCTGAAGTTATAATGATAGCAAAACCTAGCAAACCTTCTCATGAAGCAGCGTCATATAGGCCCATATCTCTGTTGCCTGTCATATCAAAACTGTTTGAGAAACTTTTGCTAAAGAGACTGAAACCAATCCTAGAAAACAAAAACTTGATACCAGATCATCAGTTTGGATTCAGACAAAAACATTCTACGATAGATCAGGTCCATAGGATCACTAAAATTATAGAGCAAACCCTTGAAGAAAAAAAAGTGTGCTCTACAATATTTTTAGATGTGGCGCAAGCTTTTAACAAAGTGTGGCATGAAGGGTTAACACACAAATTAAAATTACTGTTACTTAAACAGTTTTCTGATATTTTAACATCATACATTACGAACAGATTATTTAGAATTAAACAAGAAGACTCATATTCGTCGCTTAAAGAAATTAAAGCGGGAGTACCACAAGGAAGTGTACTTGGGCCTGTACTTTACTTATTATATACTAGCGATATCCCAGCTTTAGAAAACAGCACTATCGCAACCTTCGCAGATGATGCTATCTTGGCAATAGGTGACACCCACGCAGAAGCCATAGAGAGGGTGCAAATAGCAGTTAATAAAATACATGACTGGACTAGAATATGGCGTATTAAGCTAAATGAGTCCAAAACTGTTCATATAGACTTCACAAACAAGGAAAAACAATATCATCCAGTATTCATAAATGGACAATGTATACCATATGAAAATAAAGCCAAATATTTAGGCATAACTCTTGATGCAAAGTTACGCTGGAAAACTCACGTCAAAAAAAAGAAAGAAGAACTAGCTATGCGCTACAAAAACATGTATTGGTTACTTGGTAGAAACTCCGTGCTGTCAATACATAACAAACTGTTATTATATAAACAAGTCCTAATGCCAGTGTGGACTTATGGTATACAGTTGTGGTGTACCTAAAATAGCAACATCGAGATAATACAACGCTTTCAAAACAAAGTACTCAGGGATATTGTCAATGCGCCCTGGTATGTGAGAAATGCCGATATACATCGAGATCTTGGAATGGATCTTGTCGGCAAAGTGATAAAAAAAGTACGCAGAAGCACATGAACGCAGGCTTCATCATCATGTGAATGTCGAGGCTATCCAGCTCCTTGATAACACGGACACAGTGAGGAGACTTAAAAGAATAAAACCTTTTGAGTTAACATAGTGTAGTGGCAGTGCAATACTATATAAAACAATTAAATAACTAACTACTAAGTCAAGTGAAATAAGTGACTTCCCCTTAATAGAGTCAACGAGAAAAGTGCTGATGGACACCTTCTTGTATATTACGAACTATGTAGCAATTTAAGTTAGATATAAATTACTCATTAGCCTAGACTTAATAAATTAGGCTAGATTGTAATAAGTATTAGGATCCAAGGAAACTTGGTGAATAAATAAATAAAAAATAAAAAAAACATACGCGGTAGGATTTACGTATTTTACAATAGACTGCTTGACTAGCTTATTACTCTCTTAAGTGAATTAAACTCATCTAAGTATCCGCTTCCTTCACTTTCGGCGACTCACGTTTACAATTTTGGCGGGAAAACGGATGTCAGATTACCTAATTGCGTTTGTTTACGCTTCGGCATATGAAGTGCCGCGTTACTTGTACCTGTTTGAGCCATTATTCTCAAGAGCATTTCAAGACGCTTCTGGCGGTATCGTTTGTTTAAATTAATGTGTATGAAATGTAAACTAACAATTTTGACACTTGTGTCGGATTTTTTTTCGAATTCTCAAATATTCTACAGCTATAATATCTAAAATTATACGGAAGACATAGAGATTTTATATTTAAATTAATTGTACACAAACACGGAAAAAATGTGTGTGCTTAAGACCGCACGGCCGAAGTGAAAACTAAAATAAGAAATTCTTATACTTAAAGACCACTAAATAATTTAATTATTAAAAATAAAAAAAAATTTAGAAATTGAAAATTTGAATATACCTAGTAAGCATAGCAACACGAGAATAACATGTGGCGAAATGATTAGTATCTATGGCCAAGAATAAATTAAAAAATAAAATAACGCGGTTCGGAAATGGCGTTTGACTACATTTTTTTAGTATTTGCTATTTATTTATTTTATAGGTATTTCGCTAAAAATGCATAAATATGTTGTGTTAACGTGTATGTGTAAGTGCTGTGATGAAAATAGCTATCATTTTGTGTGTTTACGTAGTGTAAGTGCTGTGATAAAACAGTAATACGAGTATATTACAACAAAAACTTTTTTGCAATGGATGTGAAATGCAAATTTAATATTTCGTGACAAGTTCAATTAATGACATTAGTGTGGTAAGTACCTAGAAGTTAATGTCGGTATAAAAAGATATAAACAGGTACACAGGGACTATATTATCTTTCTCGCTCTTACGCGCTTGTTTACTGTATTTTGTTTCTCGCTCTAGCATTCCGAGTGTATCCGGAAATTATTATCATAACCGAGCGTGACGGTTCAATTCATTCCACAGCCCACGAAAATTTGGTCTCAACGCGCCTTAAGAAGTTTTCACTTCAACAAAAAAATGGGTTCGATAGCATATATTGTTTTTTTTTTTTTAAATTCTATACTTCGGGACCATTTTCCCACCAATATATATATATTTAATTTAATGATTTTGCTATATGAACGAACTTTAAGTTTAACGGGGTTTATCGGTCTAGTTATACGGAGTGAGAGTACGAGTAAGTACAAATACATTATACAATATACATTAAATCATTTATCTGATTATTCTGTAATATACGTGCACGATAATGTGAAACTAGGGTGAAAATCACGTGGTGAAAACTAATAAGCAGATGATGATTCGTGAAGAATGTTTTGGAGAAGCTGACCAAACCGTGGTTACGTAAATGATATTGAAATGCCAACTTTGAAGAGATGCCTGAAAAGGAACTTCGCCGAAGTTTTAGGTGAAACGCCAACCATTGATGTACCATATAGTCCAAGTGGTACTCAAAAAAAAAGGTTTGTCGTTATTCTGATTATAAATAACGGCGAATGACACGGTTCCAATGCAAGCAATGCAAAAAGTATATGTGAATCGCAGCCTCATGTGTGTGGAATGTGCCGATGAAATTTAATTTTAAATAATTTACATTTTTTTAAACTAGCTAAACATATTATAGTGTCATACTCAATTAATTTTATTTTATTTACAAATTATTTACAATTACAATTTTTTTTTTTTTAGATTGCCCCAAAATCTGTCACGTAAATTTAGTCTGTGAGATTAATGTTTATGAATAATGTTCCTCTTAGATAAGGTTATGAATCTAGGGTATATAGATTCACTGACTGTGGCTGCATTAAAATAAAATTATATATTTGGTCCTCATCTTGCAAAAAATACTTTTTTATGGAATAAAGTCTAAAAACACCGTTTGACCAAATCCTTCGACTGTCTTAGTCTTGGTCCACTGCTGGACATAGGCCTCTCTCCCATATGCACTCAGCCCGATTATCAGCTTTACGTTTCCATCCATTGCATAGTGTTTCGTATATCGTCACTCCATCTAGCTTCAAGGTATCCTACCCTACGTTTGCTGATTCGCGGTCTCCACTCAAATTTACGTCTACTCCACCGGTTATCGGTTCTGCGACATATGGATATGACCGGCCCATTACCATTTCGGTTAATTTATGCTTTGTTTATTTTTGATGACATTGAGGATGGGGCGGTCTAGATGATGATTACGTCAGGAATAGTTATTTAATTCGTATTTAATAGTTAGTTATTATTTTTGTATACAGATGGCAACCCGCACATTGTCTAAACTAGAAATCGAAACGCCTTATAGGGGGAATAGGTACCAATGTTTATGTAAACTTGCTTACTTTTGATGACGAGGGGGGGAGGCGGGTTAATAAGTGTAATAAATCTGTTTACGTAACGCTTGCTTATAGTGAGGTGTATTTAGCAATTTAGTAATTTTAGCCATAGTGATTTATAAATATCTGGATGGGGCAATGTAGGTATTAGAAAAAAATATATCAGTTACAAAATTACTCGAGTGCAAGTTGAACTTTACTCTGTGCTCACCCTAACCGATCTTATTTTGGCAATTTGAGTGTTTGGTACAAGTATTTAGATTCAGAAGATCAAATACCTTAAATCAGTAGTATTCCTATCGAAAATCACCAATTATTACTAAAACAACATTTTTTGTTATATGTGACTGTGGAACATAATATTTTATATCAATTAAGAAATTAGGCATTGAAATTCCTACCCTACCCGTGCCCGTCAGTTTCATTTGTTCACCCTGAAATTCGACCTCATTTTAAAAGTGTGGTTATTTTAATTTCATAACCGATTTCTCAAAGGATCTTGTGTAATAAACAACAATTTTATAGGAAAAATCACAGGTCAATTTATTTGGCTTAGTGAACGCTTAAGCGTTAGACTGAATCCAAGAAGCGTAGCGAGAGACGCGGGCGTTGACACCGGGAAAGCGAGCAAGAGCGCACTCTTCACCCCAGGAGCAGACACCGACGACGACTCCGTTGTGGTAGAGAGGACCGCCGGAGTCACCCTGGCACTGGTCGCGACCGCCGACGTCAAGCCAGCCGGAGCACAGCATGTTGTCAGTGACAGCCCATCCGATTTGTGAGTAGCGTTGAGCGCAGGTGTTCTGGTTCACAGTCCAGACTTGCACGTGGCGAAGAGTCTCGGAACTGGGTCCTCCGAATTAGAAAAAATAATATAAATATTGTCATGCGGCTTATAGCTATTTAAATACTTTTACTATTTGATGACAATATCTTACCGAAGTCCTGCCCCAACCAGCAGCCCAGACGATTTGACCGTCACCAACATTGTAGTTAGCTCCAGCGAAAGTACCGGGCTGGACAGCATTGTTGACGAAACTGATGCTGGAAGCAGAGCGCATGATAGCGACGTCATTGTTGTAACGGGCGCCGACATTGTATTGAGGATGAAGGATGTAGGTCTGCAGAATGTGGACAGCACCACCGCTGTTGGCGAACGTAGATCCAACACGGAGACGCCACCTATTGACTGCATCTCCACTGCAATACAAATAACCATTTAATTTGTATCTTTATTTTGTAATGATTATTTCGTAGTTTAGTTGTTGCATTGCTAATGCAATTATAGATTATAAAATAAAAACTTACACAGGGCAGTGAGCAGCGGTCAGCACTGATCTGCTGTTGATGAGAGTGCCACCACAAGACTGCCACCAGGTACTCCAGTTGTTAGTAGCCAGCAGTGCAACCATGCTTGGGTACTGGGAGATGGTTGTGGTGGAACCACCAACAATCCTTTGCGGGTTGCTGGGGACCGCTGTAATTATTTTGATGATTTAAATTAGTGATTTGTTTTTCGAATATCATGCTTGCTTATTCCCATAAAAATGTTGTTGCATTACATGCATTACTAAAAAAATAATGTTTTAGAACATTATTTTTTGTTTAGTGTTTATATTTTAATTTTATAGATATTTAAAAAAATCTCTTAATTAAGTTAACATTTTTAAGTGATCTTATCGAAGAGAATTGATAATGATATACATGTAGGTACGTCTGCTTTCCGGAAAATATTAAGTGATTTGAAGCTAAATAAATATTTATGTACATAATGTACACGATATTAAGTTAACTAAATTCTTATATTATTGAAACTTTGAAAATATTAGAACAACATTAAAATTTCAGAAGTTTCGAAATCAAAAAAAAAATGTACCTGCCGCCACAGCAAGCCCCAAGAACAAAAGAACTAGAGTACGCATCTTGACTGTTCTTCTAAATTGAGTGTTGTAATTTCAAATCCAATACAGTATTTATACAAGAATTTGTTTATGGCTCATCAATCATTATCTACGATATTCAATAAGAAGTTTTCGTATCAAATGTGTTTATCTACGTGGGTTTCCCTAATTGCGGAGCATTTTGAAAACAATGATAACTAAGTCGGTAGACGTTTTCCTGTTTGTAGAAGTAGGTAATTTTATTGAAATTAGGGATGTTATGGAGGTGGATTAATCGGAACCCTTAATATGAAAACTCTTTGTCGGAACCGTAGTCAACGCCGTATAGCGTTTAGCCTTAAATAACTTTTAGGTTTGCTTATTAGATTAAAAATTGGTGTCAAATTAAATAGAGTAGGTAGAAGAAAAAAAGAAGTGGAGTAGAAGGTCAATTTTAAATGATAAGTTATATTGAAATAGACTACCAAAAATAAGTTAAAGTTAATTTTAAGTATTTCCTTCCTAGCTCTCTTTAAGCCATGTTGTAGTGACGACATGGAAATCCCAAGGTGATAAATGGAACCTAATTCAAAATATTCAATTTAATCATCGATAAGATATGTAGATATCGCAATGTCGGAACTGGAGTTTTAAAATGAATCGGAATATCGAGCCTATTGGAGCTCCGATTAAAGCTCCGTAACATCCATAGTTGAAATACGCATTTGAAAAATTATCAGAATCGTTTTTACCGTTAAAGATACAAACCATTGTAGCATTATCATTTTGATTTTCGTAAATATTGATATTTACTGTTTCACTAGCGATTTTAGCGTCAAGTAGTTAACGTGTGAACTTTGTTATCTTCCAAATATTGGACCTACAAATAATAATCAGTCTCATTTCTCCAGGTGACGAAAGCAGTGCATAGTGGCAATGCCAATTTGCTTCATTGTGCCTAACGAACTTTGGGATACCGCAAAAGACGCAGTGTCTTACTAATCTAAAAAAGTTCTAGAAATCAGCTTGTAATGATTATTTTATAAAAACTTATTTCACGCTGTTCTGGACAGGCAGTTGGTTATGAGCCCATTTTGTTTGTATCGTCGTCGTCGCCTTATTAATTTAGTAACAACTATTTAAGTCGTTCCATAAGTAAAAACAAATTTATGTTATTGGATATCAGTACACAGTTCGCAATATGGATTACCATAAAGTTTATTTCCTAGTTAAATATGTTATCTTCAGGTAATTTTGGGCTCTTTTGTGACTAAAATTTTGATCGTAAAAATGAGTTTTTACATATCAAGATTTATACAATATTATTAAATATTTAACTGTACCACAATATTTTACCACAGTTAAATTGGAATAATTATTTAATTTGTGTGTGTCATAAAAACCTTAAATGGAACGGGACGGTACCTTGGTGGAAAGGAAGTTAGTGTTGTCAACGTAGTAATGACGTCATCGTTCGTCAGTTATAACAAATGATTATAGAGAACTCTTCGGTCAAGTCTGTTGTACAGAGAAAAATGTTTTTTTGTTTAAGGCGTAACTAGTTTTTTTTGTATAGTTTTCGGAGGTATCTACTGTTTATCTAAAACCATTATCAACTGGTAAACATTGAAATAAACAGTGGTAAGACTCTTGGGGCAGAGTGCGCCGGGGAAGTAACACACCTTTGCCAGAGTTATTCTGCCGCCAAGCAGTGATGTGCAAACATTACTGTGTTCCGGTTTGAAGGGCTATGTTTCCAGAGAAATTACAGGTCTTGGAGATATAACATCTTAGATCCCTGGGTGACGAGCGCAGTGCAGTGCTAGGTAATGATTTGGACTCTTCATGTTCCAATAGCTGCGTGTCACAGTGCTGTTATGTGGCAGGCATGTTGCTTACCATCAGGCACATGTTCTGCTCATCTCTTTTCTCACTTTTTATTTAAAAAAAAGACTATTTATTTATCATTCTAAAATTTCAGCTCGATCGGTGCAGAACTTTTTAGCCCCCGACCAAAAAAAGGCGTGTTATAAGTTTCACGTCGATGTCTGTCTGTCTGTGCATGTATTTCTGTCTATCTGTGTGTGTCACCGTAGAGCTCAAACGGATGGGCCGATTTTAATGCGTTTTTTTTTATTTGAAGGTTAATATCCCTGCGGATGTTTTTAGCTATGTTTGGTTAAGGGCGTTTGGGCCGTAATTTTTAATTTTTAAAACAACTTTAAGACCTTTAAAATAGTGTATTAAACTCTGAAAAAAATATATGTATTAGTTAAGGATCTAATCTAGTGTAATTTGCAGTCAATAACACGATTTAATGAATTTTACTTGATAGAAAAAAATCCCAAAGTTACCCCTTTTCAAAAAGGTTTTTCAAGTTTATGACTAAACTGATGAACTTTTTTACTAAATTTTTGTACTCAACGAAAGCCACTAAAAAGTTATAGATGCATTTGCAGAGTTTGACTTGATAAAAAGTATCAGTTATTCACTATGTTTTAATATCTACCATATATATAGCGCGCCGTTCGGCAGGCCTGATCAGTCGCGTTTCGGCGCTCACGGACGACGGGCCTGTGCTTGATTTTGCAATTTTGACAACCAATAAATTTTAAATATTACGATCATAGTGCCACAGTATAACAATATCAGTAGGCATTACTAATGAAGCACGCTATGATCTTGATTTTTGGTACCGTTTTCATTGGAATTGCAAATAGACGCTGATACTAATTAGTACGCTGTTTACTTTATGTTATAGACCAATAGGGGAGTCTCAAAAAACTGACGCCGATAACACATCAGTAAAAAATTCATTGCGGATGCAATGGAAAATAGATAAGTATCGGTAAAATATTTGTCCGTCAAATCAGAGATCGGGATAAGGAAATAATGAGAGGAATGCGTAAATCCCCTAATATCAATGCAAGTTAGGTATCATAAATTACACCTAACTTGCATTTATATGGCATTTAGGTAAATTCTTTGGTAGTAAGGTACGTAGTACTTGGAAGAAAAGTCCTCAGATACAGATTTTACCACTTTGGAAGAGACTCTTGCGCAAACTATTCAGTTTAGAAAAAAAATTTTAGAAACTTCGATACAATTTTTGAACACCTATCCATACACGTATGGTTTTGATAGATTTTTTTTTATTTCTTTTCCAAGTTTGTGACACCACCAAAATGTATTGTTTTTTCTTTTTTTGTATGAAAATGTTAATATTGTTCATAGAATACATGTACTTACCAAGTTTTAATGGTATACTTCTTATAGTTTCGGAGAAAAATGGCTGTCACATACGGATGGACATTTACAAATTTGTCTACAAATCCCTAAAAACCCAACTTCGTTCAGTTAAAACTTATTTAAAATGAAATTTAGACACTCGACCAAATTTGATAAGAAGCCTTTTAGGCAGTAAAATTACACTTAGAATTTAACTCTGTACTAAATTTCCGATTCGTATTTTTTATGTAAGGTTTAAAATCATTTTCTGAGCATAAAATTACAAAATTATAACAAATCCAGGTGGAACTTCAAGTTCCAGCTCGAAAAAACGTTTTTGGCCGATATTTCGAAAAAGTTATAAAGCCTATTATTATTGTAGAAAATAAAATTTCCCATCTTTTGTTGCCAGTAAACTTTTTTTTCGAACTTACCGATTACGATTTATTATGTCCAATTTAATGATAACAATGTAAAAAATAAGATGTGAATTCTGTTCCCAGTAGCATAAACATGTCTCTTTTTACCGGAATGGAAGAAGGGTTATTTTTTCGCGCGTATCTTTATATAATAAATACGTTTATTTCAGGCAAATAACCTTATTAAAATTTTATCTAAATGCATTCCAAATGACCCTCCCTGACCAGAGTAACTTGGTAAGGTGGGGAAAAGCCTCTGAAAAATGTTGCTATACTTGTGGAGAGGCGATATGTACAGCAAGGCACATATTGGTGGGATGCAAGGTGCTCCTTAATGGGGGTCATTACTCACGGCGTCATGACAGAGTACTTGAAATCATACGTGAAGCCATGAGCCTTTCGGTAGCTAGAGCCCAAAAGGGATTGACGACAAACAACAGACAAATTAACTTTGTAAAAGAAGGCTCAACTTCAAACTCCAGGAACAAGCCTTACTCAATCCTGGGTACAGCACCTGATTGGACTATTTTAATGGACACGTATGAAAAGCACTACAAAATCCCAGAGGATGTGGGTGTTTCGTCATCCAGACCGGACATTTTCCTTTTTCTAGAGCTACGAAACGCATAGTCCTTGTAGAACTTACCGTACCGTGGGAAACTAATATACCTAAAGACCACGCGATGAAACAAAATAAGTATTACGACCTCCTAAACGAATTAACAAAAAACGGCTATGTAGTTAGTTTATACGCTGTAGAAGTGGGAGCGAGAGGTATACCAGCAAAATCTCTCTATAACCTACTGAAAGACCTTGGCTTATCCAGAAGTGCTGTAAGTTCTATACTAGAACGTGTATCTAAAGCTGCACTAGTAGGCTCATATCAGATTTGGCTGGGCAGGAGAGAAAAACGAGTGGTGAAGGTGAGTGTTGATGTACGTCAGAAAGGGCCCCTTAAACCTACGCCCGAGTCACAAGTCTCGGGAACTACTCGAGTTTTTCTCTCTCTGCCACACGATGGACCCGGCACCCGCACGGTGAATCCATGGAATGCTAAGAAGATCGTCTCTCTAAAAAAAAACATCAAATTTTAAAGAAGAACAATAAGTTATGTCAATTATGCTGTACAATACAAAATTAAATCTAAATATTATTTAAAAAAAAACCAATACTGAAAGAACTACACAATCTTAAATCTTATTTGCGATTTTTGCTCTGGTGGACAGCAATCCACGATCTATATATAGGACTACATAAATCCTCGGACATGGCACGTATTATGCTGCTGTTCGATGCGCGTATCCTGTCCCAAAAGGATGCAATACGCGCCCGAACAACAGCAAAGAAATCAGGAACCTGTGCATCCGCGAACATGGCCGACGCGCTGCAAAACCTCGGTTTTTTCATAAGGATCCGAAATGCATCATTATATTGGATCCTTATGGTACTATATGCTGCTCTAGTGTACCCCGTCCAAAGCTGACATGTATATAAGCACATACAGTAAGCCCTGAACAGGGTCAGCTTCACTTCATCCGAACATTTTGCAAAACGTCGCCCAAGCATGTAACACCTGATGGGCAGGCTCCTTCTCTCCCGCTCCATGTCAAGGTTGTCCGTCATATCTTCCGTCATCATGTGGCCAAGATGTTTGAACTGCCTAACCACCTTTACTGGTAAACCTGTCAAGTAAACATCTGGCACCGTCGCCGGACCTCTTCCGTTTCGGAATACTAACAGTTCTGTTTTAGCTACGTTGTATTTTAGCCCGTGTTTAGCAGCATAACGTTCACACACTGCTAACAACTTTCTTAATTCATTAACCGATGGACTGAGAAGCACCATGTCGTCCGCGTAGCTAAGGTTGTTTACACACAGATCGCCAATATGACATCCGATTCTGGTGCTCCTGAACTCTTCGATCAGGTCATTTATACCTATATAAATTAAAGAAGTCCGGCGAGGTTAGCCCCCCCCTTGACGAACACCGCAGTCCATTATGTTTATGTTTGTAAAACTTTTATTTCCACATATCTTCCAAACGGCTGGATGTATTTTGGTAACTAAAATATTCTAAGACTAGTCTCATTTGCCAGTGTCCTTAGATAGTAGGTAATATTTTTTTACGTGTAGTTTTTTCGTAGTCGGGGTTTTTAAATTAAAGTTATTCTATCATATTGCTCGTTGCTCGAATAAACAGCACCGTTAATCATCATGATTGAAGAGTTGAACGAAGAGTTTGGTCTCCACTTTTGTAATAAGAACAACTAAGCGCATGCATGCGCACGCATTGCCAGAGTGGGTTTTTGTCGAAGGTTCGAACCTTGGGGTTACGAGGTACACTGTGTTTGTTTCTATTAAAGAAGCAAGTTACATCGTAGACAACATCATTTTCATCCACTATTATCGGCATCATCACAACCGTATCATTAAACGGCCTATAAATCGTAAACGGTAAGTTTTACACAAAAAAAGTTTACAAGCAACAAAAGATGCAAAATTTTATTTTCTACAATTGTTGTCAAAATATATAGTTTCCAAAGTATCGGCTAAAACAGTTTTTTCAATTGGCGTTTGAAGCTCTATCTGGATCTGTGAGCATTTTGTAATTTTATGCTCAGTAAGTGATCATTAATTCATAGAAAAAAATTGGATTAGAAATTTAGTGCAAAGTTGGCCAAAAAACCGTCTATTTTTACTGGCCTTTCATTACGTTTCAGTACATTTTTTTAAAATTTTTGACAAACTTGTGAATTATTAGGAAACATTTTAAAAAGATGCATGAAATTTTAAAAGCCGTTCTCAACTTGTAGTGTGACCAAAAAAGAAAAGGTTGGGTTTTGTATACCTACGAGTATAGATAAACTTAATATTTCTTCGTTTATATAGCAACAAAACTCTTATCACTAGTATAAACAAATCTTGAACAAAAAATGAGTTTAAATTACATAGTCCAATATTTTAATGTTATTTCTGCACTGTGGCACCGATTCGGCGGTCGGTGACGGTCGCGAGAATAAGACAGCGTTAAATGCCTACTTTGACAGAATTACCTGGCCTTAATATCGATTCAAGATAGGCGCCTCCACAAAATCGCGGACAAAATCTTTCTTCACAGCTCCTTTAATATGGGTATCAAATGAAAGGGCTTGACTAGTAGAATGTTGTACAGATAACAAATCCGAGATAGTCGGGGGTTAATATTTTTTTTTAATTTTGTCTTTTTTGAGTTTTTGAAGCGTACACAAACCAACATAACATTTTTATATATAAGGAGAGATAAATGTTACCCTCAATGTGGATTTTGTTATATTATTTAGTACAGACGCATAAATGATTTTTTTTTCCTTTTCCTAACTGCAGTTGCTAATGTAAACTAACGACGTGGCCCATGATACAATACGCAGACCTAGAAACAATCGCTTACTATAAAGAAATATATTATATTAATTGTACATTAATTGTAATTTATTTGTAATTGTAAATTAACTAAAAATTATATTAATACTGGGTAGTAACTCTGCCTGCGAAGCCGAGAGTCGTTCATTCGATTCCCACCCAGTGCAAGTACTTTTGTGATGAATTTAAATATTTCTACTGAGTCTGAGTGTTTTTATGTCTAACAAGTAAAAGTATGTATTTACAATTATATAAGTATTATAATCAGCTATCTGGCCACCATCTTACAAGCTTTGCTTAGTTTGGGGTCAGAAAGTGTTGTGTGTGAATTGTCCACCAATTTAGATTGATGTCTGCTACCCAGAATGGACTATGTAGGTACTCTGTAGGTGTTTGTATGTCTCGATATTAAGAGATATAAGTTCTTTGAAATCAGAAATCAGCGAGTTCAGCCATTAAAATCTTTTAGTGACAAGGACAAAGCTAGCAGCTGAGCCTAGCTAAAGATTTAAACATTTTGTGTTCCAAATACTTGCCGTCGATTAAATTGTCGTACATTCACTAATTTTGTAGGTACAAAACTTTCAGTCAGCTGGTTGGCACATTCATAAATTTTTAAGTCCATACAGTGCCAGGTGTTCCATAGAATTCCAATGTTAGCGGCGAGAATAAACGAAGGTTGGCGGCGGGTGCCCGACTGTTTCGATCGATTTTATTCTTGAACTTGTCCTAGAGTACATGCCACCGGTCACACCCTGTGACCAACAACTTGTACTATTTTACTTCTATGTGGGAATTTTGAAGTGACTCAAAAATGTGACAGTGTCTCCGTGTGTCGCTGGATATGAGTGATAGTGTAGATTCCACGTTCATGTGTGTCCAATGACAAATTCATCATAAAGGTAATGGCTGCAACAAGGACGCTGTCAAGGCTTTCTATTTCCATAAGACCTTTGATAAGGCTCCCATCGATATACAAATGTGATTGTTGATTAAATGAACGACTTCCGTGTAATTTTGGACCTGGAAATTTACTTCTACTTTTGGTCTTCTATATCTGATAAAGTAATAAACTATACTTAGTATAATGTTGGATTTTTAATCAAAATCCACGTAAGATCTAGTGGATGTGGTGGGCCTGTGCGGCCACCTTCCTTGTCTGTACCAGCACGTAGGCGAGCTCCTCACGCTTCCTCTTGGCACGGATGTGTATACCCAGACGACGCTTCAGGAATTTCAGTGCGCTCTTGTCCTTTGACACCTTCAACAATTCCATAGCCCTTCTCTCATACTGAGCATGGCCGACCCTTTCCTCCAGGCCACGTGGTTCGACTGCGTAGTTCGATCAATCGGACCACGTGAAATTTTATTTCCAGTTGGTTCGATTTTAGAATTGCACCACGTGAACTACTAATTCTTGGGACCTCGTGGTTCGACTCCATTATCGAACCACTATGACAAGTTCATCTGGTTCGATTCATCAAAGTACACTCACAGGCACAATTAACTCGGACTAAGAAAACTTGGGATTAAGTTTGTGCCTATTTGTGGTTTTGAAGACGGTTTAATTTTTTGTACAAAAAGAGTTTATTAATGTTAGTTACTGTATATAAAGTTATAATGTCCTTAGAAACGTTACGAAGTAAAGTAAAAAAGTAACATGGTTAAATGAAGATTAAAATATGCTTATTGTGTTGTTGTATTTATCTAAGTTTAGCAATTTTACAAGGGTTGACCAAATTCGATTAACCAAACCTATTGAAATAAGTTTACACAGTCAGATAAATCGAACTATCAGGAGTCTTAAAAACACATGGTACTATTGATCGAACCAGCTGGAAAAAAAAGTTCACGTGGCGAACCACGTGAACTTTTGATCGAACTATCAGGAATCTCAAAAGCACATGGTTTGACTGATCGAACCAAGAGGAAAACAAGTTCACGTGGTCATTGATCAAACAACGCAGTCGAACCACGTGGCCTGGAGGGACCCCTTCGGGGACCAGATCACGGACAAACGTGTACGATCACTACTAAGGTACAAGTTCGCGCGGAGACCGCGACACGAGACTGCAACAGCCGACCGTGACCGGTGTTTCGGTCTCCTGTCGCGGTCTCAGCGCGAACTGGCGCCCATACAATTCCATAAGGTCAAGTGCCTGTCGCGGTCTCCGGTCGCGGTCTCCTGTCTTGGTTTCGTGTCGTGATCTCCGCGCAAACCACTACCTTTACGTCCATGAACTCTAAATCATGTATTACCAGCGCAACACGGTTTTATCCGGGCAGCTCCTTTTCCTGTATTTGTCCGTGTTGAGTGTGGTGAAATTTGCTTGTGTGTTATTCTAAACTAAAATCTAGGTAAATGAAATCGTACCTACCTAATTCAATTGATACTTTACAGTGTAATAGGTACCATGATATAGCTTATAATACCGTCTCACTTTTGCGCAGCTTTAAGAATTTACTTATGGAAGCTTAATCGGCAAGAACTCCTAATTTTCATTCTTTGCTACACTTTATTAGTAAATGACTGTTAAGTAATTCTTCTTTTACAGTTTATTATACGAAGGGCACTGGTACATGTAGCACAGTTGCTTAAAACTAGTATAGGTACCAGTCAGTCTCAGTAGGTATAAATTAGAATTTTAAAAATTCGTGTATTCTCCTTACAGTTGTAATTTAGTTATTACAGTTGTAATCTATACTTCTATACTAATATTATAAAGCTGAAGAGTTTGTTTGTTTGTTTGATCGCTAGGATCTCGGGAAGTACTGGTCCGTATTGAAAGATTTTTTTTTCTATTGGATAGTCCATTTATCGAGGAAGGCTATAGAAAATAATTCTACTATTAATTGAACCGGAGCATGAAACAAGAATGTAACAAAATCAGGAAAAAATATTCCCCTTTTGAGAGTTTTCGTACGTTTCGTGCTTTGACATGACACATGACAGCATGTGTCAAAGATTGCGTCATTGAATTTCAGTAATCTGTGTATTGAATATAAACCTTTACTATTTTTTTTTCTAAATCTGTGTTGGTACGACCAATTTCCGACAGGTGGCGTAGCAGGTAGCTGAAGAGGTTTTTTTGTTTGAAATCGATATTCTCAGGAATGAGTGAACCGCTTTCAGTCATTCTTTCACCGTTGGATATGTACGGGATCCCGATGAGTGCTATATATTATACCACGGGCGAAGCCGGGGCGGGCATCTAGTTTAGTTATAAGCACGGTGTAAATTACGGTCAATAAACGATGTATTATATTATATTGTTATTATTAATTTTACAGTCATTATTTTCCCATCTGCACCTCTGACTGTTTACAAGTTAACGCTGACGTTAACGTTGACGCTAACTTTAACGTATTCTATAAGATACTTATGAAATTAAATATTAAGTGGGATATGTACAGTCAGAACTGTAAACGTCTTGTAGACATGGAACATTTGGTACAGCTCACCCGTTTTGAAATCAACTTTCTGAAGTTGATACTGGTATTTTTGACGTTATAAAGATTGTCTACTATACGCCTTCGTGTCTTCAGTGTGATAAATTATTCCGTAAGCTATCAGAGAAACTAAACGAACGAATTTTTGGTCCTCATATTTTTTAAATACAGGTATATAAAAATGTGAAGTAAAACTTTCCATAAATCATATTATCTCGTAATTGTGACTTAGCCGATTATTTCTGATACAAACATGAATCGTGTCTGCTTAGTCCAGGAAACGGATTTGTAAACTTACGCGTTCGTGATAAACAATCAAAACCAAGATAAAATTGAAAAACTTGAATCACTGCCGACTACAGAACTATTTATTACAATTAACTTACAGAACTCCACTCATTTAAAGTATTCCCTATGTTAAATGGCGGCGTTTTAAAATCAATAGTAGTTGTAGGACTCTTGGCAGAGTCCGCCTGGGGGAAGTACCACACCTTTGCCAGTTGTTCGACCGCCAAGCAGTAATGTACAAAAATTACTGTGTTCCGGTTTGAAGGGCAATGTTTCCAGAGAAATTACGAGGCTTAGAGATATAAAATCTTAGATCTCTGGGTGACGAGCGCAGTGCAGTGCTAGGTGATGATTTTGACTCTTCATGTTCCAATAGCTGTATGTCACTGTGCTGTTATGTGGCAGGCATGTTGCTTACTATCAGGCACATGTCCTGCTCGTCTCGTCACTCTTTATTAAAAAAAAAAATTCAACAACCATATTTTCGACACTAACATTTGTGTTTCCATGTTTCATGATAAATAACAAGAACAAAATTAAAAATTTTGATTAACCCCCGACTACCTTAGATTTGTTATCTGTAGAACATTCTACTAGTCAAGCCCTTTCATTTGATACCCATATTAAGGGAATTGTGAAAAAGGAAATGTAATTCGCCATTTTGTGATAGCGGCCATCTTGGATTTGAAATTTGTCATAGTGCAAAGTACTCTACTAGTCAAGCCCTTTCATTTGATACCCATATTGAGGTAGGTTGTGAAGAAATATTTTGTCCGCCATTTTGTGGAGGCGGCCATTTTGAATCGATATTAACCAAACATAGCTAAGAACACCCGCACGGATATTAACTTTCAAATAAAAGAAACCGCATCGAAATCGGCCCATCCGTTTGAGCTCTACGGTGCCACAGACAGACACACACACAGACAGACAGACAGACAGACAGACAGACAGACCGACAGACAGACAGACAGACAGACATCGACGTCAAACTTATAACACCCCTTTTTTTTGTCGGGGGGTTAAAAAATAATATTAAATGTTTCTACGTTATTTGGCTGTTGCTTACTGTTAGTTCTTACCGAACTAGTAATCCTTTATCTGTGTCTAAGTACCTAATTATAAGCAAAATTTTATCCTTAACTGGACAAACCAAAATAAAATGAATTCAAGATATACCATGTTTTGTTCTGAAGCGACTATAGCGCGACCACAGATAGGAAGAATACAGACATACAAACGCTTAAAATTTCACCATGCGTTTGGCTATGGCGAGGTTTAAGCATTATTATTTATTTGCTATGTGATTTGCCGTTGCACAGGTTTAGTTTTGTTGTTGTTTTACAACACAACACCGATTGTTGTTTGATTGAAAAAAACAAGATTTTAAGATATGCAAAATAAACTCATGATAAGGTTCTATAACTCATGACTAGACATTCTATATGACAAAACATAAATAACTCATGATAGTGTTGAATCACTTGTGCCAAATATTCACTTCTGAGGAAAGCAATAATTACAAATTTCCCGATAACGATAACCTGTTTTGTGAATTAAAATTCTATTATCGATATTGTTAAAAAGTTAATCTAATCTACAAAATGACATTCTACTAGTACAAGATAAACTCGATCACGCCAGATTTAGATAAGCTACAGTACTTGTGTTAACTTGTTGATTTAGCTACTGCAATTCTTCAATAGACACACCTGCGACTGGTCGTGTACTAGAATTGCATTGGAATTACCTTAGGACTGTTATCAGTCTTATGGTGCTTCGAATATTCAAAACAAGTGACATTTTGTCTATAAATACTCATAAATATTATGTGAATAATTTGAATTGGAGTTTCTAAATATTTCTATAGCTTTTAAATAATTTAATCGATTTATTTTAAAACATTAGATCCAATAAACATAGAAATAGTAGTAGTAAAACACTTTGCAGAGTCCGACCGAAGAAGTCTTTGTCAGTTATTTTATCACCAAAGAGTAAATAAATCAATATCCAAACAATGCTGTGATCCAGTTTAAATGAAAATGTTTTCCAAAAATACAAGGCAACGAGACAAATCATCTTGACGCAGTACATTTCAGTACGCTCTAGGCAATAATTGGAAAAAAACATAATACATTATTTATTAAAAGATTGGTTGTCAGTAAAGTCGGTTGGTTTACGGACGATAGTTTAACGTGACAACGTCATAACAAAACATTGAATTGCGGCGCAAGCGTACAGTGAGCGTAACGGAACATAACAGGACACTTGTGCATGCAGTCGGCGTTCATCGATTTATTAGACGTTGTCACGTCAATAATTTAATATACTACAGCTTTGGCGTCACTCTGTAATGGTGTAGGATAGAAAAATAAGCATTCCTGTAATTATTTTATTTTTATCATAGATAGAATTTAGTATTCAGCCAATAACACATGCCCTCGATATTTGTGTACTTCTCTGCCACTAAGTCTGCACTAGAAAAATCTGCAGCTTCATGTCTATGAAATCAGCTATTTTAATATCTCACACACATATATATATCACAACCAAATAGAAGCCAGAAATGAATTGAAGAATCAGATGACATAAATAAAAACCAGAAATGAATAGAAGATGAGAAGAAGAAGACTTTAATCAGCTGACTATTATTTAATTTTTTTCATTGTATAAATTAAGATTACAACAAATTGTCTTTCCAGATATATTGCATGCCTCTCGCAGAGGCCCGTTTGTATGGGGCAATTTTTATAATGTTTTGTATCATCTTATCTTACCTACAAACAGCAATAAAGATTTTTGTATTTTTGTATCGGTCTATTTTAATATTCTAATTTAATTCGTCTCTATAAAGTAAATTTTGTTTTTGAAATGTTTGGTAATTGGTAATTTCTATTTTACAAGCATTATTTAGTTTCACCTGCCCCGATGCGCCGATGCTTGTATGTGCCGATTGTGCTGAAATTTTGCATACATGTGTAAATCGCGTTATAATGAAATATTATGATGACATGGTGTGTTCGAGCTGGAAGGTGGTCATAGGAGCTCAGTAATTAAATGTCATAACCCCATCGCGTTTGGGCTCCTTTGATTTTTCTTGACAAGCACTTTGATCTTAGATAATAACCAGGGTCTGATGATGGAGCTGGATGATGACTATAAAGTTTATAATTCTACTTTAGTTTAAGTACAAGTAATAGAACATAGTTGTCAGTTTAAAATAATTTTTTTTAATAAAAACGTATAGTGGAGTAGGATAGTTCGTTACAATTTTTGCTAACGTGTTGTCTTTTTGCAATTTCTCCTTCTGTTTCGTCGGTCGTATTATCATACCCTTAATGGTTACCTACAAGAAATTGCTGCTAGCGAAAAGGACGCAATTTATGACGCTAGGTATAAGTCCCTATTTTTTTAAATCGTTGTAATTTGTCTGAAATGAACTTAATATACTAAATTTAATATAGTGTTCATATTCATCTAAATAAACAACATAATATACATACCACATGAATATTTCCGCAAGATGCACTGTTTTAACATTAAAAATTAATGTTTAAAGTATAAAGTTCGAAAAGCCCGCCAAAAACGCTGTGTCTAGTCATGTGACGCGCGTGACGTCACACGCCAGTAAATAAATCACTGTTTTTAAAGAAACAGTTTACTATAGATGGCATATTTAATGGCGCGTGACGTCACCAGCGTTGCCATCCTTAATAGTGCGTTCACGTCGAAGATAAAAACTCAGTATTTTTTAAATTTTCATTGGCGTATTTCACAAAAAATACACACTATATCTTCCAAAATAAAGTGAAGTATGTTTATTTAATGTATTATCTGATAAGATTAGCATAATTTATGCTATATTTTCAACATTGTCAATTACCGTATTCTTTTTGGGTTGAATACAGTTATTTGTTCTGTCTGTTATTTGTCTCTCATACGAGTATGTATATTTGCAGGTGTTTAAGCATTATCAGGTGTTTGACAGTCCGCAGCCTTACCCGCGTAGTTCCCCTTCACATATTTTTTCTGCAGTAACGATATTTGCTGCTCTACC
Source organism: Ectropis grisescens (assembly GCA_017562165.1). Lineage (NCBI taxonomy): Eukaryota > Metazoa > Arthropoda > Insecta > Lepidoptera > Geometridae > Ectropis > Ectropis grisescens. Next base: position 23,915,292 of record CM029771.1, read on the forward strand.
ACAACGGAAGGGTTTAACTAAAATTTAGAAGCAAGTAAGATTATAGTCTGGAATATATAAGGGTATTTTCACGAGGAATATTGAGAAGAATATTAATTTCTTACGGGCGCACAAATAAAAACGCACACTTTTTAAAATCATTATGATATAAAACATCCAGAAACGGACAAACTGCCATGTTTATCATATCACTAATAATAGTCTGGGTGGAACCAGAACTAGCACACACGCTTCAACTAATTGTGGGTTTGATTATCTTGATAATGTATAGGTATTCCTGTAGTTAGATTCTATTTAGTCATTAGGTTTGTAGTGTCGTTTGATTTTAATTTAGTTTTGTATAAAAGGCTCCACCTCATCAATAAAAACAAGAGACTTGTAAACTTAAAATTTTGTAACGTAGACGTATACCTACAAAAATCTGTCCTTTTCCGCCTTATCCGTTAAAATACACATTGTAAATTGTTGTCCTTTGCCGTTTTCAAGTTAGCGGCATTTAGAAACATGGGACCGCTCTCCGCGTGTACTTTTAAGTATATTTCATAGTTTTATCATTATCGCTGCTTTTAATGGTGAGAGAAAATATCATGGGCTTGTTCCAAAAATAAATAATATATTTGAAAGATTATGTCGATCATCTGCTTATTCGGCCTGCGTGGTGAAGTATGGCCTTATCTTGTCTTCAAGTCGAGTGTGAATCGGAATCATCGTAGACCACATCGTCGCTTAACATCAGGCGAGATGGCGGTTAAGTGTAAACCTATTCAAGTTTAATAAAAGGCTGAGACTCCACCAAAGGCGAGATGCGTGGAGATGTCTGAAGCGAAGACTAGAAGAAATGTCTACACTGGAGCTGGGCGGAGATGAGATGTGTGAATAATGAAATTCTATTGATCATTAAAAAAAACGTCTCGTCTCCGCTCGCACATCTTCGCTTTGGTGGAGTGTCAGCTTGAGAGCACATAAAGTGGTATGATGCCGCAAAAATGTGTTACGTGTTGTTTGTTTCATTTTGAATAAACTTTAATCATTAACCCAGTTAATACACACAATTTAGATAAAATTAGCGAAATTTGAAACCTTTAATCTCAGATATCTAGGTATTACAATTTGCCAGGAAAATCCATTCAAAACCATAAAAAGTTGGGGTTTTCCCAATGATAAGCTACTGTGAATTATCTTGGTAATCCTTTACGCATTAATTTTTATCATGATACATTACACGCTTGGCAAAGACAGAAGTTTTTTACATACGGCTACTCGTCTTGAGAGGTAATTTGGGTCTAAAAACTAAAATTTTCAATTTTAAAATTAAATACTCGCAGAAATACAACACATAAGTATATTTTTTTTTTAAAAAGGAATGACGAGACGAGCAGGACATGTGCCTAATGGTAAGCAACATCCCTAGCACACAACAGCACAGTGACACGCAGCTATTGGAACATGAAGAGTCCAAATCATTATCTAGCACTGCACTGCGCTCGTCACCCAGAAATCTAAGATGTTATATCTCTAAGCCCTATAATTTCCCTTCAAACCGGAACATAGTAATGTTTGCACATTATTACTTGGCGGTAGAATAACTGGCAAAGGTACCCCCCAGGCGGACTCTGCCAAGACTACAACTACTCCTACCACTACAAATAAATTACGGAGATAATTAAATTTTATATGTTCAATAGAGTTGAAGCCTGGGTTAAGAATATACCATTCTTATTAATCCGTCAGCTAACTTATAGAAAAATATGGGTCAAGTATATTTGTTTTACATAATTACGAGAGACGTGCCAAAAGGCTCATAGGCAACGACACTCTTGTGCGAAAACGACTACAAAGTTCGCCGAAAAATGTCTAATTTATCGGTATTTTGTCGGATACACTTCGAAAAGTGTGCAACTGATCTGCATGATCTTTATTTTATAGGAAGGCTTGCAGCTCGAAAAAATGACATCGTATCATGGTTGATGTTCGAAAGACTCGTACGAAGAGATTTGACTCTACTTTTGTGATAAGAACGTGTTCAAATTTAGAGTGAAATAGTCCCTTCTAGGTAACCACACTCTATCATAGACCGCAACGTCGCTTACCATCAGGCGAAATGACGATTACGTGTAAAAGTGTGTATAAACGTTAAAAAAATCATAAAAATCAACAAAGATAATCTAGATCATTAAATTTCTAGAGTGGAGAGTTGTGACGACACTTTTTTGTGAAAATCGTACTATTAAGTGACGTCACTCGAAACTTCTGAGCACTGTATGTTCGTAATTTTTTGTTTGTGAAAAAAAAAAACTTATACACAATATTTTTAAATAATCTAACTGACAGACTAGCTATTTGTTTTTAGTCATCTCCGCTGCTGTTTCTGTTCTCATGCATGGTTACTATTAAATACAGTAAAGAGGTAAACATTTTGGTACTAATTTATACGCAACCAGCGGTCCGTTCCGAAATACTCCGATATTGCCAAAAACCCCAGTAAAGGTAGCGGTACGCGCGGAGACCACGACACGAGACCGCGACCACGACAGGAGACTGCAACCGGAGACCACGACAGGAGCTTGACACTATAGGATTGTAAGGGCGCCAGTTCGCGCTAAGACCGCGACAGGAGATCGAGACACGTGTTGCGAGACATGTGTCGCGGGTCTCGCCACGAACTGGCGCCCATACAATTCTATAGTCTCAAGTACTATCGCAGTCTCAGCGCGAACTTGTACCTTAATCGAAATTAAAATTATTGTATCTCTCAAGAAATATATTTATATTTTTTAAAAGTATGATATTTTATATAACTTCAGCACAATTTAATGTAAACATAAACAAACAATAAACATATTCATCAAAGAGAACTAATTAATACAAGGGTAGTTTATTCTCAATAAGCTCTATCTAGAGTTATGTTACTAAAAACAATCTTACTTAGAGTTTACTCTAAGAATTGTGTTGTTGCCTACTTAAATATCGCTTAAAACTCTGTAAAATGAGTAATAGATTAAATTACGTACATCTCTAGTTCTAGACATTGCCAAAATGGTTCAGATATCATTGAAAAAAATATTATTGTTCTATCGCCTCAACAAATAATGTTAATTAATAACTTATCTAAAACTTAATTTTGTTCCGTTAAGTTCGTTGGACATCTCACAAGTTTTATCGTAGTAATTCTCACGTCGGCATTTTGCTAAACATAACGGTATTTTGATTCAAGTAAGCTTTTAGTAATTTTGTAAGGTAAATATGTAAAAATGTAAGGCTGTTAATTAACCTATAATAACTAAGAATATGTTTGAACGTCGGATCAAAATATATATATATATTTTTTTAATTAAGAATGACGAGACGATCAGGACATATGCCTGATGGTAAGCAACATGCCTGACACATAACACCACAGTGACAGGCAGCTATTGGAACACGAAGAGCCCAAATCATTATCTAGCACTGCACTGCGCTCGTCACCCAGAGACCTAAGATCTTATATCTCTAAGCCCTGTAATTTATCTGGAAACATTGCCCTTCATTGTTTCAAATATCCCTTACTAGCATCATAATATACGCTACGTCGTCAAGACCTGATAATGCTCCTATTTATCAATAGATAATCCGGTAGCGTAAGCTAATCGATACTAAGGAATTACCGCCAAATACCTTATTTAAAAAAAAAACACTGATAACTAATCAACAAGTAGCAGTTGTGTCATTTTTCCAGCCAGTGCCATAAAACGATAGACTTTATTTTTAACCGACTTCCAAAAAAAGGAAGAGGTTATCAATTCGACCCCTATGTTTTATTGGTTATTTTTTTATTGAAGTAACGCACGTAATGCAGATTTATTTTTTATTCTAGAATAATTCTGCTGTTTTTAAAGCATAATTCATACTTAGCCCTATATTATGAAAATTACATTTTTTTTAAATAAAAAGTGACGAGACGATCAGGACTTGTGCCTGCAACATGCCTGCCACATAACAGCACAGTGACACGCAGCTATTGGAACACGAAGACTCCAAATCATTACCTAGCACTGCACTGCGCTCGTCACCCAGAGATCTAAGATCTTATATCTCTAAGGCCTGTAATTTCTCTGGAAACATTGCCCTTCAAACCGGAACACAGTAATGTTTCCCCATTACTGCTTGACGGTAGAATAACTGGCAAAGGTGTGGTACTTCCCCAGGCGGACTCTGCCAAGAGTCCTACCACTACATTACCACCTTTAGATACACCACCATATACCACCACCACTACATACTTCATTGTTAAAAGTTTTACTTAATTGGGACGATATAGTGTTGTGTGAGAAATGCCCACGAATATATTTTTGTACTACCTACAACACACAATATTTTGACTGGAACGTAAATAATAATTTTACTAACAGCTTTTACTAGAGAAACAGCCTGCAAATCTCAAGAAAATAATCAAAAACAACTGTCTCATAAAAAAAGAAAAAGAAAATTGTTTATTGGCCATAAAACTGAAACCTAAGCCCTCCTTATATTCGTATATATTATACTGATAAGTAGAAAAAAAAAATTGGTTGCCTGTAAAGTCGGTATACGGGCGAAAGTTTACGTGACAACGACTTTGAGTGGTAAAATAATTTTACGGAAGGGACGCGTGCCTTTCACTTTTTATGTCTGTCTCTCTCGCTCTTAGGCGGGCTAACCATGCCCGAGTGGAAGGGACGCGTGCCTCTCACTCGCTCTCGTTGTGAGCGCATAACGTGAGCGGAGCGTAACGCATTTTCTTGAAGTGTCACCCGGCAAACCAATTTATAAGACGTTGTAAAAAAAATAAAAAAAAACTACTTAAGAATGATAACAGTAAAGTTCGCGACTGCCTGGAATTCTTTATTAGTCCTTGATTGAGCATCGCGAGATTAAACCACAAGATATTCCAACTATTTACGATTTGGCGAGGCAATACTACCGGCACTTTGAGCTCATTTCCATATGGTATTGCGCTTGATCTGATCTACCTACTTCAAAACTTTCTGTGATCTACAATTCAATGCGTAAAGTTATTTGTTTATCTGTATGTCACCGTCAAATTATAAAAACCGTCAGGTTAAAATCTAATGTCTTCAGATTACAATCTAACCTACCGTTAGATTATATCTGACGATGTTGATAAGACAAAAACAAAATTTAAATTCTTCATTACCTCGGATTTGTAATCTGTTCAACATTTCACTAGTCAAGCTTTTTCAATGGATACTTACCAATGTTGAGGGAGTAGTGAAAAAAAATATAATTCGCCATTTTGTGATGCCGGCCATCTTCGATTTGAAATTTGTCATAGTGTATAGTATTCTGCTAGTCACGTCCTTTCATTTGATATCCATATTGAGGTAGTAGTGGAAAAAAAAAGTGTAATGCGCCACTTTGTGGTGGTGGCCATTTTGAATCAATATTAACCAAACATAGGCAAACCACTGCACGGAAACTAACATTCGAATTACAAAACGCATCGAAACCTTTTCGTTTGAGCTCTACGGTGCCACAGACACACATACAGACATACAGACATACAGACAGACAGACATCGACATGAAACTTATAACACCCTTTTTTTGGTGGGGATTAAAAACGAGATGAAGCTGCCTGACTTCATGACTGACGTTGACATCTCAGTAATTAAGTCAGCTGGGCCTGATGAACTATAAGAGTTAGAAAATTGAAGTTTTGCACAGGGGTGGGTTCTTTGGAAACATGCAACTGAATTGAAAACCTCCTTTTTATTGAAATCGGTTAAAAATTACTCAACCAAAACTAAATACTTATTATAAGGCCAAAAAAAAAGGTTTATACAGCGATGAGCACCAGTAAGTTTGCTCCGAGGCTTTTAGTTCTCCGTTGCGGCAGCTGGCCGCTCCAATAAAGCCTCGTTCGTTCGTTCCCTAGTTCTGGACCCATGTCCCATACCAAGAAAACTCAGAATAACGTATCTTGGAAACGATTCACATTTCAAGTTTGGGTTACTGCAAACAGGAACCTTATCACCATGGCAAACGGCTTACAGTCGCAGAGCACCAAAATCTAATAAGTGTTTCGAATCGAAAAGCTATCGTAATAAGAGTTTGTGGTAGAGGATTTTGCACAAAAGTTTTTACCAGCTTCTACTGTGGAAGAAATGACAAACCGACCGTGTTTTTGAGGCAGAGGTTTATATTCATGATCTTTCTTGTGACATCTTAGGAATTTATCGCAGCACGTCACAAATATTTCACCACCTTTTCCAGTTATTCTGTTGTCATGCAGTAAAAATATTTTCTGTAGAGGTAAAACGAGAATATTATTAAAAACCGCATTGTTTGAAAAAGGGCTACTCATCGCATATCACATTTGGAAACTACATCTGAGTGAAAGATGTAATGCAATGGTAATCACTGCAGTAATGAGCAAATATTACTGTGTTCCGGTTTGAAGGGGAATGTTTTCAGAGAAATTACGGGGCATAGAGATAATATCTTCGTATACCTTCGTAATAATATCTTAGATCTCTGGGTGACGAGCGCAGTGTAGTGCTAGGTAATGATTTGGACTCTACATGCAATAGCTGCTTGTCACTGTGCTGCTATGTAGCAGGCATGTTGCTTACCATCAGGCACATGTCCTGCTCGTATCGTCACTATTGTGTATAAAAAACACGTTAAAATATATTAGTATTCGACATCAACCGTAATCGTATTAAGTATGTACCTGTTTTTATGTTCTGTTATTTCAATGCTTACTAACACCGGGCTGTTGATACGAGGGTCAACAGCTGAAAGTTCGGAACTGAAAGTTCTTAGAAAATCAAAAACTGATTACATTAGCCAGTTATTAGTTTTATTATATATTTTCAAAATATTGTCCATTCACGTCAATACACCGCTGCATGCGATGGAACCACTGGGAAAAGCACTTTGCCCACTCGTCCTTAGGGGTCTCTTCAATGGCATCGCGATACGCAGCCACCGCTTCTTCAGCATTCATAAACCGCTTTCCTTTAAGTTTTTCTTTAATTTTTAAAAATAAATAAAAATCACAAGGCGCGAGGTCGGGGCTTTACGGCGGGTGACCCAGTAATTCAACTTTTGATGTCGCCAAATATTCGATCGTTCGCTTGGCGGTGTGCGATGAGGCGTTGTCGTGGTGAAGGAGGATCCTACTGCGAGGTCGTTTCTCTCGAACTTTTTCCAAGACAAGTGGCAAACAATTGGTAGTGTACCATTCTGCAGAAACTGTTTTTGATCCTCTAACACAATTGTTGCGAAATGACCTATCCTTCCAAAGAACGAGGCCACCATTTTTTTCCCCGCACTTCGATCTCTCTTCACTTTAGTTGGCAACTCCTCGAAAGGAAACACCCACTGAGCAGATTGTCTTTTGGTTTCAGGATCATAACAGTAAATCCAGCTTTCGTCACCTGTTAGTATGTCGAACACAGCATTTGAGTCACCTCCGTTAAATCTTTCAATCATTTTACGGCACCAATCCACACGATGGAGTTTTTGAGCCTCAGTCAAATTATGAGGTATCCACCGGGCGCAAAGCTTCCTGACCGCTAAATGTTCGTGTAGGATTTTGTGCACTTGACTCATACCGATGCCTAAGCTTGTCCAAATCTGCTGATAGGTCACTCTTTTGTCAGTCTCTATCATACGCCGCACAACACAGATGTTATCTTCAGTCGTCGCCGTAGAAGGCCGTCCCTCACGTAAATCATCAGTGAGATTAGTGCGACCACGTTTAAACTCATTAAACCAGTTGTGAACAGTCGCACGAGATGGGGCTTCATCGTGAAAGGCCAATCGTAGTCTATCATAACTTTCTTGTTGACTTAAATGACATCGAAAGTCATGAAAAATCATTGCACGAAAATTTTCTCGTGTTTAAATTCATGTTGACGTGACAATTTTCAATTTGCCGCCAAATCGTAAAACAAATGACAAATGAATGAAGTATATACTCAGTAATATTGGCAAAGAGTTCTATTTTCAAATTATAGAATTATTTTTTTATTATATTGTTTATAAGTGGCCAGTTCTAAGAACTTTCAGTTTGATAAGATTACCAATAGCATCTACACTAATATTGTCAAGCTGAAGAGTTTGTTTGTATCAACGCTAGGATCTCGGAGAGTACTGGTACACATTATTTTTCTATTAGATAGTCTATATAGAGGAAGGTTATAGGCTATAGAACATAACGCTACTATTAACAGAACGGGAGCATGAATCAAGAATGTAACAAAATCGGGAAAAAATATTCCTTTTGGAGAATTTTCGTACGTTTCGTGCTTTGACATGACACATCACAGCATGTGTCTAAGATTGCGTCATTGAATATAAACCTTTGCTAATCAAATGTATTTCTAAATACGAGTTAGTACGACCAATTTCCGACAGGTGGCGTAGCAGGTAGCTGAAGAGGTGTTTTGTTTGAAAGCGATATTCTCAGGAATGACTAAACCGATTTCAGTCATTCTTTCACCGTTGTATATGTACGGGATCCTGATGAGTGATATATAATGTACCACGGGTGAAGCCGGGGCGGATAAGGTAGGCTAGGTAATGATTTGGACTCTTCATGTTCCAATAGCTGCGTATCACTGTGCTGTTATGTGGCAGGCATGTTGCTTACCATCAGGCACATGCCCTGCTCGTCTCGTTACTTGTTATATAAAAAAAAGATATATCAAAGCTAAGACATTTTTTGTTCGGCGGTAGACCCCAGGACTCTGTGCTTTCTGCGCTAGCCCACATCTTGGTCAAGAGTAGACTTCAAAAAATCTTAATGTGGTCTCAGAAAGCTATATAAGCGATTTAAGGAACAATCGCTGGAAATTAATAACAAAAATAAATGATATACCTAAGTAAAAATATTTATGGTAATATTTTGTTTCGCATGAGAAAAAGTATGAAAACATAATAAAATATCTTTCACTTATTGTTTGTACTTCCCCGTCTTCTTATTCTTCAATTGTCCTTTTCCATCCAGGTTGTCTGGTTGCCTTTTAGCGATAAGGTCGCCAATTGTTACTTTTTTTTTAGTTTTTTTTTGTAACCTTGTTTACTTGTGAAGTGCAATAAAGAGTTAATCTATGTAACAAAACTTACTTGTAAAAGAAAAAGCATTTTTCACTAGTTTCGCTATTTTCCATCCTTTTCTTATGCTTTGTAATGAATGCGGAGATTATTTTTAAAGCTCAATTCCTAAAGGATTTTAAAACTTTAGAATTTAAAAATTTTAAAATTCATATTTTCGATTACTTGTAACGCCATCTATTGACGGACTTAAGAGCTGTTGTCGCTAGTAAATTAATCCATGGCAATAAATTAATCACTTATCGTGTGATTAGAATTTACAACGCCTCACGAAATCCAATCATCACGAAAATCACAAACGTAAGTACCTAATAAAATCATCGGTAATGTGGAAGTAATATCTATTTTATGTTTTTACGAACGTAAAATAAATATTTGTTTTGAGTCATAAATTTACATAACCAGCGATTTCTGACGTCGTATGAAATAAAATAATTTATACTCTGAACAATTAATTTTGATTCATAGTTACATCTAAATCAGATATAGACAGAGGGCATTTTCCTGGTTTGATGATTTTCTGATAGAAAGGAACTTTAATGATAGACTGGGTGACAAGCGCAGTGGAGTGCTAGATAATGATTTGGAGTCTTCATGTTCCCAATAGGTGCGTGTCACTTTTATGATAAAGCATATTGCTTACCATCAGGCACTTGTCCTGCTTGTCTCGTCACTCTATACTATAAAAAATATATATACTGAGACGATTAGTATAGAACAGAAACAGTGTGGCAAAATTGGAAAACTTGAAAAAAATATGATCAAAAAAATATTATCAATAAATGAGCCAATAATCAATCGTGATTAGGATGAATTGATGAATTAGTAGCAAGAATTTGGGGCATTAACGTCTTATATCGCAATCGTCTAATTAACGCCGCCGGCTGTACGAAAAAGTGTCACGTTGCGGTTGAGTCAAATGTCTGATGTAATCGGCTTTTGTCGATTCTATTTCTCTTCTATCGCCCTTCTAAGAATCGCATCGGTCGGTGCGTCCAAGTAGAAGACAGACAGCGATAGCATCATACGAAGTACTCAATGATAATTCATTGAAAATTCATAAAAGTATGGAATACGTTACCAATCAAAAATCATAATATTTATTTTTTCTAATAGAACTACTCTTACAAAACAAGTATGATGAAATGCGTATTTGTGTATACCTGTAGTAGGAGACTCCGCTAATCTCTACAATAATAAATATATAAAGTAGCCTTATGATTATACAAAAACGATAAAATAAAATATAAACAACTTAAAGAATCCGATTTTATTTCAAAGTAATAGATACTAACTAAATGGACAAAGTTTAAATAAAGATATAAGCTTCTAAATCACACAATTAAAAATAACATCATAAATTCAACAATAAATTCATCAGTCACATAACCCACTCCTAAAGATACCCGGCACAAAGGTACCCATTACACTGGGAGAATTACCCCGCTGAATAGCTATGGACAATCTTTGTGCCAAGTACAAGCCGGATCGGAAGTCACCGCCATTTTCCCTTATGCGTTGTCCTAACTCGCTAACGAGCTCCCGCACCTCAGTGCCCCAACTGCCCAGCGTCTCCACTGTAATGAGGATAAAATTATAGAGGGGTTCCAAGGACGCGTATTTTGTCGCTTTTTATTCCTGCAGCTGCTGGCGTGCGAATTGAGCGGGCAAGATGACAAGCCGCAACAGTACTAACGCAAGTTGCGTACCACACCAAGCACTTTTCTTTTTTCCAAGGCACCATGGTCAGGCCGTCTGGCCTCTTACCATCCGACCTACGAAAACCCGGAGGCTCCAACATACAGGGGACATTGGCCGAAACATATGCCCGTCGTATGATATCGTTGAGATCGTGGTGGCGTGGAAACCTTCCCAAGCAGCGACGACAACTCAATGCGTGAAAGCCATCGGCCTCTACCATAGAACCGCAGGTGCATCTATGAGGTTCGCACACCTTGCAACACAAGCGAAGAGCCACCGCAACACGCAAGGAATCGTCGTCTAACAATGTACCAAGGTGAGGTGAAGGAAGAGCCTGCAATCACGCCCCGGATTCTAACCGAGACAGTGTTTATTCTGGCCAAATCTACCAAACAAAAATCAACAATTTAAAAGAGCATTTTTGTTGCAAGGTTTTTATGGTGTGTGTGTATCTTTGTTGGTGTGTTTTATGACGTTATCATGTAAATTTATCGTCCGTAAACGGACTTTAAAGATAAGTTCAGTTCTGTTTTGTACGTAGCCTATATTAGCTTTCTAATATCATATGTATATTTGGTAGAAATCCCGCCAATTCGTCACTTTTAAAAAGTAAAATTACCTTTCTTAGCATTACTCTCCACACTAGCCAACAGCGGGCTAAATAAACACTATGATGTTGAAAGATGTTTCTTTTAACATCATCATCAAGAAGGAAGGATTGTAATTAATGTTTTGCAGTGCGGACTTGCTTAACAACCGGAATAGAGCCGGATATCTGCAGAGGATAATGAGAAACGGTTTCATTAAAGATTTTTTTTTGCACAGCTATTTAATTATGTTTGAAAGTCTGGTAAATAAATAAGCTTTATTAAAATCTCGGGAGTTCTTCTTTCTTGATAATTAATATTGAGGATCGTGACGACGAAAATTGATGCTAAGAAAAAAATTAATAGCTGAAATATTCTAGACGTCAAGGTTTTAATCTTGTCATTTAATGGTAAGGTTGAGCCGCGTTTTCATTAAATTGAATAGAGATTTACTACGATAACATGGCCCGCCCCTCCAAATTACTGTTTTAATGTGTGTAGTCACATCCTTACGAAAGAGTTTGTATGTAGTTGTACTTATTCGTCTGCAGTAGCAGTACGCACACATGCGTGGTGGTGCGTTGTATATTCTTTTACAACTACTTTCAAACGTTTTGAATTCTGGAGGGGCGGGTCATGTTATCGTAGAAAATCTCTACCTAAATACGAAACATTTTTAGATCACATAAAAATTATGAATGTAGTAAAGTGTGTATATTACAGAGTAGAAATATTAACAGAGATGTTTCCTTACAGTAATACGAAAATACACAACTTTAGTTAAGTTTTAATTTACAAAACTCATCTAATAAAGCGAGAAATAACTAATTATTTTAATTAAGAAATAATACACGTGTTAAAAATAAAAGTTACAAATGTTGGCAAAAGTTTATAAACATTTAGGGATGGAAATTGATACACAATAAACGTAAAAAAAAATCATATTCTGTCACTCAAAAACTACATCAAATACCTTGCTATAAGTGCTACGTATATTTGAGATAATATGTTAATAAATAAATATTGGTGGACATTTCACACACAACATTATGTGGCTCCAAACAAAGCAAAGCTTGTACTTTTAATAATAACCCTTATTAACTAAACTTACCTTGCGATATGTGGCTATAGCCATCTGGGGTCATTAAAGGCGTATCACCGCTGTTGTACATCGTGCTGCTTCATCAAACTGACATTATTTTCACTCACACGCAGCTGAGCGAGGATTGATCACTATTTCATGACAACCGCGCACAGTGCTCACTTTGTTAAGATGTACGATCACAGTTTTCACAGACGACACTAGCTTGTGTTAGCATACATATTTATTTAGTTAGACATTATGAGGATCTAAAGTTTTTTCACGAACTCTATGAATCTGCATAGAGAGAGAGAGAGAGACGATCTTCTTAGCATTCCATGGATTCACCGTGCGGGTGCCGGGTCCATCGTGTGGCAGAGAGAGAAAAACTCGAGTAGTTCCCGAGACTTGTGACTCGGGCGTAGGTTTAAGGGGCCCCTTTCTGACGTACATCAACACTCACCTTCACCACTCGTTTTTCTCTCCCTGCCCAGCCAAATCTGATATGAGCCTACTAGTGCAGCTTTAGATACACGTTCTAGTATAGAACTTACAGCACTTCTGGATAAGCCAAGGTCTTTCAGTAGGTTATAGAGAGATTTTGCTGGTATACCTCTCGCTCCCACTTCTACAGCGTATAAACTAACTACATAGCCGTTTTTGTTAATTCGTTTAGGAGGTCGTAATACTTATTTTGTTTCATCGCGTGGTCTTTAGGTATATTAGTTTCCCACGGTACGGTAAGTTCTACAAGGACTATGCGTTTCGTAGCTCTAGAAAAAGGAAAATGTCCGGTCTGGATGACGAAACACCCACATCCTCTGGGATTTTGTAGTGCTTTTCATACGTGTCCATTAAAATAGTCCAATCAGGTGCTGTACCCAGGATTGAGTAAGGCTTGTTCCTGGAGTTTGAAGTTGAGCCTTCTTTACAAAGTTAATTTGTCTGTTGTTTGTCGTCAATCCCTTTTGGGCTCTAGCTACCGAAAGGCTTCACGTATGATTTCAAGTACTCTGTCATGACGCCGTGAGTAATGACCCCATTAAGGAGCACCTTGCATCCCACCAATATGTGCCTTGCTGTACATATCGCCTCTCCACAAGTATAGCAACATTTTTCAGAGGCTTTTCCCACCTTACCAAGTTACTCTGGTCAGGAGGGTCATTTGGAATGCATTTAGATAAAATTTTAATAAGGCAGGGGACCAGTCATAGATCAAGGTGCGCCATTTTAGAGCTAATGGGATACAGAACTCACCTATGGTTAACCACTCACTTTGCATTTCTAAATTCATAGCGTGCACTTTGTAACCGTCATTTTCGTCTTGTTGTAGAAAGGTTTTTACCATGTCTCGGTCTTCCCTTTTTTTTCTCGCACCCAACCCAGCAGTGTTTACTTGTGCACCTGCCATAAATTGTTTATGGAATTGAAGTCTAGATTCCAGGTCTGAAGCAGTTTTGTCTTTTGGGAGAGATGTAATTAATTCGTCTTGCGACTTTCCCAAAACATGCGTTTTTGTAACTCAAAAACGCATTTTTTGGGAAAGTTCATTTTTTTTAACAAATTTGTAGATAAAACATGTATTTAAGACACTTTTTACATATTTAATAAACTGTGAGTAATAGTAAGCAGCATAGTGACATACTAAATAATGTCCTGAAGAATCCAAATCACTACGTACTCCTTACTGAACTACGCTCTGGTCATCTAAATGAATTAGATAATGTATGTCTATGTCCTGTGATTTCTCACGGCTTCTGGTAAAATAAATGGCGAAAACCGCACTTCCCAAGGAACTGACACTGTGCAAAAACCTACCTCTACACGTATTAAGGGAAAGCCTGACAACATGACAAACAAAAAAAAAATGACTTTGTAAACATCTCTGTTAAGTATTCGAAAATGTCGAATGATTTCTTCACGGCTATAACTATTATATAACTAATTTATTTGCTCGATGTTCTACTTCGTAGTTTAACAAAGTAATTTAAAATTTTTGTTTAACATACAGTCTAACCTTTCAAAACTCCAGCGCCTAGATAAACTAGGTTTACAAGTTCATCCGGCGCTATTTGCCCTGAGCGTTCGACCCGTAATTTCATTGCCCCGCCCACCCAAGGGTAGAAACTCGTAAATCAACGCAAATATCTACTCTGCCGACCTACAAACCCAGCTGATGTCAAAATACGAGCCTCAGAGTTCACGTCATGACTTGCGATATGTACGATACAGCAAGTTCTGATTTAATTTTTGTAAATTTGAACTCAAAATTTGATATTGACAGGATTGATGAAAAAAAGAACTGTATTATTCACAGATATATTAAAAGTTGATTGTGGAAATTCTTTGTCAGTTTTTTTTAATGAGGCGTAACTTGCACACGGAAGATTGGTACTAAAATATCTGTATTTTAACCGACTTCAAAACTCGAGGAAGGAACAAACTCAAACTCACTTCGATTTTTTTTGTATGTATGTCACGCAATATCTCGGCACAGTGTGAATCAATACTTCTTTTTTTGTTTGGTAGAAGATCATACTTTAGAGGTGGATGCACACAAGTTTTATTAAAATCGGTGTGGCGGATTTCAAATATGAACAAAAAAACTAAAATTTACTTTCATTTATCTAGACGACGCGAGGTACCTATGTCAGGTAGTTCTAGTTGTAGGTAGCTCTGATTTTAATTTTAAATTGGTTGGTTGGTTTTTGTTTTTCGGGAGAAAATATTATACTAAATTATTTTTAAAACGGATAAGGATACAACAAATGAAAATACATTACTTTGCATAATTTTCATTTGAAAACAACTTGATAAGTAGGTAGTTCCCAGTTCTAATTCACAGTCATATGCGACATAAATTGGGCACCTTGGTGCCGAATATTTTAGTTTTGACATAAATATGCTATTTCCGTAGGTACTGTAATTGTAAATTCAGTAGTTTTACCTAATATCTAATATCTAATATATTATAATATATTCTGGCCCAAAAAATAAAATAGATAGTATAGTACTTTATTTGCATTGAAACTTGGCAAACTCATCAAGCTGTGTACAACAGAGGCGGAACAAGAAAAACGACGCCAAAACAATTTATTAAAAGTTTTTGCAAGCTTCTGATGACACCAAACAAAATGAGAAGGAAGTTTATTTTTTGACGCAAAGTAATTTTGGATCTTCTCACAATTATCGTATAGGTGCGGATCCAAATTAGAGATGAATGCACGATATTATTTTTGAAAAAATATCCAACTGAGTTCATGAGGTTTAGGTTTTTCAATTCTTTTTTCATAATACGTCACCTATCAAATATAGGATAGCCCTTAACCACCATCTCGCCTGACGTAAGGTTCGTATGTGGTATAAGATGATACAAGCATAATTAGAAAAAAACCGATCTCGTTATGAAAACACCCAGATTGTTTCAGATCAGGCAGGAAAGATTCGTATATGGTTAGTGGTACCTTTTTTATAGTAAAAAGTGACGAGACGAGCAGGAGATGTGCCTGATGGTAACCAACATGCCTGCCACATAACAGCACAGTGACACGCAGCTATTGGAATATGAACAGTCCAAATCATTACCTAGCATTGTACTTCGCTCGTCACCCAGAGGTCTTAAGATATTATATACCTAAACCCTACATATAGATATATATTTTAGCTTGGAAGGGTTACGTCCAGATTAGTCCTTTAGAAATTTTATTTAAATGCAATAACTAATTAGAAGGCTATTGTTTAAATCTTAGAGAAAAAAAAGAAAGAAAAAATAACGTAATATACGAATAATAGAGCTGCTGAGCAATAACTAATTAGAAGACTGTCGTTTAAATCTTAGAGAAAAAAACGAAGAAAAAATAACGTAATATACGAATAATGGAGCTGCTTGCTTCTAAAGTGTCTACTTAAGACCATTTTAAAATATAATGAACACGTGTCACTATCACCTTTTGATAAAGCTTAAAAAATATAAAAGTGGTTTATTTGTTCATGAGAAAACACAGAATTTGCGACACCTATTAACTTATTTTTTAGAACCAATCTTTACATACTGCAAGTAAAACTACATAGTTTAATATTTTACATTCGCTATTAATGAAAAGTGTAAACGATCTGGTTATTTAGAGGTAGAGGTACCTGATTCATATAAAGCAAGCATTGGTAGACGTATTACACAACACTAACAACCTCCCAACTAAGCAAAGCTTGTGTTATGAAAGGCAGATACTGCATATATAACTTACATAATTGTAAATGCTTTTAATAAACAGAAACGATCACAAATAAACAAAGTACGATTGCGTTAATTAATTGTATCGAATAAAATTTATATTTTTACTGAATATTAAACCACAAAAACAGTCACAATTAAATATTATTATTGGAGTCACTTGACTGAATTCATTTACTGTAGGTACAGCATTTTATTTTTGTATGACGTCATCGGTAGTTTTAATGTCGTTTCTCAAACCCACGGCACGTTAGCCCGAACGTGGTGGTACGACGCCACTGCCACCACCCCCCACGGACTGTACCATCATGGGGAATGGGACCGTGTTATGGTGGGTTTGCATGCTTCCAGTAAATTTTGTCAGTAACTTTTTCAACGGATTGCTTTAATGAAAGTGACAGGTGATATCGCCAAATTTTTGTTGACAGCATATTTTTGCCATGTGAAATTAAGAAGGCACTTTTAAAAAAGAAGCGTAATTAATATCATAAGATTGATTAAATTTAAATTATCTTAAAATTTATAATAAACACTTTCTTTTTGTACAAAAACAGATTACATTTTTTATGGATTTATACAATGGCCCCACACTAGGCTCTGGGCCCGTGTAGTGGGTACCTTTATCAGACATTTCAGAGCTCGGTTACATTGGGGTAATCTATGCAAAATAATGGTATCACTGATGTAATATTAACGTTGCGGTAACTAGTAATAACGTTATTTTTGACGTTATAGTAAGTAGTGGAAGGCGAACAAAAATTTTAAATAGCAAACAACTACGCCAATTCGCTATTGAATTTCTCCCTCTGAATTTTCTGCTTTTTTTTTTAAATATACATCTGCTTTTTATTCTATAACAGACGACTGTACGTTTACAGTCCATAACAATAATAGCTGACGTAAAAAAATGTTGAATGCTTTTAGCAAATTATTCAGAGAAATTACATTTCGGGTAATATTTTGAGACTCACTTCGAAGCAGCATATTAAAGCGAGTCTTAAAACTTGACCCGTGTGTACGGGGCGTTAAACCAGAGGGTTTGTTACACCATTAAAACGCGGCTATACAAGCGAATTTGGCGGCAGCCAAGCATAAATTAGGTTAAATATTTCACGAAAGCCGTTAATATTATCACCTTCCTATTAAACTGTCTGAGTCTAATTTATTACAAAATGGCTACTTGAGATATTTAGCTTGTGTCGACAATTTTAAGGCTTTTATCTTAGGTTATTACCATATTTGGTCCTAGAATCAAATTGTTTTTTTTTTAATGTTTTTTTGTGTTCAAAAAAAAATGTGTTTAAGCCTATCAATTTGTAGGCTTACGTACTTGTGAAACGAAAGCTCCTAATCAGCTTTTTGATTAATGTTTGAAGAGATCTACGAGTATCTAACCAATATCCATACTATTCAAATCATTTCCTGATCTAATCACAAATACTAGATAATTAACCAACTGGCGTTTAAACGTTAATTAAATTGTGACCTGTTAAAAATGGTATAATGTGTGATTATACGCAAAATCCGTTAATGCAAAGTTTCGTGTAAAGCCGTTAAGTAGTTTTCATGAAAAATACAAATAAATATCTATTCATCAAAATATACGACATCAATAACTTGGACATTTACAAATATTAGTGATTAGATAAAGGAAAAGAATAGTATTAAATTTAACGTATTTCCTTTTTTATGCCATAACCTACCTTGACTTAATAACACATAATGTTACGTCGAAGTATTCTTGTCCGAAGCCTTCACTCACGGTCAGAGTTTAGCCATGACCTCGCTCAAATACAGCTACGTCCTTGTAACGCAAGCCTACGACTGTCAGATGAATATTTTATGTAGCTTCGGTGCTACGGTGCTACGAGCGTTACAGTGTCTATAAATGCGTGTTTTTTTTAAACACCATGAATATTTTATTTTGACACTGATATTCTGTTCTGTTTATATCTCGTTTTCGAAGGTTTTGTGATGGTAGTGTGTGTTTACTCGATACATCAACTACCAATATCGTAAACTATCCTGTCGTATCAAATCTGATACGCAAACACACAAAAACTATGAATTTGGAATTATTGATTACAAAACTATGATAAATATTTGAAGATTAGGCATAGACAGTACTTTAATAGCAATCAATTAACTATTACAGCTAAGATATGAAGAACTGCAACAGAATCTTATACAACATGAATACGCAAGGGTTAAATAACTGTTAACCTTAAGCTTTTTTGAAGAAAATTCAGTTAAGGAAATGCAAATTGTCACAAAAATAATATTCATTGGTTGTCTGTAAAGTCGGTTGGTTGGTTTACGGACGATAGTGTAACGTGACAACGTCATAACAAAACATTGATAGATGAGAGGCAAGCGTACAATGAGCGTAACGGGACAATGAGCGTAACGGGACATAACGGGACAATTTTTCGTGCATGCTGCCGGCGTTGTAGCGTAAAAATACTAACCCCAAAAGTACCGTATCTACATAGCCAGCGAAAAAGTGAAGCGATCTCGAGTTTCAACAGTGAGCATAAAAATATAACATAATGACGTAGTTTTCGTAGTTCATAATGACAGATTTAAGTTACTGATAAAAATGCATTACTAAATTTTTGCCGATTTGCTACGTTTATTTCACTCATACTCATTTCAATTCACAGTTTTATTCAAACCCTTACAAAATAATGCAGCAATTGTCAAAGAAACTTGATTTTGGTCGGCCTAGTAACTTAGTTGGTAGTTGGGAGTATCTCTACCTGTGAAGCCGTAGGTCATGGGTTTGATTCCCACCCAGTGCAAATATTGGGGTGATGAATACAAATATATTTATAATTTATATATATTTATTTTTTTATGTTTACTAAAATATATATATTATTAGGACAAAACGAATATTAATTTTGGAATGTGTCTTCAAAATGTAGCTCAGCAATACTTTGAAACAAATAACATAATATAATACTATAAATATCGATAGAACCTATTTTCATGGTGATGAACAAGTTTCTTTTTTGTTTAAACAAGTCAACAAGTTTAGTCTGTGAACAAACAAAATGACGAAAATCAAATTATAACTCACAGTTGAGCCTCCGAGCAATAAAAACGTAGACTGGCTTACCTGAAACAAATGATTTTGATTAGATTTGGAATTCACAAAGATAGGTAGGTACATAGTATGTTAAATAAAATATTAATTTAAAAGATAATTTTTAAAAACAAGCTTTTAAGAGCGTAAGCGCTCTTAAAAGCGAAAAAAAAACTATAAAACGAGTCCAAACTCGACAGTTTTATTATCTTGTTTAGTTTACAAGTTCCTATGGTCATCTTCAGATGCCATTTTGACACCCTGGATGTCAATTAGCCCAATAGTGCTTGTCAAGTCTATTTAAACGAGTCGAAATTAAATGGATTAATCTTGTTTAGTTTCGAAAATCCTACGACTAGCTTCCGAGTCCATCTTGAGATCAGCTTCATGGTACATATTGCATTTTCACCGAAGTTACATAAGGAAACCAACTTTCAAACTAAACCTTACACCTGTGATTCGGTTGGTTCAATGCAACTCAAGTTTCGGCCACGTTACGCCCACGCAGCGATCACATGTGCCCACTCTACTTCAAAAAGGATACCGGTTGCGGCTGAAACTTCAGTTATATCAGATCAACCATTTCACAACCATTTAACGTGAGCTAACCGTTGACTTAACTAAGTGTGTATAATAGCCACGTTAGTTTTCGGTACCTTTCAGTCTAATATACCAAGCCTGCCAATTTAAGGACGTAATATAGAGAATTCTGAGAAATGTGGAGCATGACGTGATCAGATTACGTTGAAACAGTCTGAACACATCTAGTCACGCGCTCGCTAAATCTGCAAAGTCGGTTAACGTATGCGGTCTATCTTTATGTAACTACCCAAGGGAGCAGATCAGACGAATCTTTTCAAATTAAAATAAAATATATTTTAGCAGATATAGCTCCATGAAAAAGTTTCTAGATGACAATGTTTGAAAATAACTAATTTATCTACTTAATGCTCGTGATATTCACATTTTGATGTGTGACGTGCATACTCGTATTATAAGTTCTTGTATCTAAATCAGTAAATACATTATTTTACAAAAAAAAACAACGCTTAAAAAATTACAAATTAAAAGTTCGACTGTGAAACTTTTGCAATGGTAGATAAGACTTTTCCAAACTCTAACCATGACCAGAAGTATTACTGGCCTAGTGGGTAGTAACTCTGGCTGCGAAGCCGACGATTGTGGGTTCGATTCCCACCCAGTGCAAATATTTGTGTGATGAATTCATATATTTGTACTGTATTTGGGTGTGTTTTATGTATACTAAGTATGTATTTAAAACTATATAAGTATTATATCAACTATCTGGCTTCCATAGTACAAGTTTTGCCTAGTTTAGGGTCAGATGGTGCTGTGTGTGAATTGTCCACCAATATTTATAGCTTTGCCGGTTATGCTAATAGCAAATATTATTGTGTTTCGATTAAAGGGCAACGTTTCAAGACAATATTTTTCGGTACAAAGATACCGTTATCTGATATTTCCGAATGACGAGCGCAGTGCAGTGCAGAGCTGTGGTTTGAACTTCTCATGTTCATATAACTACGTGATTCCGTGTTTATAGAGGCACTCGTATATGCTTGCTTACACAGCTTGCTTGTCCCGTACTCTACAATGAATAAAAAAACAACTGTGAAATCATGAATCTCTTTTCGAAACAGTGTGGTTTTTTGAGAAAATATTTTACTATTTCATTTGCAAAAAATTTATTATTTTATTTTTTTCCAAACTAAACATTGCTTACATTGGCTTTATCTTGGCTTAGTACAGACTACGAATATAAGAAACCTCGTATAATATTGTAATTAAATAATAACTATAAAGTGACCCAAACCCGAAAAATAACCTAATTTATACGAGTTTAAATAGGTATTATGCTTATCTGAAGAATGATCTCACGATGTAGGGCGGAAGGGAAGAGGCCGCTCAAACGCGCACGCGATAATCTGTTTAGTCGAAGCCTCTTCACGAAATTCGTGACCTTATTAATGTGTTTTTACATTACCAAGAGAGTTTTACGTTTTATCGATACCATAAATATTGTAATAGCGTATTTGAAGATGGGTGATGTGAATTTCCGATAATGTTGGCTCCTTGCGAATAGAAGATCGTGAATCGGTTTCTTGTAGGTGAGCAGGCTTCATTGTAGACCACATCGTTGCCTAACATCAGATGATGGTCTTTTGACCATCATCTGATGTTAGGCAACGATGATCTGAAAAAACTACAGGGCTTAGAGATATAACATCTTAGATCTCTGGATGACGAGCGCAGTGCAGTGCTAAGTAATGATTTGGATTCTTCATGTTCCAATAGCTGCGTGTCAATGTGCTGTTATGTGGCAGGAATGTTGCTTACCATCAGGCACATGTCCTGCTCGTCTCGTCACTTATTATTTATAAAAATAAAAATAAAAAAGAAAACTCAAACTCATTGGTCGCTCTCGGAATATAACTGTCATTGCTCGATCGGCACTTTTCTGTATGCAGATTTTTTTTATTAAATCGAAATTTTTCTACAGTTCTACAGTTTTCGTTTGAATTAATCTACAAATCCAATTATTGTTGAACTCATACATTAGTCAAAAGCATGGCTTTCAAATTTGAATACATTAATGTTCTATTACAAGTAGTACCCGTTGACTGAAGCTCCGAATTATTTGCAAGTTGCCGAGCTGAAGTTGTAAATTGACATCAAGTGACATGACAAAAAGAATCTTGAGATTTGTAATAGTAGGTTTCTGAAAACATGGTTTTGAAATCAATAACTTAGAATCAAGCATTAATTATTCAAAAAGATGATTATCATACTAACATATTATCATTTTTGACGAATTTTTACTTTTATATTTTGACATTTCTATTTCAGTCTCTTTTTGACACAACATCTTTGTTTGGCGTTTTCAAATTTTTTGCCTTTTTGCACGTCTCTCGATCGATTGTTAGGTACTTGGCCGACCCATCCCAAAAGTGCGAACAGTACTTTTTACTCCATAAAAGTGTGTTTCTTTTTAATTATTATACTCTAAGTGTAAATTTCAATGAGAAATTCGTTTCGATGCCAAAATCGTTGTTAATTATTATGCTGCTTGAAATTATAACTATGATATTTCGTCTTCTGTTCTATCACTTACTAAAACAGCAATATTGAACATTTCATAGAACCTTACGAAACTGAACTTCAACGTATCAAAACTCGTACTAATGGTACAGATATAGCTCTCAATACTAGCATGTCTATGAACACGTCACACCCAGCCGGTTGCACCGCGCCTCTATCGATCGAGCGCACCCAAACCACACCTTTGTGGCTTTATCGAAATAAAACCACACAAAACTTTTTTGACACACACGAACGTTTCTGATATTAAAATAAAAATAACAATTGACAAATAAAACAACGTTACTGATACTAAAAAAAAAAAGATTTTGTCATTAATAATTTAGAAAATATATGTATTTTACTAACTACGATGTGACCCCCTGCTTAACAACTTCTTAGTTTATCAGAACAAAATGTATCCTATACACATAGGATACATTTTGTTCTGATAAACTAAGAAGTTAATCCTATACACATATGTCTTTGTTGTCTGTTCAGTTGACTGGACTTGTGGCTTAGTGGGTAGTAACTCTGCCTGCAAAGCTGAGGTCGTGGGTTCGATCTCCACCCAGTACAAATATTTGTGTGATGAATTCAAATGTTTGTACTGTGTTTCTATGTATGATATATGTGATTTACAACTATATAAGTATTATATCAGCTATATGACTGCCATTTTACCAGCTTTGCTTAGTTTGGGGTCAGGTGGTGTTGTGTGATAATTGTCCACCAATATTTATTTATATTTAATATTTAATCTGGAATATGTAGGTACTTACTGAGGTGTGTAGCTCGAGAACCTTCTTGTGGCTCACCCTGGGAATCACTCAGTAATTTCTCATCATTCTTTAGCTCTTACTGACTGATCGCTAACATCGCCCGAGGTGAAAAATTCAATGCGCGCTTTTAGCTCTTCGAACAGTTCGTGTAGAAGTTCTAGGATGGAATGGGGCTGGAAAGATTACTTAGTTGAGTTATAGGTATTTATATCTAGCCACGTTCTTGTAGTGGAAGGACTCTATTCAGCGTCTGCTGGGAAGTACCACACCTTTGCCAGTTATTTTATTGTTTGAAGGCCAATATTGCCAGACAAATTACAGGACATAGAGATAAAAAATATTGTCTCTGGGTGAAGATCGCAGTACAGTGCTAGGCATCGAACTCTTAAAAACGGCAGAAGCGGCAAACGCGCTTCTACTATGGCGATGCAAAATCAGGTGACGTCTCCTGATTTAGTCTCAGTCGCAACAAGGAGTTGTGTACGTTCGCTGACAATTGTGTACGTTCGCTGACAATTCAATTTTCAAATGTTCAAACAAATTTTCGCAACGTTATGTTGTCTTTCGATTATAGCATACCTCATCTTCGTTTCTTTAATTATATCGATGGTGCTAGGTAATGATTTGGACTCTACATGTTCCAATACATATACTACATGTCACTACTATGATGTTGCGCTAATGTTGAGTTGCATGTGCTTGATCGTCTCATCATTATGTACTATAAAAATAGTCCTAAGTAATTCCAGAATAAGGTTCGGGTGGTAAGCGTAGTTATTTGGACCCGAGAACACGCGGACTGCACGTCTAGGTTTTGCCTCCAAGGCAACTATGGCTATGGTGAGTGTGTCTCGTGTAAAAAGTGAACTTCGACTTTCGTGGTAAAGTCAAAGTTCTAATTAAAATTTTAAATATTCCAAAATGTTTAAAGCAAAAAAATAACTAGACTACATATGCCAGCATTTTTGAATTTAAAAGAACCCTACAGCAATACACATTGGAATGAAATCAAAATTGGGAGTTTACAATTAATACTTTTTTTTTTATTTGTATCTGAATGTAGCATTTCGTTATTTAAAAAAAATACAAGTTGATTAAAAAAAACGCAGGGCATAAGGGGTCTTAAGGGATATGAAAGGATAGCAGATGACCCCTCCAAACTGCCATTTTCAATTGGCACACGATGTGTCAAACACCCTGTATATATTACCTAGTAAACACTAGTGTTTAATGACAAAACAAACACCCGACTAATCATTTAGTTAGGGACCATTTTAATTAGTCCCATAATAATTGATACCTCAAAAACAAACAGTTCAAATTGACGCATCGCTTAGTGGATAGCTCTAATGGATCATTCTAACAGTGTTTGTTATGTGCTATCGTATTTTCATATCGTTAATGTTATACTTGACTGCACCTTTATTTTTCTGTGACTGAATTGAATGGAACCACACCTTTTATCCCGGATATAACCAAGGTGGTGCTCCTAAGATTGACATTTTTACAGGTAATGGATTCAGTCGTGCATCACGATTCACCAACGCAACGAGGTACTAAGATATAAAGAAGATTTGAGTAAAATAATTTGTGACAGTTATCCAGTTAAATTTTAATTGTGTTTTTTTTTGTTTATGGAAATGATTTTTACGATATTTTTTATGAAAGTCTGTAAAAAACAGTCTAAGATATGGATTATCATCAACCAAATATTTATGTACAAAAACTGAAAAGATTATTTAAAAACGAGCCACAACGGGTAAAGAAAAAAAGAAAAAAAAACAAACAAGAAATTAAATTTACAAGAAGAAAAAGCAGAAGAATCAAGTTTTTTTTCAGTTCCTGAATAGATTCAGGCGGTTTCAAGAGTGATTTTTTGATGAATGTTGAATCTTTTAATTTGGAACCGACAAAAAAAAAGAGGGAGATTCTCATTTTCGCTTGTATGTTTTATTTGTTACGCGATATCTCCGCCAATTGTGAATCGGATTTTGATGTTTTTTTTGTTTGGTAGATATCTGTGAGGTAGTCCAACATTTATTCGGTTTTATCAAAATCGGTATAGCAGTTTTTGAAATACCAATAAATGTCTAAAATTAGCTTACCTAGGTGACGTAAATATTTGTACTATTATTGAAACATAGTGTTTGGTTAATTTTACAAAAAAATAGAATTTAGTTGAAAACATTTCTGTTTTTTTTTTCAGTAATTGAACTTTGTTTGACTAATAAAGAGTATCTTCTATCTAAATTTGAAATTCAAAGTTGACGTGGTGCGATTCCAAAATCGAACCAACGGGTAAAAAGTACAGAATCGAACTACGCAGTCAAACCTCGTGGCCAGGAGGGGAAAAACGTGTTACACTGAGAGTTGGCAGCAATTTTGGGCAGGTGTTTGAGCCAAGCTGAAAACTTGGCATATATTTCTCCCATCTATACTAATATTATAAAGCTGAAGAGTTTGTTTGTTTGTTTGTTTGAACGCTAGGATCTCGGGAAGTACTGGTCCGAATTGAAAGATTATTTTTCTATTGGATAGTCCATTTATCGAGGAAGGCTTTAGGCTATAGAAAATAACTACTATTAATTGAAGCGGAGCATGAAACAAGAATGTAACTAAATCGGGAAAAAAATATTCCCCTTTAGAGAGTTTTCGTGCGTTTCATGCTTTGACATGACACATGACAGCATGTGTCAAAGATTGCGTCATTGAATTTCAGTAATCTGTGCATTGAATATAAACCTTTGCTAATTTTTTTTTTCTAAATCTGAGTTGGTACGACCAATTTCCGACAGGTGGCGTAGCAGGTAGCTGAAGAGGTTTTTTTGTTTGAAATCGATATTCTCAGGAACGAGTGAACCGATTTCAGTCATTCTTTCACCGTTGGATATGTACGGGATCCCTATGAGTGCTATATAATATACCACGGGCGAAGCCGGGGCGGGCATCTAGTTACCTATAACCTACGAGTACCACAGAGGTGCAGACCTGGTTGGTGAGTAGCGGGACAAAATGTATCTATACATTTTTTTTATTCAGTAAATATGTTTGAAGAAATATGACATGTAAAACATCGGTAACGTAAGCATTACATACGTTTTTCAATAAGCAAGTTTTGTTATAAATCTATACTTATAATAAAACTGTAACGGGTCGAATTCTGTACATTGAAGATATTTAGAAAATTTTTTTTTTGGAGGAGTCTATTTACGATTCTGATGGCAAATCTGCATTTTTTTTCTTTTATGTCTGTCTGTCTGTCTGTCTTTCTGTATAGGGATCACGCATCACGCCGAAACTACTGATTCAGTTCAGCTGAAACTTGGCGTGACTTTAGTTTATACTAAGTAGATAGTAGGCTACTTTTGATCCCCAAACTCTGATCGGTTTTCTTGCGGGAGGGGGTGAAAGTCAGAATGTGTATTTGGTTGTAACTCATGTTTGCGTTGTTTGATTTCATAAATTCATTTTTTGTTAGAAAGACCACATTTTTAATACTGTTCCGTCAAAATTTGAACATTATCGGTCTGGTGGTTCGGAAATTACACAAACATTAAATAATAACGACACGCGCGGCGCGTTCGGTACTACTAACTTCTAAGTATTCTGAGTCTCACAGACGATCCACAGAATATCTAGATTCTAGATTCTAGAACGTGACCACGTGATCGCGTCGCGTCGTCTTGAATGAAAGAATAATTATCAAAAATATATTTTTGTGTGGAAAAACAAACATCATTCGGTAATAACCGACTTCAAACAAGGAGGATGTTCTCAATCGGGTTGCATGTTTTTTTTATTTGGTTTGATTTTACACGATAACTCCGCTAATTGTGAATTGATTTTGATAATTCCTTTTTTGTTTGGTAGAAAATACTTCAGAGGTGATCTCATATATCGAAAACAGGGAGGTAGTTTTTCAAATATCAACAAAAATCTGTACGACATAGCCATAGCTTTTTATAAAATTTAGTCAAATGACAGAATTAAATTTCCTGTCATTGAAGTAGATTTTTGTTCTTTAGGAGAAAACATATTAGCATAATAAATAGCCATTTAATACCCATTAAATGTTCCCACTGCTGGGCGTCGGGGCCTTCTCCCGCAAGGAGAGCGTCAAGGCCATAATCCACCACGCTGGCCCAGTGTCGGTTGGTGGATGACTCAGAACTTAGATTCTAGGTACATTTCGGTTTCCTCGCGATGTTTTCCTTCACAGTTTTAATTACCGGCATTACGAACATGACTCTGAAAAGATAGTGGTGCGCGTGGTTTTGAACCCTGGGTCTCCGGATCGACAGTCGGCGTTCTCCCAACTAGGTCAGCTGTAACTTACTAGACCAGCCGTAACTTATTAGAAAACGTATTATTTCAATCCAAATACTGTTTGAAATTTAAAGGTAGTGTTTAACAAGCTTCGGTTGCAGACCAGCAACGGTAGCAGACCGTTGTTAGGGTTCCGTACCCAAAGGGTAAAACGGGACCCAATTACTGAGACTTCGCTGTCCTTCCGTCCGTCCGTCTGTTACCAGGATGTATCTCAAGAACGGTATTAGCTAGACAGTTGAAATTTTCACAGATTATGTATTTCTATTGCCGATTTAACAAAGAATACTAAAAATAAAATAAATATTTATTTAAGAGGGGCTCCCATACAACGTCATATTTTTTACCGTTTCTTACTCGATACTAATAACGTACCCGTCACAGACGCTTTAACTATTCACATTATATTTAGTTTTATGTTCTCTTTAAATAAAATTAATTAAAATAAATTATGAAGCGGGCTCCCATACAATTAAAGCCGTTTATTTGCTAATGGTTCGGAACTCTTCGCGCGCGAGTCCCACTTGCACTTGACCGGTTTTATTTTTTCTAAAATTTTGTAAAATCCTATCCTACCAATATTATACAAATATGCCAATGTTTAAATTTTTGCTGCTCAATTACGTTGGAACGGCTGAATGTATTGAGTTATAATTTGAAACACATTATATCTTGGCTTAGTTTAAGTAGCAATGCTTAGCCTATGTATTCTTCCAAACTATAATCTAACTGTATTGCATTTCAACCCGATCACTAAATACGTTCCGCCATGATTAAGTAACAAACATCCAAACATTGACATTCATAATATTTACAGAACAACGTGGGAACGGCTGAACACATTCGGAAGGAATTCGAAACACACGTACTTAGTTTGTACTCAAAAATAGCAAATCGGTTACTTATAGGTTACTGTGACGGCAGAAAAACTAAGCAAATTTGGTAGAAAAATGAAACAAAGATAGCTTATAGTCTGAAATATCACATACACTACCTATCATCCCGAATAGAACGTATTGGCCCTAAGGAGGTATGTGGCCCTAAGGAAACAAATATTAACGTCAAAACGACACAACGAATTGGTTTGACATAGGAAACGCAGATAGTTTAGAGTCTACAATTTCACATGAGGTAATAAGTCTATATTTTCAGCTAACTCCATATTATATTAAATATATGCACCCGTTTTGGCGTAGATAATACAGGTGTTTTGGATGCACAATCAAAATAACAAGCAACGTTATATTCTCATTAGATGGCGCTAATGTCAGTTTAAATCTAAAACACTAAGCCCCATTTAAATCAAATTTTCCTGTTGTGGTATGTATTTTTTCTTTCATCACTAGGTGGCGTTACTGGTATTCTAAATTGTACCAATGAGTTTTTTTGCTGCTAAAATGATTTTTATGCCGAATTTGGATTCTTTCGTTCTTTGATTCTTTTTCTGTGTTACAATTAAATTTATACATTAACATTTCACTTAGATTTTGCTTTGATATTTAGGTTCAACTTGGTTGCGTAACATTAAAACTTAAAAACATTTAAGGCCAGGTATTTCTGTCAAAGTAGGCATTTAACGCTGTCTTGTTCTCGCGACCGTCACCGACCGCGGAATCAGTGCCACAGTGCAGAAATAACATTAAAATATTGGACTATGTAATTTAAACTCATTTTTTGTTCAAGATTTGTTTATGTTTGTTTGTTTATGGTAAGAGTTTTGTTGCTATATAAACGAAGAAATATTAAATTTATAAAACTCAACCTTTTACAATTCTCCATTTACAAAACTCAACCTTTTCTTTTTTGGTCACATGAAATTGGAAAAGCCCTTCTCAACTTATAGAAGTTGAGAAGGGCTTTTCCAATTTCATGCATCTTTTTAAAATGTTTCCTAATAATTCACAAGTTCGTCAAATTTTTTAAAAAAATGTGCTGAAACATAATGAAAGTCCAGTAAAAATAGAAGGTTTTTTGGTCAACTTTGCACTAAATTTCTAAACCAATTTTTTTCTATGAGGTAAAGCTTACTGAGCATAAAATCACAAAATGCTCACAGATCCAGGTAGAGCTTCAAACGCCTATTGAAAAAAAAACTGTATTAGCCGATATTTTGGAAACTATATATTTTGACAATAATTGTAGAAAATAAAATTTTGCATCTTTTGTTGCTAGTAAACTTTTTTTGTAAAACTTACCGTTTACGATTTATAACCCATTTAATGATACGGTTGCGATGATGCCGATAATAGTGGATGAAAATGATGTGGTCTACGATGGAACTTGCTTCTCTAATAGAAACAAACACAGTGTACCTTGTAACCCCAAGGTTCGAACCTTCGACAAAAACCCACTCTGGCAATGCGTTTCTTAGTTGTTCTTATTACAAAAGTGGAGACCAAACTCTTCGTTCAACTCTTCAATCATGATGATGAACGGTGCTGTTTATTCGAGCAATGAGCAATATGATAGAAAAAACAAAACCGACTACAAACCTACACGTAAAAAAATATTACCTGCTATCTGAAGACGTTTTAGCGAATGGACTAGTCTTACAATATCTTAGTTACCAAAATCCATCCAGCCGTTTGGATGATACGTGGAAATAAAAGTTTTACAAACATAAAAGATACGCGCGAAAAACATAACCCTTCTTCCATTCGGGTGAAAAGGGAAATGTTTATGCTACTGGGAACAGAATTCACATCTTATTTTTTTTTACATTGTTATCATTAGATTGGACATAATAAATCGTAATCGGTAAGTTCGAAAAAAAAGTTTACTGGCAACAAAAGATGGGAAATTTGATTTTCTACAATAATAATTAGGCTTTATAACTTTTTCGGAATATCGGCCAAAAACGTTTTTTCGAGCTGGCGCTTGAAGCTCCACCTGTATTTGTTATTATTTTGTAATTTTATGCTCAGGAAATTATTCTAAACCTTATATAAAAAATACGAATCGGAAATTTAGTACAGAGTTCAATTCTACGAGTAATTTTACTGCCTAAAAGGCTTCTTATCAAATTTGGTCGAGTGTCTAAATTTCATTTTAAATAAGTGTTAAATGAAGAAGTTGGGTTTTTAGGGATTCGTAGACAAATTTTAAAATATACGTTATGTCTGTCCATCCGTATGTGACAACCATTATTCTCCGAAACTATAAGAAGTATACTATTAAAACTATTAAAACTTGATAAGTACATGTATTCTATGAACAATATTAACATTTTCATACAAAAAAAGAAAAAACAATAAATTTTGGTGGTGTCACAAACTTGGAAAAGAAACAAAAAAAAATTATCAAAACCATACGTGTATCTATGGATAGGTGTTCAAAAATTGTATTGAAGTTCCTAACATTTTTTTTCTAAACTGAATAGTTTGTGCAAGAGTCTCTTCCAAAGTGGTAAAATCTGTATGTGAGGACTTTTCTTCACACTTCCAAGCACTAAGTACCTTACTACCAAAGAATTTACCTAAATGGCATATAAATGCAATATAATTTATGATACCTAACTTGCATTTATATTAGGGGATTTACGCAGGGGATTTCTCCCCTCTCATTATTTCCTTATCCCGATCTTTGATTTGACGGACGAATATTTTACCGATACTTATCTATTTTCCATTGCATCCGCATTGAATTTTTTACTGATGTGTTATCGACGTCAGTTTTTTGAGACTCCCCTATTGGTCTACAACATAAAGTAAACAGCGTACTAATTAGTATCAGCGTCTATTTGCAATTCCAATGAAAACGGTATCAAAAATCAAGATCATAGCGTGCTTCACTAGTAATACCTACTGATATTGTTATACTGTGGCACTATGATCGTAATATTTAAAATTTATTGGTTGTCAAAATTGCAAAATCAAGCACAGGCCCGTCGTCCGTGAGCGCCGAAACGCGACTGATCAGGCCTGCCGAACGGCGCGCTATATATATGGTAGATATTAAAACATAGTGAATAACTGATACTTTTTATCAAGTCAAACTCTGCGAATACATCTATAACTTTTTATCGGCTTTCGTTGAGTACAAAAATTTAGTAAAAAATATTATTAGTTTAGTCATAAACTTGAAAAAAGGTTTTGAAAAGGGGTAACTTTGGGATTTTTTTCTATCAAGTAAAATTCATTAAATCGTGTTATTGACTGCGAATTGCACTAGAGTAGATCCCCAACTAATACATATATTTTTTTCAGAGTTTAATACACTATTTTAAAGGTCTTAAAGTTGTTTTAAAAATTCAAAATTACGGCCTACACGCCCTTAATAATTTTGAAGGCTTCATTAAAAATTTTACGCGGGCGAAGTCGCAGGTAACAGCTAGAGAAAAAGAAATAAGTAGGTATAAGATCATGCACAACAGCTTCAGACTTTTCATAATGTATCCTATAAAAATCCTACAAACTTAACAATTGCGGCTATGTTCGTTACTACGAAACCTACTTATTAAGTATGTTTGATTTTGTTTAAAAGAAGAATAATAAAGATGACATGATTAAATATTTTTTTTGTGAAAAAACAAATTTACTCGGGTTTTCAATGGCTACTAATCCAAATTTAGTTAATTTTGACGTACTTTCAACTAATGTATAAGTCCGTAACATCTGCTTACGCGAACGAAGTAGCGGGTTCAGCTAGTTCATCAATAAAAGCCCACTTTGCCGGGTCGCTAAGATGGCTCATTCAAACGTATCGCCATTGGCCTTCACGTAAAATGTTATCACCGTAGTTTTTTTTTATGTAAGTAACAGGACCGATATTGAACAGGAAAAACGAGACATGTATCTGGTGGTAAGTAACTATCTGTTCAAGACACCATATTTACTACTCACTAGTTTGATTTTGAGAGGTCATCAAATCACTGTTAAGCACAGCACTGCGCTCGTCACCTAGAGATATAAAATTGCTTATCTCTATACCCTGTAATTTATCTGAAAACATTGCCCTTCAAACCAAAACACATTGATATTTGCACATTACTGTTTAGCGGTAGAATAACTGGCTAAGGTGTTTTATTGCTTAAGGCGGACATGTGAAAGTTCTGTCTTAATTTAGTTCATCATTTGGCGTTGTTTTTTAGAATTAATATATCAAGTGTATAACGCGTTATTAAACAAGAATGAAAATATCCTACAAAATGATATTTAATGTGGAGTGGAGTTTAAAATAAATTTAGGTGTACGATCGTAGACACAGGTGATTTAAATACCGGGATGAAATATAAAACTGAATTGTGTTAAAATCCTTTGGGACACAAAAAAATAATTCACGCGTGAATCCATTATTTTCAGACTTTTGAATTTTTCAGCATCCAGTTTTTGAGCGTCGGTGGCGTGGTCATATTTTCAACCCGTTGTATTTTTTAATGTGAGAAAATGTAGATGCTCTGTTTAATGGTAAATGTACAGTAAATGCTGCTTTATGACACCAATGTTCTCATTGATATCGTAGAATCACGTTTGAATTGCTTTTGAATCATCAAACTCAAAACAGTAATACATTTAATTTAAAAAACCCGATAGCAAAAATCAACAGATAAAAAAAACATTATGTAATATAATATACTGTTAGGGGCTCTGATGTTAGGGCCTACTATGGTTGAAGATTAATTTAACTCACTACTAAATTATTTGTAGGGTTGAATTTATGACTGTTCGCTATGACTTTCTTTTGACAACTGACTCGTGGTCGAAACAAGCGCCATCCTCTTCTTTATGTACACGTGTGTGCGTGTACATTCTCCCGGGCGTTGAAAGTGAGGATAGAGTAGATATATACTTTCAACACCCCTTTCTTGTCTTAGTTTCGTGGCGGAGGCTCAACTGATGTTGAGACCTGTTGGTTAGGGACGGTATCGGTCTCGTCCCTTGTTGGTAGCAGGCATAATTTGTTGGTGGCCCTTCTGACAACGCCTTTATTTGTTTTTATGTCTGCTACTCGAACTCTTCCGTCTGTGCCTGGGATGCATTTTTGTATGATACCCAGGCGCCAGTGTAAAGGCATTAAATTTTCTTCTTTAATTAAAACCACGTCACCAATGTTTATGTTGTCGACGTCCCTTTTCCACTTGGAGCGGTTTTGTAGTTCCGCCATATACTCCATTCTCCATCTTTCCCAGAAACTTCTTCGAAGATTTTCAATAATTTGGTACCTCTTAAGTTTGGTCACCCGAGTGGAACTCGTCGATGGAGACGGTAAGGACGTTAGTGGTCGTCCGATTAGGAAGTGTCCCGGGGTTAGGGGTGCGAGGTCATTGGGGTTGGAAGAGAGAGGACACAATGGACGGGAATTAAGTATTGCTTCTATTTGAGCAAACAGTGTAGTCAATTCCTCGAAAGTTAAATACGCATTTCCAGCTATACGCTTAAGTATTTTTTTGCACTTTTAACGCCACTTTCGGCTAGACCGTTAAAATGAGGTGAATATACTGGACTGAATACAAAACTGATGCCTTCGGAGGCCGCGTAATCGGACACAGAATAACGAGCAGATTTCAACAATTTTGCTAGCTCATTATTTGCACCTACGAAGGTTTTGCCATTATCGCAGTAAATCGTATTCGGCTTTCCTCGGCGCGATATGAATCGGCGGAGGCATAATAAAAAATTTTGTGTAGTAAGATCAGATAAAACATCTAAATAGATCGCTTTGACTGCCAAGCAAACGACTACCAATAAATAGGCCTTTGTTAAGCGGCTCGACCGACCATTTTTGATATAGAATGGGCCAGCGAAGTCCATAGCGCATGAAGACCACACAAATTTTGTCTGTAATCTATCCGTAGGTAACTGACCCATAATAGGTTGTACTGTTTTGCCTTTAATTTTAGTACATAGAACGCATTTTCGTACTACAGATCTAGCTAGGTTTCTACCTCCTATCGGCCAGAATCGTTCTCTAAATGACGACAATGTTAGCTGTGGGCCCGAGTGCATGAGGCGCTGGTGCTCATGCCGCATTAACAATTTAGTAAGATGATGCTTGGCGTCCAGAAGTACTGGATGTTTTTTATCGAAATCATAGGGAGACTGTTTTAGCCTACCTCCCACTCGAATTAGTTGATTGTTATCTGCGAACGGGTCGAGAGGTAGCAGTCTATTTTTTGAATGCTTACATACTTCAATATTTTTAATTTCTCTGGGAAATGATTCCCTTTGGCAATGTTTGAGCAATAATGTTTGTGAATTGTCAAGCTCGGTTGCCATCAAAGGTCCACTTAACTTAGTTTTATTATTTTTGCAATTGTTGATAAAGCGCAGTACATATGCATAGACTCTATTTAGTTTTATATAATTTGAATGTTTTCAAATGAAATAAATGATTTGTTTGATTCAGTATCGTTAGTGACAACTAAAACCTTGATTTCAGGTAGGCTAGACGATACATTGTTAGGTTGTGCAGGCCATGTTGACGAGCCTTCCTGTAAAAAGCTCGGACCATGCCACCATTTTTTTGTCGATTGTAAATGTTGAGGATCGATTCCTCTAGATAATATGTCGGCCGGGTTTAATTCGCTAGGAACATGCTTAAACTCGTAACCTTTAGTGAGCTCATTTATTTTGTTTACTCGATTTCTAACAAAGGTAGGTAGGGCCTTTGTTTGGGTTTGTAGCCAGCCGAGTACTACTGTGGAGTCGGTCCACAAAAACTTTTATGTACGTTACAGGAATCGATTCGAGAACCTTTGTACAGAGTTCCGCTCCAAGTAGAAATGAGCATAGTTCAAGGCGCGGTATGGTTAAGCTACGCTTTGACGTTCTTAGCGGCGCCACCCTACTTTTTGCACAGAGCAGGTGCACAGTTACGTCGTTAGTGTTAGTGTAGGAACGAACGTAACCGCAGCTACCGTACGCGTCCATTGATGCATCTACAAAAATATGTACTTCGATAGTAGCGCCCCCATTTTCTATCTTTGGCGTTATAACAAATCGTGGCACTGATATGTTAGAAATGAAATGCAAGTTGTTTATAAATTTGTTCCATCTATCCGCGAATTGTTTAGGAACCGGTTCGTCCCAGTCCAATTTAGCGGCCCATAAATGTTGAAGTAATATTTTAGGCTTGATAATGCAACATGAAACTAGTCCTAGTGGGTCGAAAAGTTTACAGGTTGTAGAAATTATTATTCGCTTTGTAACTTTAGGTATTTCCAACATTGTGTTTTGATTAGGCGGCCGCTGACTATCGAGTTGACCTGGAAAGTGTATACTATCGGCCAAAGGTGACCATCTCAAGCCGAGGACGTTCGGTCCGGTGTCAAGTTTATGTACGTCGGTATAAAGTTTGGAGCTTGACTGATTTTGATATTCCGGCAAAATTTCCGAGCAATTTGACATAAATTTTCGTAATGGAAAGCCAGCCGCATTTAGATTGTTTTGCACTTTTTCTAAGATGTAGGCTAGATCAGCCTTATTGTAGCTACCTGTATTTAAATCGTCCATATAAAAATGTGACTTAATTACCTCCGCTATATCTTTGTCCTGACACTCAAGCGCTATTTGTAGTAAACATCTTGTGGCCAAGAACGGTGCGGAAGCCGTGCCATAGGTAACGGTATTTAATTGATACGTTTTTATTGGTTCATTTGAATTTTCCCTCCATAAAATC
This sequence comes from Ectropis grisescens, assembly GCA_017562165.1. Taxonomy (NCBI): domain Eukaryota; kingdom Metazoa; phylum Arthropoda; class Insecta; order Lepidoptera; family Geometridae; genus Ectropis; species Ectropis grisescens. Next base: position 23,951,904 of record CM029771.1, read on the forward strand.
AGCTGTAGAGGGCGCTGCGATTCGTCTAGCATTATGCATCTATACATTTTTTCGACGTCAGCTGTTAGAACATACTTATAGGCGCGAAATCGAATAAGGATCGAGAAAAGATCGCTTTGAATAACTGGACCTACGGCTTGTATATCGTTAAGCGATTTAGATGTACTAGTTTTGGCTGATGCGTCAAACACCACTCTTAATTTGGTACTTTCGCGTTGTTCGCGAATCACACAGTGATGTGGTAAGTAACAGCCAAAATGTGGTCTGTCTACTTGGGTTAAATGACCTAAATTTTCGTATTCCTTTAGGAATTCTGTGTATTGTTCCTTTATAGAAGGATTTTTATTTAATTTACGTTCTAAAGATAAGAAACGTTTAATTGCCATCGGAAATGAATGTCCAAGTGTCTGCTCAGGCGCTTCTTTGAGCGGCATTTTTACGCAAAACCTGCCGTCTGGCAACCGGCGAGTGTTCTCCACGAAATCCCTTTCGCAAAATTCCTCCTCATTTGAACCTAAAGAATCCGAGGTAAAATTTTCTACTTCCCAAAATTTTTTAATTGCGTTATGTATGTTTTGAAGGGAAGTCTCTTCTTTTGATTGGCTATCTGTACCCTGAATAGATTTAGACGTTTGGACTGAGTTACATTGCATACTTAATTTTTTATTTTCATACTTAATTGGAACGCCATTAGTATCACCTGTGACCATCCAGCCGAAAACGCTTTCTACTAGTTTCGGCTTTTTATCACCTAGATGTATAATAGTCGATCCGACCATATTGAAAAAATTTGGATTATTGATCAAAATGTCAATTTCTGACGGCACATAAAATGTCGCTCATGTTTTTAAATACTTCACATTGATATACTAAATGTTGACGATTACATATAGGGCAACTTTTATTATAGGAGGGTTGCGCATGAGTCACAAAAGAATGTGTGATTCTATTTTCTTTATAATTTGGCCGATTATTATTGTACGACATAAGTTTCGCATCATGGCTTGATTTACTAGGTGGTAATTCGCTGCGACTACAATTAGCGGTTTCTAAAACATTTGCTCGGTTTTCCAAAAATCGTTTGAATTGTTCTAAAGTGGGGAGGTGGTCTAATTGACCTTTATACTCCTCCCACTTGCTACTAGTTTTGTGATCCAACTTAGCTGCTACTAGGAAGATAACCAAAGGGTCCCACCCGGTGGTAGATACTTCCAGCGTGTTGAGTGCACTTAGGTTTTGGAAACTTGGTCGACTAGATACCTAATTGCCTTATACGACTCTTTTGAATATTGTTGAGCTGTACTATAGCGCTCAAATGATTATGTATCAAGATATTTTTATTATCGTATCTATCACATAACACCTTCCAAGCCAAATCATAGCTAGCTTCAGAAAACTCGATCGATCTTATTACGACGCTGGCTCCGGAGGTCAGTGAATTTCGCAAATAATGAAATTTATTTATCTTAGCAATTGAATCATTTTCGTGGATAAGAACTTTGAACGTATCTCGAAATTCTAACCATGTCTTGACCGACCCGTCAAAAACGGGTAAGTTTATAACGGGCAGGCGAATCGGGTTAGCATTTACCTTCACCGTACCTTCAATCAAACTTTGAGCAAACGCAATTTGTGAAATGAACTCCCTTTCTGCAATGTCCCGTTCGAGTACCTGGTCGTCTAGATTTTGAGAAAATTCCTCAATTTCTGATTGAGCACTATCAAATCCGACATCATTTCTTGTATTTGCTTTAATCTCAACGATATTTCTCGAATTTCGAGATTTGATATTGAAGTAACATCTTTATATTTTGTAGGTAGGTTTTAAAAACAGTCAATCGACTTTTGTAACCTGCTCGTTTTCTAACTAACAATTTCAAACGTTCAGAAATATCACTAGACTGACCAACATTTAAATAAGGTACCGGACTTTTTGATCTGTGTTTCTCACTCTCTGCCATATTATAAAACAATTAATTAACAAAGTACTTATATAAAAAACCGAAGTTAAATAAAAATAGTATAGTAGGTAGGTACACAGCCATGCAATAGTGCCGAAACGCAGTAGGTACTCACTAAGCGTGAGCGGGTAATTAGTTGTGTACGTAGGTATTTAGAAATTGTTTTCCAAATGGATTACACAAATTAATAATTATTATTGCAGAAAGGTGAACAGATATCAACTATAGATGTTTAGGTAGTATAAATTGTACACGTATAATTTAGGTAGTATAATTGTTTTTAAATCTATACAATCGCAATCACAACATAAACTAAAACATAGACATGTAACCTTTGAAATGCAATAAATGAATGTTGCACAATACGTGAAGCGAAGTATATTACGTAAATGCCACCTTCGTTAAATTTGTAAAATATTTTATATAGGTGATTAGATCTAAACCTTTTCTAGGTGGTTCGAAGTTCGGTTCATTTACGCATAACACTATCGGGACACGATCAGTAGAAAAAATAGCAAAATTTATCTACTTAAACCAACCAACAATACGAGCGGCAGATAGATAACGAAATTTATATTTTGATTTTACTTTTATGTGAGTAGGTAGTAGGAAATACTTATCGAAAATTAAAATTTTTGTATTAAGAATAATGGTTATTTGCTCACGCGAACTATAGGTCGGTAATAATTATGTAATAAACAGAATTAGGTTCACTATATTTATGGAATGAACACTTAGGTATATTTAGAGATGAGTTGCCAAATAGTTTAGCAGTGTTTGTTGATTTTATCTATTTTCGCATGTGATATTACGCAGCAAATTAGGCAGCATTAAACAATGCAAAAGTGCTTAGTTTACCTAAGCTTGTAGGGGGTTATCAATAAACTCTATAGGGTTTATCAATACATTAATAGTCTTGTACTTAGAGTAAGTACAAGTAGGTAGGTAGGCTTGATGCGTAATTTCGGCGAGCTAGATAAATCGTTAAATTGTAGATATTAGGTGACCGTTTTATAAATTTTATGTAGGTAGACTGCTTAGACAAGTGCTAGAATTGACCAAAATTTACCAAAGCGTCCAGCCGGGTAGGTATTTATTAGGTATAAATTACGAATTATCGGTAACAGAATTTATAAATTGACTCAAATATTAGCTGGGAAGGTATTGGGGATCAGCAAGGTTGGTGTACGTAGATAACTGAGACACTTCCCTTGTATATTCCTCGCGACGTGGCGTCGGCACGAAGATGGTTGTTCTTATTTCCATGCACTTTATTTCCAGTCCTGTCACGGTGATGTTAGGGGCTCTGATGTTAGGGCCTACTATGGTTGAAGATTAATTTAACTCACTACTAAATTATTTGTAGGGTTGAATTTATGACTGTTCGCTATGACTTTCTTTTGACAACTGACTCGTGGTCGAAACAAGCGCCATCCTCTTCTTTATGTACACGTGTGTGCGTGTACATATACTATCTAATACGAGGGTCAAACTGAAAGCTCTTAGAACTGGCCACTTATAAACAATATAATAAAAAAAAATTCTATAATATGAATATAGAACTCTTTGCCAATATTACTGAGTATATACTTCATTCATTTGTCATTTGTTTTACGATTTGGCGGCAAATTGAAAATTGTCTGTGTCACGTCAACATGAATTTAACACGAGAAAATTTTCGTGCAATGATTTTTTATGACTTTCGATGTCATTTAAGTCAACAAGAAAGTTATGATAGACTACGATTGGCCTTTCACGATGAAGCCCCATCTCGTGCGACTGTTTACAACTGGTTTAATGAGTTTAAACGTGGTCGCACTAATCTCACTGATGATTTACGTGAGGGACGGCCTTCTACGGCGACGACTGAAGATAACATCTGTGTTGTGCGGCGTATGATAGAGACTGACAAAAGAGTGACCTATCAGCAGATTCGGATAAGCTTAGGCATCGGTATGAGTCAAGTGCACAAAATCCTACACGAACATTTAGCGGTCAGGAAGCTTTGCGCCCGGTGGATACCTCATAATTTGACTGAGGCTCAAAACTCCATCGTGTGGATTGGTGCCGTAAAATGATTGAAAGATTTAACGGAGGTGACTCAAATGCTGTGTTCGACATACTAACAGGTGACGAAAGCTGGATTTACTGTTATGATCCTGAAACCAAAAGACAATCTGCTCAGTGGGTGTTTCCTTTCGAGGAGTTGCCAACTAAAGTGAAGAGAGATCGAAGTGCGGGGAAAAAATGGTGGCCTCGTTCTTTGGAAGGATAGGTCATTTCGCAACAATTGTGTTAGAGGATCAAAAACAGTTTCTTCAGAATGGTACACTACCAATTGTTTGCCACTTGTCTTGGAAAAAGTTCGAGAGAAACGACCTCGCAGTAGGATCCTCCTTCACCACGACAACGCCTCACCGCACACCGCCAAGCGAACGATCGACTATTTGGCGACATCAAACGTTGAATTACTGGGTCACCCGCCGTATAGCCCCGACCTCGCGCCTTGTGATTTTTATTTATTTTCAAAAATTAAAGAAAAAGTTAAAGGAAAGCGGTTTATGAATGCTGAAGAAGCGGTGGCTGTGTATCGCGATGCCATTGAAGAGACCCCTAAGGACGAGTGGGCAAAGTGCTTTTCCCAGTGGTTCCATCGCATGCAGCGGTGTATTGACGTGAATGGACAATATTTTGAAAAGATATAATAAAACTAATAACTGGCTAATGTAATCAGTTTTTGATTTTCTAAGAACTTTCAGTTTGACCCTCGATCTACTATCTTGGGTGATTGAGACGAATCTAACGATATCTTAGTTGTCATATTCCATCCAGCCGTTTGGAAGACACATGGGAATAAAGAAATTTACAATCATACAAGACACCTGCGGAAAACATAACCCTTATTTCAGTCGAGTAAAAAAGCGAAGTATTTTTTTAATTTTAAATACTATTATGAAGATAAAAATAGTTTTTTTTTTCAAAATATTTCAAATTATTCCCATAAATATTCATAGACTTTTAAGAAATTTAACAAATAAAAAAATCTAAATCAGAAACGGCAAAAAAATTGAGGAATATTTGCGAGCAATAGTAGCCTTGTCAGTAATCGGTTAAAATACGGTATACTTTATCTTGACTTTTATATCATACAATAAACGAAGATTGTATGCAAACTTTACTAGGATTAGGCTACGTAAATAGAGATTGGGTGTGATGTCACGATGATTGTCCTGTTTTGAGCGTCGATTGTGGGGAAGAGTTATATGAATTCAGTCTTTAATGACCTATAATGTTCCGTAAGTATGATTAAATTTAGTTAGAGAGATATGTCATAGTCTCTTAACAATTTAAGATCGTATAAGCCGTAATTATGATGTTATTTTCAGGAAAAAATTGCCCAGATTTCTGACAATCGTCAGATCAAATGAATTAATAATACGACTTCTATGACGACAACATACATGATCAAAGCATAAAAGCATAGCATAAATACCCCACTTTATGTTCCCGTTAACTGAACTCGGATTTCTGAAACTCGAGACTTTCTCTCGTAAGGTAAGGCTCAAAGCCCAAATGACACAAGCCATGTTTGTTGACTGACACAAACCTAACCACCAAAAACCGAGCACGTTGTCTTGGAACATGACGGCTTAGTCAGCAAGTTTTCATTCACCGTACAAATCGGTGATCATAAAAAACTTGTACTTGAAGCTTTTATTCTTGGAAAACTAGTCAAAAGTTAGAACAGCGTTTGAATTTATAACGTGGGACTTACGGTATTGGCCTTTCTTGCTACTAAGCTAGCACGGCTTCTTACCACTTGCTAATCTGTCAGGGACTATACTTACTGTAGTGGTAGGACTCTTTACAGAGTCCGCCCGAGGAAGTACCACACCTTTGAAAGTTATTCTACCACCGAGCAGAAATATGAAAACGGGACTGTGTTCCGGTTTGAAGACCGATGTTTCCAGTGACATTATAGGGTAAAAAGATAAAACATCTTACTTCTCTAGGTGATGATCGCAGTGCAGTGATAGGTAAGTATTTGGAATTTTCATATTCCCATAGCTGCGTGTCACTGTGCCGTATGTTGGACAGCGGACTTATACGGAATCTCATTTTATCAATAAGTATAATAAATTATACTCAACATATAAGTATTTTATCAGCTATCTGGCCACCATAGTACCAGCTATGCTTAGTTTGGGGTCAGATTCCATTGGGATTGGGATTCAAAGTTTATCCTTTGGAACAAATAATTCATTTTCAAAATAGGTTCACTTAGTCGACTGTTCTAAGGTAAAAAAAAAAATCCTCTTTCCCTATTCTCTGCAACCGAAAAGTGGTAGGCGGCGGGACCACAGACCTGACCCGTCGCGAGCGACTAAAGGTGTCCAGATGCGGGGGCGTCTGTCACCCATTTATTTACTTTAGTCCCCGAGGTGGTCACGACGTATCCTGGGTTCTGGTGCGTAGATGACGGGGATGTGCCCCATAGGAGAATCCAGAGACAGGCAAGCCACGGCTTGTTTCGTTGTGAAATGGGTGATCGGTCCTGCGTTACCGCCGCAAAGGGCAGAGTTGGAACCCCGTGGAGGTTTTAGTCGGTAGTATCACGATACCAAGGTCGTTATTAAGTTCATCCGTGGCGTCAAGTCTGACATAACCCGACCGTTTACCCCAGGCAGTAGGGTATGCGTAAAATGCATTGCCTCCATGACAAAAAAGGTGCAGCATAATACGAGTACCTATGCAAATAAATAAAATGGAAGTGTCTGTTTGTAATATTAAAATCCGCTTTTTACTACATGCGTTTGAATGTACAGACGGTACATATGCCAAAATAACAGTTTTAATTTTTTTTGTAAAACTGAATTCTGTTTGTTCCAGCAAATACCCGAAACGGCTGAACCGATTATGGGGTTTTCATTACTAGATAGATGATGCTCTTTTGCATAACTGAAGCTTCTCATACTTGTGGGAAAAAATAAAATAACCGCGGAAAACGCGGCCACAGCTAATTTATATACAAGTTATATACAACTCCTAGGAAATGTATCCTCACAATGCCGAAACACTTTAGGATAAGTATAACAATAGTTTTAAAAATTATTTAAGACACACATATCCATGGAAATGTATACATTTCCTAGGAATTGTATTCCAATATTTTTCTAATAAAACATGTTGTTATGATGTCCAATTGCGGTCTATCACTGGGATTTGACTCCGGGTGGGCTCAAGCTAGAAGCTCTGCGGTCAGCCGGCGCTCTACTACGGAAGTCGCTGGCTTGCTCCGCTTGTCATCTCCTCCCTTCGCTGAGCTTCTGGCTCCCATTTTTATAAAACACTTTCCACTTTAGGGGGTAGTAGCGACAAGACTAGATGGAGTCGGAGAGCCGAGTCGGACTATCTTAATTTTTTTACATTTCCGATTGCTATTTAGGAAATGTATAGATTTTATGTATTTATTTATTTATTTCATACATTTTCGGGCGATTTTAGGAATAGCATGCATTTTCTAAGAATTGTAATCAATGGCGGATTACATACATTGCTGGTATCATATTATAAATAGATGTTTAAATTTGCCTGCAAAATATCTCAACAAAAAGTGACATTTGTTCCCACTTCATTTTTTTTTCGTGCATATTAGGAACGGCAAATTTTTTTGCAGATGTTTGTGTTATCTTGCGTCACTTTTTTAATAATTTTAATTTATTCATAATAGATTAAGTTGGGTCTGGTTGCATAGTTTTGAAAAAAAGCTTTGACCAATAATTTGCCCGAAATGACTGCCCTAATGGTCACACAATATTTGTCTCTGTTGTTCTAGTCAACTAATTGCTCTTCTGTCCTTGGAACTCCAAGACGACCCTGGTCACAATGATTGTAACTGTTTACTGCCGCGCTATACCCTCGACCTTAGGCGTTGGCCTGACCTGATTGTGTCGTGAAGGCCTTGAGTTGCACTATCATCCATCATCACCACAGCCACCAACGCTCTCACCACATACTGCTGCAATACTGAATCTGAGTAAACAACAATGTTACAATAATATCATAAGTACGCTGTACAACAAATCAAAGAGATGATCATAACTGTTTGACATATTTCATAACTCAAGGTATGCGGCAGTAGTAGGCTTAACCTTTATCTGATTACTTCGAGTTAACTCAAATAAAAGCATTATTCTTCTGTTTGATCAAAGATAAACGCTATACAGATATACAGTTGAATGAAGACCTCAGTCGAGATCAAAAAGTCTAAGAAGTCGATCCGAGATGAGTGACAAAGTTAGTGAGAAAATGAAAAAGTACGAGCTAGTGGCTCCCGATGGAGGTTGGGGATACCTCATTTGTTTGTCATTTATAATAAACTGCGTAAGTTTATTAAAATAAATTGTTTTACTAACGCTCACCCATCGATTTATCTGAATGAAATCATCAACAAAGTCAAGGCCACTACTACTAAAGTATGTATGTATGAACAATACTATGTTATGGATTACAAAACTATTTGAAAATTTACCGCCGTCCCATACTAAAATAATTGAAAACGGCACCTTGTGTGATATGGTCCTGAGTCCAGCTTTGGGAAGACGAAGTGGACTTCTTATGGTAGCTGTATTTTGTATTTTAGAGTTTGTTTACCGTCACGAACGTAAACAATTTCATAACCGACTTGACTTGGACTTCTCGCGAAGTCCTTAGAAATAACAGTTGGAAAACAATGCTTAGTACACGTTAGGTATCCAAGTCATCAATTTATGAAAGTACCTACAAAGTAAGCTCACCTTTTATGTATTGACTACTACGGTTGCGTAGTACTCGTAGCTAGAACGTCAGTTTTCACCATCATAGTGACGCCGCAGTATTGTATCCCGCCGGTACTTCTGAGTAGTTTCCTAATTCCTGGGCTTAATTGAAGGAAAAAGTCGTAAAAATGGGCGTGTTCAAAAGATACAACAACCTTTGAAGACATGTGTCAGCCGACAACTCTCTCACTGGGCCAGGGTCGTGGTATTATAGGTCAGGGCTTTGACACTCTTGCTGTAAGACAGGCGCAACGTCCCAGCTGTGGGATCATAAAGTGGGGTACTCTAGCTTGGTTTAGCGTATCATGCTATGTGTAGTGTGTACTGAACTTACCCATAATTTGAGATGCTACACGCTGTACACAGAAGAAAATAACGGATTATATGTACCACTTTGTTTTTACTACCATCTAAGTTCGTAATTTAAACAATAAAATTATATTGATAATCTTTACTAACTTATTATTTAAAACTCTATACGTTTATTTTTATCCGAGTGTCACAAGAGTCTCTTCTACATCTGCCAGATTATCTAATTGCTTTTATATATTACGGGATTAAAAACAAAGCATTCTAATCTAGTTGCCTACCAAAAAAATGTGAAACTTCGTATAAATCTGTGAAATGATGAAGAAGTAAAACATATTTGTGTAAACACACGTGTCTAGCTGCCGATTGAGAAAGACAGTGATAAGATTACTTAAATTTAACATTTAAATAAAGATGCGTTGGGATTCCAGTTTTTAGCAATATTATATTTATTGCTAATAATATTATTAATTGAATTTCCTATTAGGTATTATAGCTAATATGAAGCACAAGCAGCTACTAAAAATGTCCCCACTTCTCGGACTCAGGATCGTCTCTCGCAAGGAGAGAGTCAATACTCCACCTTGCTGGTCTAGTGCGGGCATGGCCTTAAATGATTCTCGGGTTTGGCCGGTTTCCTCACGATGTTTTCCTTCACTGTTTCGTGATAGATAGGGTTACGCTGACTCGTGACCTTAATCAAAAGCGTAGCATCGTTTTCATTATGAGCTATTTTTAACCCCTGACCAAAAAAGGGGTGTTATAAGTTTGACGTCGATGTCTGTCTGTCTGTCTGTGTCTGTGTGTGTGTCTGTCTGTGGCACCGTAGAGCTCAAACGGATGGGCCGATTCCGATACGGTTTTTATTATTTGAATGTTGATTACCGTGCGGATGTTTATTGACGTGTAAATTGTACATTTATGAATAAAATACTTTGACTTTGACTTTCTTGTTCTACGAGTATATTAGGCACATATCGGTTCAAGATGGCCGCCTCCACAAAATGGCGGATAAAATATTTCTTCACAACCTATCCCGATATGGGTATCAAATGAAAGGACTTGACTAGTAAAATACTATATACACTATGACAAATTTCAAATACAAGATGGCCGCCACCACAAAATGGTGAATAACATTATTTTTTTCACTACTACCTCAATACGGCTATCAAATGAAAGGGCTTGACTAGTAGAATACTAAACACTATGACAAATTTCAAATCCAAGATGGCTGCTACAACAAAATGACGAAATACATTTCTTTTTTCACAACTCCGTCAATATGGGTGTCAAATGAAAGGGCTTGACTAGTAGAATGTTGTACAAATTACAAATCCGAGGTAGTCGGGGGTTAATCAAAATTTTAATTTTGTTCTTGTTGCTATAAAACTCTGAAATCACGTTAAAAAAATCAACCTCCGATATCAAAATGCAATCTCGAGTCATAAAAAGAGAACATAATAATAATAAATATTGGTGGACAATTCACACACTGTTGTGTGACCCCAACACTGTTGTGTGTGACTGTGTGTGTTCTGACCCCAAACTAAGCAAAGCTTGTAAGATGGTAGCCAGATAGCTGATATAATACTTATATAGTTCTAAATACATACTTATTATACATATACATAGAAACACCCAGACACATGTGACAGCTTTTTTAATTCTATATGTTTAGTAGAACGCCTAGTTTTCGGCTTTGTGCCAATGCTCTATGTTTAGGTGTTCAGGTGTCTTATATATGTATTTACGAGTTTATACGTATTATATCGGCTAAATGGTTCTCATAGTCTAAGCTTTGCTTCGTTTGGGGCATTTATTTATTTTATTAATTTCTGTGTGAGAAATAAAATAAATCTTTTTGGACAAGTTCTACAAAATGTAGCCATAAATCCACTCATCCAATCTATAAACCAATCTGATAATTAACTAGATGTCCGCCCCGGCTTTGCTCATTTAACATATATAGCTTGTGCCATTTAAGGATCCCGTACATTTCTAACGGTGAAAAGTTTTTTGAAATCGGTTCAGTAATTCCTGCTAATATCCCGTTAACAAAAAACCTCTTTAGCTAGCTGCTACGCAAGCTGCCGAAAATTGGTTGTACCTAATCAAATTTAGAAAAAATAAATAGCAAAGTTTATAATGACGCAATCTTAAACACATTCTGTGACGTCAACGCACGGTACGAAAGCTCTCAAAAAGGAATATTTTCCCCATTTGTGTTACATTCTTCATTCATGTCCCGCTCTTATTGATAGTAGCGAAACATTATATAGCCTTTGGCCTTCCTCGATAAATGGACTATCTAACAGATAAATAAATCATCTTTCAATTCAGACCAGTAGTTCCCGAGATATTAGCGTTCAAACAAACTCTTCAGCTTTATAATATTAGTTTACTTCTAGATAAAAAGATGATGTCAATGTCAATATTTTTACACATTTTTAATGAGTAATTTATCACTCAAATTTGTGTATGCTCTCTGGAAATATCTCATTGACCACAAATTTTTTTTTTGGAGTTTCACTTCATCATGATTTTGCTTTGTATGATTCATGGTGTACATCCGACGTACACTAGACCATATTATTTAGATTATTGTAAAAGTTGCTTGGTGATGGTAAAAACATATGTATTTTACTAGCAGCGCCCTGCGGTTTTACCTGCGTTGTCCCCGTTCCCTTTATTTTTTCGGGATAAAAATAGCCCATGTTTTCTTCCAGACTATAATCTGTGTTCCAAATGTTAACCCGATCCATTCATACGTTACGACGTGAATGAGCAACAGACTTGCAAATATCCAAACATCTCCTTAATATGTATAAATTACGCGCCACGTTGTTGGTTCGCGATGGGCTCCTAAATTTCTCAACCGATTTCAATAAAACTTGCACACCGTGTGCATGTGCAATTTTATCCAACTTGAAAGATAGGATAGTTTTATTCCAATTATTTATCTTTACATGGCAATATCCGAGTGAAGCCAGACCGGGCCGCTAGTACATCTCTATATATAAAAATGTTATGTTGGTTTGTGTACGCTTCAAAAACTTAAAAAGTTCTGCACCGATCGAGCTGAAATTTTAGAATGATATATAATCCGCATCAAGGAATGTTTTTATCTAATTTTTGCATCACAAATCGCAATGTGCCACAGCGTAGCGTGGCAGGGTACAACTAGTTATATAACTAGGATTTCATTAAGATTTAATAGTTATATGTATTGAATTTCAGTCAACGGTAACTATGTTCATGGGATGCTTCGGTATGCTGTACAAAAACTTTATAGTGGAAATAGGAATGACATCAACAGATGTTACGTTTCTCACAGGATTAAATGCAATTTGCTTTGCTATATCCGGTAAGTACCTATAAATAAAATCACTTTAGGCACTCCTGAGACTGAACATCTTATTAATTATTACACGTTTACCTGCACAGTTCCCGTTTCTGTTATTTTCATATTTATAATAAACTTCGAATATTTTTGGCTAATAGTCCATTGCATTGCTTATTTTTTTAAACTATTATAGGTTAACTTGACTGCAATCTCACGACAATACTATATATTAACAATACTTACGTGATAGGCGTTCTTACCTAACAGAAACCAATTTACTCTCAATGTTGAAAGTCCACGATTGTAACCATCGGGAAAACCTCATTTAGGCAACAGGTTCCCCAACTCAGACGAGAACATCATAGTGGAATCAAACCTTCTCTTTCGCGTCTTTGGAACATCAACCATGAAACGACGTCGCTTTTCTGAATTACGAGCAGTCCAATAGAAATAAGGTCCAGGTGTATTAGATCGTGCAGATCAGTTGCACACTCCCCGAAACTATCTACTTACACATAAAAAAACTACGTCCTTTTAAAAACGCTACCAAAAATGTAACTTTCAATGAACTATGAGTAAAAAGTCTACAAGACCCGAGTCAATCAGTACCTCTGTAGCATAAAAACATCAAATTTACTTTTTTCAGGATTCTTCACAAGCTCTCTCCTTAAGCTGATAAGTCTTCGAAAACTGTGCTTAATAGCAGTTCTTGTTTATGATGCGGGAGCTATAGGCATGGTATTTGCCAAATCCATACCTTTGTTCTTCCTCTTTAACGGAAGCTTTACGGTAAGTGTCGATGCAACTGTTTCGACGTATTTTATTCAGTTTTAGTTAATGGTTTACCCTGTTTTAAAGAAGTTGGTCGAGTCATCGAGATAAATAAATTTTAGGTTTTTGTTAAATTACATTATCCGCCACTCTGATTTAAGTAAAATTCATTTGGGGCCGTCTCTAAAGTATTTTCTAGCATATAAGCGAATCATGAAAATTGACGTGACAACGTCTAATAAATTGATGAACGCTGGCTGCGTGTGCGAAGAAGTGTCACGTTACGCTCATTGTACGCTTGCGCCGCATCTATCAATGTTTTGTTATGACGTTGTCACGTTAGACTATCGTCCGTAAACTTACAGACAACCAATTTTTTTTATCACACTTACGCTACAAACAGAGACACCAATTAGTTTAATTTGTAATAATAGCTCATAACATTTAAACAGTAACGCTATATTAGTTTTTGCATTTTTGTATTCACTTTTGAAAGTAACTTTAATATTCCAGTCATAATATTTTTAGTTTTTTTTTTTTTTTCAGGGATTCGGCATTGGAATAACGTACAACTTGTCAGCCTCTATTTTGAATGATTACTTTGTAAAAAGAAGAATGTTTGCATTCAGTTTAGTGCAGTTTTTTGTCGGTGAGAATCTAATTAAATCTTATTGAACATTGTTTTAAGCTATCGCGGTCGTTCACTACGCTGGTATTGTCATTTACGGAATATTACAGATTATTTTCCTTATGACGTAAGAACCGTAGTGTCCTTCGGATTGTTTAAGGACAAATATTTGTTTTATAAACCGTTATTCGCTGATAGAGTTTTTTGGTGATACTACAAACGATTGTTCTAGATAAAAATGGTCATATTAAATTACAATTATGTATGAAAACATTACTATCAACCCCAATTTTTTTTATTTGAATGGTGTATGTCTACCTACTATATGCCAATAAATAATCTGTACCTGTATTTACAGTGGTTATAAGTTAGAGCTACTGCTAAACTAATTAAATTACAAAGTACTTGAAGTAGAGTAATATTAATTGCTATTAATTTCAATTGTGGTAATAAGAAACTTTTAAATGTGATTCTGACTAATATTTGAATGGTTTATCAATTAAATATTTGCTGTGTCACAGCTTTAGCTACGATGGTTGCGCCAATGTTCATCAAATGGTCCCTTCAAGAGTTCGGGTTCAGAGGAACACTTCTACTCATTGCCGGAATCTCAATACAAAACATTTTCGGCGTGGTTCTAATGCAGCCAGTAAAGATGCACATGAAACGAGTTGAAATTGTACCAATCTCAGGTAAGCATTATTAGATTACAACGTATATTTTTTGGTTGAATGTAATTTATTGATTCTTTGTTGATTGCTTTTATCCGCTTGATGCATCTATCGACGCTCGCGCGTTTGTAGTGAATATCATCGAATAGTCACAAAATCATAATTTGAAATTTATAATAAAACATGGGATTTATAATAACAACAACACTTTTTCCATGTAACATGGAAATGGTTGTCTGAGTATGTTTAGGACTAAGATACGGATAACATAAATGAAATTGGATTTTTTCATTTTTATTTTTAAGATTTTTTGTAAATAGGTTTTATGTAATATTTGAATATTGCAGTTTTTATCAACAAATAGATGGTATTTCGTTAAATTGCAACACTAATATGAATGTAGCTTTAGGATTTTCGTCCATGTTTGGCTTCAGGGACGTCTCGTTGTAATGTTTAACACTAATAAAATATAATTCGCCATTTTGTGGTGGCGGCCATCTTGGATTTGAAATTTGTTATAATGTATAGTGTTCTACTAGTCAAGCCCTTTTCTTTGATGCCCATATTGAGGTAGGTTGTGAAGAAATATTTTGTCCGCCATTTTGTGGAGGCGGCCATTTTGAATCGGTCTTAACCAAACATAGCTAAAAACATCCGCACGGATATTTACCGCGGAAATCGGAATCGGAAACCGCATCGAAATCGGCCCACCCGTTTGAGCTCTACGGTGCCTCAGACAGACACACACAGACAAACAGACAGACATGGAGTGGCTGGAACATGAAAATGAGACCTGGTGGAACCAAAATAAATATGGTGACAATATGAGGATAGGTAGTAAATTCAAAATTAGGAAGGTTCTTTATTGTTACAAAATTTTGTTGACCAGTGTAATTTTAAGGAGTCAGATATGTAAAACGTGGGCACCGCGCCGCCGTTTGAAATAATGTGGTTATGACTTAACTGTGATAATTTTGTTAATAGATATTTATAATTTATTATTGATTGTTTTCAATTGTTCATGTACGTTAAATTCATGGTTCAAATTGTGCCTTATTTGTTAATTTTTTTTGTTTTTACTTGATGGTATAAATATGGGTAGCACATGATTAGTAGTTATAGAAATTCATTAGTTTAACCTACGTGTTTTATATTCTTATTTGTGAGGTATTTCGTATCGTATGTATGTATGTAAATATTATCCTACGGTTTTAGCTGCGTAATTCCCGATTCCGTTATTTTATCGAGATAAAAATTAGCACACGTGTTATGTCAAATGTTATTTCAGTTACAATAACTATTAATGTGCCAGATTTCATCAAGATTCCTTCAGTGGTATTTGTATGAAAGAGTTACAAACATCCCAGTATCTTTACAAGCTTCCGCATTCCTAATGTTAATTGTTAGTAGGATCTTGAAAATGTAATCGCAATCATGTTACAATCGAATGTGTTCTGCGTTACAGAAAGTAAAACTACCAGGTGAGGTCTTAGAATGTTTCAGGAAAAGAAATCACGTGATCAACTCATTGATTTTTAGGTCTAAATTTGAAAATTGGATGCACAGTGAAAATCTTGGTGAATAAAATATTTTCTTTCAACTTTTACAGAGATGCAGCCACTTGTAGTCGAAGACAAAGCTCTGACGCCAACAATTAAATTGACTGATGAACAGAAAGATATAGAAAAACATAAAGAAAAAATTAATGAAATAATAATCAATGATGGAAAACAGTCGGCAATCAGGTAAAAACATGAACCTGTTAGATTTCTTTTATTTTAATTTTCGAATCAGACTATAAAAACACCTTCTATAGGTGAAGGCAATTTTTCACTAACTTTAATTTAAAAACCCCGACTGCAAAAAATCAACACATAAAAACTTTATGTAATACAATATTTTATGCTATCTAAAGACACTTGGGTGATTGAGACAAATCTAACGATATCTTAATTGTCACAATCTACCTGTTTGGAAGATGTGTGGGAATAAAGAAATTTACAAACATACAAGATACGCGTGAAAAACATATTCGTAGAAGGGGTACGAATATGAAACGAAATTCAGTCGGGTAAAAAAGGAGTGGAGTTGTAAAGAATTTTCAAATTTGTATCAAAACACTTCCAATCTAGCTGTTTGGAAGATGTGTGGGAATAAAGAAATTTACAAACATACGAGATACGCGTGAAAAACATATTCGTAGAAGGGGTACGAATATGAAACGTTCAAATTTGTATTAAAACACTTCCAATCTAGCTGTTTGGAAGATGTGTGGGAATAAAGAAATTTACAAACATACAAGAAAAGCGTGAAAAACATATTCGTAGAAGGGGTACGAATATGAAACGAAATTTAGTCGGGTAAAGAAGGAGTGGAGTTGGTGAATTTTCAAATTTGTATCAAAACACTTAAATGTGATGACAAACATTACTGTGTTCTGATTGGCAATGTTTCCAGTAAAATCAAAGGGCATAGAGGTTTATCTCTTATATCTCTGGGTGACGAGCGCAGTGCAGTGCTAGGTAATGTTTTGGACTCCTCGTGTTTCAATAGCTGTGTGTCACTGTCACTGTACTGCTATGTGGCAGGCATGTTGCTTACCATCAAGCACATGCCCTGCTCGTCTCGTCACTCTATATTATAAAACAAATACATTTATTTTCATTTATTTAGAAGTTAAACCGACCTCAAAAAAGTATTTAAACAGCCTTATGCCAGAGCGACACGAGGCTAGTTTTTCAAGCTAGGAAGCATAGGAAGCTAATGTTATTTTTTTTTTATTTTTTTTTTAACTTTTATAGGTTAGTAAGCAAACAAGCTAGGACTTCTAGCTTCGTGTAGAACTGGCGTTGCGTAGAGATCTACTACGATAACATGACCCGCCCCTCCAGAATTCAAAACGTTTGAATGTATTTGTAAAAGTATGTACAACACACCAACACGCATGTGTGCGTACTGCTACTGCAGACGAATAATTACAACTACATACAAACTCTTTCGTAAGGATGTGACTACACACATTAAAACAGTAATTTGGAGGGGCGGGCCATGTTATCGTAGAAAATCTCTAGCATTGTCTACACGAAGCTAGAAGTACTAGCTCCCTAGCTTGCTATCTTAGCTTGAAAAACTACCCTCGTCTCGCGCATTTTTGCGGATTTTTTTGAAATCTTGATGGATTATATGTCAATACCATATTCCCACAGTTTTTGATATATTTTTTTACAAAAACTCCAATACATCTAAGATGTGAACCGAAGAGTTATTTTGTTAATCTTGGAAAGAACGTACTTTTTAGTAAATTTAAATTGTTTATCACGTATAAAAACGTAATAGTCCAAAGAATGAAGAAGGCTATGAGTTAGCTATATAAAATTGACAAGTAACGCTTCGTAATACCGGGACTATTTTGACCACCAACTGTTATTCTCTACTTTTTTTTTTATGTCGGTGTTTTAGGTAGGTGGGGTATGTCGGGCTCGACACCATGGGATACGACATGGTGCCCCTACCGACTAAAACCCTCGCAGATTTCTCCTGCCTGGCCAGGGGTCAGCGTCGTGGGGTCACTTTTCGCACTCCTACGACTGACCCACCTGCCACTGTCCTTGGTCCTTGCGGACCCGCCTCGCAGGGGGCGTTAGTACCTCCGCATTTGGCTCTAGTGACGCACCGGGAATCAGCGGCGCGTCACCTCTTCCGCGGCCTATCCCTAGGTGGGGCGTCGGACGGCCCTAAGCATCCAACGCCCTAGGCCTTCCTGTGGAGACAGGGTGCGTGTCCAGATTCGGCGACTCTCTAGGCTCACCCCCTTGTCCATTTCCGCTTCAGTTAAGGAGCGAGAGGTTTCTAACTCTCGCTCCCTAACTCACGCGACCTGTCACTGTCGAGAGACTTTCATCTCACCTCTCATGGCGACGATGATCGGCAGCGAGAAGTCCGCCCTCACCACCGCGGCTAAGGTAAGCCGCGATTCCGCCGCAATGGCCGCATCGCGGCCTTTGTCCTTCCACTGAGCACTCTGCTAATCAGAGTGCTCGTCGGACTCGTCATTTCGTCGGAGTCGGACCCTCATCTGGAATATTTGGTCGAAGTATCAGCCTAGTAACTGTCCAAAGTCTTCCAGGCCAACCCCCCTATTCCCCAACCTCTGCACGCACTGCTCAAGGGGGGTGAGGAGCGCGTGTAGAATTTCCCAGCGCCACGCCGGCCGGGATTCGCGATCACACAACAAGATGCCACCGAGGCAAGTTGTTGTGTGATGCCCAGGGTGCACCACGTGGAGGTTGCCGAGCCACGCACCCCTTCCTTATTATATTATGTTAGTTTATGTAGAAACATTCGTTAGAAAACAAGAAGACAAACAATAAATACCTTAATTCTCTGTTTTTTTTACTTATTTCAGACGATTTCTGGAGACATTCATAGACCTGTCCTTTGCAAAGAAGTTTGTTCTATCGTGTGCATGCTCCGGTCCAGCGATTAGTGGCTTTGCTGACGCCACATTTTGTATAATCATGCCCCAAGCTTTGTACGCCTTGGATTGGAGTGAGGTATTATTTTAAACAGTTATTGTTTCTGTACTTTGGTCTGAAGCCAGCTATTTTCCACTCAGCGTTCTTTATTATCACTAGTCATTAAAAATATTTTTTGTTCGGTGTTGACTATAGAATTTTTCTGATATAATAACGTCAGTTCCAATTTCCAACCTTTTGGGCAAAGGACTCCGCAGTAGATGGTTTTTGTAGCGGAGCCTATGTCTATATCTCCCTATGTCACAGGGAAACTATATTATTGGTGATCAGCCTGCATTCTTTTAAGGGCATGTTAAGTACATTAAATATGTTAACTTTTGTTCTACAGTTTAAAAAAATTGCATAAGTATATTTTTGCTTAAAAAATTAAAAAGTGTACTTTTCTGGTTTAAAATCATCTAACTCTTCGTAATTTTAAATTTTTGGCAAGACTACGAATTCAAACGATGGGATAAATTGTTGTACGTATTCAGTTTATTAAACAAACTAAGTATGGGAAAATATGCTTGATATTGGCGTTGATGTTTTATTTTTTTTACTGGGCAGAGCCTTTATTAACAAAACTAAAATACAATGAGAACTACACTACACTACAAACCTACCTAACTAACTACTTTCACTAAAGCACACCTGAATTATCCATAGACCATTGTAGGCCTACAGATAATCAAGATGTTCAAGCCCACTACCAATCGGAAGCGTACCCAGCATGCTGGTGGCATTACCGCCATATTTTAATTGGTTAGATTTCCAATCAACTACTTTATCATTCTAATCTATAACTCTACTCTATCATTTTCATATTTTTTTTACAATTGTTTTTTTTTAGTCAAACTATGTCAAATGCCCACAGAAAAAAATTAACAAATACAAATCACATTAGGTCAAAGATACCAACGCGCACTGACTCCTGCACGAACGTGCCTAAAACTCTCGCTGCGTTCCCCCTCTGTATGGCCAGGGAGATCCGCTGAGTCAAAAACCTGCCAACTCGATGTTCACTCGTTTTCTCCTTCAAATAGTGTCCCAAATACGTTAAATTGTATTTTTATTTCCAGGATAAAGTAGCCTTGGCGATAGCACTGTACGGCTTTGGTGACTTAGCAATGAGGACCATTCTCATTTTCTGTGGAAAATGGATATTGAAGATTGGTACACAAGAGGTCTACGTCATTGGAGTTATACTTGCCTTCATCTCAAGACTATGTAATTATAAATTTATATATTTTCAATCCAGTTCCCTAAATACAAGATCATGTGGAACACTATACTGAAAAAAAACATTTCGTTCATTATTATGATCAATCCTTGCAAAAAAAAAACAGCACAGTGACACTCGTCACCCAGAGATCAAAGATGTTATATCTCTAAGCCCTGTAATTTCTCTGGAAACATTGCCTTTCAAATCGGGATTTTTTGTATGAAACATGACATTTTTGCTACAAAAGTTGATAACAAAGAACGGTTGATGACAATCCTTCAACTTTGTAGAAGAATTCTATATACCTTGGTAGAATGAACGGTATTCGTATTGAATATCATTTTCTGGAAAGAAAACAGATGATTGTGACATAATAGTACACGTAGACATAGATGTATATATCATTATCATTGGCTTCGGGACTGAAAAACCATAGTGAGTAAACATTGGTGTTGGAAAAGTATAAGTATATAAACACTGGCAAAAGTCTCTCTGGTATAAAGACTTTATATTTGCTATTCTTAACAAGCTTTCTTTTACTGTTATATGTTTACAATGGACCGCCATATCGCGTGATGTTAAGCGACTATACGGCTTACGACGAATACGACGAAGCAAGCTTATGAATTCACTTTCGATTTGAAGACACTAAATTTGTAGCCATTGAGAAAAACCCCCCTCAGGCAACGTGTTCCCTAGCCCTGACGTTCTTACCACTAAAATGGACTCATACCTCTACATTCGAGACTTTGAATCGTCAACCATGAAACGATGTCGCTTTTACGAAATACAAGCAGTCCGACAGAAAAAAAGATGAGGTGGTGTTAGATCAAGTAGATCAGTTGCATACTCTAAAAGGCATGCGATAAAAAACAATAAGCTACTCGTATCACTGCAAAATGGCGATGTTCAAAATTTTAAAGTTTTTTTTTCGAGTAAGGGTGTCATTGCTTTTGCCCCGACCATAAAGAAAATATTCCCTACTCTATGTCGCCGACCCATCCCAAAGATGTGAACAGTTCACATAAAAGAATCGTAATAGTAATATCATAACGAAGTATCAATTTTTTATATGTTTATCTAATGTCCAATTTAGTTTTTAACTGTAATAAAATCGGTATGGAAATTTTCGCACAGACTCGAAAAGTCAAAATCAATCACATTTTATACAAATGTAAATTCCTTAAAAAATTTACTAATTAACTGCATAAAATATCAAAATTAGGATTCAATTGAAAAGAATGTATAATAAATGAAACGTCACGTTTTGTAACGTGATTACCAACTGTTGCCTTTCGTACTTCGAATCGTTTTCCTTAACAACGTTAAATATTTAAAAATGTAATTTTAAGGCAACCATCAAATATTTTCAACAATTTAGAAGAAATCTTATTTCAAACGACGATTCTTAATTGTTTTCTCAAACAGTAGCTCAGGATTCTGGATCGAACACATTTCAAAATATGCCATCATATATTTCCCAGTAAGTTTTCGGTCTTCGGATGAACTTGGACAAAACCAAAGTCATGTGCAACGAGTTCGTTGTTCGGGACCGATTGCCGTAAATGGAATCACTCTAGAGATTGTTCGAAGATACGTTTACCTAGGGCAGACGCTCGAATTGGGTAAAAATAGCTTCGAGAGTGAGGTCATGAGGAGAATGCAGCTGGGTTGGGCAGCATTCGGAAAACTTCGCCGAGTCTTCTCGTCACCCATCCCACAATGTCTAACAAAAGTGTATAATCAGTGCGTCCTACCAGTCATGACCTACAGTGCTGAAACGTGGACACTAACAGTAAAAGCAGTCCGAAAATTCAAAGTCACTCAGCGAGCTATAAAAAAGAGCTATGCTTGGAGTTTCTCTGAGAGATTATATTCGTAACGAAGTCATCCGTCAGAGAACCAAAGTCACCGACATAGCTCAGCGCATCAGCAAGCTGAAATGGCAGTGGGCTGGTCATATCTGTCGCAGAACCGATAACCGTTCGGGTAGACGAGTTCTGGAGTGGAGACCATGAATCGGCAAACGTAGTGTAGGACGCCCTGAGACTAGGTGGAGTGACGATATACGTAAGGCAGCTGGTAGCGGTTGGAAACGTAAAGCTGAGGATCGGTCTGAGTGGCGTATTATTGGAGAGGCCTATGTCCAGCAGTGGACGAATGTGGGTTGATTATGATGATGATGAAGTTTTCGCTCAATGCTTACGGGAGCAAAAAAAACTGACATTATTTTTTGGTAAAAATAGTAAGTAGTAGTATTATTATTAAATCTATTATCAAATAATCTATTTCGCTTCGAAGCTAAGGTGAACAGTTATGCAGATTAATATTAAATGGATTTAGGTTAACATCGACAGTTAGATCAGATAAATTGTTTAAAAAACGGATTAATAATAGGTATTTCTTCAAATTAAAGTTCGGCTAAATTGGAATACGACCAGTTCAAATAGAGAAGAAAACTTATCTCATAATTGATTCACAATGAATGAAAATAAACTTTCCTATATTTTCCAAATCGATTACAAAAGGCCATTAGCCTAGAAAAAATACAATGAGCAAAGAACGGAATAATTCAACCATGTCAATTTGACATTTGGCTTTGACACTTGAATTTGACATTACTTTGATGATGATTGAAATACAAAATATACAAAAAAAACATATTTTTTTATTTTCATGTTATTAATTCCTAAATAACATAAAAAAATATGTATACGCAAGCTTTGGTGTCACCTTGAAAGTAAATTTCACATTAGATATTATACTCTCTCACTCTCTGACCTCGTGGTTTAGTGTGTAGTAACTCTGCCTGCGAAATCGAGGGTCGAGGGTTCGATTCCCATCGAGTACAAATATTTGTGTGATGAATTCAAATATTACTGTGTCTAGGTTATTCTATGTATAATAAGCATGTAAAATATTACTAAATATCATGTGTATTGAAGCTATATGAGCATTATACTCGTATCAGTTATCTGGCCACCAAAGTAGTACAAGCTTTGCTTAGTTTGGGGTTAGGTGGGTGTGTGTGTGAATTGTTCACCAATACCTATTTATTTATACATTATACTACTTAATGTGACATCTTATCAAAATAATAAATCGTACATTGTCGTTAAGTGTATGAACTGTAAAAGTTCGAAATTTGAAGTATATATATAATAAATAAGAAAATTGAACTGTTACTTATAGAAAAATATGACATTTACAAAGGACACTAGAGGTTGGCCACTTATAGGTGAGGTAGGTAGGATAGTTGATAGTCGTCCAATGAATATACATACAAAGATAACAAAATTATAGCTCTCTGTTTTTGATGTATTTTGTTCGTTAAAATTTCTAACAAAGTAATCTCAATACGTTTTTATCACATTCATGACGGAGAGCGTGTAGCTGATTTGCCCCTTGCGCCTTCTTTTTTTCTATCGGATTGCTACTAGCTCCAAATAGCAACATCGTTTCATGGTTGATGTTACAAAGACTCGAACCATGTGAGTTGTCTCTACTATCGTTATAAGAACATCTAAAGTGTGTAGTAAATTTCCTGAGTGGGTATTCTATGAGAGATATTATCTAGGGGGTTTCAACTCTAAATTAGACTGAACCAATTATTTTTAGGAACGCAAATTCTACCATAGACTCATCATAACATCAGGGCTTAGAGATATAACATCTTAGATCTCTGGGTGATGAACGCAGTGCAGTGCTAGGTAATGATTTGGACTCTTCATGTTCCAATAGCTGCGTGTCACTGTGCTGTTATGTGGCAGGTATGTTGCTTACCATCAGGCACATGTCCTGCTTGTCACGTCACTCTTTATTTAAAAAAAAAACATCAGGCAAGATGGTGGAAAAATAGGGGAAAGTTGTATCACATTGTATATTGGACTCACTACCATATAACAGTGAAATTAATTTATTCTTCATTCTCAAATGTTACTTGGTGTAAGACAACCTCGGCTACTCTGAATAACGATTGAGTTAGACTTACTAGGGATTGCTTTATGACTAGTGCAGTTGTTAGTGTAATAAAATACAAACATGGCATGTAAAACCGTAACAAGAAGTTACGGCTTGAAGGACAATATTTCAAATGAAATTATAGGGCTAAAGAGATAAATCATCTTATGCACGGGGTAAAGAACCCATGTAACGGTGGTATCAATTAATTTTGTTTTGTTTAGAGCATTGAGCTGTTGTGTATTAGAGTATCACATACTATCAGGCGTCCATGTGTCCGTGCCTTTGTGGCATCACCTTACTGTATCTTATAGAAAATAATAATAATGTTTCAATATATTTCAGGTATGCTCTGGTCAGAGAACGAGATAGCCCTGTACTTCTACATCTCTCTCATAGGTGTTGCCCGCTGTGTCATTGTGGTACTCCCAGCGATGGTGCTGTCAGAGGTCGTTCCTCCTCAGCACTTCACGGAGGCTTTGGGAATTAGCATGCTGTTTACTGGATTCATCATGCTTGTTCTTGGACCGGCTATTGGTAATTGTTTTATAAATGCTCTTTTTGAACATTAACAGTGATCTGCTGTTTTAACCGCTCAATGTCCGTTTCTAAAAGAAAAAAATTGGCAGTCTTAAGGACTGCCGATAGAAGCTAAAACTTATAAATCAGAACTTGATATACGCCGCGAGGTATAAGCTGAGCTTTGCATTAGTGTGAGTGATCACCAATCAGGCAGGAACTTGAAATTTTGTCCGCGAGGTATAGACTGAGCTTTGCATTAGTGTGAGTGATCACCAATCAGGCAGGAGCGCGGCGAGACAGAATGGCGCCGCGCCTAAGGCCGGTTGTCACACCTACACTGTGTGTAGTGTACTACACTACACTATCCATGTACACTCACACAAATGCAAAGCTCAGCTTATGCCTCGCGGAGTGTAGCTCATTTTGAGTACTGCGCGGTTGAAACCGGAGGTCGCTGCTTGTCATGGCCATCTAGAAATCTGACGCATTTCTTTTGAAATCTACAAGCATACCTACATATACATATGTATGTACAAAATTTCATGATCGGTTAAATAGTTTTCGCGTGAAATGTTAAAAAACAAACCCACATTCACATTTATAATATTAGGGATTGAGTGTTTCACTCTTTCTATCGGATCAGAAGCGTATTTTCCCGGAAACTTGTTTCACCACCACTTGTTTTTATTAATTTTCCCTAGTTGATTTATTCCTTTCGTGATCTTTTTGTGTTTTTAATCTTTTTACAAGATCTGCCCATTTCCAAGGCACAAGTTCAAACTTTACTTATACCTCCAGTAAGTGTCAATTACAATATGGAGATCTCAAAACGAGAGTGAATTGGGTTCTTCTAGGTAAAGGCGCTCCATCGTCATTTAATGTCGATCAAAATAGCGGTTAAACGCAAAAATGTTTCATTCACTTCACTCGACAAAAACGATTTATAGCTCGATTTTACACGTGGCGTAATAGTAACAAAAATATATTATAACTATATAGATAAAGGAAGGAAAACCTGCTTAACCTCTTAATGTTTCTACTTTTACGACGTGCCGTGCTATAAAATTGAGTGGTATCACTTACTCTTTATTACACTTTTTTCGTTTACTTAGGAACATGGTACAAGTAGTTACGTATTTTGCTCTAGATTAAGAAATGTGTGTAGAGTTAGTTTGGGCTTGAGGGGAGCTTAGGCTTTTATACAAGCTTAATTCTTGGTAGGCAATATAAACTAAATAAATAATAAATAAATAAATATTGGTGGACAATTTACATACAACACCATCTGACCCCAAACTAAGCAAAGCTTGTACTATGGAAGTCAGATAGCTGATATAATACTTATATAGTTATAAATACATACTTATTATACATCGAACACTCATTTTTATACGCCATGCACATCTCTCTACCTATCACTCTTCCTGGCTGAAATAGCTTCACTCTATAAAAGATACCGTCATGGTTCCATGACAGCTGGCGTTCATGTATGCTCTATATCTTCGACTAGTGGTGGAAAGTGCTCAAGTTCTCAAGTCCGCCAGTCCCCCTAGACAGTCGGATGCATTTAACGTCACTTGCCCATACTATCTCAGCCAAATCTCTGCATATCGTTGTTGATATCACGTACCTACGACAAGGGTGCCTTGCACGCACTCGTTATTTCGGATTTTAGATTCTTTTAGGGTTTAACACAATTACACTATAAAGTGTTGTTTGAATTGTCCACCGAAATATATTTTAATATATTTTTTAAAAGACAACAGCTACATAATCACAACGTCTATAGGAAAACTTTCTGATCTGTGCACAAGGTGCTACGCAGTTTTTTATTTTCGTAAAGCGCCATGGATGTTACACAGTTCTGAAAACGAACTTCAGAGAAGTTCAAAACTGCCGAGCTGTACCGAATTGATTAGTTACCCATATTTGTCGCACCTGTTTGTCTTCAAACAATACATTTTATGGAAATTCTTAATTTGGTGTGCTAAAATGAGTAATTTTAACAGTTCTAAAAACTAGTTTCAAAGCTTTGAGGATTTACTTCGAGTCAATCATACGAAGAACGTGAGAAAAAAGTTTAAAATAATTGATTAGGTACATACAACTATAAGTTGTGTGTATTTACAACTTATACAGTTGTAAATACATACTTATTATAAATACCTCTATAAACACCCAGACACAGTACAAGTATTTGAATTCATCACACAAATATTTGCACTGGGTGGGAATCAAACCCACGACCCTCGGCTTCGCAGGAAGAGCTACTACCGAAGATTGTAGAACTCAAGATTAGCCCTGAACATCTCGACAGGTATCAAACTGCGTTAGGTTAACAGGTAACAAATAATTTTAAATGCACTACTTACGCATGAAATGTAATTCCATTAGATTTATTTGAGTTTCTAGAATTATTAGAACACTTTTTGAACGCACAGGCAGGCATAATCTTTTATATTTATGTTCAAAATGATCAAAATCAGTGATAGGTAAAAACGACTGGCGTTCCCCGCTTCCTACAACCGACTAGAACGGAAAGACTGAGCTCGTTCTTCCCAACGTTAACATCATTCCGTGCGCCCTGAAGCTTGGGAGGGCTAATCTTGAGTTCTACGATCTATGGTTACTACCCATTAACTCACAAGCCCAATCAAAAGAACTAGTAGCACTCAAAAGTTTCAAATAATTATTAAGTACAATTTAAGATACGTTTTAGCTATTAAATGTAATAATGTGATTTTATTTCCAGGCGCTATACGAGACCTCACCAATAGCTACAACACAGCGTTCTATCTTCTGACGTCATGTTTCGCAATCGTAGCTTTGTTCTGGTCAATAGAAATCTGCTATAAAAAGAACAAAGACAAGAGAAAAATACAAAGAGAAAACTTAGAAAAAATAAAATTTAGTCGCTTGAATAAATGAAAATCAGAGAGATTTAATTGTTTTTATTTTGTTAGCCTGTGTTACTTTGATTTTGAAGCCCTAAAGTTTATAATTTGTATAACAATGGAGGCGTAGGTTGCCCGGATGCGGGTACGAGGCAACGTACCATCTGATTCTTAATTAAAATACTCCATTTCTCATTTATTCAGATAATTGCCCGAATTTTCGCCCTTTGTACACTTTATGTCGTGGTCACTGTTTAAATAATTAAAAAATCTGGTGAAATTGGTTTGCGGAAAAAAGGCAAGAAGCGAAGTTTTGGGTTAGTAATATTAGTATTTCCAAATGTTTTTACTCGGTGTACTACAAAAACTATTATATTTTCGAGTATACCACTGCATTCGATTATCAGGTAGATACTTCACAGTATAAGCGAGGCTAAAATCTGAAAATCTTGAGTAACGCCAAAAATGTATAAATACAGTAGTTTGGACGTCAAGCTCATTCAATCAGCCTTAATCTAAAACGTGGACTACCGTTCTATCTAGTACTAGTAACTTTATTAATCTGTGCTAGTACTAACATAGGTAGGTTTTGCAAGAAAGCAAGATAAATGAGACAGAATTGATTTAAGTACCTAGGTTTAGTTTTGTTGGTTAAAATGGTTTGTTGTACGAAGGTACTATTTATTAAGATATTCATACTAAATTTCATTCAAATTCACCGAGCCTTCGAGTAAAGAAGTTAGTATTTTAGAAGTTAGTTTTTGTATTTATTAACATGTATTATATGTAGGTACTTAATTATTCTATCATCTTTTTATCATAATTCTTATTTTCTTTCCAATATATATGTATATGCTTTGTTTAATTCTTATTTGCACACCCCGTATACTTGTCCAAATATTATGTTCTATCCTAAGGTTGCCTGGAAGAGATCGCTTTCAGCGATAAGGTCGCCCATTGTCGCACTACTGTAAAATGTATTGTTCTTTTTTTCTGTGTTTTCTTTTGTTTGGTGTGTCAATAAAGAGTATATCTATCTATTTTTTAATAGGACAGAACGATTATTAACGAAACAATATACATATTATATAATGAGGACCTAACTACTTACATCTGGATTACCTATTTAACTACCGCTGAAGATTTATTTCATACAACATAATATAACATAAGACAATCGAAATTGATGCCAACTAGTAGGAATTGTACTCAGCATGATGGCCACATTACCATGGTGAATGGCAATCTTGGAAAGGTTTTTGAAAATGAAATAGGATCCTTGCCTTTGATGAGTACCTAATTGTGTTGCTGTTTATGGAAACATAACAGATAGTAGTTAGTAGTGGTACCACATCTTTGCTAGTTATGCTGCCGTGAAGCAGCAGTGTGCAAACATTACTGTGCTCCGGTTCGAAGTGCAATTTTTCCAGAGAAATTACTGGGCTAAGAGATAAAACACCTTACATCTCCGAGGGATGAAAGCAGTGCGATGCTAGGTAATGGTTTTGATCATGTTCCAACAGTTGCATGCCACTGTGCTCTATAAATAAAAAGATATGGTAACGGCCAAACGCGAACTTATTTTGTCACGAGCTATATCGATGAGTAAATAGCAAAGAGGATAGATAGATAGATAAACTCTTTATTGTACTAAATAAAACAAAACAAAATCTTAAGAAACAACAACTTAAATAAGAAAATTTAGTAACAATTGGCGGCCTTATCGATAATAGCGATCTCTTCCAGGCAACCGTGGTATGGAAAATGATTATAAATTAAGGAAAACGGGTTCACAAACAAAGAGCAAATAGAAAAATAGGAGTAAATTGATACTACATACATTACTAAAACATACAATGTTATAATAATTGTTGACAATTCTAAATTAACGATAAACATACATGCTAATAACGTTACATTCTAATACATTAATAACATGACAATAAATTTACACTTATACATAATTAATTACAATTGTAATACTAATTGACAAATGTAACAAGAATACGTCAGTAATAGTTTTAGGCACATCCACAGAGCAAATTTAGCAGGACTTGGACAAATAAAATGTTTTCACGTGTTCTTTGAACACAACAAACGAAGGAGCTTCCCTGATTTCCACAGGCAAGGAGTTCCACAGTTGTGCTGCTTGGAACGCAAACGATTTGCCAAAGAATTTTTCAAAGCGTGCAGATGGGGCTTGAAGTACTAAATTATACGTAGGTCTCAGAGTACGTGTCTGAGAGCTGCTCCAAAAAATGAAGCAGTCTCTTAGGTAACGGGGGGCAGCAGGGTTAAAAAGCAAACTCTAGAGCAGCGAAAGTACATGAGCATTCCGACGAAGGCGAATGGGGAGCCACTTGAGCTGTGTACGAAATTGAGATACGCGATCATACTTGCGCAAGCCAAATATGAATCTTACACAATAATTTTGGAGACGCTCAAGTTTATCTAGCTGGTTTTCCGTGAGGTCGAGATAGCAGGCGTCAGCATAGTCTAGGATAGGGAGAAGAAGAGACTGAGCAACTTAGTGGCAGTGGGTAAAAAGTTATGCACTCGTCTGAGAGACCCTAATTGTAAATTGCAGCGAACACGCTGCCAGGTAAACTAAGGTAAGCTACCGATTTACTCTCGATTTGAAGACACCAAGATTATAACTATCGGGAAAACCCCATTCAGGCAACTCATTCCACAGCCTAAATGTTCTTATCACAAACCTCTTTGTCCGTTTCTTTATTGGAAGATAAACCATGAAACGTCCGGGTGTATTTCTTGTCTTATGTCTTATGTATATTAAGCACTCAACATTATCTCTTACGCATATTATTTTGACATGAATACCCCACTTACAAGGACTTGGTCACCGTGGAGGGAAGTTGGTCACCGTGGTTCATACCCTACACTTTCAGAGTGAATGATCCCCAGCAGTAACAGAGTGGGCAACTTATGCTTATGCTATTGTATCTCAGGTTGGATGAATAGACATAAATAGAGTAAAATCATTATTAACATCTGCTTATCTCGGTCCTCTGATATATATTTGCATCGATACCCGATTACATCGATTCGATACAGTCTTATTTGCAGCTTTACATTTCCACCTATTGCCTGCTGTCTAACGTATTTCGTGACTCCACATGGTCTCAGGGTTTACCTACTGCAAATAGCCAATTCGCGTTCTCCACTCCAGAATACGCCTACCCCAATGGTTATCAATTCTGCGACAGATACGGCATATAACCACTGTATTTATTAATGCATAAATCTATGTTGCTAACTTTTATTAGACTCATTACGTTTTGTTTGGTTCATTACGTTCCTAATAATTGTTACCATCATATGATGCTATCATGAAGGAGGAGTAGACAATTAACTGGTAATTTACGTTTTCCTTATGATGCCAATCCAACATTAGAAAATATTATTCAAGTGCCTGATGAAATCGACATACATAGTTACTTCGTGAGAGTCATTTTACCACCTTGATAGATAAGCGGTGTTATGCAAATGTTATGCACAAGAATTCTTAATCTGGACTCGTAATGGAAATCTTGCAAAATTTCCATGCGACTTTGAACTAGAAACTGAATGAAGGTCATCGGAAGTTTTCGGATTGAATTAATTTTATTAGATGTAAGATTTTGATAAACATCATAAATATGAAAATGAAATCTTAATAATTGTTGTTGATCCACATTAAAAATACACAAGCATTTGTGCAAATCTATTGTATAGGAAATTTCCTATCGAAAACAGAGCGAATGGATTGTAATTAACTCTGTTTTAATTGAAAAGGAATTTGTCATAGAATCGTGACGAACTACTAACCTATTATCTTCACTTTTTAAGATTTACACATAACTATCCCGTAGTTATATGGTATTATGACAAAATAGCATAGAGTTTTAATACACAAAGCATACACGAAAATTAATTTGATTGTAATACATTTTAACATTGAAAAAAAAAACTTCTGTGATATTCTGATAAATCTTTCTTCTTATATGAACCGAAATCGGGAAAGTCGATATTACTCGCATGAGTTTTGTGAAATTAAGTTGTCAACATTGTCTCTCACGCATAGTTACGTATTACTACGCCGCTTCGTTATAGATAATTGTATAATGGTAAGAATTATTGCGCAATACATAAACCTTTACCCACACTTATAAAATAAAACGCTTCCATGTTGACTCCAGGGTCACGTAACATCGCCCAGCTTGTGGATTCTGAAAAAGATATCTCGATGCTCAGCTCGATAGCAAGCTCGTTCTTTCAATTATAATACCTTTATTTGTAAAATATAATAGAAGAATAGACTTCTACGATAACATTAATTGTTTTGTTTTCTAACAAACACAGTTTTTGTAAAATGTGTATAACATCTAAATATAAATAATGTAGTCCACTCTTTCCAGACTTCAACTAGTGTGACATCTTTCCCAGTTATGCAACAATCCAGACATTACAGAAAATGCAAACATTACTGTAATCCGATTAGAAGAGAAACGTTTCCATAGAAGTAATAATATTTTCCATATTTACTTGATTATTAAATGCTAAGCAGATATTTATACTATTCTTGTTCAAATATTTGTCTGTATCTGAGTGTTATTATTTATCTAAGGATGTATTTACAGTTTTATTATAATATAGTTAATAGATCAGTTATCTGTCTCTAATAGTAACAATCATTGTTTAGCTTGGAGTTGGTTTGAGTTATGTGACAGACGTGCATCAAAAATTATTATTATTAAATAGTTGCGAGGCACTGTAACTCTTCCATAATTGAAGGTCATTTTATTTTGAGAAGCTTCAGATTGTAACAAATACCTATTGATAAATCTGTTAATTCAAAAAGTCATAATGACTCCAGGGGTGTATTTAGCAGAGGTGAGGTAGTCGGCGAACTCAAAGTCGAGATAAATTTTACAGAATCTATCACTAGCAGATAATGATAGGTGTATGTGACGAATCAGGAATGACAGGTCTAGTGTGTATTGTTCCTGTTTTAGTGTAAAAAATGTGTAAAATAAAACAATGAGACAATGCATTTGTGATAATGCCATTTCCAGTATTTTCAGCTCTAATCCCTCTTTTTTTTAACGCTATGTACGTATATATGTATGTTTGACCACCAACTCCAACTGTTTCTTAAAATATAACTTTATCCTGGCTGTGATCACTTTGTACATTTTAAATTATTATTTTAATTTATTTAAGTCAAAATCTAACACTATTCCGTTCTAGATTAAACGAAAAAGCTAGCCGACATCTTGTTATATTCAAGTAACACAACTAAAGTTTTTGGTTCAGAGCAAGCTAGGATGTGGATGCGCAAAAGTGCTCGACATCGCTCGATTAAGATAGGATCTAAATAAACTATTTTCGTAAAAAAATAAACCGACTTCAAAATCACAAGTAGGCAATCAAAAGCGAAAAAAATAATTAAAATCATTATTATAAGCGCTACGCACTCATCTATTTGAAGTCGGAGCTAGTCAGGTAAAAAGCTAGTAAATTGATATTATGTAGGCACGGGTAAGTAAACATAGGTAAGTAGTATCTATATCGCAGCCGGATCGTATAATTCGCCGCATTACATTACGGCTAGCCGTTTTGAAAAACAGGTTTAAAGCGGCTGATTAAAAAACAGGCGGAATGTATTCGACGCCATACGTCATTCAAAACTGCTAGCCTTAATGTAATAAAGCGAAAGATTTGTTGCCGCTTTGACAATTTTTAGATCCGATTCTTAACACTCATGTCTGTCTAACATAACAACAACCATGGCGTTGAAAACAGTACGTGTGTTGCTAAATTGCTAAGGTGACTGTGGATTCTGGTGTTCGGCGGAATCCTACACAATATTGAAAGATATTTTTTTTTAAATGTAAGAAATATGACAAAAGATAATCTGTCAGCTTTTTCTGATTAATACAATGAATTTTCATTGTTTATTTTGTAAGTATGGCCACCCTACAATTTAAGCAGTAGCACAATGCGGCTAAAAGCTGGCCGCCGTATTGAAGAACGTATCGCAATGACAATGCGGCTAATCGTTGAACCGCCAAAACGGGCCTGTTTTTTAAAACGGCTAGCCGTAATCTAATACAGCGGACTATACGATCCGGCTGCGACATCTATACAATACCTGTTAGTACTTTGTTACCTTGGCTAGTACCGACTTCAAATAGATGAGTGATTAGCGTTTATAATAATGATTTTAATTTGTTTTTCGCTTTTGAGTTCCTATTTGTGGTTTTGAAGTCGGATTAATTTTTTGTACGAAAATAGTTTATTTTACCCTTTTTAGTGCAAAACAAGTATTTATTAATGCATTTACACAATTTCGTATTGACAGGATCGAGTTTCATAACTTTTGTGAAATCCACAACAATCCAGAAAATTGTACGCGGATTTTAGTTTTTTGTTCATATTTCAAAAACCACTAAACCGATTTCAATAAGATTTATATGGAATCATTTGAAAAACACACCCATCCGAAAACAAAAATAAATTTTAAAATCGGTATGGGGGTTCTCCAGAAATCATGTAACAAACATAAAAAAATGTGGTGGTCGAATTAAAACCCTCTTCCTTTTTGGAAGTTGGTTAATTAAAGGAACAAACGCGTTCTGAATATGCCGGGAGAACTTTTAATAATCTTTCTCATTTCAGATTTTATACACCGCGACATTAAATTTTAATGATACAAGAAATGTATCAAAGGCTTAAAATTTTACGAAATACACACATTACAAGCCAATGGTACGAGTTTGAGTCATTCAAAGCTACTATAATTGACCTTAAAAATAATCTTAATTCTCAGTAAGCTCGCAAAAAAGATACTGTTTTAGAATAAATAGCAAAACTAGTTCTGTCATCGGCCGATGACCAGCCGGGCCAGATTCCAATCGTTTTTTTTTGATAGGTGAATTGGGTAGTCGGTACATAGTCAAATATTTGATCAAATAAAACATCTTTATATATACTAACATTGTCCTATTGTTTTATCTACTTTTGTGTGTAGATGAAATAATAGGACCCCAATTAATTATTCTATTCTAGATCACTGCTGAACAAGTCTCTCATGACGCCTTTCCACTCGCCCAATCCTTGTATTTCTATACCTTTAATAATATAGTGTCTGTGGTATAGTGTGGAATAATGGACGCATCTGTTTAGCTATGTATAGCTAACTAAACATTCACAACACAGATCTGTTGATATTATACCTATTACAGGCTATTACGGAATCAATTGATAATGTCTCATTAAGTGAGACCCAGTAGAGACAGGCTGCATTGGCGATTTCTTCAGAGGTCTAGCAATCATTATAGAGAGTATAGCGTTCATTGATGAGCGAGACGGGTCTGATATACGCATACGCTTACCTGCTGCTTTAGCACCAGCGCATGAGGCGATAAGCCTTGTGGCTATCTTTTTTAATTCAAATGGTGACGTGGCATGCATACTGTATTTGCCGAAGGCTGAGTCAGCGTAACTTAAATGTAAATGAACTAAGTGTGGCTAAGAATGGATTTATTTTCTAATCGCCAGAGGGTTTGAGATGCTATTGGGGCTAAGGGCTAAGCAGAAGCAAGGTCAACTTTTGAACAATGTGACAAGTGTCGATTTGGCTTACCGAAAGCGATATTCTAAGTATCGCGGTACAAGTTTTGTAAGCTTTTCTTTTGCCTTCTCTTGATACCTAACTGGACTGTCTGCATGTGATAGTGAATTTTTGCTTTGGCAAAAAGGTCTGCAAATAAATAAATAAATAAATATTGGTGGACAATTCATACACAACACTATCTGACCCCAAACTAAGCAAAGCTTGTGTGATGGCAGCCAGATAGCTGATATAATACTTATATAGTTTTAAATACATACTTATTATACATAGAAATACCCAGACACAGTGCAAACATTTGTATTCATCACACAAATATTTGCACTGGGTGGGGATCGAACCCACGACCCTCGGCTTCGCAGGCAGAGCTACTACCAACTAAGCCACTAGGGCAGTCTAATCACATACTCTATATACCTGTGCTTATATTTTAATGGCCATCACACATTGAGTTGTCGTCGTGACACGGGTTGGCATGCCATCATCACTTCAATGACATAGTTCGTAGAGTTCTTGTTTCGGGCAACATTTCCTGTTTCCATGACCCTCCTCCTCTCTTTAGTTCTGCCCTACTACCAGGCAGGAACCAACCCTAGTAGCCAGGAATAAATGTTGTTTATGGTAATGAATGGTAGGATTAATTGCCAATGATAAACATTGATACTCTTAACACACGTAATAGAAAGTAAAGTTTCAATACGAATGATGTAATTACTCTCATTGCTCCCTTTCAAAACATATAAAGTCACTCACTCACAAACTTTCGCATTTGTAGTGTTAGTACATGTTATAATTATACCATAAAATTCGCCACCTAGGTGTTTTATGAATAATAATTTCGGACGGGTACTAATTAATTATTAAGTTATTCAAATCAATCTACTGACGTAAGTATGACTGGTTTAACGGATAAATTTGTACGGTAGGCCTAAGAGTACCAAAATTATGAATAATTGCTTATACGTATTAGCTTTATATCTTTGTTGAGTAATAATAATTCATAGATTGTGTTCTTACAAGAACAAAATTAAAATTTGGATTAACCCCCTACTACCTCGGATTTGTTATCTGTATAATATTTTACTAGTCAAACCCTTTCATTTGATACCCATATTGAGGGAGTTGTGAAAAAAGAAATGTGTTTCACCAATTTGCAGTCGCGGCCATCTTGGTTTTTTAAATTTGTCATAGTGCATACTATTCTACTAGTTAAGCCTTTTCATTTGATACCCATATTGAGATAGGTTGTGAAGAAATATTTTGTCTGCCATTTTGTGGAGGCGGCCATCTTGAATCGACATTAACCAAACATAGCTAAGAACACCCGCACGGAAATGAATCTTTAAATAAAAAGGCGCATCGAAATCGCCTCTTCAGTTTGAGTTCTACGGTGGCAAAGACAGACAGACACACATATAGGCAGACAAACATCGAGGTCAAACTTTTAACCCCCCTTTTTTTGGTTGGGGGCTAAAAAAAGAAAAGAGACACATCTGAAACAAAAAAAGATACCTAAATATTGAGGAGATGATGAAGTAAGATATTTTATCTATTGTAGTCTTTTTGCAGTGAAACTCTTTGCAGGGATGTACTACACCCGCCTGGGAGCCTTCTAGGGATATATCACACCTTTGGCAAAAAATCTACGGCCAAAAAGTACTAAAAAAAGACTACTGTGTTACATTTTGAGTATAATGTTTCTAGTAAATAACAGGGCTTAGCCCGAGCTACACAAGGCTAGTTTTTCAAGCTAGGATAGCAAGCTAGTAATAGTAAGCTAGCGAGCTTCAGGCTTCGTGTAGACAAAACTAGCGTTTCATAGCGTTGTGTACACGAAACTAGAAGTACTAGTAGCTTGCTAGTTTGAATAACTAGCCTCGTGTCACTCGGGTATAAGAGATAAATCGTTTTACTGGTAGTAGGAGATCCCGCTATACAACGACCTTCACCGAGCTGTT
Source organism: Ectropis grisescens (assembly GCA_017562165.1). Taxonomy (NCBI): domain Eukaryota; kingdom Metazoa; phylum Arthropoda; class Insecta; order Lepidoptera; family Geometridae; genus Ectropis; species Ectropis grisescens. Next base: position 23,989,114 of record CM029771.1, read on the forward strand.
TAGATATTGGATGGAATGTGTTTTATATGTAATTTAATATGTCAACAAATATATTGCACATGGGTTGCCTAAAAAAATTCAGTCCAGAACATGATTAATTAACAATTAAAACTATTTTTTTTAATATTTCACTTAAATTGATTGAATTTTAGAAAAAACTGTATAACATAACTTATTATTTTGGCTTTACTCAGTGCTTACGAAATATCATTACGAAATTCAACCTCTAAGGATGTAAAAAACGGGATGGAAGTTGGTATGAAACATTTTATTCCTTAAACGTATTCGCATAAAATTTCGCACGAATTAGTATGATCAAAATAATGAATTATGTATTACAGTATTTTTCAAAACTCAGCCTCCAAAGGGGTGAAACAAGGGATGAAAGTTTGTTTGAAACTTTTTATTGTTTGAAAATATTTGCATGAGATTTCGTAAGTACTGAGTAAAGCCAAAATAATAAGTTATGTTTTAGTATTAAAATTAACGTGGTTGTTACACATATTTAATTGAATAACGGGACATTCACGTATATACGGTCGGTCAATTCGACTCGAGTTTCGGCCGCGTCCGGTGGCCTTTTTCAAGGCGAGTGCACACGCGCGGTGGCTGCCCGTTTGGCACTGAAAAACAAAACAGTCGGTGCCAAACGGGCAGCCATCGCGCGTGTGCACTCGCCTTGAAAAAGGCCGCCGGACGCGGCCGAAACTCGAGTCGGATTGACCGACCGTATATACGTGAGTGTCCCGTTATTCAATTAAATATAAGTTATGTTGTATAGTTTTTTCTAAAATTCAATCAATTTAAGTGAAATATTTAAAAAAAAATCTTAATTAATCATATTCTGGACTGAAATTTTTTAGGCAACCCATTTGCAATATATTTGTTGACATATTAAATTACATATAAAACACTTTTCATCCAATAAACAGCTTGGTGAATGTCGTTGTATAGCGGGATCTTAGACTATGGGTGACGATCACAGTACGTCGGGGTCCTCTCTACCCCACAGTCGCGGTCCCCAGCCTTCAACATCGTTGCTCTATTATACCAGAGCTTTGAAACGGACACATTTCTAATCACACAGTAACAATGTTTTATTTCTAAAAATATATCAAATGTTTGATAGCTAGGAAAAGTTTCTATTAGCAAACACAGATTTCTAAAAACAAAAGGCAGATGGAACGTGCAGAACACAGATCCTTGGGTCCAGAAAGCAAATATCAAACGCCAAAGCAAATACAAACTCCAATCAGTACGAATCGGACTTTCGTATCGTACGGGAGTCCCGTGTGATTTTAAGTTTTGTTTAAGATAATGCCGTATTGTGTCTTCAAACATTGCAAACATTGTTCCCAAAAATAAGAAAAGGAAAGAGGAATATCATATCATAGGAAAGTTTGAATATTTTACCGCTATTTATATAAATTAGGCAATTTAATTTCATTTAATGAATAGAAACACAACACCTCAACGAAAATTGATTAGTGTTGAAATACTAAATTGAAATTATTTTCCCTAAAGTTAAGGTAAGATTATGATTTTTTTGAAGATACTCGTAGACCAAATTATTTATGTACTCGTAGATTGTATTATTCTATTTTAAACCCTATTTTTATAATCGTAATTTTTTAATTTAATGTGAATCGATGCCTAGCACAAATCCACGTCATTACTAGCGTTTAGTACTAATACTAATAATGTTGATGAAAACCATAGTTATGAAGCAAGTTTTTTACACTTGTAAGTAGGTATAGTGGAGCTTAAAAAATTAGGCGAGTTCTTTTGAGATATCTAATCGTTTTAATTAACCTCATGTTATCTGGTCGAGTCAGTAGTGACATTGTCGAAGTTTTATACGGTGCTAATTTGTGCGTACATACTTACCCAAAAAAGATGTTGGAATCAGGCCAATCGCTGTTGGCACCACATATATTGGCCTTGCTGCCTAGGTTAACTTTTCGTTTGCGACACGCGTCCAGACAAAGATTGGATCCTAAACAAATTGAATGATCTGGCCCCCCAACATCAAATCAGTTGACAAAAATTCTCTGCACTTCCTGTGTTCACCGATATTAAATGAGTAGTTGTCACCTTTTGTCAAGCATAATATTCAAAGTTTTACAAAAAGCTCCGATAGAATACTCAAAATAAACACACACATGACTTTTACTATTATTCGGCGTTGTCTTTTTATTCCGAATTTTCTGTACAAATATTCGAATTTTTAGTTGCATGCAAAATCAAAATTCTTAACTTCATAGGATGGAAATAACTATTTCTATCATAACAAGAAATCCTTGCATAATATACAATCGGTGTAATAATAAATTATTTTAACATTATAATATATTTTATGTGTTTATTATACGCGAAGATTTCCGAACCTAAGACAACAATAGTGGGATTTTTTTTCTTAAGACTGGGAACATTACACGCACACCAACGTGAGTAATTTGACAACGTCGGTGAGAGCTGTCACGCATACATAACTAATTACTGGCCTCACAGTGTCGTTCACGAAGGTTTCATCTGTTTAGAAATCTGTGTTAGCAAATTAGAATGTCGTTCTTAGTATTTTCTTATAAGTACATACTATTATGATTCTCACCCTTCAAATCTGAACTTTTACAATTATTTTACGATCAAAATTAGCCAAATCAGTCCAGCCAATCTTGAGTTTTATCAAGACAAATGAACAGCAATTCATTTGTATGTTGTCTATTTGGTCCAAAATATCTCCAACGTGGTTCATATGTACAGCGTGGGAATGCCACTGGTTAAGTGGTCACTTTCGGGCGGGGCTTTGACGATCGCGGACGCTAACGTTTGTCTTTTTTCTATTTTTTTGACATTAGTATGTAATAATAGGGTAACCTCTAAGAACTCTATTGAGATATTTTAATGCATACAAATATGGGTATCTTAATTGCTCTATTATTCTCTAGGTTAAACATTTTTTGTTTAGTCTTGAAAAAACAAGAATGTATCGTGCAATAGCTACGAGTACAAGTTTTTAGTAGACATAATTTGTGTTCAACAATTTTAGTCGTACTTGACTCTGATAAGAATGTCAAACAATTGAAACCTACGATACCACAATCGCGAGTTCGGTGGTTGAGTGACGTAGGCACCTCCTTTTTTTATATAGCTTTAGCAACATCGTGAGGAAACTAGCATGCTCAAAAAAAGAAAATCTTCTATGAAATGCAACTTCCACATACACAATCCGACCTACCTAGTCTGGAATAACACAAAGGCAATTTTGTATCCCGGGAAATTAACAGGATCGGGAACTACGCGGGTGACACCGTGGGCTAGTAACTTATATTCGAAAAAAATATATTCAAATATATTCAATAATAACAGCCCACTAAATTTTCCCACTGCTGGGACTCGGGCCTTCTCTCGCAAGGAGAGAGTTAAGGCCATAATCCACCACGCTAGCCCAGTAGGTTGGTGGGTGGATTCTAGGTACATGTCGGTTTCCTCACGATGTTTTCCTTCACCGTTTTAAGTTAGCAGCACTACGCACATGACTTCAAAAAGACACCAGTGTGGGGTTTGAACCCGGGGTCTCCAGATCGGCAGGCGCCGTTCTCCCGACTAGACCAGCCGTAACTTATTGTAACGCCTGTATCAATAGGCAAAATTGAACATTTATTTTTTCACCGTCATAACGCATCGCTTACAAATCTTCATAACTTATAACATGTAACTGTCTTAAAAACTTTATGCAACCATTTACGCAATAGCTCAAATTATAAAGTTATTCTGCTTGGCCTTATCTGCCAAATTGAATTCAATTTACTCTACCTACCTTGCATACCTTAGGTTCTTGAGTAGAGACCGCGAATCAGCAAACGTAGTGTAGGACGCCCAGATACTATATCAAGTGGACCAAGTCACTAAATCATGGCTTACGAAAGTGTAGTAGTTGTTTGAAACATAAAGCCTAGGATCGGTTTTAGTGACGTAGGAATTATGGGAGAGGCCTGTGTCTACCAGTGGACGAACATGGGCTGATTATGACGGTGAAGATGATACCTTGCAAAACTAAAATTGTTTTCATAATTATTCTATTTATAGTAATGGAGTTATCTACGAATAAAACGAGTGAAAATTATTCTTATCGTAAAGGTTCCGTACTATTTTTGTGTAACGCTGGCACTACACTACGTAGACTACTACTAGGTACTCCGTACGAACTTAGTCTCAAAAGAATGATATTAATTAGGTTTATTGCAGGTTTCTATCCTCATATACTTGTGATTTCATTATTTTCTGGGTATTAAGTAAAGATTAGTTGCCATTAACTCTGTTATACGTATTGTACCATAGCAATAGTAATGCCTAATTTATTATTTATAATAAATTATTTTCACTGTGTAGGTGACAACCTGACAACCAATGAGAAGCGTTGACTGATTACAGGTCACTATATTTTGGTCACATGATAGAGCGATGCTTCTTGGCAAGTCCATTTTGTAACAGCGTGATGCGTGAGAACGATTGTTAAACTTGCAAAAATAAATTGATAAAATGTAAAGGACTAATATTTCTAAGCATTACTTAGTTTAATTTTTAAGGATCTAAATACCGTTATTTGATATGTAAGTATACATTTGGGAATATTCTTCGACACCAAATTTTTATGCAATATAGGTATGTAGTTCAACGTACACATAAATACCTAATGTAAAACAGTATTACGCGTTCGTGAATTAAAAAAAAAGGTTGTTACCCAGCGTTCAAAAAATTACTGTTCCACGACAAAACAATTGTTTTTTCTTTTTTTTTTTTAACTAGTTGTTAGAAAACTCGTTTGAAACTGTTCGAGAAGATTACAATTACAACGGACTATCGATCGCTTAGAAATATTGTGGATTAAAAACACAAAATAAACACTTACTGTGTTTATTACATCCGAAACGAAGTTAAACACCTACTGTACTTATTTATTTTGTTATATTTATTATGTATAATCAAAAAGTACTAAATATTATGTTTAAAAAAACCTTTTTTCTAGCCACACAGCTTCTAACTTCGTACCAATTACTTACTCACGTTCAAAATCAGACAGGTTTCTGCAGGTTTGAAGTTAAAGTGACTCAGCAGTCTTAGTGCGAGTTTAAGTAGTTAAGTAGGTATACGAAATTTATTTTCATTAAGTGGTTTGGAATTTTTAGTACTGCTGTTTTAAAAAAAAATAGTGCGGCGTTACGAAACAGCAGCATAATTGTAATTTCCATACCAAGAAAGTTTACATTAAAGCTAGCACTAAACCATCGATATAAACCAGTAGATGCAACTTCTCAAACTTCCGGCTCACGGAATTATGTCATCGTTGCGAATAGTGAGCTCACTCTTTGCGTTCTAGTCGGTTGCAGGAAGCGGTGAACGCCGGACGTTTTTACCTATCACTATTTGTTGTCAACAACCAAAATAACTAGATCCACAGCATAACACATCGCTGCTAGCGATTCTAGGGTCAAGTAGATTGGTGGTGTGTAAACCACTTACACTAAGCACATAGATAAGTTTATTACCAATTTCAAAGTGCTCACGGCACGTCTAATGGTTTATATCGATGCATTAAACGCACTGGCCCCTAAGCACATTCTGTTATAAAACGCGTGGCGTATATTAGCAGAGTATTTTTCCTCTATGTCGCGTTATCGGTGTAAATATATGTAAGATTAACCGTTACGACTCTTACGCCCCCCAGCTGGCGTGAGCAAACAACTAAGTCGTTATTACGTGATAATTGCCACAAGACACTTCTTTAATTTGACAATTACCTGATGAATGATCTAGGACATTCACTCAGAGCATTGCGACGCGATAAAGCATGTTAAATAATATGCAAGCGATACTGATGTGTTAAGCATTTGCACTAGGTACTCAAAAACTTAATGCAAAATGAAATTAAAGCAAATTGGCAAACAGTTCCAAAAAAATCATTGTTAAAAAACATAGATCCTAAATTTTGCTGGGCGAAATAGATCTACTTATAAATGTCATCTTTTGTGAATTTCTGTTGAGTTTGTAAAGAATTCATTGAGAGGCAAAATCATTGGATTTTTATATATTTAGATGTTTTATATTGGACTGAAAACATAACTAAATAAAAGTATTAATTTTAATACGAAATGTGCAACATTTAAGACTTTTAAGACGTACGTAAGATAATTGTAAGTATTCCCTGTAGAAATGCTAGCTAAAAACTAGTTATCACTCCAACTTTCGAACAAACATCGTTTTAAAGTATGTCTACTACTACGATGCCACAGACAGACAAATATTGATGCAGAAGCAGGTACAAAGACAGAATAGTTAACCATATTAAGCTAATAATTTAAATAATTTTTTTCAGTCAATATGACACAAAAAAATCATCAAAAACTATATGTTTCTGGTCTACAACGGAGTATGCTTGCATAAAAACACTCTTGAATACACCAAGATTGGAGCAACCAAGATTGTAGAGCAAGAGCCTGTGAATCCCAGACTTTCATTATTTTAACAAAGCTGATAGTTTCCCCGTGCATGCTCCCAGCATAAGTAAGAACGATGAACCATTATGGAGTTTGGGTCATCCTGGTTTTGGCAGATAAACGGTGCTAAGGCCCTGAGTCTCAGCAGTGCGAACTTTTAGTGGACTGCTTATGATTATTAGGCTTCTAATTGTTAGCCAAATATTATGTATAAAAATCGGCTCATATACTATGACGTAAGTAGAATTATAATTGCATGGACATCAACACAACATCTGTCAAGTGTTTACCACAATGTTTAGTGTCTGGCAATAATTGATGTGATTTTCAATAATATGCTGAAGGTGATAAATACTCGATATAAATACCAAAATATCAGATATTATAACTTGACAAATTTAAAACGGTAACATAGGTATACCTTTAATACCGTTTATTTACCATACATAATGGTCTATCAATACCTGTGTTGGGAGCATGATGATGATCCTGCTGACAAACTTTCAGTTTTGTTAAAATAACGATCTTGGGTTCAAGGGCTCTTCATTAATTGGCATATACAGGAGTCTGTTTTTAGATGGTGGTTTAAAATGAATGAAAACACGTGCATATAATCGACACATAATAAGTCCAAATTATGCTGCGCATTGCAACTGCGAGCATTTTGTTGCTATGCAATGATAAATGGATGTGTGAAGAAAACAAGCAGATTTATTACGAGTATGTAGTGCGTAAGCTAATTTGCAAACATAAGAATTAAATACTGATCATTGTTATATTCTCGTCAGCAAATTTATTAGGTTTTGGTACTGTGACCTTTTCGTGTTTAATGATTTGTGGTTTACTTTTGATTGAGGAGAAGAAATCATTAGATACATAGCAGCGCCCCGTGGTTTTACCCGCGTTGGTCCCGTTGTCGTTATTTTCTTGAGATAAAAAGTATCATATGTGTTCTTCCTGACTATAATAAAATATGTTCCAAATTTCAAGCCGATCCTTTCATACATGATTGAGTAACATACATCCAAACATTGATATTTAGATTATTATTAGAAAGTAGAATACTACTGCCCAAAAATAATTGTTATGTTATTTGTGGAAAAATGTATGAACGATATAGTAGTTTTTAGACGTACCTTGATGTCGTTAGTTATAAATAAATGTTTTCTTAAACAATACATTCAAGGTAGTTGATTTGCTAATATATTATCACTAGCATTTTAAATAAATATACGGGTAACTCACGGTTGATATAGTCCGTCCAGTCCGACTCAAGTTTCGATCGCGTCTGGCGATCTTTTTCAAGGAGAGTGCGCGCGCGTGTTCGTAGCTCGTTTATATCACTAATAGATCATTTTGAGGCACATATTTGCTAATCCTTATTTATACAAAATTGAAAAGCAAGTGCATAATAATTAATTTATATAAACATATATGACTTCTAACAGTTAAGAGGAAAAATACTCAAAACGATTTCCCATTTAATAGTTAATTAACAATTAATGAACTTAAAATAGTATTAATTTAATGCTTATATTAAAGATTTGAAATAAAATGTGTAAATATTTTTTTAACAGACTGATTTGATGTCAAAATGATTAAACTAGGCTATTAAGTAATAAAGTGAGGCGAAGGTTTTGTGCTGATCAATATTACCTACGTATGTATATTTTGTTACCAAAATAAGATAATAAAAAAAATTAAGTCTACATTTTTACTATTGACCGCAAAGATATGTAGGTACTAAACTTTTGCAAATTATGCAGCTCTATGTACCTATAAAATATAACCTCTATGTACCTATATAAGTATATATAAATATACTGATTGTTACGAAATTGGTACATTTTTAGCTAAAATTGATTAAGTTTGATGTAAAAACGGAATCGCGGTCATGTATAAAACAGCAGTTTTCAACACAACCTCAAAACTCATATTATCACTAAGCAAGTCGATATTGCTAGGCAAGACTCGAACAACACGCTTGAGACATGTGACAGTAACCAAACAACAAAATTCCCTATTTCACTAAATGCATAGCTTAGCGACAATGCAGAAATACAATCGTAATAATATTATTACAATATGCACACGTCATACGCATGCAAATTTATAGACCCTCAATTTTATATTCTTTTAATGAAACAAAGTGTTAGTTACACCATTTATAAATCAAAAATAGCTGGAAGATGTTTTTGTATTTGTTTGAACAAAACAAAACGCATTTGACCGTTAAATCCAATGTTGACTACGTTTAAAATTGAAGTATACCTGCCGGTCAATGTTTTTCTTTTCCTGATTATAAATTGAACTTAATAGGTAACCTGAAGTGAATTTTGAAATCCTCAATTCGCTCACTTATTGCCTCTGAGACGGAATGAAGTTCGCCGGATCTGCCAGTTATAAATAAATACAGAATAACTTATGTACCATTGTAAAACGTTAAAAAAAAGCAATAAAGTGAGACAAAAACAGCGTGGTCAGTGAATGAGCGCGCTGAAGTTGTTCCATTAAGTGGACCACATACGGAAGCGTAGGTAAGTACGTGTCTATAAGTTGCTAACATTTCGAGCGGTCCACATCGGCTGCAAGTGATTATTGGGTCATCTTCGCTCAGACCTTCCACTTAAGATGACGTACCGATAGAAAAATCAAACGATCCAGCGCAGCGTTTAAATTACGATCCGCGTTAACAAATAGCGAAATTATTGTCACGGTGCTTCTATCGCGTACTTGCTCTATCTTGTTGTTCTCGGAAAATCCGAGGGTTGTTTATTTACCGTTTCATATATTAATGTATCCTCAATTAAAGTGATATGGTTTAAGCCTTTAAATAAACAGCATCTGTGCAGTAGACGATAACAAGGGATTTATGGACCACCAAGTGAGTTGATATATATAACGTGGCAGTATTGAAGCGAGTTCAATAAGATTGAGAAGTTGAAGTGAAAATGAGTGATAAGGAGAAAGGAAGTGTATGCAGTGATCAATATGAAATGGTACCGCCTGAAGGAGGCTGGGGCTACCTCGTGTGTGTCGGTCTATCCGTCATATTTGTAAGTATAACTTCAAATTGAATTTAAAAATGCTTGTACAAGTTTATTTTTACTAAAAAATAACTGCGGGGAAAAGCATTGAAAAATAAATGTATAAATTTAAAGTAGTCTATTTTTAAAATACATATTTATTTTAATTTAACCGACTAAAAATTATGACGCTCTTAGTTAGATCGGTATTTCTAAGTCTTCGTAGTTGGAAAATGTAATAATTTAATTATTTAAAATTTTTAAATTTCTTTGGTACAAGTGAAAACGCTAAATTTTCAATGAAAGACTTCGCATTCATTGTCGCATTGATTATAACTATTCTGTGAATAGATTATCCTATTAGTGAATATGACAATTTTTATTATATCCAACATAACATTCAATCGTTTTGATTTATCACTAAGTTTTTAGACACTTGTAAAAGTATCTAATTGATTTAGAATTTACTCCAACATTCAATAGAATCGTTTTTATGTCATTAAACATAAGTACGTCACTTTATGTTCCGACAGATGGGATTCAAAGTCTTCTTCTACAAAGAGAGTATCAAGGGCATAAATTAACCTCGTGGCTTAGTATAGCAACTCTGCCTGCCGAGGGTCGTGGGTTCGATTCCTACCCAGTGCAAATATTTAAGTGATGAATTAAAATATTTGTAATGTGTCTGGGTGTTTGTATGTATAATGTGTACGTATGTACAATTATATAAGTATTATTTCAGCTATCTGGCCGCCATAGCACAAGCTTTGCTTAGTTTGGAGTCAGATGGTGGTGTGTGCGAATTGTCCACCAATATTTATTAATAAAATTATGAAAACAAGGCTAGCCAAGTCTTCAGTCAACCCACACTTGGCTAGCTATATTTATCCTCGAAAGGTGTATTTTTTCAAACTTGTTTTTTTACGATGGTTACCGTCGTCCAAAAAACTGGTAAAAAATATATATTTATATTTTTGCACTTGAAAAATAGTTAGGAGGTACAAAATTCATTCCAACGACTTTACAATTACCAAATCAAATCATCATCAAATCATCTTTTCCATCGCGTTTTTTTAATAATTGCCCACAAACGAAGATTTTCTCAAAATAATTTATTGGTAGACACCAATTACGTACCTTTATTGCTGCTTAAGATATTTCTCGAAACTATTTGATTTAAGCAGTTATGTATAACATTATACTAATGTAATTAAACTTACATTTACATAATATTATGTGTCGTTTAAACAACAGTAAAAAGTTGCCAAGTCTCAGAGATGTAAATACCACATTTTAGTTCTAAAACTACCTAAAAAATTAGTACACTATTTAAAGTCTGAATCCATGTATCCACTTGTTACGATTTTTTTATATTTCGTTCCCTAACACCCTATACAGACTTCGTAAATTATTATTCTGTTCAGAATAAAGAAAAAATTTGGAATAAAACCTTTGTATATTTTTAGACACAAAGCTATTTCTGTTTTCTACAAAGTTGATTAGAAATTCAAACCTGTCTATATTCTTTACAAATTAAATGGCCAAGGCGTTATTTTTTATTATTTTATTTACCTTAAAATACGAGCTGACTTGTTTTTTTACTCTAATTCATGTTTGACATTTACGTGATAACTATCTCTTGTAAAATTATAGTCCTTAGTCTTTTGATGAAGTTATTTGTTTTTTTCACTTTGATTTGCTTACCTACATAACTCGAAACCTAACTTTCTATGTAAGCGAATTTACTTTAAACTGTTAGCATGGAGAAAATTGTTCTCAGCAATAAAACCATTTACATTGCGAGTTTATTTGTATTTTACTGTTAAATTTCTGTTCGTTTGTGTCACTCTAACGAATTCTCTATACCTAGCAAAATACTACATAATCAATATATTTGACCTTTGGCCTGTGTTAAGAACACAATTTTCTCACGATATATAGCGCTGTCACCATTTGATGAACTATAACTTTCAAATGGTAAAACTTTTATGAATGTTAGTCCAGCGGTTTCGAAATTTACCTCACATACATATATGTAATTACAATCAATAAAATTGGCACATTCTCTGTTGCAATATTAGTATAGATTATTGATTTTTGTTTTGTTGTGGGAAATTCGGAAAATAACGGCATCGGCAACTACACTGGTGAAACTGTTAATGCTAATAGTGATATTATAACAAAATGTTAGGTACATAATGAAAACATTCTGAACACCGTGTCACACAAATCTAAATCACATTAATAATATGTATATTTATATGCACACCAAAGAGGTACAGGATATCGACAAGGTTGTTGTATAAAACAGCAAATGATAATTCTAATCAATATTTCGATTCACATGATGCATCCTTAGAACAGATATCAAACAACCAAATAAAATGTTTTCAAGTAAATACAAAATACCTGTCCAATATAGTTTTCAATATCACCAAAAGTAGCGGCAATATTAAATTCTGTTATAGAAATATGATAAGAATGAATGTTAATTTCATTTAACATTCATCTTGCCTATTTTTTCAGTCATACCTGTCATCAAGTGATCAATTCTGTAGTTAATTTAATTTGAATAATAATTGTGTTATTAGATTTCAAGGTTCATTTAAATTAGGGTTAAGAGTGTAAAAAGATGTCACGAAACACGCAAGAGCTCCTTTTTCTCCCGAAAATATCAGTTACACGTCAATCAGTTCCGCGACAAGCTCTTAGGTCTTCATCACGAAGTTGATAAATGTTACTTACGTGTAGTGAGGGCAACCAGTTTTTTTATTTTTTTTATTAATGTGCCGGTACAAAACCCGATCTCTCTGTCACATGTGGTGGATTAGGGGTTCCTTATCCTACCTATTTTATTGTCTGTCTTATTACTATCTGAGGTCAATCAGTTATAAGTAGGTAAAAAAGATCATCTTGGAAACAGTAGTTCTTCCAAATCATAGTGGTATGACTAGTTGCATAGTCCGCCCGGGAAAGTATCACATCATTGTCAGTTAGTTAATCGCTGAGGAGTAATGCACTAATATTAATGTGTTCTGGTTTGAAGGGCAATGTATCCAAAGGAATTAGGGGGTAGGGGGGTAGATAAATCTTGTAAATCTTTTGGTAGTGGTAGGACTCTTGGCAGAGTCCGCCTGGGGAAGTACCACACCTTTTCCAGTTATTCTACCGCCAAGCAGTAATGTGCAAACATTACTGTGTTCCGGTTTGAAGGGCAATGTTTCCAGAGAAATCACAGAGCTTAGAGATATAAGATCTTAGATCTCTGGGTGACGAGCGCAGTGCAGTGCTAGGTAATGATTTGGACTCTTCATGTTCCAATAGCTGCGTGTCACTGTGCTGTTATGTGGCAGGCATGTTGCTTACCATCAGGTACATGTCCTGATCGTCTCGTGACTCTTTATTTAAAAAAAAAAAAATATATATCAATACGTCTCTTAGCGACACTCACAGTGCTATGCTAGGTAGTGATTAGGAATCATCAAGTCCAGATATCTACTTACCTAGCATTGTGTATGGACAAGCGTGTTACTTGCCATCAGTCACATAGGTCCATAGGTATCTTACATAACACTTCTATATTAAAAAAAGAACAAGTAACAAAACCCATGTGAGGATTTAACTGAGTTTGCGGTTGACTCTTGGCAGAGTCCGCCTGGGGAATCACCACACACACCTTTGCCATTTATTCTACCGGCAAGCAGTAATGTGCAAACATTACTGTATTCCGGTTTGAAGGGCAATGTTTCCAGAGAAATCACAGGACTTAGAGATATAACATCTTAGATCTCTGGAGGACGAGTGCAGTGCAGTGCTAGGTAATGATTTGGACTCTTTATGTTCCAAATGTGGCGGCCATGTTGCTTACCATCAGGCACATATGTCTTGCACGTCTCGTCACTTTTTATTAAAAAAAAAGTTAATTCAAGTTAATGCACATAACGAAAACGTTAATTCAAGGAAAATAATTTGTCGATATATACGTCAATTAACCTAATTGACATTAGATTTGGATAAAATACGTCCAAACGGATGTTAAGTACGCGCCATTAATATTTGTGAGCCAATTGTTTCAAGACCATTATTACCACGGGTGGAATAAATAGAAAGTTGATCTTTGTTGCACTAAATAAAACAAAACGTATTATCAAAAGGATTACACAGATTACCTTACAAAGCCAAAAGGAACGCTCGGTCTAAGTGGCGAGTCACAGGAAAGACGTACCTAAAACAATGGAAAGATATCGGTTAAAAACGTTTATGGTGAACATCGAAATTGTGAAAAATCTGCTATTTGACTGATGTTTAAATTACAGGGTTCGCTAATGTTTCACTAAAAATTTTTGACGAAACATCACTTCAACACCAACTAATCGTATATTGCATAACTAAAAATATTGCATTTTCCAAACAACGTTTTGCATAATATTTATTTCAAAAATATCTTAAGTCAACAACTCTTTTATTTTACAAACCATCATTTTATAACCGTTTAATGATATGGTAAACGTTTCACTTAGACAATATATCGAATGCCATTTTGTATTTTGTACATTTTTTATTTCAACAATACGCTATAAAATAAAAATGTGTCAAGTGTTTTGTATTTAAACATTTGTTAATTAACAAAAATATTAAAATAACCATTTGTCAGTAGAGAACAAGTAGAATGAAACTTTGTCAAATTTAATTACTTTGATAAAAAAACAATTTGTGAAATATTTTTTTATAAAATAATCATTTTCCTACCCGTGACTTTGTTTAACGTTTATCACATGGTGGTTTGTGAAAAAAAGTTTGTAATAAACAAATTACAACTCCCTTGCGTTGCGCAGTCGGGTAAAAAGAACGAACACCAAGTTACAGATTTTGCATTTTTTTTTTCTTTTCAAATTGTATGTAAATAGTTTTGTACAGCTGTACAATTTTAGTTTTGCTAATAAAGGCTGCGATATAAGTCTATATTCTATATAGTTTTCATAACTTTTGTGAAGTGTAGAACAATGTCATCCAGACAAAATGAGGCGTTTTCCAGAAGCAAAAAGACTTGACAAAGAAAGTTCTAAATATTGCCAAGTGTGGCTCCACTGTTGGTTTTTGTGAAATTTCTCTAACACAATAAAACAGTGGCGCCACCTACGGCGAAATTTGGAACTATCTTTGACAGGCATTTTTGCCTTTTGAAAACGACCCATTGTAAGGAAATTTTGGGTTTTTGTTCAAATTTCAAAAGCCGATTTCCATAAAATTTATATGGGACCATTAGGGAAGGATACCCGTCCTAACTAAAAAAACATTAATTACCTAATTAATTTTTTTATTTATCTGGCCGCCACAGTACTCCCTCCACACGCCACCCACAGCTTTACGCACAGCAGTACGCCACAGCTTTGCTTAGTTTGGGCGCAGATGGTGTTATGTGTGAATTGTCCACCAATATTTATTTGCTATTATTCATTATATTTATATCTAAATATAGTGGTCGAATTTATAACCTCCTCCTTTTTGGAAGTCGATTAAAAACTGAACGACTATGTATTCATTCTACCATCAAGCCCCTTTCCGAGGATTTCATTGTAATTTTAAATTTCGAATTAAGTTTCATTGTCATTCAGTACCTACTTAATTGGTGTGGTAATTGTAAGGTATAAAATACTAGATTCATCAATACTAGATTGATTCATCAATCTGCAATTCTGCAACAATGTTACTAATCGCTGCATACCTGATAAGCTGAATTTAGTATCATTAAGTTCGTTTACATTGAAAATGCCGCAAATTTCTAGGCCAATTTGAATTTGCTAAAAAAATATGTTTAACATGTTTAATGAAGTCACAGGTGACTCACGTTTGATATGGTAAGTCCAGTCCGATTCAAATTTTTCATACTAAAATTTGATGTTTTTGACTCGCTTAGACCATATGATATTTATTTTCGACACAATTGTATGACTTTAATTTATGTCAAATGAGTATCTATCTGGCCGTGACTTTGTTTTCAAATTTTTTTTATACAAAAATGGATCTTCGAAATGTATGTACGCTCATAGCTTTTGAATGACTGCACCGAATCGGATGATTATTTGTTTCATGTATTGGTTGTTACAGTAAAAATGTTTGTATGTCAAAAAATTTAGAAGAAAAAAACGTGGTACGAAGTTCACCGGGTCAGTTAGTTTATAATATTATTCCCTGACAAACTCTGTAGTTTTTCAAGATCAATAAATAATATATTTGATTTTTAATCTATTTGATTTCTATAATTCAGGTTAATTGATCCTTTATTCTTCTTCTTACTATGTGATTGAACATCAAATAGCCAACATTTCACACATAAAACATTTGTAGGATGATATAATACGCATAAAACCTAGTCATATATTACTGTAAAATGTCAAAATACCTTTTTCAGTTTAGATTCGTATAGATATTTCGAAAAAAAAATATAACTACACAATATTCACTAAATAAATATGTTGTTTTTTAGTTTTTGTATTGAAGGAGTGACTTAACCATTACTCAAAGATATCACGTTTGCGTACTTCTGTAGCTTTATGAATTGCAGGAAATAAGTATACTATGGTTATATATCCCTGATATTTCAGAGAACTTGTATGCACTATGTTAATGAGTAGACAATTTACCTATCCAGTCTACTAAATATTGAAGGGTCGCTCCACCGTATAATCTTATACCTTTAAACGACCAATTCTTGTATGTATATATATATATATAATCTGAATCTCGGAAACGGCTCGAACGATTTTCATGAAATTACGTATACAGGGGGTTTCGGGGACGATAAATCGATCTAGTTAGGTTTTATTTTTTAAAAACATCATTTTATTCGCGTTTTTAGACAATGAAAAACTCCTACAATGTCATTAGAATATGATAACTTATTTCGCCACTGTTCATTAAGTCTAAATGGCTCAGACGGAATATGCTCTCCCTCGGAGTCAACAGGCCCCGGTTCGAATCCTGATGGTTACACTCTGCATTTTTCCTTTTGTTCTTTTTTTTCTGAGAAAATCTTATACTTAGAGCCTTTTATAAACGCATTTAATTCGTATATAAGTAGGTCTAAGTAGGTTATCACTACGTAATTCGTACCTGCCTAAATATAATTAAAAAAAACCGAGCAAAGCTCGGTCAACCAGGTACTATCAGTTAAGAGAGATAAGCATAGTATTTTTCCATATATAATTACCAGCGGCCCGTTTCGGCTTCGTTCGGATACTGTCACATAAAGACCAAATAAAAACTATCCTATCTTTCAAAGTGGACCAAACTGCACAGGATATGCAAGTTTGATTAAAATCGGTGAAGTATTTTAGGAGTCCATCGCGGACAAACAACGTGACGCGTAATTTATATATTAAGATATATTTTTACACGAAAGCTTGTCCGTTCTAACAGAATGTCAACGTTAATGTTGTCATTCTCCGAAAAACCTTTAATTTTGTATTTTACCACTAATTATTCGATAAATTTGGGTTCAAAAATATTACTAAGTAATATTTAGTGTTAGTAAGTACAGTGGTATACTAACGGTACACTCTTTTTGTTTAACCTTGTCGCCCGTATTTGGTCCAAACTAGAGCAGGGTTTGTCTCAGTTCAGCCTCGCTATACATGGTTACGAAGGATGAATTATAATTACCTAACTCGATAATGAGGAAAACGTAATTATGATTTTTATGTTACATATATACCATTATCTATAATAAACTATTTTCGTATAAAAAATGAAGCCGACTTTTAAACCACAAATAGAAATCGAAAGCGAAAAATAAATTAATATCATTATTACAAGTGTTACTCACTCATCTATTTGAAGTAGGTGCCAGTCAGGCCAACAAGCGAGTAGATTTATACTATGTAGGCACGTGGTAAGTATGCATATCCACTACCTGTTAGACATGGCTAGTACCGACTTCAAATAGATGAGTAAGTAGCACTTGTAATAATGATACGAGTAACAATTTATTTTTCGCTTCTGAGTGCCTATTTGTGGTTTTGAAGTCGGTTTAATTTTTTGTACGAAAATGTCATCTCGTCTCCCTTGGTGTCGAGCCCGACATACTCAACCATGTCCCTGCTTGGTGGGCATACCTACGTAATTTTTTTATGCCACATAATATAAAAAATAACGGTTACGATTATGAATAAAACACTATTTCATGGGTCATTTATTCATCTTTATTATCGTTATTAATAACTTTTTTAATTTGTAATAGTTTTTCAATTTATTCTGAAAAGTCTGGATGAGGGACAAAAGAAACGGAACACAGTAATGTGTTCACATTTTAAATCTCTGGGTGACGAGCGCAGTTCAGTACTACGTAATGATTTGGACTCTTCATATTCCAATAGCTGCAAGTCACTGTGCTGTTATGTGGGAGGCATGCTTACCATCAGCCACATCTCCTGCTCGTTTCGTCACTTTTTATGAAAAAAAAAGGAAAAAACCAAGCGGCCTTTATTTTTTGCCCCAAAAAATTTGGTCGAAAATAAAAGAAATGTAATCAAAATCAGGTTACAATTGAAAACAATATCTATGGACACGCACATAAACACATTAATGTCGATTACATAGCTGAACAAAATAACCTCCATCTGTTGAAACTCAGATAAAAAAGTCGTAGGCTGGTGAAATCATAAATTCCATGCCAGGAAAAATACAAACAGGCATAGTTGAATAATGCTAACAACGGCTTTTAACCGCGCCTTCTGTGAAACTTAGAAAAGATATTTTTTATACCGTGGCTAAATAGTAGAGCAAAGGCGAATAGAAGTAGCATTCTTCCCAACACACTGCTTTAATGTTACGTTATTACTGTCAACCTCTTTGTAACTGTTTTAGCTTTACACTT
Source organism: Ectropis grisescens (assembly GCA_017562165.1). Taxonomy (NCBI): domain Eukaryota; kingdom Metazoa; phylum Arthropoda; class Insecta; order Lepidoptera; family Geometridae; genus Ectropis; species Ectropis grisescens. The sequence goes on from CM029771.1 coordinate 24,007,512, forward strand.
ACCAGCTATTTCGCTTGATTTTAAGAGACAATGCGGTATTTTTTTACTGCTTTGTATTAATACTTATTATTGCTCAACACGCATTTCTTTTGTTCTAGATAGCTGGCACGGCCCATCAGCCTGTTTTCGGTTTTATATACAATGACTTCCTGGATGACTTAGGTGTTGGATGCGGCGCAGTTACTGTAGTTTATGGAGTATTTCAAGTGACTGTTGCTATTGCTGGTACGTCTTAATCTATATTTACAGCTTACTACATGCCCATTATAGATAATAGTAAGTTTTAAATAGTAAACCCTTCAAATAAATAATATTTCCGTTTTGACAATATGCAAGACACTCACAAAATATTTAATACTAGATGCCCGCCCCGGCCTATATACGTACCTATCTTTTAAAAACATTTTATGCAATTATTCATTATTAATTGTTTTCTCAGTTTAATTTTAAGTGAGGTTCAAAAGTATTTCTGTAATTAGACAAACGGATCTTTTATTTTTTGAAAACTATACCATATTTCCATGGCACGTGCAAATAAAATCTTACTCCCATAATCCATGAAGAAGGTCAAAAACCTGGAACTATTTATAGCAAGTATGTATAATAGTCCCAGTAGCGTTTAAAACTGACAAAGTGGTTGCTTTAGTTAATCAATGGATTATTTTTGACATTGAGAAATCTTAATAAGAATTAAATCACAAAAAATAAGTTTATCGCAATCATGATTGAAAACTACTAACTACTAAAGATTCACATTAAAATTCAGTTTTATGAGATTCTGGAATATTTTTACCTGATAAGACAAATATATGACTAGATGTAAATGTCAGGACGTCAATAATTTCAGTATCAGTGTCATTAATTATAATTAATGTATTGATCAAAAACTTCTCAATTATACATACATAAAGTGATTTACAATGTTTGGACTTTAAAAAGATAACAATCTGTTTATTTTTCAAGACGTTAATCTGGTCTTGCTGTTGAAGATGTGATAAGGATCAGTTACAAGATTTATACCTAATAAGATCCAAACTTTATTTGTAGTTTAATAGACAATTTATTGAAAATTGAATTAATATTAAACATGTATTTTAACAATTTAATGATTATTGTATAACGGTGCGTTATCTATAAACAATATTCTGAATATTAGGTTGTTATTCTAAATTCAATATTTCAACAAAAATACTCATAACATTGTAAGAGGTTATTACATAATCATTCAAGTATTTGAAGACCAATGACGAAGTTTAAGGATAAGTTAAGATTCTAAATCTTAGTATTACTCTAGCGCAATATAGAAAAAAACTAGAATTTAAAAAACAAAAAACTCAAATGTTATTCCAATCTAAATTATCAATTTAAATCAAAAAAACAATTTGCAATTTCCCATATAATTGAGGTGCAAAGGACTTATGACCATGAAAGGACTCATTGAAATAAATTATATTATTATGTATTTACAATTGAATAAGGTCGTTTTTTAATTCCATTACAGGATTTTCAGCAAATATTGCATTAAAGAGGCTATCTTTAAGACAAGTTGGCCTAATTGGAGCATTTATCTACACTCTAGCTTCATTCTTAGGAATATTTGTCGTGTCTACAACACAACTGATTGTAACAAATGGTTTCCTTCAAGGACTTGGTATGGGACTACTCATCCCTGTTTCCTATACCAGCTTTAATGCATATTTTACAAAGAAAAAAGTACTGTATTTAAGTCTTTGTAAGGCATCTATTGGCTTGGTAACGATGGTATATCCGTTGTTTATAAAGTTCACGATGACGGAGTATGGATTTAGAGGGGACATTGGCTATTCTCTGCGCAATATCCGCTCATAGTATATTTGGTGCGGTAGTGTTGCATCCTGTGAAATGGCATATGATAAGGAAAGCAAAAACCTGTGAGAGGATTGTTTGTGAGTATTATTTTTTATTAAGTACAAAATTAACTTTGTAATACAATTTTGATAACATGCTATATACATAAATAAAAATGATTAAACTAAAATATTTGTTATACGTTATAAGTTATTGTACTTACAATGAATAGTCTATGGCATAGAGAAATATAGTCACAGTGTAGACTGCTATGCTACTAAATTTCATCATATTCACTTATAGCATTTTTGACTCTACTACCTATACGTACTGTTTAATACATATTATGTGCATAATTTTATACATATGTGCATAGTTAGCATATACCCCAATGTACACTATCTCAGGCGCGGTCCCAGCCTCGAATTTTGGAGGGGGTCACCAGTACGCAGCCTCAGGTTTTGGGGGGGTCACAAGTAGACATACAATAAATCGAGCAAAAAAATACTTTACTAGTAGTCCCCCAAGGTTTTACCCTCGTAGTTCTCCCCGTTCTAGTTGTTTTCCCGCGTTAAGAAATTGTCTATGTACTATTAGATATTTTTAATTTTCTTAGATTTTTTGTTCGACGTATACGATTTTGGGGGGGGGTCATGTCCCCCGTGACCCCCCCCTCGGACCGCGCATGCACTATCTACAAATTGTTAGCTTTGTAATAATGGATCATTCGAATTATTAACGATGCATATTTTTACAGTGATTCCACCAACACCTGCCGTAGAACAAACAAAGGACCAATTTAGTTTCATTAAGCCATCTAATGGATTAAAGTTGACGGACAACGGCGCGAAATCTGTGGAAAATCTGTACCAAATTGCAAAAACACCTAAATCAGATCTACTTTTTGTTCCAAAGTTGGACGATTCAAGACGATTGAGCATCCCAGTAGTCCTGATTCCAGGCGATTCAAAAAATAGCAAATTCAGTTCTAGGGACAATGTTTACTTAGAAAACTTATATAAAGCAGCGTCCGTGAACAGTTTAGGGACCTTTGGGGGCATCGCCGCTGAACCAATGCCGATTATAAAGAACAAAGAAGGAAAATGGTAAAGTATTATTTTCTAAATTTTAAAATTAAAGTTATGGCAAAGCCTAAGCCGCGGTGGCTTAGTGGCAATACTAACGTCTGATTCATAATCGTGAGGTCGTGGGTTCGAACCACGTTTGCTCTTCCGTGGTTTTTGCCCAGCGCAGATGAACAAATTTGACATCAACACCAGCGTTAACGGTGAAAGATATATTTAGAGATGTGTCATTCGCCAGCTCACACAGTCAAAAACGTCAAAATCATTTTGCCTTTCTTTTTAATTAGGCAAGTTTTGGGACAGATAAAATTATTATTTTTTAACAATGATTTGTTTTGACATACCTTTTGTTTTCAGGCAAACGGTGGCAGAGTTCCTAGATCTTACGCTTTTGAAGGATTTGGTTTACGATAACATCATTGTTGGAATGTCAATTGTATTTTTTGCTGATTTGACATTCTTCACTCTGGAACCATTATTTCTGGACAAGAACAATCTGAGTCGGGTAATTAATTTTTATTTTGATTTAAGCATTTATTTTTTAAATAATTACCAAATTTAATTATAAACGGTGTTTATTGTGATAACAATATATTTCTTTAAATAATTTAGTCTGGACTGAAAGAAAAACAAAATCAGAGGACATAGATGTGGAGTCCTTAGTATTTAAAAGTAATGGAATGACAGCCACTCGCTGCAAGAGAATGTTGTCCATCGGACCATTATGTAAACATTTTCAATTTGGTATAAAGAGATGGGATGAATAGGAAATGTGCCTGATGGTAAGCAACCCGCCTGCCCATAACAGCACAGTGTCATGCACCTATTGAAATATGAAGAATCCAAATCATTACTGCACTGCGCTCATCACCTAGTAAATATAAGCTGATTTATCTCTTTTCCCTGTAATTTCTCTGGAAACATTGCACTGCGAACCGAATTCCTGTGATGTTTTCACATTGAAGACATCTTTTGCATGAATATTATAAATGAATGATTAAATATTTGTCTTGGCACTATATTATCGCATATCTGATTTCGTGGAGCTAAACTAGTTTTTTTATCTCAATTATTTTGCTATATTCAATCTAGACTATGAAACGAATTAGCATAAAAACACGCTAGACGTGTCTCATACTAATCTGTAAATCGTTTCGCCATTACATGTATAAAAAGTTTGATAAGCTAAAAATAGTTTGCATAATTTAGTAATAACTCAATTTAGACTTCTATTTGCGAAAGTAAAGTGGGTGTTACAAACTAGCAAATGTTAAATTTAATGCTTTCTAGAACAAACTATTTATAGACCGTTATAATAAAGTCAGTGATTGGGTACAGGTCATAAAATTTTATGACATAATGCTTGTTTGACATATCATAATAATTATGTATGAGATATGACTGTCTATTCTTGTGTTAAATTCGAGTTAGTTCATTAAAATGTTTAGTCGTAAATTTTAAATATTATCCTTGTGAATACATTTTATGTTTTGTGCTTAAAATAAAATATACAAAAAAACTAGACAGCACAAATAAAACCATTCTGAATTGTACTTACTTACGATACAAAAATTCTAATTTGAAAGACAAAAGTTTAAATTAGAATTTGTCTTCAAAACTTGTGTTTTCTAAAGTCATACTTAGTTTTACCTTGTTCGTGACTTCAGACAATTTGTAAGTAAAAGAAACTAAGAAAACTTTCCATCGAAAAAAGTATTATAAGACGTTTTCTAGACTTAATAACTAAAAATATTAATCTGTGAGGAAATAAAATCAAGGTACGGATTCAACTGAAGCATAAATCTCCGTTTTTTATGGCAGTCATACAACGACAAATATGCTAAACTAAGTATTTAAAGGATTCACATAAATATACAACAACAATAACAATATTGATAAAAATCATATCTTTTTGTGTGATGGTATACATGCCGAAATGTTTTTTTTTTTTTTTTTATAAACGGTGCAATAGTGAACAATTTAGCTGTGTGATCTCGTATTAGTTCGAGTGTTAGTGTCGACGCTCATTTCCTACCTAAATGTTGACTACATAAAGATTGTATCCATGTGTGTGATAGTATAACTGTAGTAGTAATTTTATTTTTTGTAGCCCACTTAGTGTTACACATTTTATGCATATTTATTTTAACACTCTTAAACTGGATAGTTTGCACATACTGCATAAAAGTAGAATCATTGACTAAAGTATGTTACTTAACCGTAGGCTTTATTTAAAAAAAAAACCACCTTACACACGGCACGTGTTGTAGGCTTATTACATCGAGGTTGTATTTTCAGACTGAAATTGCTAACATAATAGCAATCGGCGGTGCTACCGACATGTCCGCCCGATTATTTCTTGGCGTAGCCGGCCAGTTTTTCCGAATGAATAGCCGGTACATGTTCTATTCTGGTGCCCTGTTCACTGCCATCTTCAGGATGGGTAAGTTGAAATGTATTGATTTGTTTTAACTTTTAAATAGATAGATAAAACATTGTGTCACTCACGAATGATAGTGACAGAGAATATATTTGTACGAAATGTGAATAAGTTGACAAGTTGTCGGAGAACTAAGTTAATTAACTGGTAAGTTTTATTGGTTAACATTACTGTGTAATTTTCTTACATAATTTGAAACGTATAAATTAACGAAATTTAATTAAAAACTCTAAATTAATATAATCACAAAATAATTATGATAATTATATAATTGACTTACCTAAAAAATGAAAATTTCAACAACGCAGCTCCGAAAAGTATACATATTCGACTTGTCAACTTATTCACGCCTTGTATTCGTAAGAGCAGGTGCATCAGATGGTGGTTCTATGACTACTTATGTATAAGCAATATTTTGCATTATCTAAAATATTTTATTTCAAGAAACTATCGACCTCTCGCATTACTAATAAAAACATTATTACATTTGAAACATCGATACAAATCAATGATGTCGAGTCGATGATTTGAAACACATACCGTAAGTACAACTTTAACGTGCCATTTATGACTTTAAGGGTGTCTGGCAAGTGGTTTCCTCGATGTTGAGTGTCTAGTAATCAAGGATGTTAGTTTTAATAATAGGTATTTTGAAGGTAATACCAAAATAACGGACTATAAAATTTGACAAATTTAAATCGGAATTTCATTAGTACACCTTTAGTATCGTTTATCTCCCAAACCAGGATGACCCAAACTTCATAATGGTCCGTCGTTTTTACTTGTGCTAAGAGCACGCGCTGACAAACTTTCAGCTTTGTTGAAATAACGAAGGTCTGGGGTTCACTGACTCTTAGTCCATTAAAATAGTCGATATTTTTCACACAACACCATAATAAATATAACCCAAAACATATCCAAACTTATTCAATGGAAACCAAATAGTTGATAACACGAATATAATTGTAAATATAATAAATACTTATGATACATAGACGCATCCAGATATAGAACATAGATCCATCCATACTCATCACAAAAATAATTATAAAGGTATAAATAAGTTTTGTTTTAGCTTCAAAAATATCAAAAAATTATATTTGTCTCTCATTTAACTTAATTTTTGACGTGACAACGTCTTATAAATTGGTTTGCCGGGTGACACTTCAAGAAACTGCGTTACGCTCCGCTCACGTTATGCGCTCACAACGAGAGCGAGTGAGAGGCACGCGTCCCTTCCACTCGGGCATGGTTAGCCCGCCTAAGAGCGAGAGAGACAGACATAAAAAGTGAAAGGCACGCGTCCCTTTCGTAAAATTATTTTACCACTCAAAGTCGTAGTCACGTAAAACTTTCGCCCGTATACCGACTTTACAGGCAACCAATTTTTTTTTAAAACAAGTTGCTAAAACTCGTTAATTTGTTTGCTAATTATTTTCATAAGTAATCTTAGTTTGTCGTGATTAATCACATTATTGGAAATTAGAATTAGAATTGAATTGTCTATAAATATTATGATTACTATCAGTATATTTTCTAGGACGTTTTTTATGGATTTTTGTATACCTAATCTGTCTAACGCTTTTTATAGAAACACTGCATTAAAATGCTATGATTGTCGAAGAACATTAACAGCTAACATCCTGCTTATAAAAACTTTATTCACGTTTAATTAAAATAACTTTACAAGCATCGACTACTGACTGCGCGACAGATCAAATCTTCGGACGATAATGTGGAACTAATTATTTTAATATTTGTATAAGTACAATATTGAGTGACTCGAAAGACATGGCATGTGTCTGATGGTAAACAATACACTATATTCATCTCATTAATTACAGCAGAGTCCCACAAAACCATGTATACATGATGAAGTCAAACAACTATCTAGCACTGCACTGGGGCTTGTCACCCGAAGATGTAGGACAGTTTATTTCTATGCCCTATAATTTCTGTGGAAACTTGTCCTTCAAACCGGAAAACAGTAATGTTCGCACATTGCTGTTTGACAGCAGAATAACTTTTTTTTTTTTTTTTTTTAACTTTTATAGGTTTACACTTGACCGCCATCTCGCCTGATGTTAAGCGACGATGCGGTCTACGATGGAGCGTGTTTACCTAGAAGAAACCGATTCACTCTCGATTTGAAGACACCAAGATTATAACTATCGGGGAAAACCCACTCAGGCAACTCATTCCACAGCTTAGATGTTCTTATCACAAACGTAGAGTCAAACCTCTTCGTCCGTGTCTTTGGAACATCCACCATGAAACGGTGCCGCTTCTTTGAGTTCCGAGAAGTACGATAGAAAAAAGGGCAAGGAGGTATTAGATCATGCAGATCAGTTGCACACTCTCCGAAGTGTATCCGATAAAAAACCGATAAGCTAGCAATCTTGCGGCGATGTTCAAGACTTTGAAGTCTTTTCCGCGCTAGAATGTCTTTGCCTATGAGCCTTTTGGCACGCCTCTCGATCGATTCCAGAGCGTCAAGCTGATACTTAGCCGATCCATCCCAAAGGTGCGAACAGTACTCCATACAAGAGCGAATCTGTGCTTTGTATAACAAAAGTAATTGTTCAGATTTGAAGTACTTTCGCACCTTTGAGAGGACACCTAGTTTTTGGCAGCTAATTTAGCCTTGGATTCGATATACGAGCCAAAGTTGAGCGTAGAAGTTAAGGTAACGCCCAAAAGCTCAAGATGATCAGTAACCGGCACGGATACACCTCGAAAAAAAGGAGTCAGTTCAAATTGACTCCTTTTTGCGGAGAACAGACACGCCTGCGTCTTTCCTCGTTAAACTTGGCCAGATTGGTTTCGCCCCATTCAGAGACTTCCTCAAGGGCCATGTTCAAACGATCGATCATACTCTCTCAGTACCTTAGTATGCTGTCCACTGGCTCTCGCGCTAGATATGTAACTCTCTACAACGGTGCTATCATCTGCGTACCCAAAGATACCGGGCTTCAACAGATCGTTGATATGTAGCAGAAAAAGCGTCGCAGAGAGTACCGACCCTTGAGGGACTCCGGCATTGATAGCCATTCGATCCGACGAGCATCCATCAATGACAACTCGTATGGATCGATCCCTCAAGAAGTCCGATATCCACGCAATAAACCCTGAAGGCAAACCATAACTGGACAGCTTGCTAATAAAGCCATCATGCCAAACCCTGTCGAAAGCCTTCGAGATATCCAGGGAGACTGCAAGTGCTTCCCCATGTTTCTCGATAGCTTCACTCCAGATGTGGGTGACATACGCTAGAATATCCCCAGTGGACCGGTTTCGGCGAAACCCGTATTGCCGGTCACTGAGAAGGTCATTAGATTCTAGGTACATCAGGAGCCTGTGGTTTAGGACACGTTCCATAGTCTTGCAGAGTATGGACGTGACCGAGATGGGCCTGTAGTTGGCAGGGTCAGCACGACTACCTTTCTTGGGCACAGGTTGCACGTTAGCAAGCTTCCATGATTTCGGTACTTGCCCAGAATGGAGAGAGAGCCTAAACAGGCGTGTCAGTACAGGAGACAACTCAGGTGCACAAGCCTTCAATACTAGGGCAGGAATTCCGTCCGGACCACTGGCTTTGTTCACATCCAGATTGCGTAGCACTTTACGAACCTCCATTTGGCGAATATGTATTTCCGGCATCAAAGTCGGACTGTCAGGTGGAGTAGGAGGTGTCGCACTACCAGCATCTAGACGAGAAGATTCCGCAAACTGAGATGCAAACAAGTTTGCCTTCTCCATTGCGGTGTGAGCCAGTGCCCCATCAGGTTTCAGCATTGGAGGCAGTGAGGAGCGGCAGAAGTTTGATTCGACCGATTTAGCTAGGGACCAAAACGCTTTGCTGCCCGCAGGGTACGAAGCTAGTTTGTTCCCTATTCGACTAATGTGGTCAAAACGAGCCCTCTGAAGAACCCTTTTGCAAGCCTTGGCAGCCCTGTTGAACGCCTTCTTCTTCCGGTGTGTGTCCTTGCCTTACGCTGTCGAGCAACAACCCAGGCTAGGTAGGCCTCATGTTTAAATGCTTCAGCACTTTTACATTGAGAACCGAACCATGGGCGAGCTTTGCTGGATAATGGAACGTCAGAGTATGGAATGAAATATTCCATAGCCGTACGTATTGCATCAGTCACAGCATCCGCGCAGGCTGACGGTTCACCAGAAGAGAAGCACAGTGACTGCCATGGGTGGTAAGATGCGAAGAAAGAGCGCATCTCGTCCCAGTCTGCTGACTTGTATTGCCATAGCCGCCGGCTGCCTCTGGGGCTGAGATCGGGCGGATGGTAAACGGATACCGATTTCACCAGACAGTGATCGGAGCTGCCTAACGGCGAAGATACCGCCACGGAGTATCGGTCTGGATCAGTTGTCAGCAGAAGGTCTAAGCAATAGGGAGTATGCGACTCAACATCTGGTACCCTTGTGGCCTCTTGGACCAGCTGGGTTAGGTCTAACGATAAAGCAAGTTTTCTCGTTTCCAGCCCAGCGTGGTCAGTGTCCCGGTATGGGTACAGCCAATCCTTATGGTGGCCGTTGAAATCCCCAGTAACACTAATTGGGCAGATGGGTACTTCTGCTGAGCCGCGTCCGCTGCCTCACTCAAATAATCAGTGAGCCGAGTCGTCTCCTGATCTCCACTGTGCGATCGATAGACACATGCATAGACAATTTTGTCAATGCCTGTGTCCATCAGCACCATAAAACAGAGAATCTGGTGTCCTCAAGATTACGGAGACGCCGACAGCAGATATCGTCACGGGCGTACAGGCACACTCCAGCACGAGGCTTGAAGTTGTGCTCCAAGGTGTACCCTGGATAGGTTAGGTACGCCACGTCCGACGGACATCTTATCTGCGTCTCCGTAAGAAATAAGAGCGACGGCTGCTCAGTCTCGAGGTGATGGTGGACTGGTGTGATATTGGAGTGCAGGCCTCGAATGTTAGTGAGGTGCACTTTGAGAGACAAGGAGTGCAGCCGCTGTTTAACTCTGTTCCTATTTCTTGTATTTTCATTATGTTTTTAAGAGAGTGAGTTTCGGTGGGAAAACGGAAGTAGAACGAGGCCGCACACTGCCAACCAACGGCCACAACACACAAGACAAATACACCAATGGGAAACTAGTCTGGAGACTGCGGGACGCCTGAGCCCCCAGGGATGTCTATCTGGCCTTGTCATCCGGTCGCCAACCGGCAGGATAGCACATCCCGGGATTTTTCGCTAGATGGCGGGGCAGCCTTTCATGAGTGGCTAGCTCACTACTTGGGCCCCCAACTATCTGCGGTCGGTCGCGGCAACCGTGCCTCGGATCCCGCTACCCTCCATGACTAGCTTCCCGATGTAATGTTTCGATGTGTGACAATCTGGTCTTGCAAGTATGCAGCAACTGTTCTGACCCGTTTTCCCTAATGGCGTCACCAGACTACATGCCGGAACACGGCTAGGCCGCTTGGCGGCACGACTCAATCTGGCGGGTGGTCACCAGCCACGGCCGAAGCCTACCACCGGTATTTTGTCACCTGATTTGCACCACCCAGGGACCACGTGTGGGGGTTTCTGTATACAGGTGCTTCCCCACGGACGAAGGTGACACGGTCCCCAAAAACTGGCAAAAATGTGAAACCTACTTCTCCAGGCAAAAACTACATAATACAGTCCTACCACTGTACAATCCTCTGAATATAAGACAATAAGACGACGGTGTCGCCACGCGGGTACAAAAAAAACCTGTTTTTTTTTAACTTTTATAGGTTTACACTTGACCGCCATCTCGCCTGATGTTAAGCGACGATGCGGTCTACGATGGAGCGTGTTTACCTAGAAGATACCAATTCACTCTCGATTTGAAGACACAAAGATTGTAACCATCGGGGAAAACCCACTCAGGCAACGTATTCCACAGCCTAGACGTTCTTATCACAAAATTGGAGTCAAATCTCTTCGTTCGTATCTTTGGAACATCAACCATGAAACGATGTCGCTTTTTCGAGCTACGAGCATTCCGATAGAAGGGCAAGGTGGTATCAGATCATGCAAATCAGTCTCACACTCTCCAAAGTGTATCCGATAAAAAACCGATAAGCTGGCAATTTTTCGGCGATGATCAAGACTTATATATTTATGATAGCGTGCTTTCAGACTAATAGGCATAAGGTCTACCTATACATCACGTCCTATAGCACTATAGCATGGTATACTGTGTATTAATTGTCATTGGCACTCAATTTACTTACACAATACAAGGTTAAACAAACAACCTGTGTAAGTCGAAAGCAGCTCTATAAGTCATGTCGTGATACATTATTCAGACTCTGCATAGTTTGGCGATAGGCAGCGTCACGTGAAACATGTAAGCCAGCCTTCTTTTTTACCACTGGTTAAAGGGTATAAGAGTTAAGCCCCTCTCTTTTCATGCCACCTTAATAGGTCCTGTGCCACATGAGTCCATATGTGACCCACAATAAAGACGATATCGACAACCCCCCTTGCAGCTGTTGGTTTGGTTGGTTGGTTGGTTTGGTTAAAAGTACACATACATTTTTTTTCCATAATGATATACGACAAAACAAATAGACTTAATAGTTACGGTTTGCTATACAAAATACAAAGGCAACATCCTCTCTGAACAACATAAAAAATTATATCTAAGAACCTTACATATAGTAAGCAAAAGCCCATTTTCGTTGATAGTTGTACAAAACAACGAGTAAACCACGACTTTTGTCCTGGTACATTTCCGTCCATGTAACTTACAATACCTATTTAAAAACATATAAATAAAACACATCTGTATCTACCGACAGAGTAGTTATTATTAATCGACGTTTAAAACTAACTACAGCAAAGAATGGAATTTTTTGTGAGATGAATTATGCAAAGCTCTAAAATAGCATAAACATGATGCTATTATTTATTTAACATTCCGGTATAATAGTTGAGAGGTATATGGTAAATTATTTGGTTCGTTGTATTAGGGCTATTTACGTAGAATATTATAATTTATTTAATGGTTCTTGTGGTGTAAAGTTTTCTTAGGTTGCTGTTGAAAATAATAAGTAATTATTGTAACGATCTAACATTACTGTTTTGTTTTAGAGTGAGTTTTTTTTTCCTTTTATACTAATTCCGTATGGAAATGTAATTTTACAAATGCTTACGTGGAAAACTATTGATAATTTGATAATAACTACTCGTATATATTAGCCAAACACAAGATATTCTTATGGCTAGAACTCGGGGCCTTATCACGCAAGGTTCAGTGTTAAGGCTAATCCATCACGCTAAGTGCGGGCTTACGGATGACCTAAAGATTATTGGACCATGCTAATTTTCTCACAATGTTATCACAGACTATTAAATCATACAGTCGTTCGACGAAGCCGTCTAAACGGGGCAATTGTGGGAAGCGTGCGGGGTGAGACGCGGGAAGTGCTCCCGCATTTCCTACATTACAATGCTAGTATTGCAGGAGCGCGGCTCAGGGCTGACGTCTTCCGTATGTTTTAATTTTATTTTGATAATAAGCATTTTTGTTTGCGACAACCCTACCCGTGTCTAGATATTATCGGCGTTTCTCCCACTATCAAAGGTGGTGAACTACTGGTAGTACTCGTATTTCTCTATACTCTGATGTTATATCCTTCACCAGTGACCATGGTAAACTTGTACATCTGTAGTTGAAAAATAAATAAGTCATAGCCACTAAATCGCCACGGCTAATTTATTACATCCTACTAATACCATAATTGTCAATGTTTGGATATTTAGATATGCATCTGTATGTTTATATCTTTTGATGTTTGTTGTTCAATCACATCCCAATGCATGAACAGATCGGGTTGAAATTTGGAACACAGAATGTAATCTGGAAGAACACATATACTACTTTTTTATCCCGAGAAAATAACGGGAACGGGAACTACGCGAGTAAAACCACGGGTCGCTGCTAGTTCATAATGGCGTCTCATGCTACTTACAATTACGAAACGACTGATAGCTTCGTGTTTCACTAATCATTCCGCTGTCAAGTGAAGAAAAAAGAACGGAACCTTTAATTAATACATACGTCTGTCACGCTCTTGACTGCTAGTTTTTTTACTGCACCGTTTTAAATATCAAAGTTAAACATGACCTCGTATCCAATTTAAGAACTTAACTATTGGGAGTATTTTTTAGAGTATCGTCTCTTAATATATTTTTTTTTTATTTATACCCAATTACATTTACGTTCGGTTCAATTTGTACCTACTTTTACTTTTTGTTATTTTGATTGGATTTCCATAGTAACAAATCGAAGTTTCATGATATTGTGCATAATGTCTATATATGTTTACGTATTTCTGCAATGGTAGGACTCTGTACAGAATCTGCCTGGGAAAGTATCACATCTTTGTCAGTTATTCTACCGCTGAAAGGTTACGAGCAAATATTACTGAGTTCTGGTTAGAATAGCAACATTTTTAGTTACATTACATAGTACTGCGCTAAAAAATATTACGGAATCTAGAGGTACATGGTCAACGTGCTATTTATTTATTAAAATCGCTTTGCTTACCATCAGGTGATCTCTGGTCTCAGGTCTTCTTAATTTCATCGCTCTGTCTTTATATATTTATCACTGTAAATGTATAAACACTGTCTGTTTAATTGATCGATTTGTTTCGGTTGCCTGAAAGAGAGAGATCGTTTTTAGCGATAAGGTCGCCATTTGATTCACCAGCTTTAAATCCATGTCATTTTGTTTATTTTTAAATGCATTTTGGTAAATAAAGAGTTTCTATCAATCTAACTAATTTAACTAATAAAACTATCTTTAATTTTCAGCGAAAATATTTTTAGTTTAATTTCTAGTTCATCTGTTTTTTTTTCTAATTTTCCTTTATATTTTCAGTATTCATCCAATTCACGACGTACGTTCCTCTGCTCATCCTGACTGGGGTCCTGGGCTCCTTGCGATCCTTGGTCCATATTGCTCAGCCGATCGTGATGGCTGATCACGTGCCCATAGAACGGTACCCACCTGCGTACGGTCTCTACATGCTACTTGCTGGAGGCATTAGTATTAGTGTCGGACCTATGATTGGTAAGTTGAACCTATTTTAAATCTACTTAGCAGGAGGAATAATAAAAAAGGAGGAGGAATATTAAATAATAATAAATATTGATGGACAATTCACACACAACACCATCTGACCCCAAACTAAGCAAATGAGGAATTAGTTTGTATCTTTTTATTCTATTATTCTATGTATGTACATAGGTAATTATGGTACGCCAATCGTGAAACGATTCTTGATGGTTCTTTTTTTTTGATATCATCAGTGAAGATCAAACTTCAGAAATGGTTTCATATAAATATATCAAAGTTACGGATAGTCTGGTCGGGAGAACGGCCATTGCCGATCCGGAACCCCCGAGTTCATATTCCACCACGCCCACTACTGCCTTTTCGAAGTCGTAAGCGTAATGCCGCTACATTAAAAACGGCGAAAGAAAACAAACAAACGTGGCAAACCGACAAATACCTAGAATCTTTCGAGATCATAAGTTATCTGCCAACGCGCACTTGGTCAGCATGATGGATTACGGCCTTGACTCTCTCCATACGAGGGAAGGGCTCGATTCCCAGCAGTGGGAACATTTAGTGGATTGCTTATGAAATTCTATCGAAATCAGATTTTAAATATCAACAGAATCTAAAATTTACTTACCTTGATGACGTATTCGTTCGTTCTACCTCGCTGTCTCATTGTAATAGTATAACTTGTATAAGTAACTTGGTTTCACAAAATATAATATTTTGTCTAATATTTTATAATTGTTGTTACATTAATTAATAGTTTTTGTTTTTTTTTTCGGAGAAAATTAAATTATCTGTTACTACTCATATTATATACAAATACTAACTGCTGCGTTTTCTCTTTTGTCTGTAGATCGTAAATGATGTCATCAAAGATGTCATTCTTCTTAATATTACTAATATCATTAATGTGTAAAAATTTTAGGGTGGATGGACAGATGGATGTTTATTCCCCTTCACCCAAAAACTACTGAAGGGATCTCAATGATATTTAGCACATAGATAGATAATAGTCTGGAATAAAACATAGGCTATTTTTTACCTCAGGAAAATTACGGAATCGGGAAATATATGGGCCGAAACTTCAGAGCGCAGCTAGTCATTGATTTACTAAGCTC
The DNA here is from genome assembly GCA_017562165.1 of Ectropis grisescens. Lineage (NCBI taxonomy): Eukaryota > Metazoa > Arthropoda > Insecta > Lepidoptera > Geometridae > Ectropis > Ectropis grisescens. Next base: position 24,023,073 of record CM029771.1, read on the forward strand.
AGTTATTTTCCAACTTTAGCCAGATGCCATTTTTCTGTTAAAAAACACGAGTTAAATACTGTTTTGTAAACGAAACGTAAAAAAACTGTTTTTTTTTTTAAGTTACATTTTCTAAATTTGTAGACTGCATTGAAACATTACACTTATTATTCTGATTGTAAAAAAAGATTTCTTTACTGTTTACTTTTGATTAGTGTTCTAATATGATATAGGTAAACTATATTTTGTATAGATTGTTACACAAAACTTTTGAAACTTGGAAAAAAATATCTCTTTTTCCACAAATAAATATGCTTCAAGAATTCCAAGCGTAGGTAACGAATAGGTAACATTTTATTATCATTTCATCATAAGCCATTAAAATGTTTTATCTACTCGTAGTATAATTCAGATTTACATTTCGTTTATTAAAGGTACAAGATAACTTTTTTAATATTCAATAACTCGAAAATGTCGAACTATTTTTAGACTGACATTATCAAACTTATATTAAAACCACACCATAAATTAGTGGGTACATTTAAAATGATTTGAATTTATTTTGATATAGTTTATTTATATTACATACATAGAAATAAATAAATCAAGAAAAAAATATGTATGGAAGAAAAAATACCAACGATCATCATCATCATCATAGTCATCGTCATCAGCCGCAAGATGTCCACTGCTAAGCATAGGCATCCCTAGATTTCCAACAATCCTAGATTACCAATGATGATTTGGATAATTTTATTTACAATTTTTTGTATTTGTCAATGGGAACTAGAAATTTTACTAATATTATAAACTACCAGTACCTCGGGGTTTACCAGCATAGTTCCCATTCCTGTTATTTTGCCGAGATAAAAGTGGCCAGACTATAAACTACCTATACTTCATTAATTGATATATCTCTATTTATAAAAATGTTATGTTGGTTTGTGTACGCTTCAAAAACTCAAAAAGTAGCACCGATCGAGCTGAAGTTTTAGAATGATATATAATCAGCATCAATGATTGTTTTTTATCTAACTTTTGCATTACAATGTGCCACAGCGAAGCGTGGCAGGGTACAGCTAGTTTGATATATTTATTATTGAACATATTAAAGCTAATGATAATGTTGTATCTTTTAAATCTTACAAAAATACGCAGAAGGTCGGAATAACGCACGACGGGTACTGCGACTTATGCGGGGAACAGAAAATACAGGGCTTAGAGATATAACATTTTAGATCTCTGGGCGACGAGCGCAGTGCAGTGCTAGGTAATGATTTGGACTCTTCTTGCTCCAATAGCTGCATGTCACTGTGTTGTTATGTGGCATTGCTTAACATCAGGCACATGTCCTACTCGTCTTGTCACTCTAAACTATAAAACAAAACAGAATAGAAAAAAAAATAAGAATCTAAGAAAGAAAATCAAATGAAAAAATCTAGAAACTCAAATTATTAATTCATTTCTGTCAAATTAAAACCACGTGGAGTACGTTGAATCATTTACTAGCTCTATTAAGTTCACGGAATGCATAAAATTGGATCCACAATACAGCTACCATGACTATTTACGTAAACCCATCAGTATAATTTGTATAATAAAAAATACATATGTAATTCAAGTGACCGATTATAAACTTTGATGGAGATTACTTCTATGTCATCGAAGTATACCTTTATATCTTATACCTTTAAACGACCAATTCTTGTAGGTATATATTTATATTTAGGTATATGTATAGAATCTGAATCCGGAAACGGCTCGAACGATTTTCATGAAATTATGTATACAGGGGGTTTCGGGGACGATAAATCGATTTAGCTAGGTTTTATTTTCTTAAAACATAATTTTATGCGCGTTTTTTGACAATGAAACACTCCTACAATGTCATTAGAATACGATAACTTATTTCGCCACTGTCCTATAAGTATAAATGGCTCAGACGGAATAAGCTCGCCCTCGTAGTCAACAGGCCGCCCCGGTTCGAATCCTGATGGTTACACTCGGGTCTTTTCTTTTTGTTCTTTTTTTTCTGAGAAAATCTTTTACTTAGAGCCCTTTATAAACCCATTTAAACCGAGCAAAGCTCGGTCAACCAGGTACTAAATATAAATCATTGATTAATTGCTTAAATGCTTCATTTAAATACCTATCAAATAAAGTGTTTATTATAATACCGACTTTCGAAGTATTTTTCTACAATTTATTTAACAAGTTCAGTATTTACTTACGTATGCTAACTTATTCTAAATGCAGTAGCTAAAGTTAAAGCCATCATAATAAAAAAGAACGGAGATACAGATAATATTGTTTAATACAATTTTACGAATGAAATAGAATGCATTATCACCAACATCTAAATTTAGAAATACCAAACCGAGTTTAAATTTATTAGTGACAAAAATGCAAAAGGCCAAATAGGGCATAGTCGTAAATTCCAACGTTTTTCTATCGCTATTGGTATCGCCTTTATTTTATGGTAAAGCTTATAGTTACAAATTCGTTATAAAAAATGCTATATATTTGTTTTATTAAAAAAAAGTTTTACTTAAGGGCGTGTGGGCCGTAATTTAGAATTTTTAAAACAACTTTAAGACCTTTAAAATAGTGTATTAAACTCTGAAAATATATATTTATTAGTTAAGGATCTAATCTAGTGCAATTCGCAGTCAATAACACGATTTAATGAATTTTACTTGATAGAAAAAAATCCCAAATTTACCCCTTTTCAAAAAGTTTATTCAAGTTTATGACTAAACTAATGATTATTTTTACTAAATTTTTGTACTCAACGAAAGCCACTAAAAAGTTATAGATGCATTCGCAGAGTTTGGCTTGATAAAAAGTATCAGTTATTCACTATGTTTTAATATCTACCATATATATAGCGCGCCGTTCAGCAGGCCTGATCAGTCGCGTTTCGGCGCTCACGGACGACGGGCCTGTGCTTGATTTTGCAATTTTGACAACCAATAAATTTTAAATATTACGATCATAGTGCCACAGTATAACAATATCAGTAGGTCTAGTGAAGCACGCTCTGATCTTGATTTTTGATACCGTTTTCATTGGAATTGCAAATAGACGCTGATACTAATTAGTACGCTGTTTACTTTATGTTGTAGACTAATAGAGGAGAACCAATAAAAAGAGGAGAACAAAACCATAGATACACGTATGGTTTTGATAGATTTTTTTTCCAAGTTTGTGACACCACCAAAATTTATTGTTTTTTCTTTTTTTGTATAAAAATGTTAATATTGTTCATAGAATACATGTACTTACCAAGTTTTAATAGTATACTTCTTATAGTTTCGGAGAAAAATGGCTGTCACATAGGGATGGACAGACATAACGTATATTTTAAAATTTGTCTACGAATCCCTGAAAACCCAACTTAGTTCATTTAAAACTTATTTACAATGAAATTTAGACACTCGACCAAATTTGATAAGAAGCCTTTTAGGCAGTAAAATTACTCTTAAAATTTAACTCTGTACTAAATTTCCGATTCGTATTTTTTATATAAGGTTTAGAATCATTTCCTGAGCATAAAATTACAAAATAATAACAAATCCAGGTGGAGCTTCAAGCGCCAGCTCGAAAAACATTTTGGCCGATTTTCGGAAAAAGTTATAAAGCCTATTATTATTGTAGAAAATAAAATTTCCCATCTTTTGTTGCCAGTAAACTTTTTTTTCGAACTCACCGATTACGATTTATTATGTCCAATTTAATGTTAACAATGTAAAAAAATAAGATGTGAATTCTGTTCCCAGTAGCATAAACATGTCTCTTTTTACCGGAATGGAAGAAGGGTTATGTTTTTCAGGCGTATCTTTATGTTTGTAAAACTTTTATTTCCACATATCTTCCAAACGGCTGGATGTATTTTGGTAACTAAGAAATTCTAAGACTAGTCTCATTCGCCAAAGTGTCCTTAGATAGTAGGTAATATTTTTTTACGTGTAGTTTTTTTTGTAGTCGGGGTTTTTAAGTTAAAGTTATTCTATCATATTGCTCGTTGCTCGAATAAACAGCACCGTTCATCATCATGATTGAAGAGTTGAACAAAGAGTTTGGTCTCCACTTTTGTAATAAGAACAACTAAGCTGTGAAACGCATTGCCAGAGTGGGGTTTTGTCGAAGGTTCGAACCTTGGGGTTACGAGGTACACTGTGTTTGTTTCTATTAGAGAAGCAAGTTCCATCGTAGACCACGTCATTTTCATCCACTATTATCGGCATCATCGCAACCGTATCATTAAATGGGTTATAAATCGTAAACGGTAAGTTTTACAAAAAAAGTTTACTAGCAACAAAAGATGCAAAATTTTATTTTCTACAATTATTGACAAAATTTATAGTTTCCAAAATATCGGCAAAAACAGTTTTTTTTTCAATTTGCGTTTGAAGCTCTACCTGGATCTGTGAGTATTTTGTAATTTTATGCTCAGTAAGTGATCTTTACCTCATAGAAAAAAATTGGTTTAGAAATTTAGTGCAAAGTTGACCAAAAAACCTTCTATTTTTAATGGCCTTTCATTACGTTTCAGCACATTTTTGTAAATTTTTGACAAACTTGTGAATTATTAGGAAACATTTTAAAATGTGACCAAAAAAGAAAAGGTTGAGTTTTGTATACCTACGAGTATAGATAAATTTAATATTTCTGCGTTTATATAGCAACAAAACTCTTATCATAAACAAAGAAACATAAACAAATCTTGAACAAAAAATGAGTTTAAATTACATAGTCTAATATTTTTATGTTATTTCTGCACTGTGGCACCGATTCCGCGGTCGGTGACGGTCGCGAGAACAAGACAGCGTTAAATGCCTACTTTGACAGAAATACCTCGCCTTAATTCAACTTTATAGCTTTGTTTTTGTTATATTACAAAAAAGATAATTAGAACCATTGGTATGGTAATTTAAATCTAAGTATTACGTATACCTTGATTGAATTAGAATTGTAGATCACAAACCCAACATTTTTCGAGAAAAAAAAATAGTAAGTGTTATTTCAGACTGTTCATCTTTATTCCCAATTTTATTCAGTTTTCTTCAGTATTTTTTAACTGTAAAGACAAGTACATCTTGCCTCTCTATCGCTTGTTCCACGTTTGCACTTGCGCACTCGGCGCAGCAGAACGTGACATTACATACAGATTATCTGTGTTTCGCTTATAATTTATAGGGATTTTTATAGGGAGCTTGAAAAAGGCGTTTTAAATGAGTGTACGGGTAACTCATGTTTGATAGTAGTCAGTCCAGCCCAACTTAAGTTTCACATGACCGCTGCTCGTTTGGCACTTATCGCCAGTGTCAAACGAGCAGCGGTCACGCGTGTGCACTCTCCTCGAAAAAGGCCTCCGGACGCTGCCGAAACTTAAGCTGAACTGGACTGACTGAGTTATCCGTGTATTCATTTAAAATTTGCCACAATCACGTTAGCTAGGTAGTTAACAAAGGCAGCAGAAATTTATTGATTGGTTTACATACTAAAAAAAGCGTAGATAAGTAATTAATTATCAGAGTTGAAAATAATTATTATGGGCACAATTAATGTGCAGACCTTATGCAGTCCGTTTTTTTGTTTCTGCTTATGTAACTACGGTCTCCTCCCACAAAGAAAAAGTCAGGGTCATAATCCAAAAAATTGGTCAAGTGCGAGTTGGCGCATGATACATGTCCTCGAAACATGTTTTTCTTGAAACACGCTGGTTTCCTCATAGTATTATTTCCCAAACGAAAATCAACTTAAAACAAAACAAATTCACACTTTAAAAGGTACGAATTTCAGTTAATGTAATTTATTTACAAAGATTCATACTTAAACTAAAATAACAATCATTAAAACCAGCATACGAGCTATTTTTAACTATTAGAATTTCTCCTACAAACACCGTTGATATATCCAAGGAAGTAGAGTAAGCCCACGAGATAATTAGACAGACAAAAACTGACTGTTCACAGTTAATTGATAAAACGACAGTAATCTATATCAGCCTCAGTTAACTAACCCAAATATTTAAGTCATTGACCTTTTATTTTGAGTACGATGCAAAAACTAGGCCTTGGAAAATCGAAAGGTAATTGACCTTTACTCTTCGCACTATTCTGTGTCATAACGCATGAGAAAACACGTGAGTGTTCACGTGTTTTAAGCAAGCGTATTAAAAGAATATAGCCAATTTATTACATCAATTATTTATATTCCGAAAACTGGTAGTAGTTTTTGAGTACGTATTTGAGGCAAGCTGAAAACTTACTACATCTCCAATTATACCCTAATATAGTTCGTTACTTTTATAAATATCTTTGTGCAATATGCAATTCTTAAATGTCGCAACTTAATGTTTAGAGTATAAAAAATAAAAAACATGACAATTTAGACGGATGATTGTCAGGCACGTGCAAAAATATTTTGAAAAAATAAAATAAATGTATTTGAGACAATTTATCAAAAAATTTTCATTTATGACTAAAAATAGGTATTCTCGCAACGATATATCATTTTGATGTGACTTTCTACCTGTCAATTGATCTAAATTGAGGTATACATCAGGCAGGACTGCACCTCCTTATTTGGGTAAAATAGGCGAGTTACATAACAAGTTTTCAGTTTGCTTTAAATACCTACCAAAAAATTGCTACCTGCTCTCGGAATATACATCTAAATCTCTGGATTGCAGGGCATTAATCATCATTTTCTTGATACATTTTTTTTTCTTGCAGCAATCCTACCGTATTACTCGTTCGTATTCCGTAATTGCCTCACAATAAACTGTGCTATTCTGTGTTCTTTCAACCCGATTCGTTATAATATACTGTGACTGAGTCGACTGCGACCTGCATCTGGTAGTGTGCCAGGTAGCGTTCAATCGCAGTGGAGCGCTTCCGAAAAGCGCCTCAATCGCCGCGTTTGGCGTTTTTCAGTGGACGGTGAGGTTAGTCGCCGCGTTAAGAGCCGGCTCACGTCGTCGCACGAAATTCAAAAAGTTTGTGTTCCGATATTTCCATCTTTAGTATTATCTAGAAAAAGATAATTACGTTCAAAAATAGGCCGATCTTTCTTGTTGACGTTTCCTTGTTTCAATTTTACTAATAATAAAGCCTTTAGTCGTAGGGAACGATCTCCCATGACCATTTCGCCGAAAAGTCGCCGCCGTGTCAGTTTCAGACTTCTAAATCTACAAGTGATACTCAAAATTTATACTAAAAAAAATATGGGGAACATCATACACATATTTTATTAATTCATTCAAGTCACATATATCTGAATTTTGGTCCCATTTATTAGTAAAAAAACAAAATCATAAGCCAATTTTAAGTTTTATATTGCAGTTTTAGCGTTGTCTCTGTGTAAAATACACAATAACTCCAAAATAAAAATTAGACACGATAATACTTTGTTCTTTGTAGAATCCAATTCTATAGTTACTTTTCAAATCATAGTTGTCAATTTTTCAAAAAATATAAATTACCAGCAGTCGAAATTACAATAAATTACGCTGCGCAATTTAGTATGCCGCGAGCGGCCGTCGGGGGAGGACCTGCGTCAGTTAGCGTGGGAGTCGGTTACGTAATATTTCGCGCGTTTATGACATAAACTAGAATAATTATAGTGCGACCACAAAATTTTAATTCGTTTGGCGTTTTATAACGTTTCATTCTGATTTTTCGGATCGGACCATCACATTTGATCTTGTTTACTTCATGAAGAAGCAGAATCTGCCAATTTTTTTTTGACGTGACAACGTCTAATATATAAGTCGATGAACGCGATGGACGCCACCACAAAATGCCGAATGTCATTATTTTTTTACTACTACCTCAATACCATGACCATGACCATGCACATGACCATGACCATGACCATGCCCAATGACCATGAGGAACGGCCATGACCAATGACCACGACCAATGACCATGAGCAATGGCCATGACCAATGACCGTTCCGACGTGTTTGAGCAACGAACTTCCAATATTAATTAATCATCATTAATTTTACTACTACCTCAATATATATATCAATTTAAAGGGCTTGACTAGTAGAATACTACGCACTATGATAAATTTGAAATCCAAGATGGCCGTCACCACAAAAAAGCGAATGCCATTGATTTTCACTACTTCTCAACATAGGTATCAAATGCAAGGGCTTGACTAGTAAAATACTACGCACTATGACAAATTTCAAATCCAAGATGGCCGCCACCACAAAATTGCGAATGTCATTATTTTTTACTACTACCTCAATATGGGTAACAAATGAAAGGGCTTGACTAGTAGAATACTATGCACTATGACAAATTTCAAATCCAAGATGGCCGCCACCACAAAATAGCGACTGTCCTTATTTTTTACTACTACCTCTATACCATGACCAATGACCATGACCAATTACAATGATCATGAGGAACGGATATGACCAATGACTACGACCAATGACCATGAGCAATGGCCATGACCAATGACTGTTCCGATGTGTTTGAGCAACGAACTTCCAATATTAATTAATCATCATTAATTTTTACTACTACCTAAATGAAGGTATCAATTTAAAGGGCTTGACCATGCACTATGACAAATTTCAAATCCAAGATGGCCGCCACCACAAAATGGCGAATGTCATTATTTTTCTACCACCTCAATATGGGTAACAAATGAAAGGGCTTTACTAGTAGAATACCATGCACTGTCACAAATTTCAAATCCAAGATGGCCGCCACCACAAAATTGCGAATGTCATTATTTTTCACTACTACTTCTATACCATGACCAATTACCATGACCATGACCAATTACAATGACCATGAGGTACGGATATGACCAATGACTACGACCAATGACCATGAACAATGGCCATGACAAATTACTGTTCCGACGTGTTTGAGCAACGAACTTCCAATATTGATTAATCATCATTAATGTTTACTACTACCTAAATGAAGGTATCAATATAAAGGGCTTGACTATGCACTATGACAAATTTCAAATCCAAGATGGCCGCCACCACAAAATTGAGAATGTCATTATTTTTCACTACTACCTCTATACCATGACCAATGACCATGACTATGACCAATTACAATGACCATGAGGAACGAATATGACCAATAACTACGACCAATGACCACGAGCAATGGCCATGACCAATGACTGTTCCGACGTGTTTGAGCAACGAACTCCAATATTAATTAATCATAATTAATGTTTACTACTACCTAAACAAAGGTATCAATTTAAAGGGCTTGACCATGCACTATGACAAATTTCAAATCCAAGATGGCCGCCACCACAAAATGGCGAATGTCATTATTTTTTCTACCACCTCAATATGGGTAACAAATGAAAGGGCTTTACTAGTAGAATACCATGCACTGTCACAAATTTCAAATCCAAGATGGCCGCCACCACAAAATTGCGAATGTCATTATTTTCACTACTACCTCTATACCATGACCAATGACCATGACTATGACCAATTACAATGACCATGAGGAACGAATATGACCAATGACTACGACCAATGACCACGAGCAATGGCCATGACCAATGACTGTTCCGACGTGTTTGAGCAACGAACTTCCAATATTAATTAATCATAATTAATGTTTACTACTACCTAAACAAAGGTATCAATTTAAAGGGCTTGACCATGCACTATGACAAATTTCAAATCCAAGATGGCCGCCACCACAAAATGGCGAATGTCATTATTTTTTCTACCACCTCAATATGGGTAACAAATGAAAGGGCTTTACTAGTAGAATACCATGCACTGTCACAAATTTCAAATCCAAGATGGCCGCCACCACAAAATTGCGAATGTCATTATTTTCACTACTACTTCTATACCATGACCAATTACCATGACCATGACCAATTACAATGACCATGAGGTACGGATATGACCAATGACTACGACCAATGACCATGAACAATGGCCATGACAAATTACTGTTCCGACGTGTTTGAGCAACGAACTTCCAATATTGATTAATCATCATTAATGTTTACTACTACCTAAATGAAGGTATCAATATAAAGGGCTTGACTATGCACTATGACAAATTTCAAATCCAAGATGGCCGCCACCACAAAATTGAGAATGTCATTATTTTTCACTACTACGTCTATAACATGAGCAATTACCATGACCATGACCAATTAAAATGACCATGAGGAACGGATATGACCAATGACCACGACCAATGACCATGAGCAATGGCCATGACCAATGACCGTTCCGACGTGTTTGAGCAACGAACTTCCAATATTAATTAATCATCATTAATTTTTACTACTACCTCAATATAGGTATCAATTTAAAGGGCTTGACTACGCACTATGACAAATTTAAAATCCAAGATGGCCGCCACCACAAAATTGCGACTGTCATTATTTTTAACTACCACCTCAATATGGGTAACAAATGAAAAGGCTTGACTAGTAGAATACTATGAACTGTCACAAATTTCAAATCCAAGATGGCCGCCACCACAAAATAGCGACTGTCCTTATTTTTTACTACTACCTCTATACCATGACCAATGACCATGACCAATTACAATGATCATGAGGAACGGATATGACCAATGACTACGACCAATGACCATGAGCAATGGCCATGACCAATGACTGTTCCGATGTGTTTGAGCAACGAACTTCCAATATTAATTAATCATCATTAATTTTACTACTACCTAAATGAAGGTATCAATTTAAAGGCTTGACCATGCACTATGACAAATTTCAAATCCAAGATGGCCGCCACCACAAAATGGCGAATGTCATTATTTTTTACTACCATCTCAATATGGGTAACAAATGAAAGGGCTTGACTAGTAGAATACTTCGCACTATGATAAATTTGAAATCCAAGATGGCCGCCACCACAAAATAGCGAATGTCATTATTTTTCACTACTTCACAATATCGGAATCAAATGCAAGGGCTTGACTAGTAAAATACTACGCACTATGACAAATTTCAAATCCAAGATGGCCGCTACCACAAAATGGCTACTGACATTATTTTTTACTACCAACTCAATATGCGTAACAAATGAAAGGGCTTGACTAGTAGTATACTATCCACTGCCACAAATATCAAATCCAAGATGGCCGCCACCACAAAATTATTTTGTGGTGGCGCATTTGTTATCCATATTGAGGTGGTAGTAAAAAATAATAACAGTCGCCATTTTTGGGGCGGCCATCTTGGATTTGAAATTTGTCATAGTGCATAGTATTATATTAGTCAAGTTCTTTCATTATTACTCATATTGAGGTAGTAGTAAAAATAATGACAATCGCCAGTTTGTGGTGGCGGCCATCTTGGATTTGACATTTGTCATAGTGCGTAGTGTTTTACTAGTCAAGCCCTTTTATTTGATACCCGTATTGAGGAGGTAGTGAAAAAAGAAATGTATCTCACCATTTTGTGGTGGCGGCCATCTTGGATTTGAAATTGTCATTGTGCATAGTATTTTACTTGTCAAGTCTTTTATTTGATACCCATATTGAGGAAGTAGGAAAAAAAAGAAATGTATTTCGCCATTTTGTGGTGGCGGCCATCTTGGATTTGAAATTTGTCATTGTGCATAGTATTTTACTCGTCAAGTCCTTTCATTTGATACCCATATTGAGGGAGAAGTGAAAAATTAAATGTATTTCGCCATTTTGTTGTGGCGGCCATCTTGGATTTGAAATTTGTCATAGTGCATAGTATTCTACTGGTCAAGCTTTTTCATTAAATTTGATACCCATATTGAGGTAGATTATGAAGAAATATTTAGTCCACCATTTTGTGGAGGCGGCCATCTTGAATCGATATTAACTAAACATAGCTAAGAACCAATGCACAAAAATTACCCTTAAAATGAAAAATAAATTTTACTAGTTATCAGATTTTTGAAATGCAAGAATAATTTATCGTAACGTTACGGGACAACGAACGTAACGGGACAATAAGTCTTCAATTTTCGTGCACGCAGCCAGCGTTCATCAATTTAGTAGACGTTGTCACGTCAGAAAATCTCATAAAAATTTTTTTAGTACACTGCCGTTACGGCTCAAGATCGTTCTGTCCGCCTAAACGCTCGAGCTGAATCGAACGGACGCACGCTGACAATGTTGCAGGATTTTACCTAAAGTTGAGTTCTGTCTTTTTGTGAGAGGGCTCTTAAGCTTCTTAAAAGCAACTAGTTGCCAATTGCCACTGCTAAAAGTAGCTAGTGAGGCTCTCAGCCGTTCCAACGTATTCCAGCACATGTGATGCAGCGAGGATCTTGTAAACCATAGTGTCTGTTATACTTGAGAAACGTAGGGAAGAAATAATTTGATTGATTGAGAACTTAAATAGATATATATACATTAAGACGGCATTTGTAATCATACAAAATTATGTAAAACGGGACTGACATGAGCGCTCAGCGACCAAAGTCCCAAAAAAACACAGATTTTAAAAAAAACAAATACCTAAACGTTCAAACTGTCGCATAGTAAGATTAAAGTAATTCAAATTGCTATTTATTGGTTTGTTCGGTTTGTTTGACGTTTTACACTACAATAAAATGCAAACAACACTTAATTGGTAACATAAAATGTAGGTAACTAAAACTTGCACATCAATAAATTATGGGCACAAAAGGTGATCTTATTACCAAGAACTAACCATGCAAATACTAGTTAACCTTCAGACAGAACAATTTTAGCTATTTTATTTTGTGTTATGAAGATAATCTAAGATATTTTAACTTGAATGAAATCAAGCAGTTACTATGGGCACAAGTATACCTCGCCTGCTTCAAATAACTTGCGAATTACAAAGTTTCACTTAAGCTCAGTTTTGTATCTTTGGCGTCACAAATGTACAAAATTTCATTACCGATTAAACTTTGCTAAAAATTTGTAGGATTTTAACTCGCGTATGCCTTGAGCAAATAATGTTTGAAAAACGGCAGCAAATTTTGTATTAAATGCCCGCACGCGATACTTTATATCCTAAAAAATATATTACGCCAGTGTATAAGTTATTACAATTTGTCACCTCTAGCTAACGCTAATGTATCTATTTTTTTCCTTCTGGTTGAGTGAAGATTTCTATCTATGGATATATTTCTATGGACGTCATTTAAAATGGTCAGAAAATAAAACTAAGATATTATTCTTACATTTCATAAAATACTTCAGACGGCAGATGTCAAGGTGACAAAGACTAGATGCATTTTTCTTTTTTTTCTTCACTAAAATTGTAAATGGTAATAAGATTTTATCTTGCACCAAAGTCCACCAGAGGAGATACACCTTTGCCTGTATTATTATACTACCAAAGAAAACTAAATTCACAAGGTTCATTTGGTTTTGATTTGAAAAACATATCTTTGTAATCATTATTAAATAGCAAATAAATAAAATGATTACGGTCACTGTTTAGCATTGTACACATGATGAAAAACTTTTGGGAGTTACCAAGAAATCGCGACATCAATCAACTACCAACATTATTAGAGCTAATATCTCTACTTTTCGGTATTCATACTCATTTTTGCTCATGCTCATTGCTTATTTACAAAAACTTTATTTTTTTCTGAGCATTTGGTCGCCGCGTGACCAAAATGTTAGCGTTTATTAACCCTAATTTAAAAGCACTATCATTCAGCGTGATACTTGGTAAGCTACAAACTAGTAGTGGGTTTGATCATCTTGATTATATCAGACTTTTTTTGGTCTATAATTAATTCAGACTGTGCTTATTGTAAATAGTAATTCATAATAAGCTCAATGTAATTTTTTTTAATTTTTTTTGGAAGGTGTAATTTTCCTTTTTATATGTTATAAGTATGTACTTAAATTAGATATTAACTTAAATCAGAATTGAAGGTAATTTAAATTTGTCACCGTGAGATATTTAAAACATATTCTACCTAATATTCCAAGTGATTTTTTATTAAAATGAGAGCAAAGATAGAGATTTCGTTATCTTAATAGGTATCAATTCTTCATGTAATGGGAATGTGACTTTATAATATTATGTAAAATTATTTATACTAAAAATTATGTTGTCAACTAAAACCACAATTTCATTAGAGTCTAATTCGTTAAGTATGTAAAAGGAGATGACATGACATGTGAAATCTTCGGAAAAAAAACTTAAGTTTTTGGGGTTGACATGTCAGAAAATATTTTTTATTGCAAGCACGTAGTTCGGTATGTAGTGTGGTTTTCATTGTATTTTTTTGGTAAAAAATAACTTCTTATTATAAAAAACAAAATGTCTGTCTCATGCTATTTTTGTTACATAATCTCAGCTGTACCACATTTGTGCAAAAGTCCCCCAATTCTCTCTACTTAATCTGGTCCTGCGCTTCCATATCCCATACGCTCTGATCTCGTCATTACGTCGCGTTGTTGTTATTAGTAAAAAGAAGTCGTTTTTTTAATAATTTTCGAAATTATCTTTATTTATGTAATTAATAATATTATTCATTGTTATCCGCTCTCGTGCGGTCTACGGTTCCAGTAAATAAATTAATTATCCTGTTAAGTATGACGCCGCAACAACAACAAAAAATAAACTATATAATGCGACTTAGTACCAGACTGTGGTACCAGACATACACTTTCACAATTATTTTAGTGTGATATTTTTCCGTTTAGTTTTATATAACAAACTCGACTAGTTCATTAATTACGTATTCCGAACATTAGTTCACAGATTCAATGTCAGATATCAAGTTACTCTCACCTGGTTATAAATTATTGGATAATTTATTTTAGCTAACATTTACATTCAAGAATGTTCTATTTTTAAACTATTATGCAAGGAAGTGTATCTAATGAAATGATTAAACATTTATGCTATATGACAGTGCCCCGTGATTTTAACCGTAGTTCACGTTACCGTATTTTTCTGGGAATGAAAAGGGGCTGTGATATTTCTGATTATAATCTAATCGTTTCCCAAATTTCAACCCGATTTGTAAAGGTGTACGTGGTTGCGTAACAAACAACCCAATTTTCGCATTTGGAATATTAGTGTGATTTCTTTGGAGTTGTAGAGATCGTCTGGAGAACAGACACACAACTCAACACAGTATAAAGAAAAAACACTTGGGGGAAGTATGTACATTTGCCAGTTATTTTACTGCCAAGCAGTAATGCTAATACGCTCTTAATATTATTGTGTTCCCAATTTAAGGGAAATGTTTCCGAAGAAATTAGAATATTAGGTGTTCCTTCGATCCTACTGTCAGCAGCGGTCGAGAGTAAATAAAAGAATGGTTCTAGGATTTTTCTCCTTTATTTCATATCTCGGTCTCTTATATACTATTTCTGACCTAATGTAATAATAATAATTATCCTACTATCCTATAACGAAACCTTACCGAGTAGAGAACACTTACGTACTTAATTACTGCAATTAAGATAAACTATATATTTCATGCCTTATTCGTAGTTAATCTAAGAGAAATAAAACAACGGATAAATATCTATTTATTCAAACTATTATAATGCAAGCCTTACGAAACATCGCTCGCACGGCTGTTATATAAATATACACGGAGCCGCGCTCCCTTCATTCCACGGCGAGGCGGCGGGCGGCGCACACGTTTAGTTCGATGCTATGATTACCTCGCGCCGTGCACCGCTACATAGGTATCTACAGAACAAAATCTTAAATCTCCGAGTGACGTTAGGCAGTAGATAATAGATAACATGACGAGCCCTAAAATCAGAGGAAATTACGTAAAACTACTGGGGAGGACCCTACATCGCACCATTCGATTATGGTGCGATGCGCACTACTTTTACGTAATTTCCTCTGATTTTAAGGCTCGTGTGTAGAGGGTTTAACTTGGTGACACACTGCTGTAATATTCAGGCGATCAGATGCAGGATTTGCGCATCGGCGTCACGTCCCTCGATTCTACAAATATTATTATTGTATAAATGCATGTATCTACTCGTATCCGTAACAAATAAAACTGGATAGAAAACTGTGACGCGAGTTGCAATTTTAAAACTACAGGCGCTACCAATTATAGCAATCTTATTACCATCTTAATGCTCGATTAACTAAACTCGGTTGGCAAAAATTTAAAAGGTGTTGAAATATCATTGAGTTTATACATACCATTATTATTCAGTATTAATATTTTATTCAAATTATATTGTTTTCTGAATGAAGAGATACATTCACAAATCTGTTTTGTATTTAAGAATTAACTCTTAATTTTTGGACTGTTTTCCAGTGTTGTTCTCTGAGTTTGTTTGACGTCATAAACTTCTAAAATTTCTTAAACAATATGACTTTGCAAAAAAATTGTTTGGTTTCTTGACTAGGGCCGTCGTAGGCTTGAGCAAATAATGGGAATGTTTCTGTAGATATTGCAACCAAAACACTAAAAAAACTAACAACTAAAAAGTGATAGGTATTAAAATATTGCTGCCTTATTGGCATAGTTATTGTCGTTTTCTGAACGCCTGATACAAACATAATTTTCTACTTTATTCTAAGTCCCAGCGTCCCACAGCTGGGTATAGACATCTCTGTTGCACTCTCAGTCTCAATCCTGCGCCAATGGACCTTAAAATTTACCCACGATAGTTATAATTTCGTCCACCCTTCTTACTGGTAGATATCTGACTATCCATTTACCTTTCGCCGGCCACTATTTCGTCACAGCTTTGGTTTTCACCGTCTAACAAAGTGTCTTGGCCATTTCAGTTTTGTCAATGCTGTTCTGATGCCCCGGATTCTAAATCTGATTGCGGTGATATATACAATACCTTACAATAAAATTAATCAATAAATGTTCTTGTTTGCAGGTTTCGTTCGAGATATCACCGGAAGTTATTCCATAGCATTCACAATGCTAGCCACATGTAACATGGTCTGCGTCATACCTTGGACAATAGAAGCTGTCATCAAGTACATGAAGATGAGGAACAAGACCTTGCAAACGTAATTTTAGTGTAGTAAACTGGGTCTTTACCATGATCTATTACTATGATTATTCAATTCTAATAATTCAACGTTCCGAACACCGTGTCTGTGTACCGTATCACCTATGAATAAGGTTCGCAATCGGACGAAAAAGCGTAAATAATCTGGTAGTCATCGCAAAGAGATCTTAAGGTATGGACCCTTCGTTATAGAGCTACGTTATTCTGTGATATTAGATGTTTATTGTAGAAGGCGTCTTTGACACAAAGATTCATTATAAGAACACAATAACTACCTATTTGATTTAGGCTCTAGAATTTACTCCTTGGCTTATAATAGAAGCGTCGTTATAAGACTTAATATTCTTTAATTATAATAAATGTTTCATTGTTTTTTCTTAATATCTTTTATATCATGTTACTTTGTTTTATGGCAAAATTCAAAAGAATTTCTTCTTTGAATTTTGCCATGTTCTTCATTTTAACCGACTTCCAAAAAAAGGAGGAGGTTATCAATTCGACCCTTTTTTTTTTAATGTATGTTACCTGATTTCTCGAGAACCTCTACACCGATTTTAAAATTTATTTTTGTGTTCGGATGGATATGCTTCCCGAATGGTCCCATATAAATCTTTTCGAAATCGGTCAAGTAGTTTTTGAAATATGAACCAAAAACAGAAAATTTGCGTATAATTATCTGGATAACGTAGTTGTAGATTTCACAAAAGTTATGAATCTCGACCCTGTCAATACAAAATTGTGTAAATGCTTTAATAAAAACTTGTTTTTAACCCCCGACCAAAAAAAGGGGTGTTATAAGTGACGTCGATGTCTGTCTGTGTGTCTGTCTGTCTGCTGTGGCACCGTAGTAGAACTCAAACAGATGGGCCGATTTCGATGCGGTTTCTTTTATTTCAAGGTTAATACCATAGCAAATGTTCGTAGCTATGTCTGGTTAATGTCGATTCAAGATGGAAAGGGCATGACTAGTAGAATGTTGTACAGATAACAAATCCTAGGTAGTCGGGGGTTAATCAACATTTTTAATTTTGTTGTTGTACACTAAAAAGAGTAAAATAAACTATTTTCGTACAAAAAATTAAACCGACTTCAAAACCACAAATAGGCACTCAAAAGCGAAAAATAAACTAAAATCGTTATTATAAGCGCTACTCACTCATCTATTTGAAGTCGGTTTAATTTTTTGTACGAAAATAGTTTATGCTAATGAGCTACATTCTGACTTGTCAGGAAATATTTATTGAAAGATAATCTGACTCAATTGAACAAATAAGGGTAACCTATTGTTACACAGTGAAAACTTGACATCAGGCAAGCATAATCCGCCGTAGAATGATCAATTGCATAGATGTTTATTAGAAGTACTTTTTTATTGAATTATCCATAACATACAGTGATGATACCTAAGAAAGTTTTCTATTTGTATTGAAATGCACAATCAAGAACGATTTTGAATTATCATTTTAAGTTCATATTGTTTAAAATAATTGTATGTATTCAAATAAAGTTATATACAAACCTTTTGAATTCATTCATTCGTTCAAAATTCCTACCTTGATATACATGTCATAGGTTAAATTAATGTTATGTATGCATGTACCTACTTTTGAATAATATAAAGTTATAATACACGATTACGTTGTTACTATTATTTCAAATAATTATATATCTAGATAATCAAAAACGAAACATTTAGATAAGAGGGCCAAAGTTTAAAAGTTTCAACTATATCCTTGGCTGAGCTCCAAAAGTTTGAGCGGATATTCCTACCTTCCTGAAAATACTGTTTAGTGTACTGCTACACCGTAAATACGTATTAGTTTGATCTTGTTAAAAGATTTTCGCTAAGTTTATAAAGTTTTGTTAAATTAAATAAACGTACTAATACTGATCTAACGGATTTTCATTTTTACCTCAATAACTCATAGACTGCAGGCCCGTGAACAAAATTTATGGGTCAAATGAACCACCAGGAGACCTTTGTAGGATGGTAGAGGGGTATAAAATAATAAGATTCAGCGCTATGCCGTCATTTGAAAGCGGACAGCTTTCAAATGACGGCATATGATGATGACGGCAACTGAGTGCAGGTGTAGATAGGGGGTTGCAATTCTCGGTCATTTATCCTTGTCGCATGATTTTTGGGCAGCGTTGCGGAATAATGGATTAGAAGAGGTATTTAAACTATAAAAATTGTAAATTTTAATATAATAGTTGTTATTTTTGTCTGAAAAAATAATGATTATCCGACGATTTCAGGGTAAATTTGGTCATTTGATTATGTGCGGCATTGGTTCCATACAGTTTCAATACCTTTTCTAATCCATTATTCCGCAATGCAAGTACAAAAATCGTGTAACAAGGAGAAATGATCGAGAGTTGCAATCCCCTATTTTCACCTGCACTCAGTGTGACTCAATCTTATTATTTTAAGCCCTTCTATGATAGAAGTTGTATCAACCTACATAGGTCTCCTGGTATAACATATTAACTATAAATTTTGTTCACGGGCCTGTAGTTTATCAATAAACTCGCTTGGCGTACTTAATGCGTCGTGGCTGGCGCATTTTTTTTGTTTTGACAACTATAGGTTTATTTTTATTGCATAGTTTAGAGCAAAGAGCTTAGAGTGAAAGAGTTGTTTCCATAGCTAATATACTACGTATAGAGTTCAAACGCTTTACACTGAAAACACGGGTCTGCTCGCTCCTGTGGAAGTTTCATACTTTTGTCGCGGCACATCACTCTGTTGCCATAGCTAATATACACGTCATCTGCTTACGATTGGTACAAAGGATCCGCGCCCAAAAACCTAATCTATTTACTTATTCTCTATCTATGGTTTAGAGTGACGAGACGAGCAAGACATGTGCCTGATGGTAAGCATCATATCTGCCTAACATCACAGTGACACGCCGCTATTGGAACCTGTAGAGTAAAAATCATTATCTAGCACAGCACTGCGTTCGTCACCCCGAGATCTAAGATATTTTACCTCTAAGTCCTGTAATTTAACCGGAACACAGTAATGTTTGCACATTACTGCTGGGCGGTAGAATAACTGGTAAAGGTGTAGTACTTCCCCAGAAGGAATCTGCCAAGAGTCTTACCACTAATAAAACTTGGTTTGCACTTGATCGCCACCTCGCCTGATGGTAAGCGCCGACCCAGCTCATGGTGAAGCACGAAAACTTAGAAGAAACTGATTCACTCTAGACTTGAAGACACTCAAGTTATTTCTATCAGGAAGTTCTTTCTTAGGTAACAAATACATTTCAGAGTGAATTATGTTCTTTAATTTTTTAATTCTAAAGTTCAGTAAAACCTCTTTGTACAAGTATTTGTCTTTATAAACATGAAGCCAAATTAACTAGTTTGATTTTATTTTAACTAAACAATGTTGTGTTTCATTTTTAACCCCCGACCAAAAAAAGGGGTGTTATTAGTTTGACGTCGATGTCTGGCTGTGTGTGTGTTCAATGCATTTTTTTTTTATTTGAAAGTTATTTTCCGTGCGGATGTTCTTAGCTATGTTTGGTTAATGCCGATTCAAGATGGCCGCCTCCACAAAATGGCGGGCAAAATATTTCTTCACAGCCTACATCAATATGGGTACCTATCAAATAAAAGAGCTTGACTAATACAATACTATGCACTATAACAAATTTCAAATCCAAGATAGCCGCCACCACAAAATGGCGAATTGCATAACCTATTAATAAATTGCGTTTTCACTACTACCTTGATATGGGTATCAAATCAAAGTGCTTGACTAGTAGAATACAATACCTATGGAAAAATTCAAATCCAAGATGGCCGCCACCACAATATGGCGATACACACTTCTTTTTTACTACTGCCTCATTATGTGTATCAAATGAAGGTCCTCACTAGTAGAACGTTGTACAGATTACAAATCCGAGGTAGGGTAAATCCTATTTTTTTTTCCTTGTCAAACGAAATTAGATTGTTTCAATTCATGGAAATTTAGGCGATATAAATTTACCTATCACATATTTGTTGTAAATAAAATTAAGATTTACTTATTTATGGATTACTTTTTAGATATAGGGAAAATCACGGGAAAATTATTGTTTTTTTTTTGGGAAGTGTTTTAGATGTTAATCAATCTGCAAACTTTAAGACCTACAAACGTTAAGATCTAATAAATAAAAAAGTACGACTTGCTATGGCACTGTGCTGTTATAGACAGCTGTTTACCATTACTGACATCTTGACTGTCTTGTTCATCTTTTCACTCTAGATTAAATTCCATCGACTATATGGACATTGGACATGTCATACATTATACACAACACTGATTGAATTATGAAACTGACTAATACAGAACCCCTTTGATCCCAACATATACCTACCTAACTATTTCCATCAAATTTAGCAAAACATAATAAATTCACTGGCACATAAACATATCCATGATAAACAAATTAAATATTTATTTTAAAGTTAAATGTTAGTAAAGATAATCTTAAAGATATTATATCAAGTCATATTATATTACCGGAAACAAATACTTCTCAACTACGTAGGATTTATTATTAGACTGGCTCATATTTAAAATTACCACAATCTGAACCACAAAGTAAACAAACTCACACTTCAGATAATATTTTTTTAATGTCACACATCTCAGATTAAAATCTCAATTAATAAAAAACTTAATTACTTTTTTTTTATTGACACATTGATAAAACTTCCAATTAAAAATAAAATAGATAATAAATAAATACTTTAACAAGTCCATAGTTTGAAGTGTCAACACTGCACCGAATTTCCAAACAAAAATATAATTCAAAAATAAAAAGCTAATCCAATAAAAATGACATTAGTTGAGATTTTAAAAACTTAAACAAATTAAAATTTCCCACCGCGCTGGATTAGATTAGACAATCATGTGTTTTTGAATTTTTTCACATGCGTCGTGAATTCCAGTTCCTATTCGACTTTGCTATGAAATATAACATATGTATTTCTTTAAGTATTCGTAGTGTATAGTGTCGAGACTAGCACGACGTTGACACACAGCAATTGGAACATGAAGAATCCAAAAAATCGCTCGTCACCCAGACATATAAAATGTTTTATCTGTATGCCCTGTAATTTCACTATTTGGAATACGACCCATAGCGAGCATTGAAAAAAAACAATATACGTGATGGGGTAAAATAATGAAATAATTCAATTGATCACTTTATTACAAAATTTCGAAATGATCGCAAGTAAATATTGTAGTTTTATTAGGAATGCGGAGTTAGTTCCATTCTATTTGGGTCAACGTTGTCCTAAATTTAGGTAAGCCAAGTCGAGTGAACACAAACAAAACAGACTTCTGATAGCTGTGGTAGCAACCGCAGACATATTCTCAGCACATACGCCGTCACAATAGCAGCGTTCTCATTGTGATGTGTCGTATAAGTAAATAGTAATCAGACAAAGAACGTTTATCTATATTACCGTTGTGCACACGCATTCATTTATTGCTTTATCGGGAACATCCGCAACAGTCCCGACCGAGATATCACTCGGTGAGTGTGTGTTAAAATGATCGACAGAACAGAAATCAAAATACAAGAAAGAAATGTACAGGAAAGGAAAAACTCAGCTGCATGGGGATATGTGATTTGCTTTGGAACGATCATCACCTTCGTAAGTACATTTGATTAATTGAACACCTTGATCAACTTACCTGATTTGACAGTTAACCTTGAACAAACTCGTAAATTTAAACTATTCATAGCGTTATATTGGGGTTTATTTATACAAGTTTGGTTACTTCTAGTAGTTGATTAGTTAATCATTGCTATGTCATATATTAAATGGTAGATTACATATAAAACATTGATTAAATCTTTAGGAAGAGCTATTGGTAGTGTGTTGTTTACAAAGAGTTTGCATAGGTATATCTAAGGTTGTTTACATGTGTGATATCAATTGAAGCTATTCAATTATAATTACAATTAGTTTAGTAGATTCATCGATATAAATCAATGGATCCACCTTCCCAAACTTCACGCGCACCGAATTATGTTAGAAAATTGGATTCGTTGGGAAGAGTAAGCTCACTCTTTCCTTTTTAGTCGAACCTAGGAAGCGGTGAACGCCCGACGTTTACACCTATCGCTATTTGTTGTCAACGACCAAAATAAGTAGAACCGCAACTCGCTAGCGGCGAGATATGTACCTCGCCGCTAGCGATTCTAGTGGTCAAGTAGATTGATTGTTATAAACCACTCGCGCTACACACGGAGACGCAATTTCTTGACAATTTCAAGGTGCTCAGGGCACATCCATTGATGTATATCGATGGGTAGATTGATATTTTAAGCCAAGCACTAATTTTATTTATATGTATAGTATTTATCTATAGGTACTATATACCTATCCTAACTTAACCTATCCATAACAAATTTGTAACTTCGTGTAACATAAACGTAACTAATATTATTATTTACACATTCCAACGATGCCGATAAACCTTTCGACACGGAAGTATTTAATGGGTTATTAACATTACCCGTATTCAACATTTTTATTTGATTAGTACCTTCGTGATTAATTATCTTGTCTAACGTCTAAGTGGCTTCAAACTACGATAAACATCACCATGTTATAAATTAACATTCCAATGTCAACAATTCTAAATAATTAGATGTTAGATGAGAGACCATTATAGACGTTCCGAAAACTATATTACTTTGGTAAGCTGTAATTTTTAAAGTTTTTATTAGCATAGCTCTGTACGTCTATACTATTATATTTAAGACTTAGTACCTTGTTTATTATCAAGTATATAATAAAAGTTATCATAGATCATATCTATAGTAACGCTTGGCAACACATTATTAACAAACATTTGAGAACTTTTTGCTTAATCATCACCTTTATCGGTTCACGCATCTGTACTAATATTTTAAGCTGAAGAGGTTTTGACGTGACAACGTCTTATAAATTGGTTTGCCGGGTGACACTTCAAGAAACTGCGTTACGC
Organism: Ectropis grisescens; assembly: GCA_017562165.1. Classification (NCBI taxonomy): domain Eukaryota; kingdom Metazoa; phylum Arthropoda; class Insecta; order Lepidoptera; family Geometridae; genus Ectropis; species Ectropis grisescens. The sequence continues at coordinate 24,047,043 of CM029771.1, forward strand.
TCCGCTCACGTTATGCGCTCACAACGAGAGCGAGTGAGAGGCACGCGTCTCTTCCACTCGGGCACGGTTAGCCCGCCTAAGAGCGAGAGAGACAGACATAAAAAGTGAAAGGCACGCGTCCCTTCCGTAAAATTATTTTACCACTCAAAGTCGTTGTCGCGCCGCGCGCCGACGTCGCCAGGGCGCTCGCGGGGCTCCGCGCGGCGCGCGTGCCCGCTGATCGCACGCTGAGGATTCGTCCGTTTACAACGGATGAATGTAGACTTCATCCGTTGTAAACGGACTCATAGCTTCACGGATTCCTCCAAAAACTTCCAAAGACGTGTACGGGTTGAATATGAAGTTAATTAGAGTAGCAGCGGTTCCTCTCGCACCGATCCTTGCTAAATTATTCAATATATGTATACGCGAAGGAAATTATCCTGAGATACTAAAGGCTGCAAAAAGGTATCACCTGTATTCAAGGGAAAGGCAAGAGGATGATATGGACGGTTACAGGCCTATTTCGATAATACCCGCAGTAGCGAAAATTTTCGAGAATGGCCTAAGTTCACGTCTCATGACTTTCTCTCTCAGACCGAGCAGCTTTCTGATCGACAGCACGCGTACCGAGTGGGACGGTCCACGACTACACTAACCCGGGAGCTGGTCCGGTCTATTGTCCAAGCTCGCGAGGGGAAGCAGCACGTCGCTGTGATCTGCTGCGACCTCTCAAAGGCGTTCGACGTCGCTGACCATGACGTGCTCGAGGAAAGCTGCATCATTATGGGTTACAGGATACCGCGTTATCTCTCGCCTCGAGCATTCTTCGGGGTAGATCCCAAATTGTGGTCGGGAACGGGGCGAAGTGAGATCGGACCCGCTATGCTCATCAATGGGTGTCGCGCAAGGTTCCTCAGTATCTAATGTCCTATTCTCCCTATTGCTAAATGACTTGCCGGATGCTATAACATCGGCAGATGTCTTTATGTACGCTGACGATGTGGCCGCGTTGGTCACTGCCGCTACGGTTGAAGAATTGGAAATGAAGTTGAACGAGGTGAGTGCGCAGCTCTATGGGTGGTTTGGAATCAACGGTCTGGCGTTGAATCTGAATAAAAACCCAATTTACTCACTTCAACCTGTCGGGAAAACGATATAAACAACTGAGAGTTCGCATTAATGATATCGAATTGAAACAAACAAAAGTTACAAACTTCCTAGGATTCGAAATTGACTCGGTACTAACCTGGGAACATCACATACATAAACTATGTGGAAAAATTGCTAGTGCGTGCTATGCACTACGCCGCGTGGCGCGGGTGGTGCCGACGCGGGTGGCACGGACGTGCTACTTCGCCACGGTGCACTCTCTGCTACAATACAGCACCGAGCTGTACGGAAGCGCCGCGGAATGGGAGCGTGCTTTCCGCATGCAAAAAAGGGCCGTACGAGCGATAGTAGGCATTAGCAGCGACAAATCCGTACGACCGCATTTTAAAAAAACTGGGTATTCTTACGTTGCCCTGTATAGTAATTCTCCAAGTAGGGTTGTATGTGAGGGAAAACCTACACACATATACTACATGTGGAGATCGGACTGCATATCCTACACGACGCGCAGGGCAACTAGAGCCAGTTCCCAGGAGACTAGCGAAGTCTGACAAGCTCACTCATGTTATGGGACCGACTGTATACAACAGGCTACCTCGTCACGTAATTGGTGCTTCTAGCCAGGCTTGTCGATCAGAATTTCTATAGCCTCAAGGAGTTTCTTGAGTGTAAAAGCTATAAATAAATGTACTCAAGTACATACAATCAATTTTGCTAAAACAGGTATTTTCTGTTTCTGTATATTAATTTTATTTGTAATCTGACATTATTATAATATTTTAATTTGACATGTAGATAACATTTACGCAATAAAGATTATGATTATGATTATGATTATGATTATGAACATCCACACAGATATTAAATTTCCGGCCCATCCGTTAGGGTTCTACGGTGCCACAGACAGACAGACACACACACAGACAGACAGACAGACAGACAGACAGACCGATAGACAGACAGACAGACAGACATCGACGTCAAACTTATAACACCCCTTTTTTTGGTCGGGGGTTAAAAATGTTATTTTTTGCGCGTTAAATAAATAAATATTGGTGGACAATTCACACACAACAGCGTCTCACCCCAAACTAAGCAAAGCTTGTACGATGGCAGCCAAATAGCTGATATAATACTTCTATAGTTCTAAATACATACTTATTATAGATAGCATCACCCAGACACAGTACAAATATTTGAATGAATCACACAAATATTTGCACTGGGTGGGAATCGACTCCACGACCCTTGGCTTCGCAGGCAGAGTAACCCAATAAGTCACGAGGCCAGTTTTCAGTCAGTCAGCCAGTCAGAGGCAATAATTAGAATGCTCTTATTGTGAGTAGGTATTTTTCAAATTAATGTCAAAGTAATTGCCTTTCAGTTACCTAACTATAGTCTGCAGACTAAAGTCAAATACTCTGGTAAATGTTTTGTAGTGTATGTTATCGTAGCTTAGTTGATAAAGGAACTATCCAAAACAGTGGTCATTAGTTGAAATAATACAAAAACAAAATGACGCCTTGCGAGATTTGACCCGTAATATTTCTGCAATAAACAGTAGCCTATGTATGATTCCAGACTGTTATATAGGTAGAACTATTTCATGAAAAAAACACTGAACATTCCCTATTTTTTCATGAAAGAGTATCAAACATCCATGCATAGGTAGAGTAGAGTATTTATACATTTGGAATAATTTTGAATTAAAAATAAAAATCATTTAAATTTCAACCACAAAACTACTCCCCGAATAACCCACACCGAACTGCTCTCGGCGCAAAGGTGCTTAAGATGACGCTCTCCGCGTTCCCTCCTACGATGAATGGCAATGGCCAACCTTTCCTCCAGGAACGATCCAGAGCAGGAGTCTCCCTTATTCTCCCTGAACCTACGCCCTAACTCTGTGAGGAACCGTTTAGGTACTGCTCTGTTATAACTTAAGGTATCCAAGGCTTGCACGGCGGTTTGATTGTAGGCTATCTACATATGAATTCGTCTTTTGATTTCAGATTGCAGGAATAGGCCATGTGAATTCGTTTGGACTGATATATAAAGATTTCATGATTGATACGAATTCGACGGCTAAATCTCTAACAACTGCTCATGGAGTTTTTGCCATTATGTTAGCCGTAGGAGGTAAGATAATATTCAAAATTTAATTAAACACCATTTCTAAATACAATAGTGAAAAAAAAGTACAAAGTAATTTAAATTTTAATTTGCTAAGACAAGCTTTAGATAATCGACTTAGAAGTGAATTCTCGTATGGTAATGTTGTTATTCCTAAATAGGATTTATAATGTGACCAGTGGGTTTCAGTTTTTCATGTTCAGTTGTAAGCGATTTGCTTGCCATCAAGCTATTAATTGTCCTGCTCCTCTTGTTACTCTATATAAGTAAATAAAAAGTGTATATACTCTATATACTAAATACTTCTTATCGATCAGTCAAATACATAAATGTATCTTAAGTACCACAGCAAAACAGACAATTTTCGTTAATTTTTCCCGTTACTTTTAAAATAAGTTTTTTTTTTCATCGGATCAAAGATAATGTACTCCATACCATTATGTGCTGAAGGTATTGTTCGTAAAAATGTTGCTAGCTTCTAACACTTTATTTAATTTAACTATAAACCAAGTTAGTGTAACCTAATGCTTTTTTCCCTTGTTATTTCAGGGATAATACTCAATATGATGACTAAGTCCATTTCCCTGAGACTTGGAGGACTTATTGGTGCAGCTACGTTCTCTTTAGGGTCGCTATCAACAATAGCAATTTCAAATACTAACCAATTGCCTTTGACATTTGGTTTACTTCAGGGCATAGGATTCGGCATGATGGTGCCTGTTAGTTACTCGATGATAAACCGTTACTACGTCGCAAAACGAACAACAGTGATGAGTATAGTAAAAGCTATACAAGGATTTGTTCTGATGTGGTATCCTCAACTGATCAAGCAGTTTATACAAGACTACGGGTTCAGAGGAACACTAATAATCATCTCTGGAATATCATTCCACACGTTTCCTGGGATGCTTGTCATGAGAACTGACGGTCAAGAGAAAAGACCAACTGTACGAACTGTACGGGCAGCAAGTATTTCTTGGTTTTATCTTTACTCATGTTTAAAGAAACTAGCAGTTGTTGAAGCTTAAAATTTATGTACAGGTACAGATGACGTAGAAAGTGATAAAAATAAAACTGAAAATGAGGATTTGTTGAGCAAAAAACCGAACACCGAAGTTCCAACGACGGCGGTGGCAAATACAACAACAGTGGAAAATTTGAAGTTAGTAAATTAATACAGCACCATAAAATTGTTATCAAAACATGTTATCAAAATTATAATTGGACCACTTTAGTGTAATGGTAGTAGCACACCACCTAATGTAATATTGTCATGTTGCGATGATTTTTTCCGTTGCAGGCAAAAGTTGTTGGAAATTCTGAATCTGAAAGTTTTGAAGGATCCAGTGTATCGTAACATTTGTCTTGGACAAAGTTTTGTGAACTTTTCCGACATCACTTTCTTCGTGTTACAACCCATGCTTTTGTTTCAGTATGGGTATAATGCGGTTAGTAACAATTTTATTGGTTTATTTTTAGGATTCTTAGTTATATAATCTCTAATCTCGGTTCAGATGTTCAAATTTACAATATGAACATTGAGGAGAAGAAGAGAGTTTCCCCCCTTAAACCTCTTCACATAAAAGTACAAAAGTGATTAGATATTTATACTTTTTATACAAAGTAGGTTTGCGTTTGAATGCATATTAACAGATATTAAATAATAAGTCGTCGGTCAAGGAATCGTATGCTTATTATGCTTTTAGAAGAAATTATTTTTTATTATTCGATCTACTCTAGTTTTATGAGTGATTTTCAATTCTTCTCCGATATGCATCTGTCATAATAAAAAACGTAGTTTGTATAAAGCCAGTGTTTTATAAGTGTCTAATATCGTTTTTACTAAAACTCTTACGACACATTTTTTTATATTTTTTTTCGTAGGTAAGTATATTATTTTCGATCTCAAAATTACCTGTCATATTTGAATCCTAGAAATGTTTCATCATTCAAATTTAATATTGTGTTATTCCTTTAAATTCCTAACGTACGATTACGGAGAAACCATATTAACAGGTTAAACATTAATCTCTCAATGTCAATTTTATTTCAGATTACTTTATAAATATAAATTGTTCGGTATCTTGATTTGAACCTAATCATTATCTAAATCTTCCTAAGTTTAATTAGTTTTATCAGCATCGATTACACTAACACACATATTTGTTATATTTTCCTTCACCTAAATCATGTTTCTCTGGTCACTGACAGATAAAACTATTTTATATTGTTTACAGAGTGAAGTTGCAACGTGTATATCAATCTGCGCAGGCGCCGATGTCGCAGGTCGATGTGCCCTCGCTGTAATCAGTAGCATACTGAATATCAACACCAGAGGATTATTCTATACAGCGACATTGTTGACATTCGTTTTTAGAATAGGTATACAATTTCATTATCTTATCACACCAAAGACTACATATCAAGTTTTTGGTGGTAATGGGTGGTAATTTAATAACATCGTAGGTAAAACTAAAAGCTCAAATATTGAATTTATTATAATAATTATTCAAAACAGTTACAAAGATCAACCTGAAATCATGAGATTAGATCTATGTGATAAAATAAGCAAAGTAAATGCTAGAAAATAAAAAGATTAAGATCGGTCCGAAAGATATATATAAATTGAACGAATCAGAATCAGAATCTTTATTGCTTAACTGTGTACATAAGATGGTAGGTACTAAACATACAAAAGTAACAACAGTTTACCCATTTCGGGCGTGCAATTTAAGTTTTACATTATTATAAAATATTCAATATGTAACGCAATTTTCACACAAAATTATTACATGTAAGTATTCAAAGTATTTACATGTAAAATTTAAATTAAAAATAAACAAGTTAAAAGTTGAGTTATTACAAAAAAATAAAGACATGAAAAGATTGTACGCTATTTTCAAATATATGAGTACATATGTTTATCTCTATAATCACAGAATTTATTCAGAATCCGTGTTAAATACTATGTTCCTGGCAGTGGATAGTGGACGAGAGATAGGTCAAAGATCGATATGTCCAATTATCACGCTACACTGTCGCTCATTCAGATTATCTAGCATGCAACTAAACCATAACCCATTGGCGAATAGAACAACAAGCAAGGAGATTAATTGATAATGATCTATGACCATCTCAATAATAGAGGTTAAAAAATTACCGGTATGAGATCTTTCAATAACGGTGAAGTTTCGTTCATATTTCTCTTGAAACACATCAAGCCATGACTATGTTGATGCCCTACTGGTGGAAATTCTAATAAATGATGAATTTAAGTCATGAACAGTTTGAACGTACTGTTGAAGTGATGTCTAGGAAGTTCTAAAAATAAACTATTTTTAGATTCGAATGTCCTCGTATACAGAAACATCATAATTATAATATCCTATCCCACTTTCTATTTATATCATAAATGTAAAGGTTTGTATGCTTATTACCCTTTCAAGCAAAAACTACTAGAAGGATTTGGATGAAATTTGGTACATAGATCGATAATAATCTCGAATTACTTATAATTTACTTCTTATTCCGAGAAATTTAGGAATCTGGAACTACACAGGTGAATTCGCGAGGAGCTGCGAGCTAGTTATGTAACAAATGTCAAAATTTTCTCAATTACGACGTAACTGCTGAATGCATCGTGTTAAAATATGGAAAACCGTTAAACTATAGTTTGGAATAGCACACATTTTTTACGTAAATGATTATTTCTGTATACTTTTTAATGTAAAAAACTAAATGACATTTTTGCGTAAATCATTATAGTATGTTTTCAACTAAATACCCATTGTGAGAAAACTGTGATTTATTTGTTATTTTGATCCACAGTGATTCTCTATATCCGTGATTACACGTACGTGGCTATTGTGACGGGTGCTTTGGGTGTGCTCCGGGCCTTAATTCACGTCACGAGCCCCCTAGTCATCTCCAATCACGTGACCCACGAGGACTTCCCCGGAGCTTACGCCGTGTTCCTATTGGCTGCCGGAATCGTCAATGTTTCCTGTTCTCCAATCGTTGGTGAGAAAATTATAAAAAAAATGTTGCTAATTCTACCTCAAGGTAGTAAAAATTGTGAATTTTCCGTGTCTTTCAAGATTTTCTTTTGTTAATATTATATCTCAATAAAGTAGAGTGGATCTTTACAACGGAATTTATTGGTCAAATATAAGTATGTATCTGCAATCTCCATCTTATTAACTGACGGCATCCTATGCATTTTAGGAGAGTAATCTTACATACATACATACATATTTACACATACAATACATATTTATCAATAACTATGTGTTAATGTTTTTGTGAAATATGTATGTTAAATTCATTTTAAAGAATGTAGCGTCGAGACTATCAAGATATTTATATGCTTGATTGCTTGATGGTAAGTAACACTACTGTCTGCCTATAACAATACAGTGACATGTAAATATTTGATCATGAAAAATCATAATCAATGTATAGAACTGCTTGCACTGCACTCGTCACCCAGAGATATGAGAAATATAAAATGATTAATATCTTAGACCTTTTTTTGGAAACATTATCCTTCTAACTGGAACGCAGTTGTGTTTGTTTATACAGTACTGTGACAGTTACAGTACAGTTGGATTACTATTTACTATTAGTATTTTATTTACTATTAGTATTTACTATTAGTTTGAACAAATAAGTTCGGTATTATTATATACTATTCTCCAAATGTGTTTTTATTTTAATTATATTGTTTTATTATACTCGTATTCCATTAAATTATTCTCATATTTTATACTATTTCAAATACAAGCAAACTCATGATATATTTCTGTCTGACAACGAGGAAAATATATCTAGTGTTGTCGAATTATTTATCGATTACATTGATAGTTCTTGTAAAATCGATTTTAATGTTGTTAACTTGTCTGATGTTGCTATGCGATTACATACCAAATGATTAAGTTGTGTAATTCCATTTAGGTGTACCTAATATATGCTCGTTATATGCATATATCAAAGCAAGTTTTAAATTAATTCATTTGATTGAGTACAGTCTAATGAAGCAGTTTTTATGAGTTTTTTTGGCGATGCTTATCTTCTAATGAAAGCTGCATCATAAAATAAAAAACTATGTAAGATGAGATAAGATATTTTTGGCAGATTATTTTTAATGGTTCAGTGTTTTGCTCGAAACAACTTTCCAAGTCACGCTACAACCTACTTTCGTGAAAATAGCTAAATACTCGCATATGCATACACATCGGTGTATGCAAAATAAGAAAAAATAAACTTTTTAAAGCCGTGAAGTAGTAATTTACAAATTTAAATATAGCTTTCTTATAAACAACTTAGAGACAACAGTTATTTCTTGTTTATATTATTTCTGTTTTACAATTATGTTTTTACAAGTAAATATTATTTTTACAATATTATAATTCGACCAAAAAATCAATATTAATCTACATTCAAATTTAACACAGCGTTTGAGGCCATGCCCTGGGCAAATTCAACCTTGAGTATACCTCATCAAACACCACAAGAGAGAGAGCAAGAGAGAAACAGTAGCACTTATTACGCTCAGATTTTAGAACCTCACAATAAAATTAGATTTAGGCCTTTTAAACAAAAAATGAAGTAATACTTCGCTTAAATTCTCGATTAAGAATTAAATTCACGTAATTTAAACTTAAATATACACATTATATCCTAAAAAATAAGTCGCCAATACTTTCAGACACATTCCGTGGGCTGTTTTGCTTTGCAGACGCTATAAAACTCCAGACAACTACTATTACTACTACTTAAAAAGCTTTTAGAAGACGACCGACCGATCTAAGGTGCCAATCACCCCCTAAACTAAATTTTAAGTCAATATATAGTTCTTAGTACATACTAACACTACTCAATCGTCCACATTTCGTTCGTCAGAAAATACGTGACGTCTGGCGATTCCGGGATCTTGAACTATACCTACTGATTGATATAGCGTCATGCATTCTATGGTTATTTTGAAATTTAGACCACTTGACAACCACTAATAACAAACAAATGATTACTTAATTCGTTAATAAGATATGCGGAGCGCTTTAACTGGTGTTCAATAAAATTTATATATTCCGGTGGGAAAACGAACAAACCCACGCAAAGCTGTGTTTCGCTTTTTTAAATTCTGTATTTCATTTTAGAGTTTATTTTGCAAAAAACCTCAGATTGCTCCGAATATGTCGTTAACCACCCATTTTCCAACGAAACTTTATACATTGAGCATGGTGATAATAACGGTAATTTTGGTAATTCCACGAATACTTTCAGAAACTTTATTTAAAATATCAAACCAGAAAGTAGGTACAATCCTTTGTACATGCTGCTAAAATGTATGTTGAGTGTTAGACTGCTACCGTATAGAGCATAGGCAGCTCACTAAATGTTTCCATTGCTGTGATTCGGGGCCTTCTCTCGCAAAGAGAGAGTCAAGGTCATAATCCATCACGCTGGGTCAGTACGGGTTGGTGAACGACGCATGACTTCGAAAAATTCCAGGTACAGGTCGGTTTCCTCGCGATGTTTTCTTTCACCGTTTCAAGTTAGCGGCATTACGCACATAACGGCAGTGGTACGCGTGGGATTTGAACCAGGAGTTCTAGATAGGCAGTCACCGTTCTCCTGACTAGACCAGCCGTAACCGTATAAATTGGTTTTTAAGAAATACCTAAAACTTTTATTCCTCGAACCTAAGGCATAAACCGACGCTGTCACGCTCCCATTTCTAGCACAATACTTTTATTACCACAATACATTACGTCACAAGTTGACGTGACTCTGCCACAGCCTACGAACAAAGATATTGTAGAAAAAAATGGCAGTCTTAGATAGGCACTGTCCAATAGAAGTGAAACATTCGAATTTAATAAAAATTTTGATACTTAACGTAGTTTTTTATTTTGTAGTTGGTACTGTTATAAAAGAAAAAAAAATGTTTACAGTAATGGTTACAATGCCGCGAGTTCCATGATTTTTGTTCCCCCAAATCGGAAAGCCTAGCGCTATATTTATGATGATGATAATGCAAGTTCTATGAGTTTTACCCACCCAAAAAGTATTTAACGGGCCTAAAATAGGGTTCACTTTAAAAAATGTGCAGTCCTAGGATTTATGTAATTCAGTTCGTTAATCCGATCTTGAACATCATTTAATAACGTCAGAGTCATAATCCAAAATAAAATGGAAATTACGTTTAATACATAGGTACGTTCATAATGGAATGTGGCTGTAAATAGGTCACCTGAGGTAGTACGACACGTTTGCCAGTTATTTTACCGTCAAAATATGTGAAAATATTACAAAATATGTGAAGTTTGAAGGGCAATGTTCCCAGAAAAATTACAGGGTAAAGAGATAAATAATTAGATGTTATAGTCTTCAATTGACGAGCGCAGTGCAGTGAGAAACAATGAATGTAGGACTGTGTAGTAATAGCCAGACGTGTTACTTGCCATTACGCGCAAGTTTTACTCGTCACCTCATAAAAACACAGTATTCCAAAACATTTCTAACTCTCAATTTTGTTTCTTTGAGTTTATTTCATGTCCAAAACGTCGAATTTATTTCACTTGAGACAAAATAAAAGCTTAGTGTCATTTTTTTTTTGCTTGTAAAGTTTTGTCCTTGTATATTGGAGGTATGGTGGTGATAAATATCAAGCCAAAAATCACCTAAAAACTTTTTCCAAAATCTTTTTGTTATACATATTTGACACGATATTATCATTCTATAGCTACTTGTTCTTAAGACACTGGTGATAAACGGGAAACTGAACCGACGGAGCACAAAGACAAATTAGAACCGTTTTTATTGAGTTGGGATACGATCTATATGATGTACGAGCTTCCGTGAGCATTTCGGGATCTTTTGTCAAAGGTCTGGAGTTTTTCGCGAGGTCGTTCGCGTAATGTCTCCCGTCTAGTGCCGAATACTGTAGATTTTAGCTTATCGATTGTTGCGCAAACATGTGCCATAGAACAGAAAACAAAATCGTTTTATGTATACATATTTGGATATTTGATAGGATTTCGGTTAGTTTTAATGAAACAAATAAACAACGGTAATACAAATATTTGTTAAAAATTGCCGTTCTCCCGACTAGACCGAGGGGTCTACCGCCGAATGACAACTGTCTTAGCTTTGATATTGCTGTCTCTTTTCTTTTCGCTTGAAATGATAAGAGACAACAATAGTAAAGCCATAGACGGTGGAAGACCAGCTGTAGTGTTGCGAGAGCTGGCACCAATTTTTGGCTAGATATCTGAGGCAAGCTGATTTTTTTATAAACCTCTCTTATTCTATGCCATTACGGAGCTGCAGATCTAGCTGAAAAAAAATTATTTGCGGCAATTAATAATAAGGCTGGTCCAATCGAGAGAACGACAACTTTTATTAAGTGTTTGGATTCAATCAATAGCCCACTAAATGTTCCCACTGCTGGGACTCGGGCCTTCTCTCGCAAGGAGAAAGTTAAGGCGATAATCTACCACGCTGGCCCAGTGCGGGCTGATGCATGACACATGACTTCGAAAGATTCTAGGTACATGTCGGTTTCCCCACGATGTTTTCCTTCACCGTTTTAACGCACATGATTTCGAAAAGACAGTGGTGCATGTAGGGTTTGAATCCTCCGGATCGGCAAGCAGCGTTCTCCCAACTGGACCAGCCGTAACTTCTAGACCAGCCGTAACTTCCTAGACCAGCCGTAACTTTATGTTTGGATTATAAAAAAATAAAAATGTTTGGATTATAGTTGTTCATTTATTTCATTAAAGCCAATCTAGATCTATGATATGCTATCAGAATAATTACCGACACTTAAATTATTTCGTGTTATGTTCATAGGTGCTTAAAACTTTTAGCCGTATTTTGCATACGACCCATAAAATCACATTTTCTACTGTTTGTTGGAGGTAACATAATAACAACTGCATTTTTTGTTTCAGGATTACTGAAAGATGTTTACGAAGACTACGTCCCTGCGTTCTATGCTTTGACGGCGTGTTGCTTGCCTTGTTTATTGACGTGGCCTGTAGAATTTTTCTTTAAATTAAAAGTTAACCCATAATTCCACAAAAACAATGTATTTTAAATACATATACTATGTTTTGGTTGACATTCTTTCGTTATAATTGAAAGCTGCATTATAAAAATGTAGGTGTAACACAACTTCATCAAAATGTTCAAGAACTCACTGTTTTTAATTTATTCTGCTGAAATTTAATAAAATTAGAAACAATTTAACATAGACCATATAAGATACTGGAATTCAAAAGTAACACAGAATGACCAATGTAATACGTACGTTGAAGATTTTCAAAATCAATTATCAAAGCAAATTTATTTCTAAATAGATATATGAAAGACAGTTCCTTAAAAACATCTACGTTTGAAAATGCCACAAACGAAATGTAATTTTAAATATCAGAATTATATTAATTTTAAGGCTTCTCACAACTAAGTTAAAACTGTTGATTTTAACGCTTTATTATATCTCTAGATATCTAAGACAATATTTATTAAATAAAAAAATTATAATGTAGCTTTAATCGAAAAAAAATTGTTACTAAATATTATTATATTAAGTTATATCAACTAATAAGAAATCATTTATGCACATAATTTATTTAACGCTTTTGCTTGAGATTCCCTAGTTTTACAAACATATTATCAGAATATACTGTATATTCGAAGTAGTTGCTTTTTTTATTATTCTCTCAGCCATTTTTAGATTTTTTTTAGAGTAATGACATGAGTATGGCATGAGCCATGAGCTTGATGGTAAGTAACACCCCTGACCGAAACAGCACGGCCCTACGCAGTAATTAGAACATTATCAGTTCAAATATCCCTCTATGTTTGTTGTTCTGTATTTTTTTGGAAAATTGCCCATCATACCGTAACTCATTACTGCTTAGTGGTAGAATGACTGACAAATGTACATACTACCCCAAACCCTAAACAATTAAGTTACAGCGATGTTATCGAGAGGCATAGCGAGAAATATAAATGTGTAACAGTTTTGGTTGTTGCGTTTCTTTACGTGTCAGAAACGATTTCTTACGAAAATACCCTATTCCATGAAAGCATTCACGCAAAGTGGTTTAACAAAATACAAAAGTGTGGTGAGTTGGTCTCACAGAATATTGATCTAAACAGAGGTATAACTTACGAACCAGTTTTTTTTTTTTTTTTATAGAAAATGATGAGACGAGCAGAACATGTGCCTGATGGTACGCAACATGCCTGCCACATAACAGCACAGTGACACGCAGCTATTGGAACATGAAGAGTCCAAATCATTACCTAGCACTGCACAGCGCTCGTCACCCAGAGATCTAAGATGTTATATCTCTAAGACCTGTAATTTCTCTGGAAACATTGCCCTTCAAATCGGAACACAGTAATGTTTGCACATTACTGCTTGGCGGTAGAATAACTGGTAAAGGTGTGATACTTCCCCAGGCGGACTCTGGTACTACCAAACTAACTTTGTTGTAACAAACTAAAGTTGCTAACTTAACTTAGGTATGTTTGCTGTAATGACTATCAATCGAAACAAATGTATTAAAATGGAAAGTGTATTTTCTCATTTTTGGGAATCCTTACCCAAAGGGCTAAACTGTAACACATTAATAATATTCCGTATGTCCATCTGCATGTATGTCTATCTGTTATCAGGCTGTATATCATGAAGAGTAATAGTGAGGCGGTTAAAACTTTCACCAACAATGTGTTTTTGTAGCCGCTCTAAAAACAACTAGCAGCAGGCAACAACAACCAGAATTAAATAAATATTTAATAGTCTACCAAACATGTTTTTTTTTTGTTTTTCCCGATGGTTACAATCTTGGTGTCTTTAAATCGAGAGTGGACCAGTTTATTCTAATTTAATCACTCAAATGGTGGTCAAATGTAGGCCTATAAAAGCTTAAAAATCAAAGGTACGATACAAGATAGATAACTCATATTTTACCTTATCTTAACTTTTTTTTTAATAACAAGTGACGAGACCAGCAGGACATGTGCCTGATGGTAAGCAACATGCCTGTCACATAACAGCACATAAGTAGAATAACTGGCAAAGGTGTGGTACTTACCGTGAGATTATAATCTTACAATGTGATGCGTTAAATTACAATCTGATGGTGTTGACAATTTCGCGATTACAAATACATCAAACAAATGTTTATACTTCATGGAAATCAACACGACAACTTACACTACACTGAGCTACGAGACCAATCAAATTGAGTCAGCCGAGGTAATGTTACATTTGTAGTTACCAACTCTGCTTATAATATTTTTGTGCAATATTTTACCTCTATATCCTTCTTAATCTGTGATAAGGTGAAATATATCACCCACTTTTTCAGGGTTAGCGGGCATTACGCGGTACCTCAAGGGTCCATCATTATTAACCCTTGAGCTTGGTTTGGGTGCTTCCGAGAAAAATCTCTAAAAGCCTCAGGCTACATCAATCTTGCGAATAATTTTCTTAGAGAATTTTTTAGCAAAGATTATAAATACCAGTATAATAAGGGTACTTAAGATATTTTTTAATCATATGAAAATGCTCAGAATACTAGAATTTTTACATTGCTGAAAATGAGGTTAGGATTTTTTCTTTTCTTATTTAAACAATGCTTTTAAAAATTTGTTTGAAATAAAATATTTGCCATAGTAGATCTTCCCAATGGATATGCCACCGTATTGCAATCAGCGTCAGGCTTACAGAAGAACGCTTGAGAATTTAAGCGCACGGTAGGTTAAGTTAGTTCATATTTTGTTCAATCAACCCTGAAAGTCCATATAAAATCGCCTGTTAATAGTAAAGTAAAAAAAAATAATTTGTGTAAACTAAATATAAATAACAATAATTAAATTGTGTTAATTTGGGTTAACATCCATATTGGTCAAAGTGATAAGGCGTTACAACTACAACATATTTGAACTTTTACCTCCTCTTGCAAGAAAACAATGCCGAATGCGGAGATGATCATGGATTACTTTAACTTTACTCTAGACTCACCTTGGAGTATAAAATTTAATCATACCAAGCAAGGTTCAATCAAAGTGGATCAGTAGCTTAGGCATGGTATGTGACCGATCTACAACATGAAAGAAAAAATGCAAATTTGACATTCAGTATCGATTAAAGAGTGCCCTCTATTCTTTTTTTACAATATTTAAATGCAAATTGCAGTAGTTTTATTTCTGGGATAGATCATAAATTGATGAAGTAACCTAGTAACAGCAAAAATATTTTAACAATCCCATCATACCTTGAATTTAGTATAATGCATTAAATACAGTTTCCAATAAACCCACTCAAACGTAAACCTAGTTGATATTCAATAGATTCTATCTACTCTTAAAGCTAAGATAATGTGTTGAAACTTAATCAAGATTTACAAAACTGGAATTTACATAACAGTCGAACCGATTTTTATCAAGTCGCGTTTTACTGTAGTAATGTTGCTGATTCTATGGACTTACAGGAAAAAAATAAAAGGTATTCTGTTCCGTACATTTTATAAATTATTCTACAGTAATGCGTGCTTGATTGTAAAACGCCATTCTAAGCTGGTATGGGAATTAATAAATATTTTTTAATAACTAGAAGGTATATGACGTCATAGTGACGTGAAGAGTGTGGAGTTGGTGCTAAGTAGAACGGTTGCCTGTAACAGGAGTGCTGAAATCACTGACACTCAGAGATCAGATGACACCCTGGGTTATTGTCTTTGCTAGCACTATACTGGGCTTGTTAAACATATGACAAAGGTCACGGACCCCGGAGTCTGTGTAGTTGATAAATTCAAATAAAAAAAACTATGCTCGTTACCCGGAGATGTAAGAAGATAAATCATTGAGACATTGCCCTTACAATCAGAACACAGCATAATTATAGCATAGTATTGCGAGGTGGTGGAATTAACTGACGTGATGTAAGGACTGATTGCACGTGGTACTTACCCAGGCGGACACTAAACAGAGTTCTACCAATCCAAAAAGTATGAAAAGTTTGAAAAGAAATTCCGAAATAAAATATTACTATTCCTTGTAAAATTGGATTTTGTAAAATTGGATTTTGTAAAAATGGATTTTGTAAAAATGGATTTTGCAAAAATACTCTTCGAAATCCTACTAAAATTATAAATGTTGGCTGTTAGGATATTTTAATCTTTGGAAGTTAATTGCTTAATTACATCGTAACGTAACATCTGAACAGATCTGGTTGAAATTTGGAAAAGAGGAATTTTTTATACTTTTAATACCAGGAAAATAACGAGAACGGGAACTAAACGGGAGCGGGTAAACCCCGAGTGCTGTTGTCATTTAATTTTACTGATCTATTTAGGTAATGATTTGGACTCTTCATGTTCCAATAGCTACGGGTCATAGTACTGTTATGCGGCAGGCATGTTGCTTACCATCAGGTACATGTCCTGCTCGTAACGTCACTCTTTATTTAAAAAAAAAAGGATAGAAAAGTCTCTGAAATTGGTGTTATATCATTTTGAACAAAGAGGTTCACTCATTTACTGAACCCTATTAAAAAACGATCTAATAAATATAATCTTGAAATACAATCTAAGAATTATGACTGCTACACAGCATCAACATAAATTTGATAGTATTTGCTTCACAAACAGTGGAACTGGTACCTTATCGTAAGCAAATACCGAATTTATTATAGTTGTTTCAGTAAATTTTCCACTGGCGTGTGTAACGTAATTTACTTGTATAGAAAGACATTTATAAATTAGATGTCTATTAATAGATTTGATATTCTTTGCACGATAAACACACGGATCTACAGATAGAACGGATCTGAATGGATTTAAAAAAAAAGTACAGATTTATTGAATTTAGTTATTGTTTTTGTGTTAGATAGACTACAGGCCCGTGAATAAAATTTGTAGGTCATATGATACACCATCTCCTGCTGTATCATATGACCCACAAATTTTGTATGAATACAGGATTATCCTATGCAGGATGATAGAAGGGTATAAAGTAATAAGATTCAGCACTATGCCGTCACTTAAAAATGTCCAACTGAGTGCAGTTAAGATGTGGGGTTTCAGCCCTCGAGCATTTCTTCTGTCGCATGTTTTTTGTACGGCATTGCGAAATAATGGATTAGAAGAGGTCATTTGACCTATAAGTTTTGTTCACGGGCCTGCAGTCTAAGACTGGTATGGCAAGTAAGCTATACTGTGAAGTTGAAATTCCGTAATGTACTCGTAGATAGTGTCGATGCTATGTTATATCCTATTGGAGGATTCAGTCACTCTTCATCACTAGGTATAATCTACAACCAAAGCTTACAATATAATTAGATTGAAGTATTTTCATAAAGAGAAAACAAAATTAGCGATAAACTGAGTAAAGTCTGTTATTAAAAGATGAATTCGGAGCCTTTTGCTCAATTTTTGAAACTTTTTCAATTGAGTAATATTATAATTTACTTGTTTAGCTCCATCTACCATAAACATAAACGCACACCATAAAAATAAAGCCCATTTAACCCTTGACTCCCAGTGGAATGACGCATTAAATAATAGACATGAGCACACAGGTGATATTAAAAGGTGAAAAATTTAATTTAAATAAAATTTGTATGGGTCAGTTGTGGTTTGTTTGTACCTCATTTCTACAACAGAACGAATAATAGAAAATTATTTAGTTAGGTGTTTTTTATTTATTTGACACTAGCAACGCCCCATGGTTTTACACGCGTAGGTAATTATCGGTCCCGTAATTTTCCCGCGATAAAAAACACCTATATGCTTTTCCGTAATACAGTACATATGACATACAGTATGACATATACACATAGTATAATATATTGTGTAACTCTATTCCAAATTTAAAGCCGATCCCTTTTGCCATTCCAACTTGATTAAGCAATAAACATCAAAATATCTAAACTTTTACGTGATAATTATTAGTCTAATTCTAACAACGGGTCATTATAATTCAAGACATAACTACCCATCGTAAGCGTATCTTGCTTACGTAGTTGACATTTTGTTTTGATTGACTTTGACGGCTTCGATCAGATTTAAAAAACGTCAGCCTCGTGTTCCGAACGGCACAGAATTTTGCCGCTTTCCGTTTCACATCTATTTATAGCAAGAAATAATTTAAATTGACGTGGGCTCGTTCGCTGTTATTATAAGATTTGTCATCTGCGGTATTGATTTAAAATTCGTAGAACGGTTGTAAATTGTAAAATTCTTGTTTATATTTGACAATAGATTGAACGAAAATATTCATTTTCATTCAGGTTTTATTCCAAACTTGGTAGGTTGGCTCCAACACTATTTGAATATCTAGCAAACGAAAAAAAGAGATAACCTAGATCTTGATTGTTATTTAGATAAGAAACAGGTAACGAAACGATGCGAAATATTTGTCAATTGTTGATTATACAATTCTAAGAGGTATTTGTCTATTACTACATTTTTGATAAAAAATAACCGTACATAAAATTCATTCCTAGTTTAAAATGAATTTAAAAAGACAATAAATAATTTAATAATATGGAGACATTATATTCTTTCCCATAATATGGATTCCACGGTTCCCGTGTATAAATAAAATTATTTATTTCCTTTCTTTAAAGGTAAATTAATTTTAAAGGTAATTACAAATGTCAAAGTATGTGTGTGTTTGATGTTAGATGCTCAATAACGTCGAAACAGGTGACAGCAATTACCTAAATAAGAATGTTAATACTGAACTCATAGGTTACCCTAAAGGCTACATTATCCCTAAAAATGTCAATCCTGTTTTAACTCTACGCAGACAAAGTCGCTAACGACAGATACTACATATACCATGAATGTAACGAAATAAAAAATACTGGTGGAAATTTCTCACACAACATAAATACCTAATAAATATTTAAAACTAGACTGCCGTTCACCGGCAGAATAACAGGTCTCAGGCTAGAGGTAGGTAGGAATCCGAAGTAAGAAATTACTATTCTATATAAAAAATATTTCTACGGTAGCGTGGGCATTTTCAGGTTTGTAATGAAGGGAGGTGACATTTCGGATGATAAGGTTAACTTCGGTTTTTAGACCCAGGAGATAGGTCAAGGTTATTTTTTAAAAGTTTTTTTATTGAAATAACGATAAATGCTAGCTAGGTACTACATGTAGACAATAATAGCAAAATATCTAGCTTCTAATATTAACCGTAGATAATAGTATCATGGATAAAATATTACTTCAAAGTGTATCATCTCACTATCTCACTCCACGTACAAGGACTAGTATGTATACTACTTCTCTAATTACTATGGTACGGTATATATTTGAATATGTTTAATATGAGGTTTAAATAACTTTGTATTTATACTGACAAAACTTAAAATCTGGAGTTAATTCAGTCCTATTATATTTGTAGTCTTGAAAAACTAGAAATTCATTACTATTGTTGTTAAAAATTGTAACGCATTTTTCACCTTACTCCAATTGATGAAATATGGTAAGGATACACTTTAATAAAGTATTATCTACTTAACTTACCTAATTGATGCTAACCAAAAAATATATCATGATAATAGTATCATGGATAAAATATTACTTCAAAGTGTCTCATCTCACTTTTTCACTCGACGTACAAGGACTAGTATATACTACTTCTTTAATTACTATGGTATGGTTAATTTTAATATGTTTATGTTAGGTTATAATGACTTTGTATATATACTGACAAAACCTAAAAACTGGGGGAATTCAATCGAATTATATTCGTAGTCTTGAGATCCTCGAAATTCATTACTATTGTTGTTAAAAATTGTAAGTCATTTTTCACCTAATACCAAATTGGGGAAAAATGGTAAGGATCCACTTTAATAAAATATTAGTCTACTTAACTTACTTAGCTGATAGCTAACCAAAACATTTGAAATTAACATAAGTACTTATTTTAATTAATTTGTTTTTAGGTTACGTTAGTAAATAATTAAAAACTCGAAGAACATTTAACGTTATTTAATTAATCGCTAAGCAATCCGTTGCACAAAACCATATCTGAAACTTCTTTTGAAGTTTTTCTTAAAAAATACAGCTCAAAGTATATTGTACGGATAGAGATTAAAAAAAAAACAACTAAATACTCAATAAAAACTGCTTGTTTTTATAATAACAATAAAGAACCTAAAGAAGCTTTTAACAAACGGATACTTACATACTGTACATACTGATTTATACTTGAAGCGAAGGCATTGTTTCCTACAATATTGATCGGCCATACATCTTTGATTACGCAGGAAGTCAAACATTGTTCTCTATATTTGCCAATACCTGTAAGTATCAGAACTGCTTGAGCAGAACGTGCTTCCAGACTGTAAATAAATAATTCTAACTGGAGGAAGTAACGCAATGTTTGATCCTAATTATTCATGCGTGTTTGCAAGATTATAGCGTGAACTGTCTTTTGAATTGTAATATTTATACCTATTCTTACACTATAGCTGTAGAGTGGAATAAGTAGCCGGCCTCCTTGTTCTCTGAGAGATACAATTTAGAACTTTTCAAGGTCAGAGTGAATAGATACTTTCTAGATCAACGTGCGTCATTTTCAACCATAGCGTCGCTTACCATCAAATGGTTGTCCAACGCGGACCTATACGCGAAAAAAACCTATATTGGTTTGAACTCATCTAATTAACATTTGCCGACTAACTTTATACCGTTTGTCGATGTATAAAGTTAGTTATTATTAGATATAGTATAATGGTTAATATGATAAATAGTTAAATAGTATAACAGTAAATAAGACAGGTAACTTTTTTAGGTTTACACTTGACTTTGTAATTCAAACTTAATTCAACAATAAAGGCTTTTTATTTATTTATTTATTTTAATTGACATTATAAATGCCAAAAGTTGGATGTTAGTATGTTTTTGTTTCATTTCTGAACAGATTGTATTTAAATTTGAAAAACAGACTTCAGTGTGGAATAACACACAGGCTACTTTTATCGTTGGAAAATAACGAGAACACGGGACCTACGCGAGTAAAATCGGAGAGTACTGCCAGTATTGAATAAAACAATAATCAAATAACTTAGTCGTGTAAAATATTATTAACTTGTAATTTGGCCATGACTTTATGGACGTTTGCATTCACACGAAATAATTTCCAAGGAAATCTTAAAAACGTCGTATGAATTATTTATTCCAGGCGGACAACCCTCGCTCGCGGAGATTTCTCCTTAGGTCAAGAGCCTCTTCACAAAATATGATTGATGTCGCCATTAAGCTGGTAAAAAACCTCTCAGCGTATAAGACGTAAAAAATAAACGCCGCTAATTAAAATAAGAAAAAACATCTCAGACTTATTTTAACAGCGGAGACATGCAAAAAGTGTGTCAAAATATTTTGCTATCGAATGACGATCGAGTTTTCATGGTAGGTGTGATTTAATAAAATCAAACTAACCGAATTTCGTTATGGCCATTAAAAACAGTTAAAACTAACTGTACACTATAATGTTTATACGTCGAGTTCCTAATTTAAAAACTCAAATAAAAACTAACAAATTCGTTTCTGTGAAAATGCTTGACACTGAGTATCGTCCAAAAATTACGTTAGAAATCAGAAGTTATGCAAAAATACATTTCATTAAGCAAATAAGAATTGGTGAACATTTGTCATAAAACAACACTAGCTCCAAACTACGCAAACTGTTTCGTTTTTTTTTTAATCTAATATCAACAACACACATCTCTAAATCTTGTCGTGTGAGAAATTTCACAGTGTTCAATTTTACAGACCTGTAGTACGTAGTAATGTTCTTTCTACTTAGGTCTTCCTGTAGGAGTCCTGTTAATCTCTAAATATCTTTTGAAAAATATACAAAGGTCACTCCTCTAAAAAGGTCTAGTGTTGCATCAATAAGCGGCGATTCACGGTTACCATTAGAAGAGCCATCAGTGTTTTCGTAACAACGTTTAAAACAAACATGCGATGTCATGGGACACCTACTAGGCAGGAGCGAAGTTCCTTAGTTATAATTTATAACACAGAAGCAAGACAATTTGCCAAAAATGCTGAATTTTGTTATATATGGTACGATAATCTGATAAACAAAGTTGGGAATACTGGTCACGGGTGATTTTTACGCACTTCTACATATTTTTCTTACGGCTTTAGTCTCACGTATTTTACAGTTCGGTCGCACAGCAAAATATTTATTTCCTCCAAGCCTACGAAATTTCTTACGAAAAAATCAACATTGTCACGAACGCAGAGATTTGACTTTACTTTTGTGATAAGAACGTCTAGGCTGTGGAATACATTGCCTGAGTGGGTTTTCCCCGATGGTTACAATCTTTGTGTCTTCAAATCGAGAGTGAAGTGCCTGAGTGGGTTTCTTCTTGGTAAACACGCTCCATCGTAGACCGCATCGTCGCTTAACATCAAGCGAGATGGCGGTCAAGTGTAAACCTATATAAGTTTAAAAAAAAGAACATCCTTTCCGTCTATTTAGTAATAGAACACAGACTCTGAAAGGTCGCAGAAATGACCAAACCATAACCAATTTTTTCGTCATGTTTGATCCGAATAAGCATAATAAAATAAATTTTAACCGCGCACTAACAAAACTATAAACGCTCAAATTCCATTCACATCCATTTTCGTTCCATATTTATAACTTTGGACTATAAATAGTCTAGTATTACGTCTGTAAGAGGTGCGTTAAATCGTATACCTATTTATAGATAGCGTATAGGCAGTCTGTGGTTGAGAGCCTAGCCCGCAGCCCGGGCGAGCTGTATCGACCGCCGCTCAGCGTTAGGTCTCACTACGTAAGTACTTACGAAACTCTTTACAATCACAGACCACGGTTCCGGAACTCTAATAAAGAGATTATATTTTTTATCTGTACACATAGAATGTTGAAATCAAGTCTAGTTAATTACGAAAGTCAATAGTTATTGAGTAATGTAAATTAATTTTAAACTCATGTACATACACAAACAGGCAATGTTACGATACTAACAGGTTATATTATACATTTTTAATAAAAACATCCTAAATTTATTGTAAGTGATGTAATGTAACTTATCGCACAAAATGAGCTCGACAGAAACTTTAAAAAAATATACACTGACTCCAATTATTACCATGACGCTTCACATTCCAAAAAACATTTTTTTATAACCAAAATAGTCGCAATTCTCAGTTAAAAAATTAATAAATTGCTATGTAGATTTTGTAGATAATACAGCAGAACAGCAGCGTTTTAACTGACTTCTAAAAAAGAGGAGGTTATCAATTCGCTATTATGTATTTTTTTGTATGTTTGCTACGCGATAGCTCTGCCAAACGATGTTGATGTTTTGTTTTTTTTTGGAATATATGCTATATGATATAGTTCTGAGGTGGTCCCATATATATTTTTTATTGTTATTAGTTCGGAGGTTTTTTAAATATGAACAAATAAATAAAGTTTGCTTTAATTTATCAGGACTACGTAGTGGAGATTCTTATAAAAGTGGGTTAAGTGTCTAAATTTCATTTTAAACTGAAATCGGATATTTGTTTTTTCGCAGAATATAAATGATTGCAAAACAATTTATCAATATTCAATTAAAATAAAATTAATAGTATCACATCAATTAGTCCCAAATATAACACAAGTCACATATTTATTTTCCATCACGGGCAATAAATTACCGCTTTGCTACTCATCAAAATCATAAAATGTTTCGTCTTTAATTGGAAATACAAATCTATTTTTGATATAAAGAAAGTAATTTAAAAAAACATATTTAATGGCGCATGTTTTTACTCAGGCAGGCCACTTTTAGGGGTTCATAATTATTATTAGGTACGTTCAACTGTATTCTATTTAAAGGACCTAAATTAAAAAAAGAATTCTCGAAATGGATTTTCTGTCAAGCTTGATTATACCAAAATGTAAAAATTCTAAACACGCAATCACTTTGAAATTGAACGCCAAAGTTTGTGTTTGTATGAATGTTTGTTCACAGTTATCTCTGTTAAGGCAGAATGATGGTGAAAAATAAGTAAATACGTAGTAAATATACTACCATGTATAATTTACTAGGCTTTACTTTTATCTCGTTTAGATTAGTGATTGTTTTGAACAACGAACAGTTATGAATTTGGTAGCTACTCATAAGTGGCCTTTTTAGATTTCATAGTAGGTATAAGACTAGTATTTTAGAAAACTAAATTAGCTAAAACTGTCTAATTATATGAAATCAGAAAAGGGAAAATCTACCAATACAAACATAAACGGATCTTACTGCTACATCACAAACGAAGACTTAAGTTCAATTTTATTTCCTTGAGTTTGTTTGAGTTCCCCAATATTGGCAATTGCCATATGTTTTAATTAATACGAAAAACATGACACACTGCTTAATCGCATTCTAAATAATTATTTAATTACGCCATTTTAACAGCATTTTAACGGCCGTGGCCACGAGAAGACTCCTTCGATTTTACTCTATTTGACATCTTTTCGGATTGGAGTACCTAAATAGTTGGGTACATAAATCATATCGATTAGATTTGTACGACGTAAAGAGTTAGTAGATATTTATTTAGAAAAATATTCCGATACAAATCTGATTATTGATTAATATATTTCGTTGGCATGCGCAATAATCTGGTACGTTATCATCATTGTCTAATCTTAGTTTTGCCTTCTTGCTGCAAGGATATGTATCTATGCAAATGTAAACTATTTACTACCGATACTGATTAGTAATAAATAGATTTAAAGTAAATAGAATTAAATGATAAGGAAGATAGCTGTTTCTTACTGTTTCACCCGTTTTAATAAAATAAGTTTGGTAAAGAAAGATGACTTGAATCATTAACGATAACTGATCTCAGCTGATTGCAAATTGATAACGAATATCAAACAACAATTGACACAGACAGACGTCCGATTATCCACGACTCTAGTTACCAAGTGAAGCGTTAGGGCTCTTTGCAGAGACCGAATGTGGAAGTATCACATCATTTCCCGTTACTCTCTTATCCTAGCAGTATTGTGCAAGCATAACTATGTTCCGTTGTGAAATGCAATGTTTGCAGAGAAATTACAGAACAAAGATAATTCACCTTAGGTATATCTCTTGGTGACGAGCGCAGAGCTATTTAGACTCTTCACATACAATATTTAAATAGCTAAGTGGCACAAGATTCATGTAACTCTGTAGTATGAAAAAGGGTTTAAAAAAAAGTGTTGACCTGTTAAAATAGGTAATAACATAATATGTATATTGTGATCAAAACAATTTGACTCTAATTTTACTTCATGTATTAAGTACTCTATATTAGTAAGACAGTATGAAATATGCTGAGTTGATTGTTACAAGACTGAGGCTGAATGGGCTGAATTGGTAATTGACTATAATGTATCCAAGTATCCAGAAGTATCTTCAAATCCTAAATCAATCGGTTACGTAAGTAGATATCATTTGTCTAAGACCGAATTATCGCTGGATTACCGTGTGCAAATTATGCGAAAAGTGATTACGTTTTACTGTACTATATTTTGTGAAGAAATAAAGATCAGAATAAAGAAATGTCTTTATACTTTACTAACAACCCGCCCCGGCTTCGCACGGGTGCAATGCTGATCTAAATAAACTAATAAAAATTGTTATTATGGGTTATTCCTTAAAGATAGACACTGTAGACTTTTTTGTAGACCTTTTAAAGGGGTATAATACTGTTATATTTATGTCGTCATCAAAGCGGAACACAAGCGCCATCTGTCGGCGTTCGATGGAGTCTACATTCCCCCGGCCGAGCGGAGCGCACGACACTTCTTGTGCAGCAGTCGGCCAGAGCGGTTGAGCTTGAACCATAGCGCGTTCTACGCTTAGCGATAATACCAACTTTGTTATCTGTGCTTAATAAATTCTATTGTGTTTGCGTGTTTTCATCCAACACTACCCGTCACTATGCTCACAGCAGAAGGATGCGATCAATAATGATGACGGCGAGACTTTGTCGCCGACATATACATTATTTTGATCTAGCTCCTAGGGTTCTACCAGCGTTTGCAGTGTAAGCGCAAAACATGTATTTATGACATTACATTTCCTTTAAAAAAATCCGTGTTTTTTTGGTATTTTGTGCACTTATTTACATGTAAACCTTTCTCTTGAACTATATATTTAAAGAACCCGCAACAAAAGCTGTTTGATGGTTTTAAAGATCTAAGGATATATAGAGATGAACAGACTCGGGAAGTGACTTTGTATAGTGATACTAGAAAGTAATATTTAAATTTACAATTCATAATACTCCAGTACCTGGGTGACCGAGCTTTACTCGGTTACTTAGGTACATACTGATTTTCTAAAAAAAATACTTAAAAAAAGAAAGGCGGCCGGTTGGTATAGAACCCGGACCTACCATATTATGACCGCCCGTCTTCCCGACTGAGCTAATATACTGTCGCGCGATGGCGCGAAATTTACCGTCGCATTCTAATCATTATGTAACAGTTTTTCATTGTCTAAAAACGCGCATAAAACAGCATATTTTAACAACACGCAAATACAACACCAAGAAGGCACAATGGTCAAACTTTATGTCACAGTTAAAATCCTCCCTTGTAGAAGGAAACATCTCGCCGGAGTCAGTGGAGAAATGTGAAAGTCCATTGGAACTCGAGTCGATGATTACGAGCTACAGAGCTAATATACATGAAGCCTGCGAACAGACCATTCCACTGGTAAGCTCGCCGAAGGGAAATCCAACCCCCCCCATGGTATACGAAAACGCTCGATAATCTGAAAAAGGAAGTTCTCAGAAGAAAGAGACGGATCAGGAATGCCGCCCCCCGACAGAGTTGAACTTGTAGTCGAACAGTATCAAATTGCTCGGCAAGACTACAAGTCAAAAGTCAAACCAGCTCAGACGGAAAGTTGGAAGGAGTTCTGCACGAATCAGGAGAAAGAAAGCATGTGGGACAAGATCTACAGAGTGATGAAACAAACTTCGACAAGACAGGAAGAAATACTCCTAAGAGACACCGAAGGTAACACTCTATCCCCGCAGCTATCTGCAGAACTACTTGCCAAAACTTTCTATCCCGACGACTCTGAGAGCACAGACCAACCTTGTCATACAGAGCTACGGGAGCGAACGACAGAAATGCCTATGGGCTTACCGGAAAATGACCCACCATTCACATCAGCGGAACTGGAATCAGTACTGAGAACTCTGAATCCGAAAAAAGCTCCCGGTACAGACGGGCTAACCGCTGATATCTGTGCAGCAGCCATACGTTGCGAATGGAAGGTTTTCTTGGCGATAGCAAACAAATGCTGTGTCGCTGAAATACTTTCCCAAGCAATGGAAAGAAGCGCACGTGGTCATACTACGCAAACCCGGTAAGACAGATTACACATCCAAAATCATACCGCCCCATAGGTCTTCTGTCCGTTCTAGGAAAAATCGTCGAAAAGCTTCTGGTAAACCGTCTCCAATGGCATCTCCTCCCAACTATTAGTAGGAAACAGTACGGTTTCATGCCCCAGCGAGGCACTGAAGACGCCCTCTATGACCTAGTAGAGCACATCAAAAAAGAAGTAGACAGTAAAGATACCGTACTCTTAATCTCCCTGGATATAGAAGGCGCCTTCGACAATGCATGGTGGCCCACCCTCAAAAATCAATTAGCGAAGAAGAGGTGCCCAACAAACCTCTACGACATGGTAAACTCTTACCTCAGCGACCGTAAAATCAAGGTCAACTATGCAAGAGCAGTCTACGAGAAGGAAACAACCAAGGGATGCGTCCAAGGGTCCATCTGCGGACCGACCTTTTGGAATGTGATCCTAGACTCGTTACTGCGAATGCTAGAAGCAGAGGGAGTGTACTGTCAAGCGTTCGCAGACGACGTCGTTCTCGTGTTTACAGGCAACTCGAATATCATCGAACAGCAGGCGAGCAGGGCGCTGAGCATGACAGTCCAATGGGGTAACACTAACAAACTCAACTTTGCAGCGCATAAAACCAACGCGATGCTTTTCACAAAAAGTTGAAATACGAAACTCCAAACATAGTCATGTCCGGCGTCCGGCTAAATCTGGTCGAGGAAGTTAAACTGCTAGGCCTACTGATCGACCGCCGGCTCAACTATAAAGCACATGTGACCGCCCAATGTAAAAAAGTGGCGAACATTTATAGACAGCTCGCATGTGCAGCGAAGGTGAACTGGGATTAAATGGCGAAATCACGAGAACTATCTACGTCGCGGTGGTGGAACCTATCATCATGTATGCCTCAAGTGTATGGGCGCAAGCGGCAGACTTCGAGGAAAACAAGTCTCAGTTGAACGCTATCCAAAGAGGTTTTGCCCAGAAAATCTGTAAGTCGTACCGTACTGTTTCTCTGAAAGCATCACTTGCCCTTTCCGGCCTGCTCCCCCTGGATCTGAGAATACAGGAAGCGGCAAATTTGTACAGAGTAAAAAAGAACCTCTCCCAAGACTACCTCCCACCAGCAGTGGAGCTCGAACAGAATGTTAACTGCCTAGACCAACCCCATCCGTCCACGAAGTTATCCGTAGAGTACGAGCTCCTAGAAGACACCTCCAATCTTCCACAAGGGCCTCAAATTTATACTGATGATAGTAAAATTGAAGGTAAAGTTGGAGCTGCTCTAACATGGTGGGAGAATGG
The DNA here is from genome assembly GCA_017562165.1 of Ectropis grisescens. NCBI lineage: Eukaryota > Metazoa > Arthropoda > Insecta > Lepidoptera > Geometridae > Ectropis > Ectropis grisescens. Next base: position 24,075,994 of record CM029771.1, read on the forward strand.
CAGAGAAGTCAAGAACTCGATCTTCAAGCTCCACTCCGAATGCACAGTCTTTCAATCGGAACTTTATGCTCTGTACCGGGCAACTCAAATGGCGTTAAAGAGCAAGGACCCAGAAGTCAATGTCCTGAGTGACTCCCGATCTTCACTCGAACTGCTAAGTAACCCAAAAACGAGCCACCCCTTGGTTAAGTGCGTAAAGGAAAACATTGAACAGATAAATGCTGAAGGGAGATCTCTTCGTCTTTTCTGGGTGAGAGCGCATGTTGGCACCGTCGGCAATGAAAGAGCCGACGAATTATTAAATCGGCGGCACTCACGGAGTCACCAGGGACTACGAGGGGATCCCTTGTCCTACGTCAAAAGGAAAATCCGCGAAGAATCGGTCAAGAAATGGCAGGATCGATATGAGACCTCGGACACCGGAAAAGTCACCCAGACGTTCCTCCCTGATATAGCAAACGCATATCGGGTGATGAGAACCACGAAACTGACTCCTTCCAGGTACAAGCGTTGACGGGACACGGAGGAATAGCAGATTACCTGTACAGATTTAAGCTCAAGAGCAGTCCGGCATGCGAGTGTGACCCCGACCAACCCGAAACGATCTGGCACGTGCTAGTCGATTGTCCCCGATTCATGGTCGCAAGACATGAGCTCGAATCTATGATCGACAGAAGACTGGTTGTCTCGGATCTCCACAACATCTTAGTAGATCCAGATAACAGAACACGGCTCCTGTCCTTCATGGAGAGCTCATTCCGCATAGCGGCCATGAGAAACTCCACTAAATCAAATACGCGCCCCCCATCACCACCACACTCTGCCCCGCTGTCTGTGGACGCCGCGCGGCATGCGGTTCCCGCCCAACATAACTCCTCGAAGAGCATCTCCGTCAAACAACTACTGGAGAACGCAGACCGAGGAGAAGCAGGGATCCGTATCCGCGGAGTGGCTCTCTTCATGGACAGCAACAAAGAAAGATTCGGAATAAGCTTTTGCTTCGCTTGGGAACGGAAACGAGCCCGTTTGTCGCCTGGATTGTCTCGCCTGCTCAATGGGAGTACCGCAAAAGTCACGATGAAGCGGAAAACCTACGACGCCATGCCGGTGTGCGAGTTAGACGGCCACCGATTTCGGTTGGTGCGATCGAAGTACAAAACGATTGCACTAATAGAGTACTCGGAAGGTCGGACGCCTTTCACACAGGCAAGTGCGCTGCTCGCACATCTGAGCAGAAATGCAGGTGAAACACCCCGGGTGATAAGCGTGGATGCGATGGCAATCGAATATTCAAGAGCGAGAGTCGCAGACCGGCTGGGTTGCATTGAGGCCTCTAAACATCATGAGGTTGTCGTATACGAAGACAGGGGGAAAATCTGAGCTTCCTCAGAACCCCTTCGCACGACCAAACAAATGCAACTGACAGCTGGGGACATCCTGTTCCTAGTTCGACCATCCAAACCGGCTCCGAAAGAGTACAGCAGAGGACAGCCGCGGAAAAAGCCTCAGCCAATCTAACTGGCAGCCGAGGCACCAACACGGCGTTCGTGACTGCTTTCAACGCAGCGGCAAGGAGCGTACTCCGAATCACATCCCATTCATCACCCCCCTCGACGTCAAAGACCCCCAAAGCAGCTTCACAGCAACAAACAGCCCGAACGAGAGCCGACATGGGACAGATTGAACCGCCCCGCTATGTCACGGCTTCGGAGCCGCGGAGCCATGCACGTAACGCCTTCATCGAATTCATAGCCACACTGAGCGCGACGCGACAAGTCAACCTCATGACTTGCGAAAACATCATGCAGTCCTATAGGCTAGGAAGTGAAAGCCTTTTAAAGGCGAAACTCGAGGAGGCCGAAGCAGCCATTTACAATAATGTCACTTCCCGGGTCATCAAGGGAACCATGACAGGACAGTATATGGCAGCTTACAGTGCTGAAAATGGCTTCGTGACACTGAACGAGAGAGAGACAGAGCGCGCGGGAGTGCCTGTTTATGCGACACCACCAAACGACCCAATTGTAGTTACTGCCCGATGCACCAAGATTATGCTGGACGATAAGATCCTAGAGATGGCCAAGACCATCGAAGGGAACGGAAACATCAAAGCAGATTGGGAAAATTGGGAGGTACCGAGAATACAGTGGGTCAACGGAGTTCCAGGATGTGGAAAAACAACATGGGTGATTAGACACTTCGACGTGGGCAAGGACGCCATCATTACTACAACAACTGAGGCAGCAAAGATCTAAGAGAAAAGCTATCGCACCGAATCGGAAACCTGGTCAAAACCAGAGTGCGAACCATGGCTTCTGCTCTGGTAAATGGTTTCGGTAGAGAAAGTTTCAGCCGCCTCATGGTGGACGAAGCTCTCATGAACCATTTTGGAGCCATTGTGATGGCTTCAAGGCTGTCTGGTGTTGGCGAAATTGTCCTCATTGGAGACGTCAATCAGTTGCCTTATATCGACAGGGAAAATCTCTTCGAAATGAGGTATCATCGCCCGAACCTGGTAACAAAGATCAGCCAGGAGTTGCTCTGCACACATCGAAACCCAATGGACGTCGCATATGCACTGAGGAAATATACTCCGGTATGTACTCCTCAGCGTCCCGTATAAAGTCCCTAGAGCAGAGAAGATATAAGGAGCGCAAATACCCAACACCCAACCAAACACCTCTTCTTAGTTCACACTCAAGAGGAGAAGGAGACCCTGACAAACCAGGGTTATGGGTCAGGCACCGGGTCACGCATCCTTACCATCCATGAAGCTCAGGGACTAACATACGAGTCGGTAATCGTAATCAAAACCAAGGCAAACATGAAGCTGCACGAGCGTGCCCCATGCGGTAGTTGCAATCTCACGGCACACGGGGACCTTCACATACTACGCTGACGACACCGACGACGCCATCGGTCGGTTCGTGCGGCGAGCGTGGGCTGCATCATCGAAGACCATCCGCGATTTCAACCTACAGATGGCCATCAGGGACAGAAATGCGGCCGTTGTGGAGGCTCTGGGCCGGGAGGAGGCAGCTTAGGCAAATGGCAAAAGGCAATTAGGCAAACACTCGATGTCGAGTCGATTACTAGCGGAATCCCTAGTATCGTTTATAATCGTTTTGACCACATTAGTCGAATAGGGAACAAACTAGCTTCGTACCCTGCGGGCAGCAAAGCATTTTGGTCCCTAGCTAAATCGGTCGAATCGAACTTCTGCCGCCCCTCACTCCCTCCATTGCTGAAACCTGATGGGACACTGGCTCACACTGCAACGGAGAAGGCAAACTTGTTTGCATCTCAGTTTGCGGAATCTTCGCGTCTAGATGCTGGTAGCGCGACACCTCCTATTCCACCTGGCTGTCCGTCGTTTATGTCAGAGATACATATTCGCCAAATGGAAGTTCGCAAAGTGCTACGCAATCTGGACGTGAATAAAGCCAGTGGCCCAGATGGTATTCCTGCCCTACTGTTGAAGGCTTGTGCGCCTGAGTTGTCTCCGATACTAACGCGCCTTTTTAAGCTCTCTCCAAACTGGGCTAGTACCGAAGTCTTGAAGCTTGCCAATGTGCAACCAGTGCCCAAAAGGGTAGTCGTGCTGACCCTGCCAACTACAGGCCCATCTCGGTCACGTCCATACTCTGCAAGACTATGGAACGTGTCTTAAACCACAGGCTCCTGACGTACCTAGAATCAAACGACCTCCTCAGTGACCGGCAATACGGATTTCGCCGAAACCGGTCCACCGGGGATATTCTAGCGTACGTCACTCACATCTGGAGTGAAGCTATTGAGAAACACGGGGAAGCACTTGCAGTCACCCTAGATATCTCGAAGGCTTTCGACAGGGTTTGGCATGATGCCCTTATAAGCAAGCTTTCTAGTTATGGTTTGTCTCCTGGGTTTATTGCATGGATATCGGACTTCTTGAGGGATCGGTCCATACGAGTCGTCATTGATGGCTGCTCGTCGGATCAAATGGCTATCAATGCCGGAGTCCCTCAGGGGTCGGTACTTTCTGCGACGCTCTTCCTGCTACATATCAATGATCTGTTAAAGCCCGGTATTTTTGGGTACGCAGATGATAGCACCGTCGTAGAGAGTTACATATCTAGCGCGAGAGCCAGTGGGCAGCAAACTCAGGTATTGAGAGAGAGTTTGATCGAGCGTTTGACCTTGACCCTTGAGGCGGTGTCTAAATGGGGCGATGCGAATCTGGTCAAGTTCAACGAGAGTAAGACGCAGGCGTGTCTTTTCTCCGCAAAACGGAGTCCATTTCAACTGACCCCTACTTTTCGAGGTGTGTCCGTGCCGGTTTCTGACCGTCTTGAGCTTTTGGGCGTCACTTTGACATCTACGCTCAACTTTGGCTCGTATATCGAGTCCAAGGTTAAATTAGCTGCCAAAAAACTGGGTGTCCTTTCAAAGGTGCGAAGGTACTTCAAGTCTGAACAGTTGCTCACATTATATCAAGCACAGATTCGCTCCTGTATGGAGTACTGTTCGCACCTTTGGGATGGATCGGCCAAGTATCAGCTGGAGGCCCTGGAATCGATCGAAAGACGTGCCAAAAGGCTCATAGGCAATGACACTCTTGTGCGAAAAAGACTTCAAAGTCTTGAGCATCGTCGAAAAATTGCTAGCCTATCGGTTTTTTATCGGATACACTTCGGAGAGTGTGCAACTGATCTGCATGATCTAATACCACCTTGCCCTTTTTTCTATCGGAATGCTCGTAGCTCGAAAAAGCGACATCGTTTCATGGTTGATGTTCCAAAGACACGAACGAAGAGATTTGACTCTACGTTTGTGATAAGAACGTCTAGGCTGTGGAATACGATGCCTGAGTGGGTTTTCCCCGATGGTTACAATCTTTGTGTCTTCAAATCGAGAGTGAATCGGTTTCTTCTAGGTAAACACGCTCCATCGTAGACCGCATCGTCGCTTAACATCAGGCGAGATGGCGGTCAAGTGTGAGCCTATAAAAAAAAAAAAAAAAAAAAAGAATCCCAACTGGTAGTGATCGGCTCTACAGACGAGCACTAGAATTAGATTTTAAATGTACCCAAATCCCTTCTATTTTCCTCTTCTCCTTATCCAAGAAATGTGTAAAAAAAAAGATTATTGTAATGACAAAGATCACGGACCCCGGAGTCTGTGGAGTGGATAATTTAAATAAAAAAAAAAAAAAAAAAAAGCATATTTTAAAAATAAAACCTAGCTAGATCAATTTACCGTCCCCGAAACCCTCTGTATACCTAATTTAATGAAAATCGTTCTAGCCGTTTCCGAAATTCAGATTCTATATATATATATACTTACAAGAATTGCTCGTTTAAAGGTATAAGACATAAGATTTACAATACTCATAAACAAATTGACTTTCGTTAGCTTGGTTAAATCCACAGTTAACTCAGATTATTCAAGTAAAGAATCACACGTAGCAAAAAAACAAAAGTATTTCAAATTTGAAAATCGAAATAGTGTGTGATCAATTTATATAGAAGTTAAAATAGAACATTTTATGTTCCTAATAACAACTAAACTTCGAGCACTATAACCCAACTCCCCAGGAAAGCTGTTCGTATGAAACCCGCTCCCTGTTGTTTTACGATCGACCGCCCAAACTTTTATAGCACCGATATGGAATAACTCAATTTATTTAATTTTATAGTTCTGGTAAAGCAAATTACGTAGATAGGTATATACATAATTGGGTCTATAAAATAATTTAGCAAAAATTTCAGAATTAATAGAATATCTATGATAAGATTATCGTAGATTTATTGTGATTTATTTAGTTTAATATCCTTACCCTATCAGACTTACTTGATGATTTATTATAAGTCTCTTATCATCATCATAATCAGCCCTTACTGTTCCACTCCTGATATAATCGGCCTCTCCAATGCTACTCCACTCAATCCGATCCTCGGCTTTGCGTTTCCTACCGCCATCAGCTATAATTCGTAAATTCGTAAAGTGTCAAGGAAATAAAACCCTTAACTACTAAATTATTCCGCTTTGTTTTCAATATTATGCATGTTTGCTATCTGTATCAGATATCTGTATTAGAATCTGTAGCAGATATTTAACTTTATATAATAAAGATTCTTATGATTAGGTCAGTTCCCGTGTAACAAGATACCATTTTATTTGATTTAAATTCGACTTTGTCAATTTATAGAGTTATTTATTATTATAATAGCGGTAGGTATTCAGAATAGGGAATACACAAACTGAAATAGATTTTCTAGGTATATCACCGCGTCACCGCCATCCCTATTAAATAATGAAGATTCGTCAATCCCAGTAAGTAATTTTGTTTTTAATAAACATCAGTTGTCCCACTGCCGTGCCGCGCAAAGGTCTTCATTCGACTGGATATAGTCCTGAGCTTCTATCATAGTTATATTAGTTTGTAAAAATATTATTTGTGTATTCCTGTTTAATTATTCGTAACTATCAGGAGATTTTCATAGCGCTTTGGGCTATTATCCAATAAGAATCGATGGTTTCCACGTAGTATTTTTTTTTTTTTTTAATATAGAGTGACGAGACGATCAGGTCATGTGCCTGATGGTAAGCAACATGCCTGACACATAACAGCACAGTGACAAGCAGCTATTGGAACATGAAGAGTCCAAATCATTACCTAGCACTGCACTGCGCTCGTCACCCAGAGATCTAAGATCTTATATCTCTAAGCCCTGTAATTTCTCTGGAAACATTGCCCTTCAAACCGGAACACAGTAATGTTTGCACATTACTGCTTGGCGGTAGAATAACTGGCAAAGGTGTGGTACTTCCCCAGGCGGACTCTGCCAAGAGTCCTACCACTACTAAAACACTAAGTTGAACACTGAAAATCTTTTTTTCTTAATGAAAATGCACATTCTAGGCAACGTGACGTGCAAATTTCATCATACATATATAAAAAAACCTGCTGTGTATTTCTAGAATAGAAACATTGGTATCAAAGCCAAGCCTCCGCCTGCATTCTTGAATATGTTGAATATATTTTAAAGAAGTTATTCCGGTTTTTGTACCAGAATGAAAAAGTGACCATGGAAAGTTTTAGTTAGTTTAAGATATTAGAGCATTTATACATATGTGATTCTAACAGTCATTTACACTTACGTAATTGATTTATGCTGTTCAATAAAGACCATAAATGAAGATTTAACTGACAACGTAGTTTTCCGTGTTATGTTATTTTGCTACGTAGAACAAGACATACTTTAAATTATCGCGAAGTTTCAGCTTCCAGAGAAGGAAAACATTGTAAGGAAAGCGATAAATATGTGACATAGACTTTGGTACTTGTGAAAGATACCTTTAAATTTCAGCAATGATAATTTAAAGTAACCTGCTTATGTTGATAAGTACCTACTCGATACAGGACTTTGAAGCAACATCTAAAATCCGAAAACTTTGCAGCAACTCTCTGTTGTTTATTTTTTAGAAGTTCAGTAACCTACATTTTAAAGTTATAGTTAGGTACTTACAGTGAAATATTTTTGTTATAAACGCCATTGTGTCACGGAAGCTAGTTGAACAATGAACATGAGACAAAATCTGCAGATCTCATATCTGCAGATGCAGATTATTAATTTTATTTTATTTATTTTATTTTACTAAGTTAGGGAATCTTACAGCTAGGTACAAAAAATTATAACATAATAGGTCCAAAAGGCCAATTATAAAATTCCACTTGTAAATAAAAGTAAAGATTAAATAAATCTAGTAGACTTTTAACATAAAACAAACATAAAAATTGCAAAAAAAAAGGTTTAAACAAAACCACATAACACATTGTATCTAAACAAAGTACTCCTGTGTTAGAAGTCTCTTGCATTGTTTTGAGCCTGAATCAATCCGAAAAAATAAATTATTGTTCTTTTACAATAATGTTTACTGCTCGGCGGAAATACAATTGGCAAAGGTGTGGTACTTCCTTGGGTGGACTCTACAAAGAGTATTATACTACTAAGTACTACAGCAAACTAATATTTTAGTTAAAATAATTTGTTTATTTCTTTGATTGCGCTCATAACTAAATCACCAACCAAATTTGAAGTCAATAAAATATTAGAAATATAATTGAAATATAGAGAGAGAAACATACGTTATTTTCCTGGTGGAGTCATCCATCAAGAAAAGGATTTTCGGAAGATCAACCGCCGAAGGGCCAGCTTGGGGTTTGAATTATCATTTGTTTCAGCGCTGGTAATCTGCGCGAGGAAAGCCTTGGCTATTAGTTGGTCTATATTTTTGTAAAAAATGTATATATTTACGACAATCATGACATTCGTTTGTTGCTCGCACAGTGCCACGCAGATATTGGAACATGCAGGGTCAAAATCATTTTCTACACAACATTGTACTCGTCAACCAGTTAAGTTAATGTATTTTTGCTCTGAAATTTATGGAAAATTGCCCTACACAAACTGAAACACAGAAAAATATGACTACTGCTCATGACTGCTTGGTGGTAGAACAGGACAACATGTGTTACTTCTCCAGGCGGACTCTGCAAAGAGTGCTACCACTATAGATAACACAATGCATCGGTAGTTCCACGGAGAACAAGAAATAAAAAAAAACGTTAACCAGAACGCATCAATGGAAATGAATGAAAATAACCAACATAGATCGTATAAAATAAGGAAATAATGTATTAATCCACGCAGAACTCAGATAAGGGCAATAAAACGCGCGTTTTGCACCCGCCCAGTTCTGTTCAGCCAGCGTGAAATAGCCATTTACCTCTTTACGGGTAGCTGGCTGCAGGAAACAATGCGATATCTTTGCGTCTTTACAGCGACACTATCAATGGTTGAACGCACAACGAAAGGCTAAGATTTTCCAAATATTTTCTGGCCAAACGCATATTTACGCAAATAATAAAATTATTATGTTTTAATTATTAATCGGACAGTTATCACTCCATCATCATCATTCGTTATCGCCTACTAGGCACTGAGCGTAGGTCTCTTTTCGTGCACGGCACTTGTATCGATTTTGTGCTAGTATCATAATAATCATAATCATAATCATAATCATAATCATAATCATAATCATAATCATAATCATAATCATAATCATAATCATAATCATAATCATAATCATAATCATAATCATAATCATAATCATAATCATAATCATAATAATCATAATCATAATCATAATCATAATCATAATCATAATCATAATCATAATCATAATCATAATCATAATCATAATCATAATCATAATCATACATGCATTCCCGCGACTTTTCGTATGTCATCCTACTACAGCATACCTACTTCCTATTTCCTATCCTACTAGATAATATTATAAATGCGAAAATTTGCCTGTTTAAATGTTTGCTCCTCAATCACGTCGGAACGTCCGCACGGGTCGAAGGGTCTACCGCCTAACTGAAATTGTCTTAGCTTAGATATACTCGTAGCTCTCTCTTTTCTTTTTAAATTATAAAGACAGCCATAGCAAAGCTAAATTCGTTTTAGTGAAGCGGTACAAGGGCTGGTTGAAATTGCGAATACAGTTATATTTTAGCCTGGAATAGCACTACTGCGTAGACACTTATATCGCAGTTAAATTACGGAAACAGAAACTATTGAAGGAAACCTGAGGGGCGTTGTTAGTCAAACCACATATCTCCGGCGCCCGACGCTTCCCTTGCCTTTCATCTTTTGCCCACCAATCTGTCAACTTTAGAGTCCACCTGCCTGTCATACCAATTTTGCAGTTTTAAACACCAAATTCAGTAAATGTGTAACTAACGAATACAGAGAGTTAACAAGAAATAACTAGAAGACCATTCTTATTAATATTATATCAATGGAAATTCGATGTTTGGATTTTTCTTGGATTTTTTTGGTTTATTCGGGTTGAATTTAAAGGCAGTTTGAATATAATCTCGAATAACACATGTGCTACTTTTAAACGTGTGAAAATAATGGGAACGGTAAATATGTGGTTAATACAAAGAGTTTACATATACATTATCTAAGGGTTATCTTTGGTAGATAGAAAAAAAGCAGATGATACCTATCTAAGGGTTAAAACCACGGAATGCTGTTAATATTGGTTATAAAACAGCTACATCAGATATTATAGCTAAAGTAAATACAAGACTAAAATATTTAATACTTCCACTTAACTTCAGAAGACAAGTCCAGATAAATTTCAAAAGTCTGAATGAACTTTCATCGACCGCAGACAACACTGATAAACACTAACGACATCCCCTCACCATTCCACCTCAAATTTCCCGTATCGGAAAACAGATACAAGCAATGCTCTCACAGTTTCAATTTGTGGTTTTCTAACCCATCGACGCAATCAGTCTAGGCTGCCAGTGTGAATCTATCTGGAAACTCAAAACCTACTAGCCGATTAAACGATAACGTAACACTGGAATCTGTGGCTACCTATAGTGAACAATGTCTGTCGTCCCAGCCCGAAAAAAACGACGATATGTTTTTTTTTGGCAAATCGCGTCGCTCGCGTAAATCATTGTTGTTCCATTTTCGGCTTTCCACCCTGGGTAGGGCCCCGAGTTGTGTCTATCTCAGTTGGAAAGGCGCCAAAGTGTTGTGTTACGGTGGATGTTATGTTAGGAAATGGTAGGGCAAGAAAATGTAGGTTCTCGATTACACAGCCATTGATGAAAAGATAAGTAGGTGTGTAAGCTTCTTTGGTGCTTACGTAATACTTTATCTCATTCTTTTTTTTTTTGGAAACTCTGGAAGTTTCTTGGTTTAATAATCAAAAATATTTTCAAGTCGCTTCATTTACCGTATCTAATATCTAATATTTTACCTAACTACTTAATTTGCAGGCGGGAAAATAAATACCTTTCAGGAAAAATATGTAAAATTACTCTAGTGTAACATTAGTAGGTACTTACACCTGTAAGGAGGTTTATATTCGATAGGTAGTCTAACAAAATAATGAAATAATAAATTATTATTATTTAATACATTATTATAATTGAATTAATGTTAGGTAGGCACAGTCTCACAATAATGTTCATTCTGTCTAGTCTTTTAATCCTAAGTGTGGGTACTATTTTTTGTTATAGCAAAAATAGGTATTATAAAAAAAATCATTAATAAATTACTTGTACTAATTTTATTATAGTGACTAATTTAGTAGACCTTCAGTTACAAGGCGAACAATTATTTCCCTCTATTGAATACATGAAGAACTAAAACATAGAAAATGTGTGACCTCTATCGGCAATATTTGGAACTAGTACTGCGTTGTGAAAATCGCTACCTAAGCTAGAAACCGTCTGCTCCTTGTTCGAGAACGTTCAATAAGTTTCGTACAGATGGCGCTAAACTAAAAATAAAATGATTCTCAATTTATCTGAAGCTCCACTTTGGAACAAAATTGACTAACTAATCATGTATGGTTATTATTATGTATTGCCTTTTTATTCTTTAGACAGTAGCTTAAAGTAATATGATATCCATTATCATACAATTTTCGTTTGAACAATATTTATTATTATACCTTATTTTTTTAATATTTAATATTATATTTATTATTATACCTAGCTGCTTGGAAAACTTTTCCCCAAATTAAAGTTAATGTAAGTACATTTAATTTTCTTAAACAACACTCTGATCCCAAACTACAAAAATACACTTATGGTACACTAGCAGTTTGTTCCGGCTTCGCCCGTGTTACATAAAAATAATAATACCTCTACGGATCACGTGGATATCATACATATCCAATGGGGACAGATTATTTGAAATCGGTCCAGAAGTTTCTGAAATTAGCGCGTTCGACGAAAAAACCTCTTTAGCTTTATAATATGAGTAAGTCTCTATACATAGATAGAAACGCACAGACAGGAAACCAATATATTATTGTCTGAATTCATCACACAAAATATTTTATATAGAACTTCATATTGGTCCATCGTTATTACCTGTTTTGAAGATGAATGATTAATTTAAGATAAAGGAGGAATGTGAAATGAAATGAAATAATGTTTATTGTGGCAATAACTAGAGACATAAATAACACACGATATGGTAGGTATATGTTTGTAACAAGAAGAAAATACAAAAAAACAAATATATATTGTGTTAGTGTGCACTGAACCCCACGCTAGGACAACCTAATTTGTGGGATCCAGGCTTCTCAACTTTACACCGTAATAAAAGGACTGAAGAGCCATTACAAAATAAAAATATAAATATATAAATTATCAAAAAATAAAATATTTAAAAAAAAGGCCATCATACTTCTTAAGTGTAGGATAGTTAATTACTATACCTTTGTTAATTACTATGTGACTATACTTACTTTTGTGATAAGAACGTCTAGGCTGTGAAATGCGCTGCCTGATAGGGATTTTCCTGATGGTTATATTCTTGGTGTCTTTAATTCAAGAATGAATCGGTTTCTTCTAGTTTAACACATTCCATCGTAGACCGCGTCGTCGCTTAACATCAGACTAGATGGCAGATTAAGTTTAAAGCTACATTATAATAGTAAAAACCACTACCAATAGGTAGGTAATCAGTTTATTTAAATGCGTAAGAGAACCTGCAAGCCAACAAAAATAAACAATCTAATACTCTGCACCAACCGACAACAAAAACAAACTCGATCCCTCGTCCATGAAAACACGAATCCAGCAAAACAATCAACAACTCAATTTGACAACAAAACCTAGAACTAATTGAAAGCCAGTCGGTACGACCAGGCGCACAGAAATAGCGACAGGTCAGGGGTAGCGGTCAAGGCGGATAAAGGTAGGCCGTATAGGTGAGTTTCCACTATCTACGGAAATACACTCAAGTGCACTAGACATCGAGTCATAGACAAAACCGACAGAAGTGATTACCTCTTTAGTGGCAATGTGGAATCTTCAGAATCAAAGAAGAAGGAAGTTCAGATTGCTTACATACCTGACAAAATAGTGGTGGTAGGACTCTTTCCAGAGTCCGCCTGGGGAAATACCGAACCTTTATCAGTTATTCTACCGCCAACCATTAAGTGAAAATATCAGTGTGTTCCGGGTTGAAAGGCAATATTTAAAAAAGGCAGTGAAATTACAGGGCAAGGGGATGAAACATCTTATATTATTCTCTCTCTCTATCTTGAAACATCTTATCTTATATTATTATTATTAATTTGTGTTTTACTCAACCGTCTGGATTGTCTTCGAATTTTGGATCCTCCGTTTTTGATGGATCACCCAGCTCAGTTTACTAGTTCTCGGCAGACCACTTGTTTCACTTATCTATTTTGTATTGTCATGTAAGTTTTTGTTAAGGCATATTTTATTTTATAGTATTGTTCTGTTTTAGTTAAGACCTAACTCGCGAGTCCCAAGACACAAGCTTAAGCTTAGTTTGGGACTCACTAGCAAGCTTTTGTACTTAGGCGTATTTTGGTAAATAAAGTATTTGTATATCTCTGGGTGACGAGCGCAGTGAAGTACTAGGCAATTATTTGAATGCTTCATATTCCAATAGCTGCGTGTCACAGTGCGGGCAGGCATGTTGCTTACCATCATTCAGGAACATGTCTTGCTTGTCTCGTCACTCTATACTATGCCTCTAAATGAATAAAAAAAATATAGTTCACGTCTGCACGTTTAACATTATAAAGTTACTAAGTTTGTATTGTCCGTGGCCATTTAATCTTATATTTCTTGAAAATATTGCTTTACGTTTTCTGAATGACGTACCTACATATTTATAAATAGATCTAGATTAATTGATATTTTATACATTATCAATTAAAAAAATGTTGTGATTTAATGAATTCAACAGAGTTAAACCACGAGAGTCAAAGGAACAGTTAAAATATAGTACAGGCGCTTGTAGTATAGAGGTATAGCGGAGCCTTTATCAGTATCGCTGGCATTGGCTGCAAATTTGAAAGCGCATCCCTGAAAGTTTGAATTAATCTCTATGAATATTTGATACGAGTGATTGAGTTAGGAAGGTCAGCCGGCTCAGGCAAGCACTAAACTATGCATGGCAATCGATAATGATTGGACGCCAAGTGCAAGGTTACGGATATGCTTCTCTACCGTTTAATTTTTATAGCCAAGTCGGTTTTTGGTAGGAAAACTCTTAGGGTTCGCGTCGTCGCCGAATGTTGCGTGTTCTATGTTTTATGGGAGCCAAACTACTGATACTTATACGTGGGACACTCAGAAAGTTTTGAAAAACTGAAAAAATAGTTTTTTAGTTTTTCGACTTCGACGAAAAACATATTTTTGCAATTTTTTTTCAAAGAACTCTATATACAAAGTTTCATGCGTCTGAACCAATTTTCAAAACATTTTTTTCGAGTCCTCTGGAAACGTCTCTTTCACGGCCTTCACAAACGCTGCGAGCGTGTCTTCCGGCGATGAAAATTGAATCCCTTTGAGCTGATTTTTTATATTAGGAAATAAAAAGAAGTCACACGGAAGCCAAATCAGGACTGTAAGGAGGGACTCTCAAGACTCTGACCGGTACGGAGTTCAGGAAGTTTGGATCGCAGAGTTGCGCGTTTTCGAGAGGGCGCGTTTTCGTGGTGAAGAAGGACCCCGTGGAGCCCGGTGTTCGGTCGCTTGTTGCTCATTGGAGAAAAAACTTCTGGCACGCATTTTATGCTGTACCATTCGGCGTTGACCAAAGCAGCAGCTTTGGTCTCGAAGTGGAATTGAAATTAGGTACCCCGTCAAAGTGAACGAAACTAGCGATCAAAATTTTGCCTGCACTCTGCGATCGCTTCATTTTCGTAGGCGGTGGTTTATTTTGGTTGTCGTGGGTGGGATTCGAACACATAGCCCACGACTAAACCACAAGGACATTTCATAGTTTATTCATTTTTTTCTAACCCTACTAATACATTAATGTATATCCTATAAATATTATAAATGTGATATTTTAGAGTTTGGATGTTTTTTGGTCAATTATATCAACCATTCAGGTTGAATTTTGGAAAACTGTTAGATTATATTCCGGAATACCACGTAGGCTATTAACTTTTTATCCCCGGAAAATAACGAAAACGGGAATAGCGCTGGTAAAACGTCGGGATTGCTGCTAGTAAGAAAATAAAAATAACTAGGCAGTACCGTCTGGTATGACGTTTAAGGTTCGCTGGTCTTGCAGTTAATCTTAATTGATACGACGAGACGTGGTGATCTAATTTTATTAGTTTTTTTTGTAGTGGTAGGACTCTGGCAGAGTCCGCCTGGGGAAGTATCCCACATTTGCCAGTTATTCTACCGCCAAGCAGTGATGTGAAAACATTACCGTGTTCCGGTTTGAAGGGCAATGTTTCCAGAGAAATTACAGGGCTTAGAGATATAACATCTTAGATCTCTGATCTCTGGGTGATGAGCGCAGTGCAGTGTTAGGTAATGATTTGGACCCTTCATGTTCCCATAGCTGCGTGTCACTGAGCTGTAGCAGGTATGTTGCTTACCATCAGGCACATATCCTGCTCGTCTTGCTACTCTTTATTAAAAAAAAATCTACTAATATTAATAATCCACAAGTTTGCAGTTTCGTTTCTCAACCTCGTCGCAACGGCTGAACCGATCGGGTTGAAATTTGGACCGCAGATAGATAACAGTCTGGAATACTATATACTATACGATAGGCTTCTTTTCTGGCAGGACGATCAAGACATGTGCCTGATGGAAAACAAACATTAAAATATATTTCCCATTTTATAAAAAACTTAAGATTTGTTGGTGTACCCTTAAGTGTTTTGTTGGTGTAAAGGTTACCCTGAAAACCAAAACACAGTAATGCACAATGAGTCCATCAAATAGTAATCTAAATGGTTGGTACACGAACAAATCTTAAGTTTTTATAAAATGAGAAATACATTTTTATTCTGGTTTGTAAAATAGATTAGGTATACTATCGCGAAAAAGCCAAAAATCTTGTAGTATGCCTTATCTACAAGCATAATATGATTTCTGTAAATTTTCCCCAAAAGCACAATATAAAGTTGAGTGAAGTACACATAGTACCTACCATGGGTAAGCTCTATTTATTTCAAAAAACAAAGTTCTGCGTGACCGACTGTTACCGTCATCAAATCCTAGGAAATAACCAAAGGCCGTATTATTTCAAAGAATTTACATTTAACTAGTGAAATTACA
Organism: Ectropis grisescens; assembly: GCA_017562165.1. NCBI lineage: Eukaryota > Metazoa > Arthropoda > Insecta > Lepidoptera > Geometridae > Ectropis > Ectropis grisescens. The sequence continues at coordinate 24,092,153 of CM029771.1, forward strand.
TTGCAGTAGCATAGTAAAATAGGTGGTTGATAGGCATGGTAATTTTATACTAGCACAATTAACGTTACAAAATTTAAACAAAAGTGTTTAGACGCAAATCAAAATATGGAAGTTTAAGCCTGCTAATATTATAAATGTTAATGTTTGGATGTTTGTTGCTCAATCACGGCGAAACGTTTGAGCAGGTCGAGATAAAATTTGAAATAAAATTGGATTATATTCTGGATTAATACAGAATGTCACCCCGACAAACAATGGGAACGGTAACTAGACGGATTTTGATCATTAGTGTTAAAAACGCTGAGTTGATGTAAGAACTGAAAAATAAATAGAAATGTTTGACTTTTGTGGTATGTTTGGTTTTCGGGTTCGGGAGCGGAGGCCGCGAATCGGTAAACGTAGTGTAGGACGGTCTGAGACTAGATGGAGTGACTATATACGAAAGACGGCTGGTGGCAGTTGGAAACGTAAGGCCGAGGATCGGGTTGAGTGGCATGTTATGGGAGAGGCCTCACAGGCTAATGATGATGATGTTGATGACTTTTGTGACTTTAATTAAATTCAAAGATACAAAACTTGTGCTAAGTTTTTGAATGCGGAAAAAAGATGATAAAACGATTAAAAGGTTCGTTCAAATATCCCAAAAATCCTTCGTCAAATTACGTTGAATTTTTATCAAAATACAATTATTTTACCTGTTTGCGTAATCCTTTCAATATCTTTGTAAAGTTATTTCCCTTGCCATTATAATACGATCAATCATTCAACCGTCAGTTCCGTTTTCCGCACTTTAGCTCACCCCTTTTTGCCTCTTAGCCTCAATACCTCAAATATCTACCGTCGAACGTTTTAACTATCAGAATCTGGTACGAAACTTTTCGAAACTTTTCAAATGTAACTTATCTTTCCCGTAGGAAAAAGTTCGATTTGAGGTTTCGATAGTATTTGTATGCAAAACATTTTTGTGTTTAGCAACAATAAAAAATTGCAGGTTTGGTTTCAGCACAGATTTTTGTTTTAGAAATCTGTGGGTTTCAGTATCAATTACAGAAAGCTTTCCCAAAAATGGTTTTAAAATTTATAGGCATATTAAGTTTGACCTGTCACTTTATTTTTTTGACATTGGATTACAGCGATCATAAAGTTACCTATATTTGTATGTTTCATTTGGAGTACAGAGTAAGTAACACGTTACAGTTTCACACAGCTGTTTGAACATGAAGAGTCCAAATTACTGCAGAGCATTACTTTTTAAATCAAATCTTATTCAAGTGTATTTTAAGCTCAGTATACTTTGTCAAGTTCTTTTAATCGAGTATAATGACAGAGTAGCGAATAATCTACAATTAAAATTATCTAACGTTTCAGTTTTCGAGTCGGAAAAAACTATAAAACACATAGATGGATCAATTGCACGTAAACAATTGCTTGCTAAATTAAAACACTTAACAAAAACAAAATAGTTGTGTATTCAAGTTTAACACACTTATATTCAAAACTAGACCCTTAGTGACGAATAGATTTATGGCCTTTAATAAGTTTAGTCACGCCTGTTGTCTGGTTTGATGTTTGGTTTGTTGTCCTCATTTCTCTCTAGAATCGGAGGTATTTCGTCTTGGTCGAAAATGTTACCTGAAACAATACAAAGGAATAGTTTAATCACAAAACTTCAACAACTTAGTGGGTCCCTATTATTTGCCTTAAAACAACCACTGAACCATCTCGCAACCCTTTGGATAGCCAGAATCTCACAACCGATGCGAATGCTTATTTTCTGTGGCTATCCTACGAACCACAGTTATGTGCTACGCGCTACGTTCTACATTTTCGTAGAGATTAACTTTGTATTTCGCAAGACGATATGTTTTTGTGTCCTAAAATGTTATATTTTGTTAGTTACAGGCAGTGAAGTATTTATTAATACGATACTTTTTGGGGTTTGGGTACGGGTAAGGAGGCCTTTGCTCAACCTTGGGACAAGACAGGCACATAATATTAAAAAAAATTATAAATTAAACAAATGTTTAAATGTTTTCTTTTAAGCATTTGTATAATTTTGATATTTTTTTGCAGTGGAGTGATTGGATATGATCAACTAACATGTTTTTTGCCATTTATTATGCCTACGGAATTCTTCGTTCGCAAGTTAGACTCGCACTTGGCAGGTTTTTTTAAGTTTAATTTGCAATATCTCTTATTTTTCTATAAAAGTAATTTCTACAGTGGTATCCAATAAAAGCTTTCTACACTATTTTCATGCACTTACGAGTACGTGTACGTAACAAGGAAATACCTAAAGTGGAACGCGGAAAACTTATCAAATTTCGGTCCAAGAGAATTCCGTATATTTCTCTTTCTACCTCCAGTAGTGGAAACACGCTCAATCTTTGTCTGATATACCTGCAAGGCACAAATAGTTTCTTTAGTTAAATTACCCCTCTGAAAAAAAGTATGCTGAATTTTTGTGCAAAGGAAAAAAGCTTTTAGGTGTATAAATGTTAGGTGTCATATCTCGGGCTAACTAAACTAATTCTAACTTCAGTTAGCAAGTTCCCACATCTGTCATCTCTTACAGAAGAAGCTCATCAATCATAATGTCTAGTCCCGTGGGATCCATCACGGCCGTGAAGTATGAACGAAATTGGATTTGCCACAATGGTCCATTTCATATCTCTTTAAGTATGAGCAAACATTTAAATTTTGCTCATACTTAATAGTCTCGTCATATTTCTGAGAGATAAAACGAACAACTTGTTATTTTAATAAAAGACTGTGTCTGAGACTGAATGAGTGGGCTGACCCGATCTTTGACTGACTCCTTAGAGTCTTTAGTAGAATTCGCAAGACGAAAAAAAATTAAAGACGTGTCTTTAAGACCTTTTTGGTTTCGTGAAATATAATCTAGCTAGCTCCTCCACCTACTAAAGATACTCCAGTACTATAAAGGTCGGCCGCATTGTGTGGAATTAAGTACGACCCCTATTGTCTTCAGTCGGTATTTGTCTGCATTATGATGTCGAGTTAGTGTTTTATCTAGATAAAAATAAAGGGACGGTCTATTTACCTGTAAAGTGATCGTTTGTCATTTGATGACTAAACCACTGTATTTTCCCAAGACTAATTATGTAAGCTTTGCTTTGTGTCATCTTTTTTAAGCAGATAGGTGGGTATCCACAAAAATACATTAATAAAAGATATATTTGCATACCGAACATCAATACTAAGCCAAAAAGATGGTAAACTTCATAAGAATAGGCCCTAAAAAGAAAATACCTGTAAGTAAATGTTTTTTCACGTTTAAAGGTAAACTAATTTTATAGATAAACTTTTTTTTTCAATCTTGCCATTGTGTCTTGTTTCAAAATTATAACCGACTTCCAAAAAGTAGGAGGTTATAAATTCGACCACAATGTTTTTGTAACTAAAAATTATACTAATTGAATCAGGATATTTTAATGCAATTTTATTTTAACAGGCTGAACCTTTTTTAACAAAACTTATTAACAAGAAAATGTATACTAAGCATATCATCATTTTTCAAAGACCGATGAAAATCACTATCGGTAGGAATCTTGTCCAAAAAAAGTAATATAAACATTTATGAAACGTTCAGTAACTTGTGTCAGTAACTTGTGTGCTAGTAATGGAATCCTCAGGGTCTGTTACAATTATTACGATATTTACTTTGGGTTGTATTCAGTGAAGTTTAACAATACGTCTGGGACAAAACAAACTACTTTATGCTATTGTAAACTCTAGAAACAAGGCCAGGACTTTTTACTTACTTATGTACTAACTATGTTACTAAAATTTGGCTTTTTAATCTTTACCGCTACTAGAATAGATACTAGAATAGAAAGACCCTGGAGATCTAGAATAGACCTAAATAGTAGTTTTATGATATCTTGTGTTATACATAACTATGTAAATGGCATGGATAATATTATAATCCGAGAGACCGATACGAGAAGCCGAGAAGGATTTGTTTGGTAAGTGACCGATGAATTCGAGGACGATAGATTAGCACATATCAACTAATAACACGAAAACCCTACGGAATACGAAAGCAGTAGCAAATTTACTTCGAACATACGCAATTCTCATGAGTCTTTTAGCACAACGTAATTTGTACGGTAACCGAAACCATTCGAAACTAACTCCGTATGAGGAATTTAATTTAAGTTTGCAGTTACCAAGACTCGACGTAAGTTAATAATACAACAAGACTGTGATGTTCAACAACTGTATGTAGGTATTAAAATATCTTCGCATCTTTGTACTGTAATATTACCAGCCCAAAATGACTATCATTTTCTATATTCTTAATCTAATTTTGTGTTTTAAAGGTAACGACATCTTTGTTCGAAATTACTTCAAAGTTAAGAACATCGGCGTAAATTTTGTCGGATTTCGTGAGTGTTCAGGTTTTTATCGGGTACATTTCGGAGAGTGTACTGCTGATCTGGGCAATCTTATAATTTCTAGTCCTTTATCCAATCGGACTGCTTGTAGCTAAAAAAAAGACGCATCGTTTCATTACAATGACGTCAAAACGAATGGGATTGCAATGTAGAAGATTATAAACAGTTGATTTATTACTAACCTAAAAAAATCATATACTTATTGTACATGAAAAGTGCATAATTTCTTGGAGATACATATTGCTTGCAACATTCATTAAATTCATCGTAGAAAAATACAAGGTATAGACATAATTAATATTATAGTTCTGGCAGGCGTGTTACTTACCATCAGGCTCACGTTCTGCTACAGTTAAAAAAGGAACAGTAGTGAGTAAGTTACACCTGGTCTAGTTGGGCGAACGGCGACTACCGATCCGGAGCACCCGGGTTCGAATCGCGCGCACCACTGTCTTCTTAAAGTCATGTGCGTAATGCTAAACTTAAAAACGGTGAACTAGAAAACCATTGTAAGGAAACCGACATATAAGTACCTACCTAGCATCTTTCGAGATCATATGTCATCCACCAATCCGCACTGGGCAAGCGTGGTGGGTTGTGGCCTTGATTCTCTTCTTGCAAGAGCAGGCCCCGAATCCCAGCTGTGGGAACATTTAGTGGGATGTTTATGCCACATGTTCTGCCCGTCCAATCACTCTATACCATATTAAAAAAGATGAAAATGCGGGCATCACCCAGCTGTTCTATACGTATCATTATCCGTAGTTCAGGAGCAGACCAATTTGTTTAGTCCTATTTGCTTCGAATAAGTCCGTTCCATCGACAAGCTTTTCTACAAATCTACTTGACCGTACATCCGACCTTTCAATTTATAAGGCAAAAGTGAATTATTTACGCTCAAGAAAAAACTTACATGAGATACGAAGTGATTGAACGCAAACCTAATTGCGCTTCTAGAAGCCTTTTCTTGTTAACTTTTCTACTAGGTAAGTACTTTACCGTAAGAAGAAGCCGTATAATATTCTAGGTATATTGGCAAAAATTACCGATTTCACAATAATTATTGTATTTATTTTTTTTTTAACTTTTAGGTTTACACTTGACCGCCATCTCGCCTGATGTTAAGCGACGATGCGGTCTACGATGGAGCGTGTTTACCTAGAAGAAACCGATTCACTCTCGATTTGAAGACACCAAGATTATAACTATCGGGAAAACCCCACTCAGGCAACTCATTCCACAGCCTAGATGTTCTTATCACAAACGTAGAGTCAAACATCTTCTTCCGTGTCTTTGGAATATCCACCATGAAACGGTGCCGCTTTGTATGTACAAATCGCAGCAGCACCTTAGAATACCTATGTTTCTAGTGCAGATATAGTAGCGGTTTGATTCTTTACTGAATCCTTTCTTTGCAGAACTTTTTTCATGCTAGGTAGGAAAGTACTTTATCGTCAGTAGAAGCCATGGCATATTTTTGGTAAATTGGCAAAAAATTCCGTTTTCACAATACCTATTGTTTATCAGTTCAAATCACACCAGCACCTTAAAATATGTTTCTAGTGCAGATATAGTAGTGCTAGTGGTAGGACTCTTGGTAGAGTCACACTGGGTAAGTACCACACCTTTGCTAGTTATTCTACCGCCAAGCAGTAATGTGTAAACATGTTCCGGTTTGGGAAATGGGCAATGTTTCCAATGAAGTTACAGGGCATAGAGAAAAACATCTTAAATCCCTGGGTGCCCAGCGTAGTGCAGTGCTAGGTAATGATTTGGACTGTTCATGTTCCAATATTGCGTGTGTTGTGGTGTTTTATTTAAAGCATGTTGCTTACCATCAGGCACATGTCCTGCTTGTCTCGTCACTCTTAAATATGTATTTAAAAAAATATATGAACACTGAACACTCACACATCACAAAACTTGTTTGTGATGTGTGAGTGAATGAAAATATCGTTAGACAATCGGCGTGTTCTAAGAATGAGTAGAATCTTTCGAAGATTTGCATCATCAGTCCACCCGGACTTTTCAGCGTTATGGATTACGACCTTGGCTCTCTCCTTGAGCGAGGTGACCCCGTACCAGAAACGGGAACATAAAGTGGTCTACTAGATATATAATAGACATAATTATATTTTATTCAACAGCAGATCACTGATACTATGCCCTCCAGAAAATATTTGAAAGGTTGTCATGGCAGTTTTCTCTAAAATAGACGAAGAATGAATGAAGACGTAGATGATCTTATTATGAAAGTGAAGCCAAATCTCTTCGTTCGAGTATTTGGATCATTAACAAAGGTATCGCTTTGTCGTTTTATGAGTGACTGTGACAATATTTTAGTTGTTTTTTTACGCAAATAAAACTGCATTGAACAACCAACTCGTCTAAACGGTGATGTGATCGAAGATGAAGCACGCAGGCTTAGGCTGTACATAATCGCTCTAACCTTGATAAGGCCTATTCGTTCCAACTTAGCTAAAGAGTAGATTCAGAACCTGGCATCAAAGCTTTTTCTAGATGTATAACTTCTTTTAGCCTTATTACAAAATGTCCTTTGAACACGGTCTTCATTAGTTTTCGTTTATTTTATGGCAGTAAGTCAAAATAAAAGTCAAAATAATTTGTATTTTAACCTCAATTAAGCCTTGGCTTCTTCAAAATTACTGGAAGTCGACGGCTGTGCTACCGAATGCCATCAGAGATTACAACTTCAAAATGGCAATGACTATTTTCAAGTAATCACTAATAATGTTTAAAAAATTTAAGATGAATTGAAACCTTCTTTATTAAGTATCTTCCTTATCTATTTCTTAAGTTGGACTTCTAAATACACATTAGTCTATTATATTAAGTCACCTAAAACGCTTAAGCTACCAAAAGTACTGCAAATGTTGTAATAAAATATACTTTTGTTTATTTCTATTGTCTACTGTTAAAAGTTAAGTACTCGTAAGATATGACAAGAGAAAGCGTTGGAATGGCCGATAAGATTTAACAATAATGAGTTTAATGGTTTGCTTGGATGAAGACAATAAGTAAAGACAGGAAGAAAAATCATAAAAACAGTTCCATAAAAATTCGTGAAAAAGCCTCTTGTTTGATATTATGGCCAATTAGTAAACGACGCATTATCTTTTTTTTATAGAACGAGAGTTAGATTGCAGAACGCATTGCCCAAATAGGTTTTATTGAGATCTTCAAGTTGACAATGGCTTGGATTTTTAGGAGGAAATATAAATCACTATGTTTAAGGAATATAACTATTTCATCCGGCAACGAAAATTAAGGCGATGTGGTGGATTATGGGGCTAAGAGCGTCCACACACGAGTCCTAAAATCAGAGGAAATGACGTAAAAGTAGTGGGGCGGAGCCTACATCGCAACATAAATCACCAATCACATGGTGTGTTTTCCTCTGATTTTAGGACTTGTGTGTGGACGCTTTAAGTATTTACTTGTGAGAAAAAAATCCCACCATCGGGAATACAAAGTTTATTTAAAATACCTTGTTGAGGTACAACCAATGGTACGCTTATTATAATTTATTTGCGTAAACTTAACAATATTAAACAAATAAATTACTATAAAGCGGCTATGACCTAGATCAAACTAAATATGATAATTAAGAGGATTTATATAGCAGAGCATGGTTCTGTACCTATTAAGGAAAATATGTACCCTTACTGCTTAAATTAAGCCAAACATTACTCTTACTTTGTGTGCCGACCGCCAATAATCCGATATTTCGTGACAATGGCAGTGAATTAGTTTGGTGTTAGACCTAAATTTCGAGCTAAAGGTTAGTTCTAGGTCATCCAAGTTTTGGGTCACGTATTGTTTGACATAATGGATAATTAATGTAGGTATGTATTTTTTAATTTCGTGTTGGTCTTGATGAAGATAATTTTAAACGCGATTTTATGTGACTTAAACATGCGCAACAAAAATAAAACAAATTAACCGCAACAAAAACAAAACAAATTTCCTGATTGATATAAATGCTTAAACTGACCTTTAGCATTAGTCACCTAATTTGGAAAAGAGCATTAACTTATACTCGTAACTTCTTTTTTTATCTATAGAAAATAAAGGGTAACCACCGCACCACTCAAATTTGGAATAAAAAACGAAAAATATTTATTTACGAAAAAATTAAAAGTTAAAATTGCTACATGGCATATGTAAATATTAATAAATATTAAGATTTACATATGCCATGTGTATGTGTTTCTACTTGAATATGTTTTTACGATTAAATCAACTATCTGGCTTCCAAAGTATAGCTATTTATAGTTTGAGACTGGTTAATGTGTGGTGAACGACAATTTTTTTTTTTTATATTAAAGATTTACGAATACGTACGAACCTATAGTAGTAAGGAGTGTAATGAGAGCCAAGGGCAAGGGTATAGTCCAGCCCCGAGGTACTGGTATACTGTGAAGAAACGGACCACCGTAATTTAATACATTGCTCTCGTTTCCTAAGATGTAACACGGATCATCTATTTGTTCCGGAAGTTTCAAAATATTTATCTTCAAACTGTAATAATGATAGGTACTTATCTACACTGCACTGCCCTGCCTGGCGGAAGGATTAAAATGGCAAAATACCTCCCTGGCTAAACTTTGTCACTATTCGTACAATTACAAAAGCTACGATTACAAATCATTACGATTAATACAAGTTGATATGCATTTGGTAAGTTGTTGAGAAGTGAAATATCAAGCAAGTTTTCAAAGCCGAAGTCAAACTTCTTCATTAATGTAAATTCATAAATGTACAATTTACACGTAAATTCTAAAAAAACTTAAATACATCATTATTGCATTCATTTTTAAAGTTTAAACTGAACATTAAATTTCATGGAACGATTAGTTACGGTGACTGCTATACGGGAATCTTAATTTCAAATTAGAATCTATTGGAGAATCTTTTTGAATCTACTGTGATGGATTTATTTTGTAACGAAAGTTCGTTAAGTCTGCCAAACCCCCTGTACGCTTTTTAGGGACAAAATATTTGTTAAATTGACTTGGGAAAGGTGCCAGAGCGGTCGAACCCGGTGCCACTTGGCAGCATGGAAGGTTAGCTTGTATTGCACGTACACGGGCTATTATACATTTTCATATATGATGAGTTCATAACTAACGTTTTGCCTTGGTATTCTGTGCAAATGCACAAAATTTTACCAGGCTTCACTCAACCCACTACAAACTCCTTGAAATACCGGATCGATTAACAGAGCCAAAAGATTGATGCATTACAAAATCTGCTGTAGGTACTACAAGTAATGATACCTGGAAAGAACCATGCTATACGAGTAGGTAGGTACCTACATACTACGAATAAAATAGAAATTTTATGTCGTGAAACTGGCACTGAAACGTTAACTGACATCAGGCTACCAAGTGTGGTATCGTAGGTATCAAGTAGTGAGTGAGTAATGTTTTTCAACACACTTGCTCATAAAGTGGCTCTAATTTCACCGCAATCAGGCATATAATGATACCCATAATCAAACGGTGACTTTTTCATTACTATTACTCACTAGCCAGTTATAGAGGTTTTCTTTGTTGGTTGAGTTGCTTTGTTCTTTGTCTTAAAAAGTTTCGATACAAAAAATGATCGTGTGCAATAGAACAAATGATTTAATGTAGGTATTGCTTGGTCACTTCATGAAACTTTGTATTTAAATAGATAAACTACTTGTACGTGTTTAAAAATAACACTTCCATTCAAATAATAAATTTTATTTTCTTTATAATGAAGAAAACTTAAAAAATCTACTTTTTGTACGTGGCTATTCGCAGATAGACAAATAAAAAGGAACCAATTTTTATTGTCTGTGACTGGTCGCCATTGTTAGTTGCGCGCGCATTTTATGATAACTGATTTAATTTTTTCCCGCCATAAAGAAACATTTTTAACAACTCGATTTCATTGTTGAACTTATTACACTTATTCTTGTTCACACTTAATCACATGTGTGTTGATGATTACCATCCTCGGGTAACTTATAACCCTCGCTAAGGTTCGGGTCTCAATAGCGCCTCAGCGGTAATCATCAACTTTACACATTTGTGTCATAATTCCATCAGTATCGTGTGTACATGTTTTTAATAGTATTAAAAACATTTAGGACATTCTACACTCCTTGAAAATTTGTTTGTTGAAACATATACTCGTAGATACATATATGCGCATATATATTATGTGTATTGTGAAAACAAGAAAAAAGTACAAATTCCGTATTTTTTTACTTCAATAATTGCTATTTTGCCAAACCTGGCCGTACAACTATGAATACTGATGGAATGGTGCCGAATTATACCACAATATTACAAGACCTTTTTTAAGCCCTATTTTGTCTCTTTGATTTGGTTTGGCGTGAGAAAGAAAACCTTTTGTTTAATGATTTTACTTTGCTAAATTTGAAATTATTAAATATTATCCCGGGTCTTTCGTTTGTTTTTTTAACAACGATAGATTTGCATTTGACTGCCACCTTGCCAGATGTTAAGGCCATGTAGTTCTGTCAAATTAGGCATTTAACGCTGTCTTGTTCTCGCGACCGTCACCTACCGCGGAATCGGTGCCACAGTGCAGAAATAACATTAAAATATTGGACTGTGTAATTTAAACTAATTTTTTTGTTCAAGATTTGTTTATACTGTTTATACTAGTGATAACAATTTTGAGAATTGTGAAGTGAAACGAAGAAATATTAAATTTATCTATACTCGTTGATATACAAAACTCAACCTTTTCTTTTTGGTCACACTATAAGTTGAGAACGGCTTTTCCAATTTCATGCATCTTTTTAAAATGTTTCCTAATAATTCACAAGTTCGTCAAAAAAAATGTGCTGAAACGTAATGAAAGTCCAGTAAAAATAGAAGGTTTTTTGGTCAACTTTGCACTAAATTTCTAATCCAATTTTTTTCTATGAGGTAAAGATCACTTACTGAGCATAAAATTACAAAATGCTCACAGATCCAGGTAGAGCTTCAAACGCCAATTGAAAAAAAACTATTTTAGCCGATATTTTGGAAACTATATATTTTGACAATAATTGTAGAAAATAAAATTTTGCATCTTTTGTTGCTAGTAAACTTTTTTTTGTAAAACTTACCGTTTACGATTTATAACCCATTTAATGATACGATTGCGATGATGCCGATAATAGTGGATGTAAATGATGTGGTCTACGATGGAACTTGTTTCTCTAATAGAAACAAGCACAGTGTACCTCGTAACCCCAAGGTTCGAACCTTCGACAAAAACCCACTCTGGCAATGCGTTTCACAGCTTAGTTGTTCTTATTACAAAAGTGGAGACCAAACTCTTCGTTCAACTCTTCAGTCATGATGATGAACGGTGCTGTTTATTCGAGCAACGAGCAATATGATAGAAAACTTTAAATAAATAAATAAATATTGGTGGACAATTCACACACAACACCATCTGACCCCAAACTAAGCAAAGCTTGTGTGATGGCAGCCAGATAGCTGATATTTATAATACTTATCTAGTTTTAAATACATACTTATTATACATAGAAACACCCAGACACAGTTTAATTTAAAAACCCCGACTACAAAAAAATCTACACGTAAAAAAATATTACCTACTATCTAAGGACACTTTGGCGAGTCAGACTAGTCTTAGAATATCTTTGTTACCAAAATCCATCCAGCCGTTTGGAAGATATGTGGAAATAAAAGATTTACAAACATAAAAGATACGCGCGAAAAACATAACCCTTCTTCCATTCCGGTAAAAAAGGGACATGTTTATGCTACTGGGAACAGAATTCACATCTTATTATTTTTACATTGTTATCATCATATTTGACATAATAAATCGTAATCGGTAAGTTCGAAAAAAAAGTTTACTGGCAACACAAGATTGGAAATTTTATTTTCTACAATAATAATAGGCTTCATAACTTTTTCAGAATATCAGCCAAAAACGTTTTTTTTGAGCTGGCGCTTGAAGCTCAGAAAATGATTCTAAACCTTATATAAAAAAATACGAATCGGAAATTTAGTGCAGAGTTAAATTCTACGAGTAATTTTACTGCCTAAAAGGCTTCTTATCAAATTTGGTCGAATGTCTAAATTTCTATGAACAATATTAACATTTTCATACAAAAAAAAAAACAATAAATTTTGCTGGTGTCACAAACTTGGCAAAGTATAAAAAAATAAAAATTCTAACAAAACCATACGTGTATCTATGGAAAGGTGTTCAAAATTGTATTGAAGTCCCTAACATTTTTTTTCTAAACTGAATAGTTTGCGCGAAAGTCTCTTCCAAAGTGGTAAAATCTGTATGTGAGGACTTTTCTTCCAAGTACTAAGAGCCTTACTACCAGGGTTGGAAAAAAAACAGTTTTTTTTTAAATTTTATAAAACAAACAGTTCAAAATGTTTTAAACAGTGTTTTTTTTTAGTTTAGGCCATTAATTCATTTCAAATACAGATAAGTAATAGATATTATATTCATTAATTGCTGGATAGGTGTTTTCAAATTCGCCGTAAATTTCGGAAGTAAATAAAATATTTACAGAAATCGATCCATGTTTATTGGTTAAATATTTATTTTATGTTGCGTGCGTACCTATCTGCCTACATCTAATCCGTACTATACGCTTTACATTCATCCTATATAATCAAACTAACGTTCATGTTAACAGGGGGAAAACCAAATATTGAAATTTCTTTTATTTCTTATTGAATTTTACATTAGAATAAGGGGAATACCCGAATACCCAACTAGTACATACGCTTACTTTCTTTCTACGGCCGACATAGGGACTTTCCGAGCGGGACCGGCGCGGCGGGAAATTACCTATGAATTCTATAAATAGAGTGCCTTTCGTTTTAATTTTGCATTTAATTATTAATTTGGTGAGTGATAAGTCATAAGAAGATAACAGCTTCAGGAAAATCAGAAATGTCAACTCCAGGACGCAAAAAGCATAGTATTTGGGAACAATTTACGTTGATTCCCCAAGAAAATACGACATTGAAGACAAATAGGGTGGGTGCGTTGCAGGAAATGTAAAAAAGGAAGTAAGAATGGAGAAACACTACCAGCAATGTAGCACATTATTATTAATAAATTACACATATATGTCATAAAAGCAATATGTTTTATTTAATTACCATGCCAAAATAATTACATAGTTCAAAAAAATAAGTAAAACAAATAGCATTGACTCGACTGGTTTCAAATGTAAAACTATTTGGAATCCTAAAAGTTCTAAATACTAATTTATTTTCATTAATTTACTATAAAAAGTTGTTTTAAACTTTGTTTTTTTTTTCAATGATTTAAACATTGTTTAAAACTTGTTTTAAACTTTGTTTTTAAACACATGATTAAAACACGGTTTTATTTCAAACTGTTTTAAACATGTGTTTAAAACAACTTGTTTTAATCATGCCAACCCTGCTTACTACCAAAGAATTTACCTAAATGGCATATAAGTGCAAGTTAGGTATCATTTATGATACCTAACTTGGGGATTTACGCAGGGGATTTCTCCCCTCTCATTATTTCCTTATCCCGATCTCTGATTTAACGGACGAATATTTTGCCGATACTTATCTATTTTCCATTGCATCCGCATTGAATTTTTTACTGATGTGGTATCGACGTCAGTTTTTTTAGACTCCCCCTTTTGGTCTATAAGCAGCGTACTAATTAGTATCAGCGTCTATTTGCAATTCCAATGAAAACGGTATCAAAAATCAAGATCATAGCGTGCTTCACTAGTAATACCTACTGATATTGTTGTACTGTGGCACTATGATCGTAATATTTAAAATTTATCGGTTGTCAAAATTGCAAAATCAAGCACAGACCCGTCGTCCGTGAGCGCCGAAACGCGACTGATCAGGCTTGCCGAACGGCGCGCTATATATATGGTAGATATTAAAACATAGTGAATAACTGATACTTTTTATAAAATCAAACTCTGCGAATGCATCTATAACTTTTTAGTGGCTTTCGTTGAGTACAAAAATTTAGTAAAAAAATTAATTAGTTTAGTCATAAACTTGAAAAAAGTTTTTGAAAAGGGGTAACTTTGGGATTTTTTTCTATCAAGTAAAATTCAATAAATCGTGTTACTGACTGCGAATTGCACTAGATTAGATCCTTAACTATTACATATATTTTTTTCAGAGTTTAATACACTAATTTAAAGCTCTTAAAGTTGTTTTAAAAAATCAAAATTATGGCCCACACGCCCTTAAGCGACGAGATCTACGATGGAGCGTGGATACCTTGAAGAAACCAATTCACGCTCGACTTCTTGACACTGAAATCACCGAGATTCATTGGAGCAACACCCACTCAGGCTACGAATTCCACTACTAAAACTTATCTAAAACAAACCTCATCGCTCGAGTTTTGAGGAATATTGTGGTTATGTAACCTATTATGGTATAATACATTATTATTTATATGATTAGCACGCAAAACGCGCTGAGGCATCAAAGTTTCATTTACGGTATGGATCGAAAGTCAAACTCAATTAATACCAGAACACGTTCCCGTATGCAAATCTGATTTGTTAATTTTTCAAATGTCGATAACATCGATACTGGCAAGGGACAGGCATAAAAATAAAGCCCAATTTTTTGCCGAACACCTTTGTTTACCAGATTGCTTGCTGGTGCTAGAGCGTTCGTATGTGGCTTTCCGTAAAAATAAACCTACGAAAAAAAAAAGGTAGTGAAATGGATTTTCGCGAAATTGTACAAAAAATAAAACAAACGTGTACGAAGTGTACTAATAAAACAGTACAAGTTTATAATCGGCTTCTAGCGGATAATTAACTAAATTTAATTATTGTTTTAATCTACGGTTTACTGAACGCCAAACATAACTCAAAATACCGACAAAAGTAAAAAATAGTGACGATATCGATAATTTTTAATGTCCTCGTATCTCTCAAATTTCAGAGGGAGGGGATAACATTAAATTGGCCTTATAGAATTTTCTACTGTTTGCTGAAAAAAACTTCTAAGCGATTTATATTGGCTTTTGATGTTATTTAATGTTTGTTATTCAAGATTTCAATACAGATACAAGTTATACTTCTCTATAAGTACGGTAATCTGTCTAGAGTACAATCGCGACAGATCCAATCAAAATATAAGTAAATAATTATTATTATTATACCTCTATATGGAAAAGGCACAGAGCAAATATTTGTAGGTATACATCACATAAATATTTGCACTGGTTGGGAATCGAACCAAGACACAAACGAATATAATGACGACATCGATAATTTTGAATGCCCCGTAGCTTTCGAGTTTCAGAGGGAAGGAGAATATCGAATTGGCCTTATGGAATATTCTGCTGGCTAGGCTAGACTAGAATATATTTCTAAGCAATGTAAATTGCCTTCCGACGCATTTGGTGGTATTTTTTAAGAAAATGCACATACACAAAGCCTTGGCCTGATCGTGATTAAAACTTAGGGTTGACCGACCATATTACAAGCCCCGTTAACCTATTATAAATAAATGAAGAAAATTTTATATATCATAACATTAAACATTTTGTAGGAGTTATTTCCAGAACTTACGGCTTAATTAAGTTCCCGGGAGCTATTGCATCCAAGTTATGATACTCGCTGGCCGTGAAATTTGAGCTTTTGCTAGGTTGGCTGTTTAATGTATGGCTGATTCAGATGGTCTAAAAAATAGGATTTCATTTGACAAAACTGAATTTAATTTCCAAAAGTATTTTTCATAGAAATAGAAATAGTAATCATAAGAATTTACTTGATAGAAGCTATCACCTGGTGTGTTTACATTACTGATAACCAATTAGGACCAAGCTACCGAAATACAAGTTGACTTATCGAAATAAATATAAGTAGGTATTTTAGAAACTTAAATACGCTAATAACAAATTTAAATGCGCTTTGGAGTAACTGTCTTATTTTGATTATTAACAAATTAGCAAATTTTTTTCTTGTATAAATTTCTATTAGCTTTCAGACTGAATAGTGTTGTATTAGGTACATAAAATGTATTTTCTAAGACCTTTTTTTAAGCTTGGCAATTTGCAAAAGAAAGACGTGAACTTGGAATAAAATTGTGTCTTTCTTTCTCTGCAAGGTACTAACAAAGAATAAACTTGCTGTTATTTCGTAGGGTCGAAGTAAACTCTGAATAATGAAAATTGTGTTTTAGTAGAGACCGTAAGTGACGCAACGAATTCTAAGACCGTCCAGCCAGGACTAGCTCATTAACTACAAGGATCATCCACTTTGGGACTAACCGGGCTCTAGTTTACGTCATTAGATTGAGGTTGGGTTACTTTATACGTCTCAACGTCTTCTTAGTTAAACTTGACCGTTGGTTTATTTTATCGACCACTTCAATATACATATATTTGCTTATCCTTTAATCTATATATATAAAAATCAATGCCACTTTTCGTTGTAAGTGAACTCCTCCTAAACGGCTTGACCGATTTCAATGACTTTTTTTTGTATACGTTTGGGCAGGGCCCTGGATAGTTTAGATTTACAAATCAGCCCAGCAGATGGCGCTGCAGTTGGTATCTAGGTATCTATTTACGAGCGAAGCCGGAACGGGCCGCTAGTACTTTATAAAAACCATCGGTACCTAAAAACCTATACCTAAAAAGCATCGGTGCTTCAATAGATCGCGGTATCCGGTCTGGTTTACGAGGGACATTATTGTGGATCTCAAACGCAAACGCAAATTTCATCGCGACTGGAAGCAAAACAAATCCATCGACGCTTATGAAATATTCTCAAACATAAGGGCGGACCTCAAAGCCCGCGTATCAAGTACGTATGACTGTTACATGGCTACTATGGAACAAAACATAAAAGCGAGTCCGCGGGAGTTTTGGCGCCATATCTCTAGTCTGCGCTCAAAGGGTGGCTTTGAGCCTATCGTAGAGTTCAAAGGTACTGTACTGAAGGGCAAGCTAGCTTCTGCGGGGTTTGCCGAGTACTTTTCAAGTGTTTTCCTGCCGATTTCACCAATATTGGATGCTGCGAGTGTTTCAAATCAAGACCTGTCGTTATCCAGCAATTATATTCACGTACCAGAAATCCTTCCGTGGGATGTGGCTGTTGGGATCCAAAAGCTGAAGCCTTGCGGCTCTATTGGACCTGATTTTATTCCTTCGTGGTTCCTTAAGGAGGGCCGATCCTGTTTGACCTATCCGCTTTGTCATTTATTCAATATGGCACTACGGCAGGGTGTCTACCCGCCGGAATGGAAGGTTTCCCGAGTGACTCCCATCCCGAAAACCTCTAACAAAATCTTGGTTGAAGAGTATCGTCCAATAGCTATATTGCCGACTGTGGCGAAGGTTTTTGAACATATACTATATAAAAAGTTATTTCGTCAGTCAGAGCCATATCTTTGTAATGAGCAACACGGATTTAGAGCTAGAAGATCAGTGAATTCAAATCTTTTAACACTTGTAGAATATATATCTTCTAGACTCGACCGTGGAGTGCAAGTTGATGTGGTCTATTTTGATTTCCAGAAGGCTTTTGATAGAGTTAATAACGACATTTTGCTGCAAAAACTAAGTGGTTTGGGGTTTTCCCCAATGCTACTGAATTTTTTGCAGATTACCTACGGAACCGTCAGCAGTACGTTCGACACGGTCTGTACGAATCCGAACTCTATCACACGCCTTCTAGAGTGAGTCAGGGATCGGTGCTTGGACCCTTGCTCTTTAACTTCATGATCAACGATCTTCCTGCAGTCGTAGAGCACTCAGCGTGTCTTCTCTATGCGGATGATTTTAAAATATTTCGTGAAATTAGCACAGCGGCAGACTGTTTGAAGCTGCAGGAGGATATTGATTCTACTTATGGATGGAGCTGTAAAAACGAGATGGTGGTAAACGAATCAAAGTGCTACGTCATGTCATTCGGTCGAATGCGACACCCAATCGAGTTCCAGTATACACTAGGCCAACAACCAATTACTAGGGTAACTTCGGTTAAAGATCTGGGAGTAACATTCGACCGGCAGCTGACGTTTAATGACCATATCGTCACGGTGGCAAGAGAGTCTTACAGACGTCTTGGTTTTGTACTACGAAACGCTGGGGATATGCGCAATATAGACGCTATCAAGCTTGTTTTCGGTGCGCTAGTACGCAGCAAATTAGAAGCAAGTGCCTGCGTCTGGCATCCGCATGAACATAAGTATACCCTTTGTTGGAGAAGGTACAAAGGCCTTCCTCAGGTATCTGTACAAGCGTCTGCATGGATATTATCCTTCATGTACCCTACGAATTTTCTTCTCGGGACTCTGGGGTACAATTCCTTAGAGTTAGACGTTCCACGACCAGCTGGCAACAATGTGCAAAATACTAAGAGGGAAAATCGATGCGCCGGATCTATGTAGCCAGTTATGTGCCTTATTTGTCCCCGATAAGTACCTCCGGGGTAGAAAGCACGAGCTATTTGCCGTTCCTAAGTGCAAAACGGTAGCGCATGCTACGTCACCGGTGCCGCGATCTCTTGGTGCGCTCAATGCTATGCTAGATGCGAAATCAAAATGCGATGTATTTAACGATGACTGGAGGAACTGATGTCAGAATGTTTATTGTTCTGTGAAAGAATACAATGAGAACAAATGACTAGTTTGGACTCTTACCTTTTTGTAATATTAAATTCGAATTTCTGGTTTTGTTTATTAATTTAAAGAGTATTGTATTGTATTTGTATGTATCGCTATTGATTTTGTTTTTGAAATTGACATTTAATTTAGGACATCTTTTTTGTATTTATAATTTTGTTTAATTAATTTTGGTTTTGACTATTCATCTACGATTTAAGATGTGTAATTTGCATGACATAAACTGTTCCAATTTAATTTTTATTTAAAATGTTTTTAATGTTTAAATTTCGTTAGTGTAATTGGCGATGTGCCGTTCTGACTGATTATATAAATAAATAAATAAATAAATAAAATAGTCAACATTTTTTTATGCCTATTCAAATCTATTTACACTTTAAAAATGAACGAACAAAAGTTTAATTGCTAATTAGCTGCTACCCAACTTTAAATTAACCACTTAAGAGTTACTGAAGTACTAAATTTACCTAAAGACCAAGAAACCGCAAAGAGTGAAACGGAAAATTGAGCAACTGTGTAAACAAATATTTTATTCCTTTAATATTTTCATTTAACCCACAGATATAAGATACCTAATAATCTAATCTGAGTAATGCCGCTTACTTACTTAAAACGGCGAAGGAAAACATCGTGATGAAACTGGCTTGTTCCAAGAATCTTTCGAAGTCATGTGTCATCCACCAACCTGCATTAAGACCTTGACTCTCTCCTTGCGAGAAAAGATCCCAAGTCTTAGGAGTGGGACCATTTAGTGGGCTACGTATGAATTCTCAACTAGCTTATTTTTGTAACACAAATCATTATATTTCATTAGCGGCCCGCTCTGGTCTCGCACGGATATAAAACGCCGCAAACGCTACGTCTCGCAATTTTTAAATCTTCGAAAACATTCATTTAAATCATATGCTGTAAAGGACCATAATATAGATCTACATTAAATCAACGATGTATTTAAGGTATTTAATTGAAAAGGATTCATAAGATACAAATATGTATACCACAGCGGAGTTTTCTGTAGACCTTTTCAATGTGTAAATTACATTATTTTGATAGATCACGTAGGGTTCAGCCTGCGTTTGCAATGTAAGCGGAAAAAATGTAATTATTTACGACATCACATTAGAAACTTCAAAAATAACAGTATTTCTCCACTATTTAATGGATGTTATTATACATATACACCTTTCTCTTGAATTACTCTATCTATTAAAAAACCGCATCTAAATCCGTTGCGTAATTTTAAAGATTTAACCATACATAGAGATGTAGGGACAGAAAAAGCGACTTTGTTCTACACTATGTAGTGATAGTGATACGTTTAAGGTAAATGTGGGATAGTTGCCGCACTTTTTGAAATAGGCAAATAAATGATAGAATATGAGTTTTCATAAAAATTAAATCATTGTGATGTGTTGTGTATTTATTAATGAAATAAACAATTAAAGTAATTTAACATTAGTAGTTGTATTTTTTTTTGGTACAAAAGAAATAAAAAAAGTATTATAATCGGGGATAGATGCCTAAAGTGTGGGTTAGATGCCATAATGATGATTTGGCTTGTGGGATAGATGCCCTATGCATATAATTAGAGGTTATCTTAGATTTATTTATTTTTAATCAACAACTGTTACATTTTCATTTATAAGCATAATCATCTTTGGTTTAATATTGAAACTGAGATCAATTTTAGTATCTAATAATACAATATTAGTATAAACATTAAAAATGGCAACTTCTGATACGTTTTAGACGATTGATTTAAATTTTTAATTATTTAAAATTTTTTTCATGGCGCAATTTTAATCGTTTGCAAGGATTTTTTTTTGTAGTTTCATTAAAAAATAATTAATTGACAAAGTACCTAAAGTAAGTTTCTTAGTATCTTGTTTCACGAAACGTCTTTTCAGGGTCCTGGCAGGAATTCCATAACGACGAGATATTTCATTCAAGCCGTGCTTATCCTGCCTCATTTCTTCAAAAGCTTTTCTTAGGGCATCTTCCGTCCATTCGCCCCGAGGGCTTGCCCCTACTTTGCGCACGTACTTGCGAGGCATATCTAAAATATAAAAATCGATTAAAGTTTAATAGGGGATAGATGCCTCTAAGGGCATCTATACTCACAAAAAATTAGGCATCTATCCTTTTTCGAGGGGATAGACGCCGCTCAAAATGTTGAAGTAAATATGATAAAACATACGTAAATAATAAACAAAATCTTTTATTTAATACATCTACACTTAAATAAAACAAAAATATAGACACTTACCTCATAAAATGAAAAGTTCCGAGCGCATCAAAATTTCAGACGAACCAAATTCACGAATTGATTGCCGCAAACAATGTTCGTTGTCTCACAACTCGCGACACGTCCGTTCCAGCTAAGTGCGTGGCACTGACTGAAGGATGGGCGGGGCTAGGGTTACGTTTAAACAAAACATAACGGGTCCAATGTTTATACATGTCGCAACGTGTTTACTGAGGCAACTATCCCACTGAGGCGTCTATCCCACATTTACCCTATAGGTGTTTCCACAAAAACATATCTACCTCTTTTGTCACTTTCCGGAATATTACATTTTGTGACCGGATTTAATACCAAATTTGTTTTACAGTAGTAGCATTTGTTTCGAAACAAATGTTACTACTGGTATTAAATCGAGTCACAAAATGGAATCTTGTGGAAAGTGACTAGAGAGGAATACGTTTTGTGAAAAGGCCCTTACAACAAATTAAAATAAAAGGTAAAATAAATGTTGTGTCGGTCAGACCCTCAACGAAATCATCCTCGTAAATCCTTTGCGACCTCCATTAGACAAGGTAGATTTTTCCAGAAAACCGGGAAACTACGTAGTTCCTTTCTGGCGATAAATCCAATAAGCCTGGCAAAGTAAATAAGCGATATAACTCATAGGGTCGCAAGATGGATGGACCGGGTGTTCAGAACTTCACACGCTCTGTTAATAATTACTGTTTAAACGTTAGATATTTTGTAGATAGTTTTCCGCTGTGTTTCAAACGTTATAAGTCAAAATACTGTTTTTATTTTAGTGATTTTAAATAGATACAGAATCGGAAGTATCACACGTAAACGTAAATTTATATTTGATCAGATTTATTTTGTTTAGATAGGCGGTCTCATCGCAAGACCTTCCTAACTCTGTGTTTCCCGATAGGGGCAATCTATTAGTAGGTATATTCATATCTAGTAGTTAGGTACCTTAAAGTAAATGTAAGTAAACGTGTTATAGTACGCCATAGTGACAAACAACAGGCAAATCGCGGTCAAACCTTGACCTAGCTTATATAAAAAATATTTTTCAGTGTTTGGGCGTCAAATTAGCTAGAATTGATAAAGTTGAAGGCCGTTTGAAGGCCAATGTTTCCAAAGAAATTAAAGAGAATAGAGAAAAAGCGTCTTACATCTCGGGGTGACAAGCGCAGTAGAGTATTAGGTAATGATTGAGACTGCGCATATTATTCAAATAGGTGTATGATATTCCGCTGTTAGGGGCAGGCGTGTTACCATCAGGCACACGTTCTGCTCGTCCCGGCACAGTTCATGAAAAAAAAAGATTGAGTAAAATTATTTCGTAATTTTCGCCAAACGAAGTGCGATAATGTGGTCTAAGATGGAGCACGCTTATTTACTCACTATAAATAGTCTAGCAAATACCTTACGAGCGCTAAAATAAAACTTTAATGACTTTTCTCATTTAGTAATTAAACGATGCTTGCCAATTAAGACATAAAAGTAATACTAACCGCCATATTAACTTAAGTGATCAATCTGATATTCCGAGAGCAAATATTTTGGGTAGGTAGGTATTTGAGGCAAGCTGAAAACTTGTAACATATCTCTTTTATTTTTTTATCTGGGCAGAGCCTTTATTAACAAAACTAAAATACAATGAGAACTACATACACTACACTACAAACCTAACTACTTACACTAAGCACACCTGAATGATCTATAGACCACTAGGTCTATAGATAATCAAGATGTTCAAGCCCACTACCAATCGGAAGCGTACCCAGCATGCTGGCGGCATTACCACGCTGAATTGCAATGCTTATGCGTTGGGCCAAATAAACGCCAGTATTTTGGTCACGCGTCGCGTCGACCAAGCGCTCGGATAGGCTTTTGAAGATGAGGTGAGCTCCCGGCCCCCATGGTCCCAATGTCTCAACCCCAAAGGGCTCAAATGTGTAACCACTTCCGAGGGTTGCATATTTGCGCCGTTTGAGTCGCTCAGCTGAATTAGCCGCTGCACCGGCCCTACTATGTGTCTCTGGAAGATGTGATGGTGCCAGAGTATCGACGCAAGTTGCGTCCAATACTAAGGGCCGACCCAACTTCCAAGGCACAACAGTCATGCCGTCAGGTCTTTTGCCATCGTCACGCACAAGACCACTCGGTTCGAGTATGGCTGGGACATTGGCGGTGGAAAAAGCCCAGCGTATGATGTCGTTCAGGCAGGCGTGGCGGCCAATACGACCCGCGCTTTTCGAGCAAGAGAGACCATCTCTTTTATTGTACCCCAACACTGAGGAGACCTGGCTGGTGAGAAGCGGGGCAAAATTAATCCATACATAAAAAAACAATTAATATGTTTTAGCCAATATGACACTTTGTATGTTTTGTAAAGTTTAATGTTTATATTTAATACTTTAGTTTAATGTTGAAAGAACAAATAAAAAAATAAGCCAGACGGTTTAGTCGCGGTTTTAACATTGTCAGACGCGTCTAAAAATGTTCTTTGGCATTTTTAATTTTAGTTGGATGATATTTCTAGCCAAAAAATAAGGATTTTGGTGGGACTTTCTACCTGCCGGGTGGCTTGAAATAAGGGATTCATTTTGCCTCGCTACTCATCAGTCAGGTCTCCTCAGTGTTGGGGTACAATAAAAGAGATATGTTACAAGTTTACAAGTTACGTCCGTGTTGGGGTATAATAATAGAATAAGTGTTTATGTGACACCTTTTCAGCTTGCCTCAAATATCTACCTAAAATTTGCTACCAGCTCTTGGGATATATCATTTTTAATTCGGTCTATGTTCGACTGCGATTCGCTTGCTACTACAAAAAATACAGTCAATTCAGTTCTCAATTCGGTTGTACTAGACTAAAGACCCGTGAAGAATTGATGGGTCTAATGAACGACCAGGAGACCTATGTAGGATGACAGAAGGTTATAAAGTAATAAGATTCAGCACTATGCCGTCTTTTGTAAGCTATTCAACTGAGTGCATTTGAAGAAGGGGGTTTGCAACTCCAGGGGCCTCCAGTCCATACCTACTTTGTTTTATTGAAGTGAAAATTTCTTTACGCGCGTTGAGACAGTGAACAAGCGCGTCAGAGCGAGAAAGATAATATAGTCCCTGCGAACCTGTGTTTTTTATATTTATATCTTTTTATACCGACTGAGATACCGATATTTAACTTCTAGGTACTTACCACGATGTCACGAAATATTAAATTTGCATTTCACATCCATTGCAAAAAAGTGTTTGTTGTAATATACTCGTATTACTGTTTTATCACAGCACTTACACTACGTAAACACACAAAATGATACCAATTTTCATCACAGCACTTACACATACAGCTTAAACACAACATATATCGGTATGCATTTTAGCGAAATACCTATAAAATAAATAAATAGCAAACACAAAAAAATTTGCTAACCAAAACCCTGTTTCCGAACCGTGCAATTTTTTTTTAATTTAGTCTTGGCCATAGATACTAATCATTTCGCCACATGTTGTTCTCGTGTTACTGTGCTTACTAGGTATATGCTAATTTTCGATTTCTAAATAATTTGTATTTTTAATCATTAAAATTATTTATTGGTCTTTAAACATAAGTATTTCTTATTTTAGTTTTCACTTCTGCCGTGTGGTCTTAAGGGCGTGTGGGCCGTAATTTTGAATTTTTAAAACAACTTTAAGACCTTTAAAACAGTGTATTAAACTCTGAAAAAAATATATGTATTAGTTAAGGATCTAATCTAGTGCAATTCGCAGTCAATATTACGATTTAATGAATTTTACTTGATAGAAAAAAAATCCCAAAGTTACCCCTTTTCAAAAAGGTTTTTCAAGTTTATGACTAAACTAATTAATTTTTTTACTACATTTTTGGACTCAACGAAAGCCACTAAAAAGTTATAGATGCATTCGCAGAGTTTGACTTGATAAAAAGTATCAGTTATTCACTATGTTTTAATATCTACCATATATATAGCGCGCCGTTCGGCAGGCCTGATCAGTCGCGTTTCGGCGCTCACGGACGACGGGCCTGTGCTTGATTTTTCAATTTTGACAACCAAAAAATTTTAAATATTACGATCATAGTGCCACAGTATAACAATATCAGTAGGTATTACTAGTGAAGCACGCTATGATCTTGATTTTTGATACCGTTTTCATTGGAATTGCAAATAGACGCTGATACTAATTAGTACGCTGTTTACTTTATGTTGTAGACCAAAAAAACCGACGTCGGTAACACATCAGTAAAAAATTCAATGCGGATGCAATGGAAAATATATAAGTATCGGTACAATATTCGTCCGTCAAATCAGAGATCGGGATAAGGAAATAATGAGATGGGAGAAATTCCCTGCGTAAATCCCTAATATAAATGCAAGTTAGGTACCTATCATAAATGGTACCTAACTTGCATTTATATGCCATTTAGGTAAATTCTTTGGTAGTAAGGTACTTAGTACTTGGAAGAAAAGTCCTCACATACAGATTTTACCACTTTGGAAGAGACTCTTGCGCAAACTATTCAGTTTAGAAAAAAATGTTAGGAACTTCAATACAATTTTTGAACACCTATCCTATAATACATATTTGAATATTGAATATATACACGTATGGTGTTGATAGATTTTTTTTTTATTTCTTTTCCAAGTTTGTGACACTACCAAAATTTATTGTTTTTTCTTTTTTTTGTATGAAAATGTTAATATTGTTCATAGAATACATGTACTTACCAAGTTTTTATAGTATACTTCTTATAGTTTCGGAGAAAAATGGCTGTCACATACGGATGGACAGACATAACGTATAATTTAAAATTTGTCTACGAATCCCTAAAAACCCAACTACGTTCATTTAAAACTTATTTAAAATTAAATTTAGACACTCGACCAAATTTGATAAGAAGCCTTGTAATGCAGTAAAATTACTCGTAGAATTTAACTCTGTACTAAATTTCCGATTCGTATTTTTTATATAAGGTTTAGAATCATTTCCTGAGCATAAAATTACAAAATAATAACAAATCCAGGTGGAGCTTCAAGCGCCAGCTCGAAAAACGTTTTTGGGCGATATTCCGAAAAAGTTATAAAGCCTATTATTATTGTAGAAAATGAAATTTCCCATCTTTTGTTGTCAGTAAACTTTTTTTCGAACTTACCGATTACGATTTATTATGTCCAATTTAATGATAACAATGTAAAAAAATAAGATGTGAATTCTGTTCCCAGTAGCATAAACATGTCTCTTTTTTACCGGAATGGAAGAAGGGTTATGTTTTTCGCGCGTATCTTTATGTTTGTAAAACTTTTATTTCCACATATCTTCCAAACGGCTGGATGGATTTTTGTAACTAAGATATTCTAAGACTTGTCTCATTCGCCAAAGTGTCCTTAGATAGTAGGTAGTATTTTTTTACGTGCAGTTTTTTTTTGTAGTCGGCGTTTTTAAATTAAAGTTATTCTATCATATTGCTCGTTGCTCGAATAAACAGCACCGTTCATCATCATGATTGAAGAGTTGAACGAAGAATTTGGTCTCCACTTTTGTAATAAGAACAACTAAGCTGTGAAACGCATTGCCAGAGTGGGTTTTTGTCGAAGGTTCGAACCTTGGGGTTACGAGGTACACTGTGTTTGTTTCTATTAGAGATGCAAGTTCCATTGTAGACCACACCATTTTCATCCACTATTATCGGCATCATCGCAACCGTATCATTAAATGGGTTATAAATCGTAAACGGTAAGTTTTACAAAAAAAGTTTACTAGCAACAACAATTGGCGTTTGAAGCTCTACCTGGATCTGTGAGCATTTTGTAATTTTATGCTCAGTAAGTGATCTTTACCTCATAGAAAAAAATTGGTTTAGATATTTAGTGCAAAGTTGACCAAAAAACCTTCTATTTTTACTGGCCTTTCATTACGTTTCAGCACATTTTTTTAATTTTTTGACGAACTTGTGAATTACTAGAAAACATTTTAAAAAGATGCATGAAATTGGAAAAGCCGTTCTCAACGTATAGTGTGACCTAAAAAAGAAAAGGTTGAGTTTTGTATACCTACGAGTATAGATAAATTTAATATTTCTTCGTTTATATAGCAACAAAACTCTTATCATAAACTAACAAACATAAACAAATCTTGAACAAAAAATGAGTTTAAATTACATAGTCCAATATTTTAATGTGATTTCTGCACTGTGGCACCGATTCCGCGGTCGGTGACGGTCGCGAGAACAAGACAGCGTTAAATGCCTACTTTGACAGAATTACCTGGCCTTAAGCGCACACATTTTTTTTATGCTATACGATAGCTCCGCCAATTGTGAATCGATTTTGATTTTCCTTTATTGTTTAGATCAGAAAGAAAGAAAGAAAGAAATAAATTTTATTGCGTAAAACCGTGTACATAATGGTGTTATAAAGGTCTGGTATCAACAGTTTGTCCTAGCGGACGTGCAATAGTTGAGCTTTAATAACTAAGTAGTTAATAGCTAAGTTAGTAGTATTGAGTGAACCATTTAATGAGTAAGTACATACTTTCCTTATTATCCATATTTGTACATATAATTATAACTATGACACATCAGTTCACAGAAGAAAAATCTTTAAATTCGAGTTAGTAAAAGGAGTACAATGAAAACAAATTTTACAAAATATAAAATATTCATTGTCGCTCGTCTTCTAAATACTTATTTTTAATATAATTAGCAGCAGTGAATGTATAATATTCTTCCAAGTCGTAAAAAGTTTTATTAATGAGCCAATTTTTCAGTGCGTTTTTGAAAATACTGTTCGAGGTTATAGATTTAATAAATACTGGTAGGCTGTTAAATATGTTGATAGCTGTATTAAGAGTGCTTCTGTGAAACATGGCATTATTTGACTGTATTACACGTACGTTAAATTTGTATTTTGAGCGCAAGATATCTGTGTGAGAAGATTTATTTACAAAAAAATATTCTAGATTGTTTCTAACGAACAGGCACAGCTTTAAGATATAAATACTGGACAGGGTTAGTATTTTATTTTTCTTGAATAACTGTCTGACTGAATCTCTTTCGTGTATCTTGAAAATAGCCCTCATACAACGTTTTTGCAACTTAAAAGTAGATTTTACTTCAACTGAATTTCCCCAAAAGATTATACCATAAGTTAAATGAGGGTATACATATCCATAATAGGCGTTTTTACCAATTTCTTGAGAGGAAACATTATTGAGGATGTAAAGCGCATAACAATATTTGCTAATTGTTTAATTGGTTAAAGAAACATGGGACACAACATTTCCAGTTTAAATTAGAATCGATTGTAATACCTAAAAATTTTGATACTATTACTTCGTCAACTTTTATATTCTTGTACAGTATTTTTAAGTTCATGGGCAGCGTTTTATAGTTTTGAAATTGCATTAGCCTTGTTTTAACAATGTTTATGTTGAGATTTAATGAATTAAGTTCTTTATCTTTATTTCAGAGGCTTTTGAAAGATCAACAAAAACAAACTGAAATTTGTTGACCTGGACGACGTAACTCGCTGTTTCATCGGAACATTGAGTTTTGTTAATTTCACAAAAATGGGAAATTTATAGATTATCAGAATTCAATATTATAAATTTATAGTATGTCAAATTGAAGACAGTTTTTTTTGAAAAAAAAAATAACCATGGCCTCTGTCTAAAGAAAAAAAAATGTATAAGTCAAGCTGTAGACCTAGTTGTAGGTACGTTGAATACCCATCCGATTTACAACAAAAAATACTGTACTAATATTTACGCACTGTGTTAAAGAGAGTTCCATTTTATTACTTGCCTCGACGTCGTAAACAAAGATGGCAAATAATTGTATTTTCTGTAAGTACGTCAATACTTACGAATACAGTCACCTAAGTGTTTTGCTTGAATAATTTGATGTTTTTATTCCGACTGGGTAAGCAAGAAAATCGACGAAATTACTTAGCAACTTTTGCTGAAAGCTGTACTTACATTATTTGTAATGGGAGACAGAGGTGCTTTCATCAAGTTAACATCCCAGAAGCTTAATTAGGAGAGCTTTCAAAATTTAAGAATCTATAAACTGTGTGGTTGTCGCAGTTGGTTTGATAATTTGGATAGAGATTCTCATATTTCATTACTCGTTTTGCAGTTTAATTGAAATAAATTTCAATTTATGGTATTGTATCAGTTTTGTCTTATAATTTGTGGCTATAATACTACTTTGGCAGTAGTAGAACTCATTTCAGAGTCCGCCTACGGAAATACCACACCTTTGTCAGTTTTTACACTGCCCAGCAATAATGTCTTTAGAAACATTTATCTCCTAACCGAACCTAGTAATTACACTCACACAGTAATGTGTGCATTATGGTTTGAAGAGAAATGTGTTGGTGAAATTACAGATAAAGAAATATAAATTTATTTTTCTGATTGACGAGCGAAATGAAGTGCTTGGCACTGATTTGGACTCGTATTCGAATGGCAATGTTTCTGTTATGGACACGTGTAGGTATTGTTCACCATCAGACACATATCTTGCATATCTCGTCGTTTTAATTAAACAAGGTAGGTAGGTTAGGTACGGTTTTACCAGTTATAGAACTCTAAGGAACTAATTTTTCCATCAAAATTATGATAATTTCGAAACTGGCCGAAGGCTTGAACGCAAAATAGTTAATGTATAAAAATGTACAGCTAAGCACGATAGAAAAGGAACCAACTTTTTAATAGACTTCGAGGTTTCAACTCATTATGCAAACCCGATACAAAAAGCTGGAGTGCTGAAGGGCAAAAGGGTCCAAAATTGCTCTAAATTGTTCAACCAACTTTACGCAATTCATGATAGAATGCAAATCACGAAATTATTTCTCAAACGCTGTATAAAGATGGTAGTTTTCTACACATTAAAGTTATATAGTATATGTATTAACAAGAAGTAGGAGCTAGACTATAATAGCCACGAACTATTCTATATTCTGGATTCAAACGCAAAACTGCCCTTTGAATCCAGAATATAGCATAGTGCGTTTGGGGTATGCTGCTACTTTTTGCTCTTTCACTGTATTCCAAACATTTACTCAAAACTCACGAGAACTTAAAACCAGACAACACTTTAGTACAATGGAAATGCATGCATTTGCGACGTCAACCAAACTGAAAAGTTTGCCCTTTTGAATAATTGCTAACAGGAATCGTACCCGAAATTATGGAAGCTTCGTTTAATGGCAAAATAAACCCGTTGAGCAAAATAAGCCGCCATTTTGATCTGGTTTTGCATGTTTAATCGTTCAGACGCTTACAAATTAGCGCAGTGTAACTCAAAAACTACTTATCACGCCCGTTGGGCCCTACCGACGCCGTCGGCATCCTGACGTCACAAAAAAAAATCATTACTCAACAACGAAAGTGTAGTTATTGTTTCTATAAACGATATTTAACTCATTGATAAATATCCTATCCACTAAGAATCGTAAATAAAGCCATAATTGAGTATAACAATTTTCCGTTTGCCCAAATCTGTCCTCTCGGTTATCAGTGAAATTTTAAGCAAATGGATTCGCACACGATAATCAGATTGATAAGAATCTGAGTGTCCCTATGAATTCATAGCCATAATAATATTACATTGGACAGTGAAATTGTGGTAGATACGCGGCTAGTCAATTGCCTAGTATATAAACTTGTTTTCTTATTACAATTTGGTATCCTATGGAAAGGTCTTTGGAGGACATGAGACTGTCTTCTCCTTGAGAGAGAAGACTTTGAATACTACTTAACACTGGAGACATAGAGTAGTCTGTCTATCCTAATTCTTATTTTATACTACTTTACCTGCTGTGCCCGTGGTTTTACTCGCGTTTTGAGGGTTTTCTTTTTTTTCACGGAACCCTATTTATTATTCAAATACCTATAGGTAACCTATGTTATGCCTTAGAACTTAGAAGATCAGCTATCTGGAAGTAAAAGTCATGTCAAAATTGATCTAGCCGTTTTGGAGGAACAGACAGACAGACAAAAAATAAAAATATTTTTTTAGAAAAAGGTACCGTAGGTATATATTTTTACTTGATCTTAGTAAAAAACTGTTAATTTGACACAACAAACAGACACTTCGATTTAATTCATTTGTTTAAATGTAGTAGATTTATCTAGTTAAATATTTCCCCGAAAAAAAAAACGTTACATAAAGTCTCATTTTTAACCTGAAATACAATCCATTACAGAATAAAAATAAACTTTGTTTATTTTATTTTATTTTGAAACTTCTAAATCCGTACGAAGGTAGGCGCGAGTGAAATCCATTAATTAAGAACAAGAACACATTACGGACACGAGAAGGGAAAACCACAAGCAAATAAAAACAATTTTCAGCGAGAGGTTTTTTGTGGCGTTTCTACGTGATGGAGGTATTCCCATGACTCAGGAAAGTGTCACTAATTTCGCGCAGAATAAGTTGATGTACTGTTAAATAAGGAATGAAAATAGGTTACGAAAGCAACTGGTGGCGGGTGGAAATATAAAGTCAAGGATAAGGGATGCTGAATGGCGTATTACGGGGGATTTTTTTTATAATATACTAGCAGAACGTTCCGAATTCGTTCGGATATTAACTTAAGTACCGATTGCATCGCCAACAGACGGGTTGATTTGAGAATCTAAGCACTCCAGGCCACCACTCAAACGCATCCAAAGAAAGTTATTCAAAATGGTCCAGCCGTTTAGAAGTTTTTTGCTATGCACATCTTTGCCTATATTATTGGAGTGCGACAGTAAACAATATTAGAGCACAGGTCCGTGAACAAAATGTATGGGTCATATGATACAGCAGAATACCTATGTAGGGTGATAGAAGGGTATAAAATAATAGGATTCAGCACTATGCCGGCATTTGAAAGCTGTCCAACTGAGTGCCAATTGAAGAGGGGGGGTTCCAACCCTCGCTCTTTCCTTTTTGTCGCATTATTTTTGTACGTCATTGCAAAATAATGGAATACAACAGGTATTAAAAGTATACAATTTGAAAATTTTATTTTTTTTTATTATTAATTTTGTCGGAAAAATTCATGATTTTCCGACGGTATTCAGAGCATATTTAGTCATTTGAATATGTACGGCATTGGTTCCATACAGTTTCAATACCTGTTCTAATCCATTATTCCGCAATGCCGTACAAAAATCATGCGACACGACGGAAAGAGCGAGAGTCACAACCTCCCGCCCCCTCTTCAATTTGCTTTCAGTTGGTCAGCTTTCAAATGCCGGTATAGCGCTGAATCCTATTATTTTATACCCTTCTATCATCCTACATAGGTCTCTTGTTGTATCATATGACCCATTAGTTTTGTTCACGGGTCTGTAGTCTATATGCAATTTTGTATTGATTATGATAGATTGTGTGGACAATGCTGTTCTATAATAGTTATAAACAATATCTTATCATACCATGTGACAAAGCACTTTGGTCTTTGTGAGTCGGTAAAAGTAGCGATACTTCAGCGATATATACAATCCTGTTCTGTGTTGAAGTCGAGAGTGAATTTATGTGTTTTAGGTAAACGCACTCAGTCATATCCTAGTCTATCTTTAGGCCAGATGGCACTTAAGCGTAAATCTATCACTGATAAAAAAATAGATTACTGTAGTAGTGTATACCGTTTCTCGTATACCTATTTTGTTAAATTCAAAATCAATTTTCAAATGGCCCACTGTAAGTACAGTATACTGTTTTTCAGGGGTTTTTATGAAATAACTTATCTTATACTCAATACCCATTCTAATTTGTTTGTTATTATCAATAGGACGCGATATGTTTATGCATTTGAGTGCAGTTATAATGAGTAACTTTCTATAATTTCATACTTGGGTGTGTTTGAATTCCATGACAAGTTTATAATAAGATATTACACCTACGTGTTAAGTTTGACGCGATAGAATTTTAATAAAGCTAACAGCGCTGATAAGTTTCTCGTGTATTTTATTATGAAAATTCTTATTCAAGAATGTTCTTATATCAACGTTGAGAGCACAAACTAAGTAGTACACTCAGACGGACATGTCGGGAACAAGGGGAAATTGATCTATGGTTCTAGACTAAATCTACTTTATCTGTGCTGAAAATGATATCTGACTTTGTCTTTCTTTTTTTTTAAATTACACAAACTGCATCAACACATAGATTTCATTTGCTAACTGGTGCTTTCGTGCCAGTACGCAAATCATACATTATTTAATTTTTTGCGCCTAAAAGGAACTAGTGTCTATGAGAAAAATATACACATAGATTGAATTGATGCATTTATTTCTTCTTAAGTTCCACAACAGAGCTTTAATAAATAACAATTATGATAACTCACGAACGTCATAACAACTAAAAAGCACAGACTAAGTTGCTAAAAAGGGAGCACAGACTAAGTAGAGAAACACTATAATTTTATGAAAAACAAAACCAGAAGTGGTATAGAGATGCCCGATAATATATGATAATTAAATCTTAAAATCGAAACTAAGCGGAATATCGATACCTATTACTAAATTTTGGCTATGAGATACGTTCCACAATATGAAATGTATGTCTAGCCTGATAAGTGAATAGTCTATGGCTGGCCGCCATTGTTAGTTGCGCGCGCATATTTGAGCACTGATTATTTTTTTCCCGCCATAACAAAACGAAACGAAACATTTTTAACAACTCGTTTTCATTGTTGAAATTAATATTTTTAATTGTAATTTATTAAGTGTGTTGAAAAAACGTCGTATGATACAAGTGTGTACTCATTGATGATTACAGTTTTCGGCTGTATTAAATGCGCCTCAGCAGTACTGTAATCACCAACATTACCAAACTTGTGCCAAAATCTACAATAACGTTGTGTACATAATACAAATATGTGGTACAAATATTGATGCATAAGGGGATGCAAAAGTACGCGACGAAATATGATACATATATGATACACAATATATTTTTTACCAGTTGATATTTGTTTTGGCTAATGAGTAGAGAGCTCTGAAAATTTGACAAAAAACTCGTTTTGCTGGGGGACGCGACTTAACATACAGTATACAACGTTGAAGCAACGGGGTTACATCTCCCTTATAAGAAATAATACGGACATTATACTCGGAAAATAAGGGATACCTACAGAAGTCTGATTAGTATGTGGTGAGAGGGTGTGTGTGTGTGTGAGAGAGAGAGAGAGAGGGTATGTCTGTATGGTTTATTTATATATTTTGTATGCTGTAAAAATACTAAATTTTGCTTTTGATACTTATTTGTAAATATTGTGTATTACTCTGTAAATGAAATTATTCCAAATAAAATATTGAATTACTTGGTCAATTTTCTTTCATACATTGACCTCTGTGACCTGTGACTTTTGTTTGTACATGGCACTGAAAAAAAATACTACAAAAATGCGGTTCAATACAAAGCGACAAGTACATACATATTTTACAACCATAGGACAGACCTCGTAGTAAATAAATTACACTTTTTTAACTCTTTAGTTAATAAAGTCCACTTATCATTAACTCATTCAAGGCCACCATTATGTTCTAATAGTTCCGAATGATGCCGTCTAATCCAAACGGCACTGCACAATGACATTAAAAAACACACATAAACTTTACAAAGCACAATGAAATTACATGGACATGCCAGGCGTGATATGTAGATACCTATACCAAAATCTGTCTCTATCAATGAAAAAGGAAAATAACATGTATGAAATAAACGCCTTTCCCAGATGAAGATGTGAGGATCCAATTACAGATATATATTGTTATTAATAATTTACGTACGTTAATAATATTAGGTACTCGTACATTGTTCGCGGCGTTTGGTTGATTGGACGACATTGAATGAGTTAATGGCTAAAAAAATTTTAAAAACATGCATTACTGATTTAATCCCATGTGATCCCATGTAACGAATACCATGAAATCGATCCATTCGATCTAGTGACAATCGATAAACCGATACCGTCGTGATACCGTCTAATTTTTAGGTATCCCTAACGTGGGACTTTCGATTTTTTTTTGGATTCACAGACTAAGTGTACTACTTAGTCTGTGCTAAGTACCTAGAACTCTTTTTTTTTTCTTAATTTATCGTGCGCGCTGTGACATATTTGAATTTTACAAGGTGTGACGTTGGCATGAAATAAAATTGTGACTACTGAAGTAAAGTCTACTTAGTCTGTGAAAAAAGCGAGGGGAGCAGAAGTGTCAGATTTGTTAGGCTGGACGTCAAACTCGAATGACATAATGAAAAAAAAAGAAAATGACGTTAGATTTGTATGAGGTTTACCCCCCGTGGTTGAGAGTTCACAACCTGTCAAATATAATAAGAAAAAGGTTAAAAGACTTTAGTAGAACTTTACAGGTAAGCATGTATAAATTTGTGCTCGTGAATTTTGTAGTGTAATACTTTATTAATGAGCACTTTTAGGTATGAAAAAATTTAATGGTAAATCCAAAAATTCACAATTTTTTGATTGATTGCTAATATGGCGACATATTTTTTTTTTAATGAAAAGGGACGAGACCAGCAGGATATGGTAAACAACATGCCTGCCACAAAACAACACAGTGGCACGCAGCTATTGGAACATTAAGAGTCCAAATCATTACCTAGCACTGCACTGCGCTCGTCACCCAGAGATCTAAGATGTTATATCTCTAAGCCTTGTAATTTCACTGGAAACATTGCCCTTCAAACCGGAACACAGTAATGTTTTGCACATTGATGCTTGGCGATCGATGTAATAAGCGGCGGTGGAGCAGCGTAGTGGACGTGCGCGTCAGACACTTTGTGGATAAGTGAAAATGTCTGAGTTTGCTTTTGCAACGTGCGCAATAGGTATATCCATAGCATATATATTTATTTACACTTGATACTGAAATTGAAATATTTTTATGTACACTTATATATGCTTGACGCATTGTGTAATATTAGTGCTGTTTCATACCAACATTGTTAGGTATAATTTTTCACTTCTATCTACAGTTCTCATGCCCGCAATTTTTTTTAACAGTCTTCATACATGCATCATTGCCAAATACGTTTTTAAGGATATAACCTTTTTTGTACCCTAGAGACCTCTACCCACTGCATCCAAATCATACATAACATTTTATGTTCCCGCTGCTGGGAACCGGGGCTTCGTGTCTCACAGTATAAAAGTCAATACCAAATTCAACCACGCTGGCCAAGTGCGAGTTGACGAATGCCACAACAATACATGTCTTCGGAATATGCCGGTTCCTACGAAGTTTTTCTTTAATCCGGGGCCCCAGGTTCGAATCTCACGCGCGCTTTTAGAAGTAAGTAATGTGCGTAAACGCGCTAACTTAAAAACAGTGAAGGAAAACATCGGGAGAAAACCGACATGTTTCACACATATAATCTCTCGAGGATAACCGTCATTCACCAACTCGCCCTGGGTCTGTGTGGTGGATCATGGCCTTGACTCTCTACTTGCGAGAGAAGGTCCGGATTCTAATCTAGTGGGACCATTTATTAGGCTGCTAAGGGTATGTTTATCCGCAACTAACAAAAAATGTTGTATACTTAACTATTACTACGGTCTAAAAGGGCCATGTTCTTGGTTCATTTAACTGTATGTTAACTTTATCAACATCATCATTCTCCACCTGTATCGACCGACAGCTATGTAAACTCCTCCTCTCCCCTGTTTTATTGATCTTTATCGTGAGTCGATCTCATCTGCCTAATCCTCGTGATGGAACTGATGCCATCAACCCATTTCGCTGTAGGTGTATCAACGAAACGTTGCCGAAAAATCGGTACCCATTACGTCTGGTCGCGTCTTAAGTTAAGTGATGTTAATGTACGTGTTGTAATTGATATAAGATCTTTTAGTTACTGTAGTGTTCACTAGCACTACATCAATATTCACTTGCTCATCACTACACGCAGCTACTAGTGTAAGTTTTAGTAGTGGGAAGGCTCTTTGACACCTGGGAAAGTGCCACACTTTTGCCAGTTATGATGTCGCCAAGCAGTAGTGTGTACACATTACCAAGTTCCGGTCAAGGGGCAATGTTTGCAGAGAAATTACTGGGATAAGAGATAAAACACTTTATATCTGCGGGTGACGAGCGCAGTGCGATTCTAGGTAATGATTTGAACTCTTTCAAGTTCCAATAGCTGCGTGTCACTGCGCTATTCTGAGCAGGCATGTTGATTCGCATCAAGCACATGTCCAGCTCGTCCTGCCACTCTATACTATGAAAAAAGTGCACGTCCGACTTCGGCCGTGTCTAACACTAGACTGAAGATGAACGGGCAATCGGGGCAATAGCTACCAAGCTACTCCGTCCACTACGTGTCCATGAGACAGTTAAGCCATACGGTTGATTATGGAGTTCTCAACGCAAACATTTAAAATCTATTGTTATTACCCATTTTCGCCATAAAATGATTTATTTATTACAAACACACAGATAGACACAAACACTGCAGGTATCTAGAAACAGTTTCAAGGGCGTCATCTAGTCTCACAATATTGCTCTCAAAGTCAGTTTACAACTCTCTCGACCGTTTTATTAGGTCTAGTTTACACTACGCGTTGATACGACGCTCGTATAATTTAATATCGTCGTAAATAGCTCGGAGAGATGGCTCCTTATGTTGCGTACTTAAAATCCTGTATACGCATTTTATTATCTAAATTGAAAGCTGTTGGAACCTATTGTATTTTTTCATTTACTGTACTGA
This sequence comes from Ectropis grisescens, assembly GCA_017562165.1. Classification (NCBI taxonomy): domain Eukaryota; kingdom Metazoa; phylum Arthropoda; class Insecta; order Lepidoptera; family Geometridae; genus Ectropis; species Ectropis grisescens. The sequence continues at coordinate 24,130,250 of CM029771.1, forward strand.
AAACGGTATTTTAGCACAATTCATGGACATATAATACATACATATACATTTATGTATTATATATCAATAATAGACTGATGTCTTGCCACGATTTAATTTATATAGCATGCTTACCTAGAAGAAGCCGGTTTCACTCTAAATTTGATAACATCCATATATATTATATTTATCAGAGAATACCCATCAGGTAAAGAGTTGCTTAGTTTATACTCTTATTTCGACAATGGAGTCAAACCTCTACGTTTCAATCCAATGAAATTGTTTTCCTCACGTATTACTTTTTGACTAACAAATCTTAAGAAAGAACGATCATGAAACATATACATATATATAGTATGTGGTGACGAGCAAGATATGCCCGTGATGTTAAACAACATGCCTGCACATAACAGTACAGTGCCACGTAGGTATATCGCTATTTGAATATGAAATCTCTTCCAAGCGCTTGCTCCTTACCCAGAGATAATATGATTTACTTTTCTGTAATTTGCATGAAAACATTGCCCTTCGAATCAGTGATATCATAAAATAAATGGCAAAAGCGTGGTACTTATTTAAACGGACTATGCAAATAATTCTACCACTACACGTTCCATCGAAAAAGAACAACATTTTTTTAACTTTTTATCACTGGATGAGCCTTTATTAAAAAAATATATAATAATAACGCTATACAAGTATACAACGCTACATACCTAACAAACTACACTAAACACATATTATTATTCATAGACAAATGAAGGCCTAAAACGACAGGGTTTTAAAAAAAACTCAAACCTCAATGGCATTATCGTAATAGTATGGTAGTCTTTAAGATAGACATGCTCTAGAGTAGAGAAGGTGAAATGCCGAACGCACTATACGTACTAACAACATCATGTAGAAAGGAAATGATACCACGTCACGCCAAATTGACAATTATTTTGTGATTCGAAGTGTGTATGTGACGCGGGGCTAGAGACTGCTCGCTCACCGCTATTACCAGCTCATATAATAGTAGATTATTCACCAAGGGAGTAAAGCACTGTCTTGTGTCATGGGCGTCATATTGGATCCTGAGCGCAGCGAGGGACTCGAGTCAACTCCCGTAGTGTCCCGAATGAAGCGAGGGATCCAAGCAGCCTATGACACAAGACAGTTTTTTTAATTCAGAGGTGAATACTCTACTTTTCATATCTTCTGCGAGGCAATTAAAAGAAAGGGCTATGTAAAATATTTTTTTAGGTATTTATCTTTCGATTTTTCCGGAAGTAGATTATTAATAATCCCTAAAGCGTCCAATTTGATGAACTCCAGGGTCAATTCACTATCGCTTGAAGACATTTTGGTATTTTTTTAAGAATTAAAGTGATACAATTCAAAACTAACAACATTCGACTCAATGGCGCCTTTTTATATTTTCTTTTTTTGTGTTTTGTTTCTGTGCATGCGGGTGGGTGGTCAGTTCGATATTTGGAAAAAAAGTTCAAGTTTTTAATAAAGTCTTTTTACAATGGTACTATGGGTAAGAATTTTCATACGAATTTTAACGTTCCAAATTCAAATCATTTTAATCCCTAGGGAATCTTCTCAATATTACTTACCTCTGCATTTTGAAAGGTCACAATCACTTGCTTTGTTTTGACGTTTCATGACATATAATTGGACTTTGTCGAGCAGGAGATATGAAAATAATCTTATATCATAATCCTACAGTAGGTACTGTAAGAATGAACTAAGATCCACGACAAAATGGCGAATTATATTATATTTTTCATTACTACCTCAATTTGGGTATCAAACGAAAGAGCTTGACTAGTAGAATACTTTTCACTATGAAAAAATTCAAATCCAAGATGGCCGCTTCCACAAAATGCCGAAAAAAAATTAAACCGACTTCAAAACCACAAATAGGCACTCAAAAGCGAAAAATAAACTAAAATCATTGTTATAAGCGCTACTCACTCATCTATTTGAAGTCGGTGCCAGCTAAATCTAACAGGTATAGGATAGATACTACTTACCTGTGCCTACATAGCATCAATCTACTAACTTTTTGACCTGACTGGCACCGACTACAGCACACAGTACAGTACAGCACGGTACAGCACCTGATTGGACTATTTTAATGGACACATATGAAAAGCACTACAAAATCCCAGAGGATGTGGGTGTTTCGTCATCCAGACCGGACATTTTCCTTTTTTCTAGAGCTACGAAACGCATAGTCCTTGTAGAACTTACCGTACCGTGGGAAACTAATATACCTAAAGACCACGCGATGAAACAAAATAAGTATTACGACCTCCTAAACGAATTAACAAAAAACGGCTATGTAGTTAGTTTATACGCTGTAGAAGTGGGAGCGAGAGGTATACCAGCAAAATCTCTCTATAACCTACTGAAAGACCTTGGCTTATCCAGAAGTGCTGTAAGTTCTATACTAGAACGTGTATCTAAAGCTGCACTAGTAGGCTCATATCAGATTTGGCTGGGCAGGAGAGAAAAACGAGTGGTGAAGGTGAGTGTTGATGTACGTCAGAAAGGGGCCCCTTAAACCTACGCCCGAGTCACAAGTCTCGGGAACTACTCGAGTTTTTCTCTCTCTGCCACACGATGGACCCGGCACCCGCACGGTGAATCCATGGAATGCTAAGAAGATCGTCTCTTTGAAGTCGGTTTAATTTTTTGTACGAAAATTGTTTATTTTACTCTTTTTAGTGTACAAGAACAAAATTAAAAATTTTGATTAAACCCCGACTACCTTGGATTTGTTATCTGTACAACATTCTACTAGTCAAGCCCTTTCATTTGATACCCATATAAAGGGAGTTGTGAAAAAACAAATGTATTTCGGCATTTTGTGGAAGCGGCCATCTTGGATTTGAATTTTTTCATAGTGAAAAGTATTCTACTAGTCAAGCTCTTTCGTTTGATACCCAAATTGAGGTAGTAATGAAAAATATAATATAATTCGCCATTTTGTCGTGGTGGCCATTTTGGATTTGAAATTTGTTTTAGTACATAGTACTCTACTAGTCAAGCCCTTTCATTTGATACCCAAATTGAGGTAGGTTGTGAAAATATTTTGTCTGCCATTTTGTGGAGGCGGTCATCTTGAATCGACATTAACCAGACATAGCTAAGAACATCTGCTATGGTATTAACCTTGAAATAAAAGAAACCGCATCGAAATCGGCCCATCTGTTTGAGTTCTACTACGGTGCCACAGCAGATAGACAGACACACAGACAGACATCGACGTCACTTATAACACCCCTTTTTGGTCGGGGTTAAAAACAAGTTTTATTAAAGCATTTACACAATTTTGTATTGACAGGGTCGAGATTCATAACTTTTGTGAAATCTACAACGTCATCCAGATACGCAATTTTTCAGTTTTTGGTTCATATTTCAAAAACTACTTGACCGATTTCAAAAAGATTTATATGGGACCATTCGGGAAGCATACCCATCCGAACACAAAAGAAATTTTAAAATCGGTTCAGAGGTTCTCGAGAAATCAGGTAACATACATAAAAAAAAAAAAAAAAACATAGGGGTCGAATTGATAACCTCCTCCTTTTTTTGGAAGTCGGTTAAAAATAATCTTATATCATAATCCTACAGTAGGTACTGTAAGAATGAACTAAGATAGGACAACGATTACCTACCTACTCATTAAAAAACATTGTAGCACCATTTCAATCGCACATAATTCTACACAGATTTACTCCAATGTATACTTATACTAAGTACCTATACATAGTAATTCTTTAAAAGAATGCAAAAATACTCTCCTAATTGCCGTCTTTCGAAAACCCACCTCCAAAGAGAATTTTCCGCTTAAAACTCGTTTCCTCGTTTGATAGAAGCCAATTTTCGCTGAGCATCGCGCTTATGCCCTTGAGGCGCAGATTTTTCACTACAACCTTAATAGTATAATGTAGCAATTTACACCGCCGCTCAGTAAAGCTTTTATTCGAGATTTTATTCGAATATTCTTTCGTACAGTTGGAATTGACAACTTTGGCGCCGGGAGCGAAACGACAATACACTCGGATATACCTTTGTGAGCGAAATAAGTCGAGCGGAATGTGTTATGTAGAAAATAATTACGTAGTTTGACATCCGTGATGTCCGCTATAGAACTACCTATGCGCTTAAAGTTGCTTCTTTTTGTTTAAAGAACTATTTCAAAAATGTTGTCAACCTAACTCATGTAGATAAAACATTCCACGACATAACAGCTCACTAAATGCTCCCACTGTAGAGGCTCATGGATTTCTCTGGCAAGGAGAGCGTCAAGGCCTTAATCAACCACGCTGGCCAAGTGCGAGTTGGGGTGACGCTTGACCTCGAAAGATTCTTGAAACATACCAGTTTTTTCACGATATTTTGTGTCAGTTAGTAGATACATATTTTTTAGTAGCCGGAAATTCAAGAAAAAGCCTCGCATACACATGATCCCTTCCCTCATATCAATCTATCACTTCGGAACTTCGTTAGATCACTTTGACGAGACGCGATGGACCGTTGACATCATATCCGTTCAGTAATTACCTCGCATTCCAAAATCAAATACGTTGACAGTCGCCCAATGATGAGACATAGATCGAAGAGACGATTTCCATTTGAAAACTGGTTTACTAACTTTCGTATTTTGAAACTTCCCGTAAGTACAAAGTAGACATCATGAAATGTAACATTTTTGTTCCATTTGACTTTTTGAGGATTTACCATATAGATTGCTTGAGATTTGACTATATTCAAAAGATTTATAGTTTTTAAGCTAATATTAACCTTGAATAAAAATATATATTACGTGCATTGTGTGGCAATAATTGTCGTTCAATAGTGTATCGGACTGGGTCAAAAATTCACCATTTTAATTAGTCTGTCTACTACTCGTAGATCAGGGAAAATGAAAGCACAACTTTTTTGTTTTTCCAAAATATTGAAAATGAACAGAGATCATGACATAGATATAGGTGTTGACATCACTAGTGGCGGGAAAATCGTACCCACGAGTGACGTTATGTCAAACTATTAAGCACTGTGTTTTCATCACTTTTTGTTTTTGAAACAAAAGAAAACATACATGTAGGTACAATAAAATTTTTAATTTTACTGACGGTTTATTACTTAGTATTTTTTAGGATTGTACTCCATTGTGAAAACGCTTCACAAACGTATGTTTGAATATCGGAACTGGGTAAATAACCAATTTGGTTCAAAGCCGTGATCTTTGACAGTAAAAAAAATATAATGAAGATTTGTATTGTCGAGAATTTATGTCATTGCCGACCCAGTATGGATTAACTAGGTTATGATTGGTCATTGGTATTAAAAATTACACGGCACGGTGCATTCCCATTTTCCTTTCTTTTACCCCCAAACAGCACTATGTGACTATGGCTGAGTCAAAACTTCCCACTTTGATGAAATTAACGTCGAGACCCGAATATCCGTGGTCGAGACGCAGCCAGTTTAAATATCGACGCCCTCAGCTATAAATGTTAAGTTGATGTGTGTTCCCGTCGTGTTCAAAGTATGAGATTGACCAATGTATTCTAATTGCATACATTTCTATGGAGACGTGTTGATAAACGAGATTAATAATATAACTAATACTAAGACTAATAAGTCTGCGCGCCTCTCTTCAACATCCCAGGCCTGGGGAAAACGAGCAGAATAAAGTAACGAAGGTCAGTGCTTTTCTTATATATCTTTCCTCTAAGCATATCTTGTTTTATTTTATATCGCACTTACAGTCAACTCTATAGTGGGGCTCTAATTACCCCTTCATAATTTGGCGTTCCCACACACCAATACAAATAATTTAATCGGCCCATTTGGAATGAATAACTAAACCTTACGTTGTCCAACTCTAATTGAGCTTGCATTATAGAATTTGAAATATCTACCCAATATGATGACGATGATGATGAGAGAGATGTGGTGGGGAGTATATTGATGGGTCCTTTACAGAGCTGCCGGTTGACTCGCATCTCGCGTGTGCGAGTTGGGAGGACGACTGGGTTAAAATATACCATTCAAATTAATTAGTCCATCCGATGGATTATCGAGAAGTATGCGATACGTAATTATTGTATTACTAAAATCTCCACTAATATTATAAAGAGAAAAGATTTGATTGTTTGTTTGCTTCGAATAAGCTCCGAAACTACAGTACCAATTTGAAAAATTCTTACACTGTTATAATTCTACATTATCTGTACTGAACATCTCTATATATAAAAATGTTATGTTGGTTTGTGTACGCTTCAAAAACTCAAAAAAGTACTGCACCGATCGAGCTCAAATTTTAGATTGATATTTAATCCGCATCAAGGACAGTTTTATCTAATTTTTGTATCACTATGTGCCACAGCGAAGCGTGACATACAACTAGTAGGCTATATATTTCAAAATATAGATCATCAAAGTCTCGGAGTAGGGGGTTGTGACGTCATATCGACGTAAAATCGTACAATGGAGTGACGTCACTTGCAGCTTCAAATCTCTATATCTTCGTCATTTTTTTAATACCTTGTGAATTTATTACACAAAATATAAATTACGTATATAATCTTACGCCCGCCCCGGTTTCGCCCGTGTTATATATATATAGCACTCAGCGGGATCCCGCACATATCCAACGTGAAAGAATGACTGAAATCGGTCCAGTCCTGAGAATATCGCTTTTAAACAAAAAACCTCTTCAGCTACCTGCTACGCCACCTGTCGGTAATTGGTCGTACCAACTCAGATTTTAAACAAAGATTAGCAAAGGTTTTATATTCAAGAGGTATGTAATCTGTGATATTCAATGACCCAATCTTAGACACATGCTGTCATGTGTCATGAAACGTACGAAAACTCTCAAAAAGGAATATTTTTTTCCCGATTTTGTTACATTCTTGATTCATGCTCCGCTTCTATTAATAGTAGCGTTATGTTCTATAGCCTATATATAGCCTTCCTTGATAAATGGACTATCCAATAGAATAATAATCTTTGAATTCGGACCAGTACTTCCTGAGATCCTAGCGTTCAAACAAACAAACTCTTCAGCTTTATAATGTTAGTATAGATTTGCTAGCTAGACTGCCAGCCCTCACGACTTTACTCTCTGCTAGAGACTCCAAAGTGCTAAATATGCTATAGTGTGCGCAGCAGCCACGCCCCGGTAAGTCAGGTTGATGTATTGGCTAAGGTTAGCGTAATTCCAAAGTGCTACCTATACCATCAGCTACAAATCTCACGAGTTAGCTTCAATGAACGATCTGATCTCAGGGAGACACATACAATAAAATAATAAGCAAAACAAGATGAAAAACTGTTGTTTTCCTTGTTTTTTGACAGTTTTTTCTTGTGCGAACACTGCTGCTGTTTTTTACTATAATATTTATTATACTATTGAGTCATAAGACGCGCCTGGTGCTAATCAACATGCCTGGCATAACAGCACAGTGACACGCAGCTGTTGGAGCATGAAGAGTTCAAATCATTACCTATCTCTTTTTTTTTTGCGGTTCTACTTATGTTGGTTGTTGACAACGAATAGTGATAGGTATAAACGTCCGGCATTCACCGCTTCCTGCAACTAATTAGAAAGGAAAGAGTGAGCTCACTCTTCTCAACGATAACATAATTCCGTGAGCCTGATGTTTGAGAGGGCACATCCACTGATTTATATCGATGGTCTTATCTCTATGACCTGTAATTTCACTACAAACATTGTCTTTCAAACTGAAACACATTACTGCTTGGCAGTAGAATAACGGGCAAAGGTGTGGTACCTCCCCAGATGGACTCTGCAAAGAGTCCTACCACTACAATTTTATATTTATTTCACACTAGCGGGTAAATAAATATAAAACCGCAGTTTTAACTGTATAGTTCCCATTCTCGTTATTGTCTCGGGATAAAAATTATGTGCTGTTCCAGCCTAAAAGTGTTACAGATTGAAGCCTGATTTGTTCTGCCGTTCCGACATATTTGAGCAACGAACATCCAAACTCTTGCATTTATATTATTATTACTGGACTGGCCTCGTAGCTTAGTGGGTAGTAACTCAGCCTGCGAAGCCGAGGGTTCGATTCCCCACCCAGTGCAAATATTTGTGTGATGAATTCAAATATTTGCACTGTGTCTGGGTGTTTCTATGTATAATAAGCATGTATTTACAACTATATAAGTATTATATCAGCTATCTGGCCACCATATTACAAGCTTTGCTTAGTTTGGGGTCAGATGGTGTTGTGTGTGAATTGTCCACCAATATATTATTATTTATTAGTAGGATTAACAGATCATGAAAACATACATCAGTTTCAAATTAATTTCGTCGTGTACCAGGTAATAGTCATGAAACGTAATGGCGGAGGGAGCGCGGCTGTGCAGCAGACAGGTCGTTTGTGGGACGCGGGAACATTCAGGAAATGACGCACGTTTGACGTTAGGCTTCATCTTCTTCCATCGTAGCTTTCACGTCATCTCCACGAGCATTTTTAACGTATCGAAAATAATATAAAACGCCGACAAATTAAATTTAATCAAGCGACCGCTTAGAGCATTTATAATTTGTCTGAGACCTAGTCACAGTTGGGTGATCTTAATTCATTTGATCGTATTGACCTGACCTGACCTGCCTGAATTTTCTGTTATTTATTGTCTTAGATGTTTGGCCTAATGTATATCATACGATAATATTGAATTATATTGTTTTTTTTTATATTGGTAGACAATTCACACAACACCATCTGACCCCAAACTAAGCATGCTTGTACTTAGGCGTCCAGATAGCTGATATAATACTTATATAGTTAAATAGTTTTAAATACATACTTATTATTCATAGAAATACCCAGACACAGTACAAATATTTGAATTCATCACAAAAATATTTGCACTGTGTGCGAATCGAACCTACGACCCTCGACCTCACAGGCAGATTTACTACCCACTAAGCCACAAGGCTATACGAATATATCTAAGTATACTAGTATTATAAAGCTGAAGAGTTTGTTTGTTTGTTTGTTGGAACGCTAGGATCTCGAGAAGTACTCGTCCGAATTGAAAGATTATTTTTCTGTTGGATAGTCCATTTATCGACGAAGGCTATAGGCTATAGGCTATAGAACATAACGCTACTATTAATAGAAGCGGTGCATGAATCAAGAATGTAACAAAAACGGGATAAAATATTCCTTTTTGAGAGTTTTCATACCGAGCTTTGACATGACAGCATGTGTCTAAGATTGCGTCATTGAATATAAACCTTTGCAAATCAAATTTGTTTCTAAATCTGAGTTGATACCAATTTTCGACAGGTGGCGTAGCAGGTAGCTGAAGAGAGGTTTTTGTTTGAAAGCGAAATTCTCATGAATGATTGAACCGATTTCAGTCATTCTTTCACCATTGGATATGTACGGGATCCCGATAAGTGCTATAGTACCTGGGTGACCGAGCTTTGCTCGGTTACTTAGACACATACTGATTTTCTAAAAAAAAACAAACAAAAAAAGAACTTGAAAAACGAACGCGGCCAGTTGGATTCGAACCCGGACCTACCATATTTAAACCACCCATCTTCCCGACTGAGCTAATATACTGTCGCGCGCCGTCGCGAAATTTACCATCGCATTCTAATCTTTATACAACAGTTTGTCGTTGTCTAAAAACGCGCATAAAACGGCGTTTTTTTTAAGTAAAACCTGGCTAGATCGATTTATCGTCTCCGAAACCCCCTGTATACATAATTTCATGAAAATCGTTCGAGCCGTTTCCGAGATTCAGATTCATTATACTTATAAGTATTGGTCGTTTAAAAGTATAAGATATGTACCACGAGCGAAGCCGGGGCGGGGACATCCAGTTAATAATTATAAGACTAGTAACAGTAATTTAAAGCAATAAGTAGCTCGATGCGTTAACCAAATTACTAAATATTGCATGCTTTAAATATTAAGTTAGCGTTCTAATGAATCGAACCAAGAGAAGGTTCAAGTAGAAGGTTTTCAAAAGCTTTTTTATAATTAAAATATAAAAAGCACCCATCAAAAAAGACCACTATCAAATAAAGTTTCACCATTTTTAAAACTGACGAATACCGTTCACCATTTCGACGGTGAACTTTTAGTTTTTTGATGACTATTTAGAGTCCCTGCTGTAAAGGAAAGGTGTAATTAAAACTGCCCGTGGAAACAGCCACTCGTAGTTTCATTAGTCGACGAGCCGTTCGGCCGAACACGAGTGTACAGGTAATACTCGTAGCTATGATGTTGATTGATTAATTCTGTATCAATTTGCTGATACGTGTCGCGTAGGTAGTTTATTGGCTAAATTGGTACGACAGCGGAAAATTATGAGAGATTAATGAACAAATATAACAAAGCTTATCAGAAAAAGGTTCTATCCTCTTTGTTGAGGATGTACTCGTAAGTTGTGTGAATAATCTTTTGTAGAGACATTTATTATTAGATAATCTACTAAACCATTTGGTGTCAACCTCCTTTATGTAATTTTTTTGTTTTGGTTTATGATTACTTCTCTAAGAAATTTACTTTCCGTGATCCACATAGAATTCGTTCTAAATCGTGCTAATTTAATTTAGACTTCATAGAATCGTCCTAAATTTGATTAAAACGCTCTGCACGTTTTTGACGTGACAACGTCTTATAAATTGGTTTGCCGGGTGACACTTCAAGAAACTGCGTTACGCTCCGCTCACGTTATGCGCTCACAACGAGAGCGAGTGAGAGGCACGCGTCCCTTCCACTCGGGCATGGTTAGCCCGCCTAAGAGCGAGAGAGACAGACATAAAAAGTGAAAGGCACGCGTCCCTTCCGTAAAATTATTTTACCACTCAAAGTCGTTGTCACGTAAAACTTTCGCCCGTATACCGACTTTACAGGCAACCAATTTTTATTAGGTATGTATTAGTAGGTTTTTTACAACTAATTAGGTTTATTAACTAACTAGTTTCCACAATACAAGCTTTGCTTAGTTTGAGGTTAGCGAATACACGACCCTCGGCTTCGCAGGCAGACTTACTACCAATTAAGCCACGAGGCCAGTCAATGATAAGAAAAACAAGAATAATATGTTTTCATGTTTTAGGTGTTATTTTGTAACGTAGTCTGATAAAGTCTGTAAACACGATTCTAGCTGATACAGTTACAAAGAGCCAAACCATGTCAGTTGCACCGCAGAAATATACCAAGATAGATACGGCAAAACAGACAAAAGCCAGTAGCGAAACTGGTGTATTGTTTCTATTATTTAAATGACTTAAATTTCACATCTTGCTGTTGTTGCTCTCAGTCTTCAAAAAATAAAAAGCCCGTTCTGATCCATCGATCCATCCATCTCGTTCTGATCCATGAGAAATGCTCCAGTATATAGAATATAAATATTTAATTTTTTTGTGTAGGAGAAACGCATTTACGAATTATCCACCGTGGAGAGACACGGGCTCGACACCACGTCTAATGGTATCTAACCCCTACCAACTAAACAAAAGGTGTTTCTGAAGTGGCTTGGCGGGAGAGTCGCAGAACCACTCTCGCATTCGACTGCGAGCCTGCCATTGACATCGCCTTTGCCGGATCGCTTCGCGAGGAGACGAATCCCGCATTTGGCTCCAGAACCGCTGTTTTCCGGTACAGGAAGATTTGTCCCTTGGTGGCCTGCCCGCCTACACCATACATGACATAAGAATCATTTACCTATGTACGAACTACACTTTTGCCAATTTTTTATAACTAAGCCGTCTCGAAAACATTTTTTATGTTCCGGTTTGAAGGGCAATGATTCTAAAAAAATACAGGGCAAAGGAAAAGTAATCTTATGTCTCCGGGTGACGAGCACAACGTAGTGCTAGAGAGTGATATGCATTATTCCTGTTTGAATGGCTGCATGACTCTGTGCTGTTATGGGCAGGTTATTTAAAAGAAATACACCAGCACAAGTTTCGTATTCAGCTATCATCGTATCATCTATCTACATATATAATATACTAGTGGCCCGTTCCGGCTTCGCTCGGATATTGTCATAAAGACAAATAATCGGAATAAAAACTATCCTATCTTTCAAGTTGGATCAAACTGCACATGGTGTGTAAGTTTTATTGAAATCGGTTCAGTGGTTTAGGAGTCCATTGAGGACAAACATTGTGACACGAGATTTATTTATATTAAGATAATCTTATCTTATACCTTTAAACGAGCAATTCTTGTAAGTATATATATATATATGTAAAATCTGAATCTCGGAAACGGCTCGAACTATTTTCATGAAATTATGTAAACAGGGGGTTTCGGGGACGATAAATCGATCTAGCCAGGTTTTATTTAAAAAAAACGCCGTTTTTAGTTTTTTTAAACAAAAAAAACTGTTATTTAAAGAATGCGATGGTAAATTTCGCGACGGCGCACGACAGTATATTAGCTCAGTCGGCAAGATGGGGGTGGTTGAAATATGGTAGGTCCGGGTTCGAATCCAACCGGCTGCGTTCTATTTTCAAGTTCATTTTTTTTTAGAAAATCAATATGTATCTAAGTAACTGAGCAAAGCTCGGTCACCCAGGTACTATATATTTAAAAGCGAAAGGTCACTCATTACGAAATCTCAGAAACTAGGAGTCTCAAATTTTGCATGGAGGTTCTCATTAGCACGTAGGTGGTTTTGCGAAATTCAACCACTTAGAGGGTAAAATTGGGGATGCAATTTTTATATGAACACAGGCCACAAGCCCTTAGGGCTAGAAACATAAAATTCAGGACACTGAATCCTCCTGTGATGTGGAAATTCTAAGATTTTTCTTAATTCCATCCCCCAAAGGGGGTGAAATAGGGGATGACAGTTTGTGTAAAACTTTTCATTCGATGTACATTTAGGGGATGAAAATTTTATATGAACGCTGAGGCTTTATACTTAACAAACGATTTATAAAACGCGAGCTAAGCTGCAGGCAAAAGCTAGTACTCTTATAAAATAACTCTCTATTGACAATGAGGTTGAATCAAGCGCCCGTGACAGCCTGAAAATAGCAATCAAGTATTGCAATGCGAAACAATTTATAACTCAATCCGGCCGAAATTAATTCCAGGATAAAACACCGATATTATTTCGGTCCAGGTGAGATTAGGGTTGTTATTGTATTTGTATTCAATTAAATTGTACCGTGTTTCAATTGAATGTATTATTCGTATCCACCGTCGCGTAATTGTTTCGTGTGCGAGTTTTGTACGTTTCGTAGGATAATTGAGACCTGACTGAGATGAAATTACGACCATCATTCTAACATCCTCAAAAACTGGTTGTATAACTGAAACGGGTTGTTTGAAAATTATGTTGTCCGGCAAAACTCATTTAACAATGTCCCACACCGGACTGTTAAAGAGGAATTTTGAAGTAACTTTACAAAGTTTCTGAGTATTTTTGTAATTCGTTCACAGTAGAAAGTATGTGGACGAATATGTGTTGATGATATCAATGTACGTCCCTATTTTACTGCAAGTGTGGTTGTGCACATTTATTCGTTTATTCCGCATCAGCTTAAACAGTGAAAGTTTTGGTGCTGCACAGTATTATTTTAAAGGTACCTATGGCAGTTTGTTGACCTCAAATGGCCTACTGTCAATGTCTACCGAACTTTGGACTAGTACATATTATGGTTGCACAAACAAGCCTTGACTAATATAAACTTACAAACTAACCATACTTACGCAAATACGTAGAACATACATGAAACAATGAGGAATTACACAAGACTTAATTACAATCAAAATTATTATCGCTGCTGTAAAAAATCGCCAGACACACAAATCTACAATTGTTGAGCATTTGGATGATACAGTTCATTGGATCAAGCTCTACAATCCGAAAGTTTTCTCTAGCGAACAACATTGCGACGCAAGTATAGTTTAGGAAACTGAAAAAAAAACGTAGTCTCAACCGGGAGAACGGTTTTCGATTACATTATGTAGAATCAGTAGTGTAGGATGTAAATGCATGCAACGCGGATTGAATTTGGAGAAGCCTGTTGATACTATTGGTGTTGTGTGTCGTGGTGATAACCTTGCGATATTTGAGACCAAATGAGAATATGTGGAAATGTCTTCATTTCCAAATAAGACGACCACCATTTTTTCAGTGGGACCACGGCCTCGTCTCATGTAACGTGAGGTGAGGTGGTGACTGATTCAATATTAAATTAGATGAGAATAATCTCACATGTAACGTCTTTAATATTAGTTCAAATAATTTAAAAGGTAACTGGAAAAATACTCAATGCGTAGCTAAAAGTATTCTACATACATACGAGTACCATAGCTACCACTGCACATGGTTTTTGACCTAGCTTTACAGTCGTCTTGAAGGTTAAATCTTAAAGTAACAAATACCTACAGAAAGACTTTTTGTTATTTACACATTGCACTTTTTGAATTTATTTCTCAATTATTTATTTCTTTGTATAATCTAATATATCCTTTTTTTTATTCTCCGAACATTATTATTGAGGTGTAATTCGATTTGGAATGAAACCTAGATAGTTTTCGAGTTGAGTAGTTTAGAGAAAATGTTGAGACCGCTCACAAAAATTTCGTCATAAAAAGCACTACTTATGTAGTAGTTTTTACGTTTAAATGTAGCATACTCTTTCACGTTTATGACATTAGTGTAAATATGAGCAGTGCCTCTGAGTTATTTATTCGACATTTCGAATTCATAATTGAATAATACTCCCAAAAAATCGTAACAAAATCGTTATCACAAAGCGAATTTCCACCTCAAAATCCAATGAATAGTGACAGCTCCGGCAGATTCGTGGATAAACTAAAGGGGATCGCTCATTTATCGTTCCATTGTGATACTTGACAAGGGTCAGGTTGCCGGCACGAGGTACACGGGGCTCCATCGACTAGGTGTTACCTCCTTGACGTACAATAACGTGGATATGGCATGACTAACTCCAAGTGTGCACTGGTATACATCATATACTCTTACCAAAGCAGAGATATAAATTTAACTGTCCGGAATGCCGAAAAAAAGTGAAAATACAACATATTATGTGCATGCTTATTTACAGAGGTTTTGGTAACAGTAACGGTGTCGTGTTTTCAATTGTTTTTTCAATCTCAAAAAAAAACTAGCAACGGGAAAACAACTTTCACTTCAAAAAAGTGTCCAATATAAACTACCAATTAAAGAGATTGCATATACATACTACATATAGAGTTGGAACAAACGCTTTGCATCGGAAGCACGAAGGGTCAACCGCTTAGCTAGAACTGTTTTAGCTTTGATATTGTTCTCTCTTTTATTTCTGCTTGATATGATAGAGACCGCAATAGCAAAACGAAAGCCGATTTAGTTACGTTAGAAGGGCAGGTCTGATTGCTCTTGCCTTGTAGCTCTTGTGGAAGTGTCATACTTCTTCTCTATCTAAGCTACAAATAAATAATACAACATATCAGTTAACTCAGGTTTCAAGCAAAAAATACGAATCTAAATCAATTAGCTCGTTTGACAGTGACAAATACACACTTATGTATAATATGTACAAAGAAAGAAACGCTAGTCTAATAACAACCCATATTTTTATATCGGTGCTAAAATATGTGACACTTGAGTAGTATACAGATCAAAGGGGAACTGTCACATAATTGTGTGTGTGTGTGCGCGGAAATGTGGAAAAGTGACACATAATTTTGTTTTCTTGGACAATCTGTCACAAGTATCGGTAAACAATCAAATTACACCTTACTTATAGTGAGTTTCACAGTTTTGTAAATTACGGCACAGACTGTTTTCGCTAGCAGCGAGAAAATTTTGTAATATCGTAATTTTTTTTTTTTAGTATTTTTTTTTTATCTGGGCAGAGCCTTTATTAACAAAACTAAAATATAATGAGAACTACATACACTACACAACAAACCTAACTAACTACTTACACTAAGCACACCTGAATTATCCATAGACCACTGTAGGTCTACAGATAATCAAGATGTTCAAGCCCACTACTAATCGGAAGCGTACCCAGCATGCTGGCGGCATTACCACGCTGAATGGCAATGCTTATGCGTTGGGCCAAATAAACGCCAGGCGTGTCTTTCTTTGTACATATTATACATAAGTGTGTATTTGTCAATGTCAAACGAGCTAATTGATTTAGATTCGTATTTTTCGCTTGAAACCTGAGCTAACTGATATGTTGTATTATTTATATCGTTAAATTGAACTATTTTTATCGAATGTAAATTTCGTATCCATTTAATCAACTGTTTCTTATATATTCTCCACGTAAGCAATTTCGTAAGCTTATGCATAACTTTACGTTCCTACAGAAGACATTCGGAACTTTTCATCAATGGAAAAGAGTCAAGACTATAATCCACCACGATGGCTATGTATTTGCAGCAGTTATTCACTGCAGCATAATCTAATTTTAACTTTTTGCTTATACCGTGTATGGTCATTTATATTTTGTGGCTCAATAGTTATTATTCGTATGTCTCTTGTCGACTCCATTTTGCTACTAATCTACGGTTAACTTGTCTGCACCAAGAGAAACTTCAAACTTGCTAGTTTGGTTCGTTGATTGATTTATCAAAGTCCCCTGGTTGTCTTTAGGCAACGGTTAGCCATGCATTAAGCATTTTAGATGTTGAGAGTTAGCCGTGATGTAACAAAGACTACAAGTGAGATAAATTACTTCAATGATATTTATTTTAGTCGGAACTAAAACGTACGTACGTACGTTAAAAATAAGCACTGTGTTACGGATAACACAGTGTTTATTTTTAACCGATTTCCAAAACGGAGGAGGTTCTCAATTCGGTTATACGTTTTTGAAGTAAAAAACTTCTTGGCGCACCACATCAAAAGTTTTCGTGGGCTGTGAATAGGCATGGTGGCTAATAAAAAACTAATCAGTCCTCCAGTTAGATTTAAAAAAAAGATTGACCACGGTTTTTTTTTTGTTGAATATATAGTGCTTAGAAGTTTCGACTGACGTCACGTGTATTTCAGAGTTTTATGTAGACTTGACGTCAAAACCCTCTGGAAGTTTGGATGGTCTACGTATATTTGTCGATTTTTATCAATTTGATAAAACAAAAAATACGCGTTCAATATTTTTTCATAACCTACTTGACGGACTAATTAGATTAGTATATTTTTGACACAGTCATCATCCCTATCAAGCTCTAGTGTGGCATCTCGAGAATGAAAGAAATCTTCGGGTGAACTCGGGACCATGGCTATCTAAAAATGATAACGCATTTTACCATGTTAACGCGTAAGGGGCCGTCCATAAATTACGTGAGGTGTTTTTTAAAATTTTCTGTCCCTCCCTCCCCTCTGATGAGATGTCGTGAGATTTTATTCAAGCCCCTCCCCCATTCCCTAATCTCACGTGAGATTTTTCAAAATGTGGGTTTCTTACGTAAACACGTTAGATTGTTATTGTCAAAAAAAAAGAAAAATTGCTTCACGCTTTTATTTACGACTAGTTAAGACGAGTACCTAACCAATATCGCTGAGAGTTTAATTATAAGTGTAATAAAAAAATTAAAATAGAAAACTTAAATCGTAACTGGTGTCATTAAAAAAGAATGTCTACTCTAATTCAGTCCATGGAGAATCATGCGCGGTCTCAAGAGTCCAATTGTCTAATTGGAACCAACATTTCTTTTTAGTATCAATCAGAAAAAAAATGCGTGATATTTGCCGAGACCCCCCCTCTGTCCAACGTAAGATTACATGAGATTTGACTCGACGCCCTCCCCCCTTTAAACACCTCACGTAATTTATGGACACCCCCTAATATTATGTAACGCATGTCGCCATGGTTACCATTACACATTATTATCTAGTCTAGATGGACATGTGTAGAATACTTATTCAGACGACAATGCTTTGAATAATTATTCCAGATAAGCAGCGCTTTTTGGTTTCGCCCGCGTAGTTTCCAAAGTGTGCTGCCAAATTCTGAGTTATTAGTTGTCACTTCTATCGACAGTAGCTATGACTGCTATGATCTATGATATATTTGACTATGTTTACTAAAAAACAATATTTTTTTGTATGCTGGTAGATAGATCACTCCAGAAGTCGTCAAATATAAATTTTATCAAAGATTGGTGAAGCGGGTTTTGAAATATCTAAAAAAATCTAATATTTCCTTAGGTACCTTGATAGCATATCACATTTTCCAGAAACCTGGCTGTTTTAAGTATTGAAAAACTATGTTTAGTTGATTTCACGATAATAATGAAATTTAGTTAAGCGTCTGAGAGCATATAAAACTGAGCATAATTTATATCTGTTAAATCGGATAATGGTCAAAAACACTCTTATCCAGAAACGCAAATTTGATTTTCTAATCAAAACCACGAGAAGTTTGCCAGAAAGAAACAGCGTAAGTACCTATTTAGTTGGATATTTAAATTTAAATTAAATTTGCGGTCCCTTAATTTGGTTTCTTCGGTAAACAATAAGCCCTCTTTAAGAGGGCACGACAATTAATTTCTGTCACGTTTTGCTAAATTCGTACATTAAAAATTATTTCGTCGGGAAAAATTTGCAAATGTGACATTTATACATAAATTAATTGGTTTATTTCTATAAATAAACCTTTATGTTGACGATTTGAATTATTTTGTTGAAACTGCTGTGTATTCTGTGGGTTTTCATTTTTTATAAGTTTTCTATGTTATTATGGTCAGTATAAGTAAGGCTTTCAATTTTCAACTATGCTCTAGGTACATATGTGCGTTAAGTTTACTTAGAAAAATTAGGTACCTAGGCCCTACTCCCTAAGTCCAAGGCCCAAAGTTCGGTAGGCAATAGAAGCCACTGGACGGCTAAGCGCTGTTATAATATTGACCTCGTGTTCGGCTTAGTGGGTAGTAATGCTGCCTGCGAAGCGGATGGTCGTGGGTTCGATTCCCACCCAGTGCAAATTATTGTGTGATGAATTCATCATTATATATACCTAATAATGATGAAAAAATAAATAATATATAAAATAATATAATAATAATCATATAAATTGGTGGACAAAATATTTTTACTATGTGGGCGTAATATGTTTGTATTTACAACTATTAAGTATATCAGCCACGATATTAGCTTATATTAATCAGCTGTATTATATCAGCTAGGTATCTGGCTGCCATAGCACAAGCTTTGCATAGTTTGGGGAGATGGTGTTGTGTGTGAATTGTACACCAATATTTATTTTATTTATTTAATACAAAACTAAATAGCGGTCAAGCAGTCATCTGTAAATACGCAAAGCAATGTTTTCATGTGTTAGATTTTCCAATGTTAGATCACAGGGTAAAGAGACAGTCACGCTGCCACGCTGGACCTAGATAGCCTACGGCCCTACTCGGTTACGTCAGTCACTTCAGTTCTCCTAAGTGAGAACTGAAATTGTCTTTGAAATAAAACTTCTTTTGGCGCGCCTAGACAGATTTTTTCGTGGGCTGTGAATTGAATTCTAGCGTCACGCTCGGGAATGATAAGAAATCTTCGGGTAAGCTCGGGACTATGTCCATTCTATAAATGTCATGTCATTCTATACTAAATGTAGAAATGCGTCAGCATTTCCCATTGGTTATCTAGAAATGCGACAGCATATCTAGATGGGCATGCTCAAGGCCACGCCCTCTGCTTTCACGTTCCAGTTTACGTAGTTTTCAAAGTAAGCTGTCAAATTCTGAGTTTATAAGTTTTCACTTCTATCGGCAGCAGTTCCTCTGACTGCCAATTTTTTTTTCTGTAAAAGAGCAATAAAATACAATTAGCATCTAATTCGTAAAATGTCTGTCTTAGCCCGAGAATCTACTGCGGTCTTTTGATTAGCCTAAGGAAATTATTACTACCCACATAATAGTGCTCTATAAATCAAAATACTAAATAACACAATCAATGGTTTTTCTTTCACACACTAGATTAAAATAGTAAATAGAGGTAAGTATATTTAAACGATCAAATACTTGATATATATTCCTGAAATACTCCGTGCCGATTTCGATCGCAATTTCGCAAGAATAGGCACTTATCATTTTGAAATAATATTTACTAGATATACATATTTCAAAAAGTGGCAACCTCCCGGTTTCCTCACAATGTTTTCTATCCTTTGAAGTGAATGGAAAACTCTAACCTGCCTAAAATATCGAATTAATTTCTAATTTAATTTACAATGTTTCACCGCCGTATTTAACCTCAATCTTGG